>CM053585.1:443571243-443714635 GCA_028646515.1 Pseudochirops corinnae
GGGGAAGTTTGGGGAGTTATGACATTCTAAAAGAGAGGCAAATCACTGAGAGCAAGGAGGCTTTCATTTAAGCCATTGAAAAGCTAGGAACCAGGTATAAGAACTTGATAGAAGAACCATAAGTAGGAACCTGAGCATAAGAATTGAAGAGACAGCAGGGAGACAGCTCTTTTAGAAATGTGGTTTTTAGAAGCAGCCAGCTGATACAAAGCTTCTACTAAGTGATTTCTGATTGATGGGAAAGAGAATTGATTTTATTGGCTAAGTACTACAGTAATGTCTGTTGCCCTTCAGCACCACCTAGATTGGGAGAGAGGTGAATCTCTCTTGCCTCTCTCTCTTTTTTTTAAACTTTATTTTTCTTGTGTTTTAAAAAAAAATCTGTGTCTTCTTTTGAAATATGGCTGACAATGTTTTGCATAACTTCACATGTATAATTGATATTAATTCCTTGACTTCTTTTAATTATATTTTATGTTTATTTTTAGTTTACAACATTCATTTCCAGAAGATTTTGAGTTACAAATTTTCTCCCCATCTTTCTCCTATCCACCACCCCCAAACAGCGATCCCACTGAATACCCCCTCCCCCAATCTGTTCTCTCCTATATCCTCCCCCATTTCCCCTCTAACTTTCTAGTAGGGCAGGAAGGATCTCCATACCCCAGTGCTTGTATATCTTATTTCCCAGTTGCATGTAATAATAATAATAATAATATTTTTTAAACATTTGATTTTAAAACTTTGAATTCCTGATTCTTTCCCTTTTCCCCCCACCACCCACCCTTACTGGAAAGATAAACAATTAAATATAGGTTGTACATTTGTAGTTATGGAAAACATTTCTATAGTGGATATACTGTGACTATGTTTCCCTCCATCCTATCTTGTCCCCCACTTGTTCTATTTTCACTTTGACCTTGTCCCTTTGCGTGTGCTTCTAACTACCCTCCCCCCACCCATCTGCCCTCTCTTCTATCAACGCCCATCTTATCCCCTTCCCTTCTACTTTCCTGTAAGGTAAGATACCCAATTTAGTGTGTATGTTGTTCTGTCCTTAAGCCTAATTCAATGAAAGTAAGGTTGACCTGTTCCATTTTGTCTTCCTGTTCTTCCCCTCCATTGTAACAGTTTTCCCTTGCCTCTTTTATGTGAGATATTTGTCTCTCCCTATGTCCTCTCATTATATTCCTCTCTCAACTCTTAATTTTATTTTTTAAATATCATCCCTTCCTATTCAGTTGATCCTGTGCCCTCTGTCTATATATACACACACATATACACATATATACACACACTCACATATGTATTCATAGGCACATATACCTTTCTATATAGACATATATATACATATATACACACACACACATTTATATTCCATTCAACTATCCTCATACTGAGGAAAGTTTCATAAATTACAATGATTATTTTTCTACGTAGACATATAAATAGTTCAACTTTGATAAGTTCCTTATGATTTCTTTTCCCTGTTTTCCTTCTCATGCTTTTCTTGCTTCTTGTATTTGAATGTCAGATTTTCTATTCAACTCTGATTTTTTTTTCATCAAGAATGCTTGAAAGTCCTCTATTTCATTGAATTACCATTATATTCAGTTTTGCTGGGTAGGTAAGTTTTGGTTTTAGTCCTAGCTCCTTTGACTATCATATTCTAAGCCTTTCAATCCCTTAATGTAGAAGTGGCTAGATCTTGTGTTATCCTGAATGTGTTTCCACAATATTCAAATTGTTTCTTCTTGGCTGCTTGTAATATTTTCTTCTTGATCTGGGAACTCTGGAATCTGGCTATAATGTTCCTAGGAGTTTTCTTTTTGGGATCTTTTCCAAGAGGTGATTGATGAATTCTTTCAACTTCTATTTTGCCCTCTGGTTCTAAAATATCAGGGCAATTTTCCTTGAGAATTTCTTGAAGGATGCTTTCTAAGTTCTTTTTTTGATCATGGCTTTCAGGCAGTTCAATAATTTTTAAATTATCTCTCCTGGATCTATTTTCCAGGTCAGTGGTTTTTCCAATGAGATATTTCACATTGCCTTCTATTTTTTCATTTGTTTGGATCTGTTTAATAGTATCTTGATTTCTCACAAAGTCATTAGCTTCCATTTGCTCCAATCTTATTCTGAAGGAATTATTCTCTTCAGTGAGGTTTTGGAAATTCTTTTTCCATCTGGCAAATATGGCTTTTTAAGATATTTTTCTCCTCATTGGCTTATTGGGCCTCTTTTGCCATTTGAGTTAATCTATTTTTTAAGATGTTGTTTTCTCCAGTCAGGTTGTTGACTCTCTTTTCATGATTTTCTTGCATCATTCTCATTTCTCTTCCCAATTTTTCCTGCACTTCTCTTACTTGATTTTCAAAGTCCTTCTTGAGCTACTCCATGACTTGTAACCAATTCATATTTTTCTTGGAAGCTTTTGGTGCAGGAGTTCTGACCTTGTTGTCTTCCTCCCATTCCATGCTTTGATCCTTTTTGTCCCCCCAAAAGAAATCTGACATTTGATTGCTGTGGTTACTTTGCTTCCTTTGCTTGCTCATGTTGCCACTCAATTACTTGACTTTTGAGCTCTTTGCCACAGTAGAACTCTGCTTGTAGAAAGGAGAGCTTAGTCCCAAATTGCTGGGGTTTTCACAACTGCTGGAGCTGTTAGTTGGGTGCCCTCTCTGAAGCCTCCACAAGCTCTGGCACCTGGTTACACACCACCCAAGACTGCCATCCAGATTCAAGCAGGTTAAACCAAGAGCAATTATCCCTCTGAATGGTCTCTTGGTCCCCCTATGATCTGCAGGCCAGAAGCTCTGAAGCAGCCACATGGAGGTAGCTGCATGGCTGCGGGCACACCACAGCACCTTCTGCTGCTTCTTGCTCCAGGAGCAGAGGCTGGACCTTGCTCCTAGCCCCCTCTGTTCCAACAGAGTTCCACTGACCTTTAACTTTGTCTTTGGCATTTATGGGTTGATATTTCTGGAAACTGCCACAGCTGCTGGTGATCCACTCTTTAGAAGTCTGCTCTAGCCACTGCTGGTCAGTGCCACCCTGGGGCTCATGTGGGGCTGGACTGGATTCCCAGTGAGCTGCGATGGACCCTTCCTGTAGGCCTACTGGGCTGCCTTCAGTGGGCTATTTGTTTTTCTCTGTCATTTTGTGGGATCTGTAGCTCTAAAATTGTTTAGAGTCATATTTTATAGGTATTTGAGGTGGTTATAGGGGGAGCTCAAGGAGTTTTCCTGCTTCTACACTGCCATTTTGACTCTTCCCCTTGCCTTTCATTTCATATGGGCCCACTGCTCTCCAGTGCCACATCTGGCCCAAGAAGTGAAAGTCAAGGGTGTTTTGCAGTTTTCTATCTAGGTTTGTTTGCATTGATTAGTCAACCTGGGCTGTGTTGCTGGGAACCCTGTTCTGATTATAGAACACTGAATTTTTGTGAGTGAATAAATTGTCTAAGCTGATCTATGTAGCCTAGAGATAGTCAGTGATGAGCTCTGCAGTTTTTCAGCTTAAAAAGAATTACTATTTGCATTAAAAGGTAGTAACTTCTAAATATCCTTTAAAGAGTGAGTACAAATGGAAAGAGCTTATAAATTTTTTTGATAGAAAAAAGAATAGGATTTATCCATCTGAAGAGGGATGAAGAAAGGACCACTGTCAAGCAATAAGTACAGAAACAGGTGTGTGTGTGTGTGTGTGTGTGTGTGTGTGAGAGAGAGAGAGAGAGAGAGAGAGGGAGAGAGAGAGAGAGAGAATATTCTCCTGAATAGAGCAGGAACATTAAAGCCTACAGTTCCTACAGGATCCAAATTGTGAACATGGGCTAAGAACATGGACGTTCCTATCATGTGCTTCCTTGCTAGGTTCCTGTAAGTATAAATCCATACTTCATTATAGATAATGAGTGCATTGTTTGGAAAATATGACCTAGAACCTAAGTGCTTTATTATCTCCTTTACTCTCCACAACAACTTTGGGGGGTAGATCCTTTTATCACCCCCACATTACAGATGAAGAAATGGGAGGCAGACAGTAGTTAAGTGACTTCTCCCAAGTCACACAGCTAGAGGCATCTGATGCTAATTTGAACTTGGTCTTCTTGATTCTAGGCTCAGTACTCTATCTATTACTGTCTAGTAGCCTGTGGGCAGCTACAAAGGGAAAAAGTGAACAATCTTGTCCTCAAAGAGCCTGTAGTCTTATGGGAGGAAAAAACATCCATATGAGTACTGAAATTAGGTGGAGTAGCTGGTAAAATACTGGCCTTAGAGTCAGGAAAATCTGAGATGAACCCTGACTTAGAAACTTAATTGACTGAATGACAGTGAACATGTTGCTTCATTTCCCATGGCATCAGTTTATCAGTTTTTCCATTTATAAAATGGAAATAATAGCACCTACTTCACAGAATAGTCATGAGGATCAAATTATGTGAATATACATATAAGTATCCTATAGGGTCAGCTAGGGGGCTCAGTGGATAGAGTGCCAGGATTGGAATCAAGACGATCTGAGTTCAAATACAGCCTCAGAAACTCACTAGCTGAGTGATCCTGGAAAAGTCACTTAATCTTATTTGCCTCACTTTCTTCATTTGTAAAGTGATCTGAAGAAGGAAATGGCAAACCACTCTAATATCAGTACCAGGAAAGATCACACAGAGGGTTGTGAAGAATTGGACAAGACTGAAACAACTGAACAACAGCAATGTGATACACACGCACACACACACACACACACACACACACGCACTGTATATGCAATCAATCCTCATTATTTACAGGGTCACCTACTTGATAGAATTTATTTTTAACCCCCAAATGAGTACTTGTGCTGCTTTTGTGATTATTTATGAACATGCTAAGAATGGTGAAAATTTGAGTTACCCAGTACACGTTTCCAGCTGACAGTTAAACAAGATGCCTTCTTAGTTTAATTCTCATACTGTAAACAAGTGTCCTTTTCATGGACTGTTTAGTAACACAATTTTTTTTTTTGTGCCTTTTGTTGGTGATTTCATTGTTTAAAATGACCCCCAAGTATAAGACTGAAGTGCTGTCTAGCGTTCCTAAATGCAAGAAGGCTGTAATGTGCCGTATGGAGAAAACACATATGTTAGATAAGCTTTGTTCAGGCATGAGTTACAGTGCTATTGGCCATGAATTCAATATTAATGAATCAACAAAATGGTACATCCAGAAAAAGGAAGAGGAAACTCACCAACCTGCTTTTGAAGATGCTCCAGAAAGTACTAGAGTAAGTGTTGTGACCAAAGGCTCATAGGAACCTAACCCTTTATTTTCTCTAGGATCAATGATTTGATATTTGCTAATTCGGTATTCACAAGGACTACTTCATAGAACATAAGTACCATGAATGAGCATCAACTGTATTATATAAAAGTGCTTTGCAAGCCCTAAGGCATTATTTAAATATTATGACTATTAACTATATACATAGTACATGCAAGATAAATACAAAATGGTTTGGGGAGGCAGGGCTCTAGTAAATGGGAGATCAGGAAAGGTTTCTAATGGAAATATCAAAGTAAATATATTCTTCTCCATGAACTGGAATGATAGTTAGCTTCAGTTTATATTGAGTTCCACTGAGAATTTCTTTGAACCCCAACCTTACTGGGCCACTTGTTAAGTAATCACAATACTTTTTACAGAAAAGTACTGCCCCCTCACCTACTACATTTTCTCAAAGAAGTCAGGCTGATTTAACCCTTAATCCCCTTTCCTATGATACAAAAATGAGGAGTTAGAGGCTTTTTAATTTACTCCCTTTCCTGTCTGAAAGAAGATGATTCTGTTGTGAACAAATCATATGCCATTGCCAAAAAACTTTTGTACATTTCTGGAAATCTTCTATAGGACCCAAGGGTTCCAGAGAACACAGTTTAATATTCACTGCACTGGAGCAAATAGAGATATTTAAACCTGGAAGAAAGACTGATGTCACTCTAGTCATGGTCCTAATGAGTAGCCCAGAGTAAGGGTTTTAATGGAGATTTTTATTATCGTTCTTAATTAGAATGAGCACCTCTGGGGAGATTCTCCCTTCTGCCCTAGATTCATTTTAGTGAGAACTGTGAGAGTCTTCAGAGAAGCTTCAGTTGGAACATTGCACTTGTAAAGAGCTCATGTTTGCAAAAACTTAGTTAACTTGGCTCAGGGAACTCACTTAAACCACCCTTTCTGTCATTGTCTCACTCTTGTGTTTCCAAGGCCAGCTCTGGCAAGTAGATGAAGTTTGTGTTTTATATCCCTGTAGTCCTATGAACATTCCCTCTTTAGCGCCAGGAGTCCTCCCAATGCTCTCTGGTAGCCCAGCAACTCTACTGTGCAGCAACCCATCCAGAGTGACTTTTTTTGGGACAATCAACCAATAAGCATTTTTAAAGGGCCTACCATGAGCTTGTTGTTGGGTATACAAAAACAAAAATGGAGGCATTAATGACGACAGCAGTGGAATTGCTTTCTTAAACTGTTTCATGAAATCTTCTATGGTTGGCTCAATGGAGAGGAGGAGTCAGCCAAACCCCACAGGTTACTGTGTCTCTTGCCACTGGTCATTGAAGTTGTTAGTCATTAGCAAACTATTCAACTCCAGATATGGTTTAAAGAAAGGCTTTTTGGTCTGATTCTAATTAAGAGCTCACCCTGCTCCTGGCAGACATTGGTGGATAGAGGAAGAAATGGTCTTCTCCCTCTAAAACTTTCTGTTTCTCACACACTATACACCATCTCCCCTCTTCATGCCTTTGCACTTACTACACCCAATGCCTGGAATGCCATCATCAAGATGTCTGCCTCTCGGGACCCCTCATTTCCTTCAGCCTTCAACTTAAGCTCTACTTACTGTGAAAGGTCTTTCCTTTTTGCTTTGTCTTCCAAGCTTATCCTTGTATTCTATTCTCTGTGTACATCCTCTCTCCCTCATTAGAATGCAAACTTCTTGAGGACAGGTACTGTTTTACATTTGTCCCTGTATTATCAGTTCTTAGCACTGTGTATGGCACATTGCAGATGCTTAATAAGTTTTCCTTGACTGATTTGGAGGTCTCATAACTATGGGATCTCATTAGTACACAATATCTGCATATAGTCCTGGGAAAAATGCCTTCAAGTGATAAAAAACTAAACATTTCCTTGTGAGTAAATGGTATAATATTATTTGTCAAAGCTTGTCAAGGATTTTGGTATATTAGGAAAATTTGGATGTTCAATGACCCTTGAATACAAAGTTTTCAGAGGCTGGTGAGTGTTTTGTTTTGGAGCATATTGGGCTCCAAATTAAACATGTAGGAATTTATTTTCTTAATTAGAAATCAGCATTTTTTCTTCTACTGTTTGGTTTCAGAATTTTTAAATGTAAGATTTTTAAATTTACATAGCAAAAATCACATTAATTACTCTACGACAATGGATTGGTTTAGAGAGTTTTCCTTTTTCTCTCACGTGACAAATTCATTACTGAAAGGCAAAATTGCATTTAGACTGATCACTGAAAAATATGAGTAGCAAAGCTTTCTGTGGCTGAGATATGAATCACATGTTAATTTTATAGAACTTTATGCTACATACAATAATGCTTTATTAGCAAGAACAGAATTATCTTTGGAGTCAAGTCCTTCCATTTAAACATAACTGGAGGAAATTTCCAAGGAGTACAAAGAAGAAAAAATGGGACATGAAATATAGTTCATTTGACCATTAAATATAACAAGCCCTTGTTAAAATAGTAGAATTCCTAGCTCTTCTATGTATGTATTCCTTACATATACATGTAAGAATTAGGAATTTTACTATGTTAACTGATAAATACACATATATATGTATATGCTCCCTCCCCCCCCCAGTAGACATAGCGTGGTGTAGTGGATGGAGTGCTAAAAGACATGGGATTCAAGTCCTGTGGCTGACATTAGCCATGATCCTGGCTGAGTCACTTAAACTTTATGGGTCTTAGGCAATGCCACCTATTTGCTAGATGGATTTTAAGAATTTCCCCTCAGTGTGAAAATCTCATGTTTTGGCCCAAATCTGGTTTCATTAAAATCAAGAACTCTTGGTGAGGATCTCTACTGTACCAATGATTATTGTCAACTATTCTATAACTTATAGTCTTGGCTCTGTGCTTTGTATGTAACAATTTGAATCTGAGTAAGAACCAGAGAGCTGTTATGGTAGTGGGAATTTGAAGATCTTCCCTGCTTCTTAAGAGGCCGAACGTAATCACATAGAGCCTTTGGTGGGAAGAGCTTACTGAAAGGGTGGAGCAAGAAATGAGTCAGAGCAATTAGAGTGGAGGGACATAGGGGGAGGGTACAGGCAAGCAGACAGCTAGGATTAGTGTTTGTTTGTGGGAAGGCCTAAGTAGGGGGAAGGCTTTGTCACGGTGTTGCTTCCTGCAGTGATAATGTGTTTTAACTTCTTTGTTGCTATGATAGATTCAGTTTTCTGGTGTTGGGATTTGGCTTTCTGGTGTCAGAATAAATGTTTTGCTTCTGTCTTCTAAATGGAGAATCTGTAATATTTTGCAATTGAGAACTATACTGGCATATTCATAGTTGCTGTTGATGTTGTGAATATTGCCTTGGCAATACAAGAACTTAGTACAAAGCTTCTTATTTAACTGTTGTTATTAAAGCATCTCATTATGGCCTTCTTGTTGGTTTTGTTTATAATAGAAGTAGGGTGGTGGGTGGCTACACTAGAGATTCAGAAATACTTCAGAAGCTTATAGTCTTAGTGGGTTGCTTGCAGATGCTTCAATGGACTTGTCCAGGGTCATACAGCCAGTATGTGTCAGAGCAGAATTCAGGCTCTTTTTTCACTACTTTCCCTCTATTTGGCAGCTAGGTAGTATAGTAGACAGAACACTCACTCTGAAGTCAGGAAGACTAGAGTTCAAATCTTGTCTCAAATACTTCCTAGGGGTATGACCCTGAGCAAGTCACTTAACCTCTATCTGCCTTAGTTCCCTCATCTATAAAATGGGGCTAATAATGCACCAGCCTCCCAGGATTGTTGTGAGGGTGAAATGAGAAAATATTTATTAATCACTTTGAAAACATTAGGGGCCTATATGAATCAGGCCCATAAATAGCCTACCAAAGGATTTCAGGCAGCTCAGGAAAAATGTAGGGTCACCATAGCACACTCTCTCCTGTTTGTCATGTGACGTATAGTAACCAATCATCGTCAGTCTATCTCTAGTCTAATCTATCTTTGACCCAAAAAGGTTTAGCCTATTTTAATTTTGGCCCCTAGTTACTGCCAAGTTGTGCAGGTTTGATATAAAGGTTCGCATTATGATTATCTATCACTATTATTATCAGTTTCTAGAGAAGGAAACGGCAAACCGCTTTAACATCTTTTCTAAGAAAATTCCAAACAGGATCATGAAAAGTTAGACATGACTGAACAACTCAACAACAGCAATTACTATCATCATCTTTGTCTCTGTTTATATCCCATCCATGTCAAAAAGGATTTGAAGTTACCTGAAATATTAACCAATAGAAAATAGGACAAAAGAAGATAAATGCAGAACATGTGCTGCGTAAACACAGGCTTCATGGTATCCAAGAGAGGCTACAAGGTTTCTAAGCTTTCACAATTACTTGAATATTCCTCTTTCCGTTGTTGATACTCACTGACCATTTAGAACTGACTATCACTGATAGGGACGCAGTGACAGTCATTGGGTTTAGAAACAGAAGGTCTTTGGTCAGATATGTCAGTCGATCTTTGAGTCTCATTTTACTTCTATTTAAGGGCTTGGATGGCATAGACTCTTCAGTCCCTTCCAACTGTATAAATGCCTGATCTTATGACCATGGAGAACAGTGAGGGCAGGAGGAGAAGAGAGGAAAGAGCCTGCAGGCTGAGCTGGAAGAAGAAGCCGGCCAAGAGCATTCTGGCATATGTGGGACGTGAAATCTCATAAAATAATTTAATGTGGAAAACCACGAGAACTCTGTCCAGTGTGATTCTCTTCTGGTTGCCTCAGTACTTAATAATTCTAAACAACCTCAGACTTTTCCTTTCATTATATCTGGTGTAATCATTGTTTGGACCTGACTATTCCTTCAGATACAACAGAGGACTTTGGGTGCTTTATTTCCATGATCCATCTTTCTAGTAACAGATCTTAACTAGTTCTCCTGGTAAGTATGCTTCCTCCCTACCCAGAGATTTTCCAGATGTGACCTCTCTGTTCCTACCCCAAGAGGGCATCAATCAGAGTCTTAGACCCTGCATACACCGATATTAGGGATGGGGCAGGGTGGAGCGGGACAAGGGGGGGGGGGGCACTGTTGGGAACTAGAGGAAAGAGAAATTTGTTGGCTTACATATTTTGATTTTCTGACTAAGAAAGCAAACAAATTTATCTCCAGAGACAAATGTTTCCCTGGAATTTATCATGTATAAGAGGACATTGGGTGACAAAGAAGATGCTATCTCGAAAAAGACACAGAAATGGAGTATTCTTGCATAGGTCCAGATTCACTCAATTCAGTGCATTGCAAGAAACATTTATTAAATGCCTACTATGTGCCAATTAATGGTGGTGGAACTAGGGCACAATCCATGGATAAGGAACCTGAGGCCTGGAGGTCTTCTGGGTGCTCAAGTGCAGCCTTTTGATTGAATCCAAACTTCACAGAACAAATTCCCTTAATAAAAGAATTTGTTCTGTAAAACTTGGATTCAGTCATAAGGTCACACCCAAGGACTATATTATACTATAATTTTACATTCCAGGCCTCTTTGATCTCATAAATGAGGGTTTTCCCTTCAAAGACGCAAATTGCAACTCATGCATCTTCCCGACTATGTGTGACTCTTAACTACATCTTCCCAAAAGTTCACCACAGAAGTATTTCCTGGAGTTCTCTTGACACCGTGAGGATATCATTGGAGGATGTGGGCTGTCCTGCCGGTAGGGAGAGTGATGCGATTGAATACCTCCTCCTGCTTTCTCAACTCTTCTCCCCCTTCTCTCTCTTTCAGTTGAGCTAGCTTTAGCTGAGATTTTATGAATAATAACCCTAAATTGCTCTTTTCCATTAAGAAGTTACTGACCATTGACCTAGGGTAATTGTGAGTCAATCACAGGAAAGATTATTGTACAAAGAATTCAACTTACACACATATTTATTAAGTTCCTGTCATAGATAGAGAATTATGTAGAACAATGCATTATAATAATAAGACTAATAACTAACATATAGAATTTTAAGGTTTGCAAAGCACTTTAATTTTGTCACCTTATCTGATTCTTACAATTCAATCCTTTCAACAACCTGGTGAACAGATGCAATTATTATCCCACTTTATAGAGGAGGAAAACAAAGCGGGACCACCTCATGATCACACAGCTAGTACTAGCTACTAAGTTCATTTTACAGATGAGGCAGCATTCACAATCAGGTCTCATTGACTCTAGCTACTTAATAAGTATTTATTATGTGCCTGATGTGTACCAAGCATTCTGCTAAATTCTGGGGATACAAAGGAAGGCAAAAAGACAGACCTTGGCTCTAGGAAAGCTCACAGTCTAGTGGAGGAGAGTTCAAGCAAACAACCATACATGCACACGTAAGCTATATATAGGATAAATAGGAAATATTCAACAGAGGGAAGGCCCTGGAATTAAGGATTGGGAAAAGTTTCTTGTATAAGGCAGGGTTCCATCTGGGATTAGAAGGAATCCAGAAAAACCAGGAGGCAGAGATGAGGGTGGAGAGTAAGGGAGATAGCCAGTATAAATGGCTGGAGTCAGGAGATGGAGTTTCTTGTTCAAGGGACAACTGTCACTAAATCTGAAAGTAAGTAGTGTTGGGGTGTGTGTGGGGGGGTGAGGGGCAGGGTGGGGGTGATGGTGGTGTGGATGTAAAGTGTAACACAATTAGAAAGTTCACAGTGGGGTGCTAGGTTATTAAAGGCTTTGAATGCCTAACAGAGGATTTTCTATTTAATCCTGGAGGTGCTAGGGAGTTGCTGGAATTTATTGAAAAGAGCGATGGCATGGTCCTTCCCTTTAGAAGAATCACTTTGGCAACTGAATAGAATGAAGTGGGGAGAGACTTGTGGCAGGCAGACCAACCAGTAGGTTATCACGATAGTACGGGTGTGAGGAAATAAGGGCCTGTATCAGCTCGGTGGCAATATCAGAGGAGAGAAGGGGGTGTCACTTATATGACCACATGTAGAAAAAGTGCTAGATCTAGAATCAAGGGAACTGTTTGAATTTATGTCTTGGATGATGCCGTATCTGTATGATTCTGGCAAGTCACTTCATCCCTAGAACTTCAGTTTCCTTATCTGTAAAACGGGTGTGATGAGAATGACAACACCTACTTCAATGAATTGTGTTTCTGAAATTACTTTGTAAACTTTAAATTATTGTAGAAACATATGCATTCTCATTCTGCTTAGCCACCATTTGTTCTTTCTGCTAATATGAGATTCAAAATATAAGATTATAGATTTTGGTAGAAAGGGCCTTTAACAAAGACGCTCCTTTTATATCTCTGTCAGAAAAGCATGCACTTGGAAATGCTTTTTCCCCTTTATCTAGTAGTGTTGGTGATTTGGTCTGAGCCCTCCTCGATTTCTTACCTTGTCCTCAATGTAACTAATAGTGAACATTTGTGAGAGAGTTGGTTGCATTCTGTCTGTGAACAGAATTTCTCTGTATGAAACCAAATGGCCCATGAGGGGATAGAATGCAGGCGAAACATCCATCTATAGATTTAGAATTGACCTTCAGAGTTAAAGTTCTCTCTGGTGATTATATTCTCCAGGCAGAGAGTCTGTGGTAAAAAGAGATAAATACAGAAGAATGAGGGAATCATAGTGGAAGAGGTTTTTTGAATTGAAACTTTCAAGAATGCAACTAAGAATTTCTTTCTGCTTCTTACCCCGGGGCTATGGAATGCCCTCTCTTTCCAATTGAGGACAATCACTGAATTAGTCCCCTTTTATGTTCTGTGAAACTCTTTTATTTCAAAAGGCCTTTGGCATGGTACAGTGATTTTATGTTTGATTTTTATTACGGATTCTAATTGCTCTTGCCATCCTATATATTTTTAGTCCTTTAAGTTAGATTGTTCCTTGTAAGATACCTGGGGTACTTTCTAAGAGACAGAATATTTTATAAATTACATTATTCCTCTAATCAAAGTGTACTTGTTATTAGGACACTTATGTTAGACTTTCTAGAATTTGAGGGCAAACGAAAAGTAGGTCACATTGGCTTTCAGTAAATTAATTTCACAATACCTTCCTTCAAATATTTGTATTCACAGAATTGAACTGAAATAAAATCAAATAAAAATATTTTATTAGTCACATTTACTGCTTCCTGATTGCCTTTGACAAATCTTTTTTTTTTAATTTTTCAGTCTCTATACCATTTGTTCTCCCCTTCCTACCCCGACACCCCCATCCCCTATTCCCATCTCTTAACACTTGCTTTTACTCTTTTGTGTAATGTGAAATGTTTGTAAGTTACTTTTTTTTTTAATGTGTGGATTACAAATGCAAAGTTTAAAATTCTCTGCTGCCCAATAAACCCAGCAATTAATTTAACTACACATCTAAATGGAGTCATTTTATTTACAATGGGATGTAAAAATTTCAGTTTTGATTGACCAGATTTGGCTTTCCAAGAGAGGCATTTTTTTTAATATACAATTAATCTAATTGTTTAGGAAGTTTTTTAGAGATGTAATGTGTATATCTGTAGCCAAATCAACAACAATAATAAATGTGGTAGATTCAATTGTCTACAGCTTGATAATCATTAGAAGCCTCCTTTAATGGCCGATAGCAGTATTTCCATTGCTCTCTGGACTGAATAGACAACTTGTGACCCAAGCCTGAAATTTATTAGACACATTTGATTTTGCTTTAGCTGCTCAGACAGGGCTACAAGATCATTGTCCTAGTTATTTTTTTTTTTAATTTTTATTTTTTACAAGTGAATGAAGTGATGCATGGATTTGATGACTTCAATTACTATAATTAAAAATTATACATTTATATGGAGTGTTAAGCTTGCCTTTTGCTCTTAGATCTCTGGAACTGAATTTTCTGTGTGTACAATTCAACAAACATTTACTACTGTATGCAAGGCCTACCTTAAGTAAACTCTATGGAAAGAACCTTCTCCATTGCCAGAGTCCTTCTATTTACATGCCCATTCTGAATTCTTCACCCTTGATCTTTTGGGGGTTTTTTTGTTTCTTTTTTTTTTTTAAGGAGATAAGAGGGAGTAATTGCTGTCTGAGGGTATTTCAAGCAACTGGAGAGTGATTTCTTGAGAGAAATCTCTGAGTCTTGTCTTCAATTAGATACAGTTGGTATGTTAAATTATTTGAAGTTTTATATGTTGAGAAGTTGGTTACTAAGGTCTGTAGTATGAAATTAGGACTAGATAAAATAATGAATCTTGTTACCTTCGGCTACATTATTCTATTCATCTGACATTACACTCTGAAAGTTCTGTTCTAGAGAAATTACTCAAATTATTTACAAAAATTGATTCCACTTTTGCACGCTTGAAACACACACAAATTTAGATTATTTATGTCTCAATAAAAACTCTATGGGGCAGCCAATCCTTGTGTTATCCTTAGGGCCTTAGGTATTACAATTAAGAATTAATTTTTCTCTATTACCATTAGGAGCAAATCGTAAACCCTTTCCAAATTTGCAGAGTACATTTATGTGACATTACTCAGTGTATTCACTTAACACTAAAATGTAATGAGCTGCATTTGCATATTTTTCATTAGCTAAAGTTCTTATATTTCTCCAGAGCTGTCTTAAAATGATTACTGATGTGTGTGATCCCTCTACTTCCTTGATTTCAGAGGCATAGAATTTATGGATTTGTAAAGAACTTTTCTTCTATGCATTTATTCATATGATTTCTGAGGTCACTGAAACACTCATTGAATCATAGATTGGTAAGAGACCTCCTTAATTGCCAGCTGCGGTGGCGTTTTCTCAGCTAATATTCTCCTTGACCTATCTGCCATATTTAACACTGCTGAGTGCTGCTTCTGTGAAATTCTCTCCTTTTTGGCTTTCCATGGTGCCATATGTTAGCTCCTCTTGTGTTTTGGATGCTTATTCTCTGTATCCCTTGTAAATCCACTCCATTCTTCTTATCTCTTAAATTTAGCTGTATCCTAAGATTCAGTCATCATCCCTTAACTCTGTTCTTTTTTTCTCTCTATACTTTCTCAGCTAGTGTCAACATGCAACAGTTTTCTCCTGCCCATATCATAGGAAATGTATTTAATTTAATTTCTTTCATTCTTGAAGCTTTGGAATCTGCATTAAATTATATTTGGTGTATTATTCTATCTTTATAAATATCTAGTGGCGAAGAGATTATAAATGCCTCTTGCTTTGCATTGTAAGGAAATGAGGAATCGCTATTGATTTCTATCACAAACTTTCTGGTGACCATTAGGTTAATAATGATGAGGAAGGGAGAACTTTGTACTTCATCAGTCAATTATGTGATCAATCAACAAGCATTTATTAAGAACTTACTAGCAGCTAGACCCTGACCCAAGTTCTAGGGATAAGAAGAGAAATGCAAACAGTTCCTTTCTTCAAGGGGCTCCTCACTAGCAGGTAGTTTGGAGGTAGAATGGAGACAGCACTAAGGCTGGAGTCAGGGAGACAAAGTTCAAATCCCGCCTCAGGAGCTTACTAGCTGAGTGACTTTGGGAAAGTCACTTAGCCTTTTTTTGCCTCAGTTTCTTCATATGTAAAATGAATTGTTCTAAGGATCAAATGAGAAAATAATTGTAAATCACTTAGCATAATGCCTGGCACGTATTTCTTCGTCCTCTTCCTCTTCTGGGGAAATGATATGTATGTATAGAAGACAGAAAGTAGATAAAAGATGATTTGATGACAGATTTTTCAGGCCACTGCTAATCCTTCATTTTCTTCATTTGTAAAATAGTGATTACTAATGATATTAATACTTGTGCTACCTATCTTATAGGATGATCATGAAGAAATTTCTTTATAAGCTTAACATGTTACATAAAACATTTCTAGTACCTTGTCATGTTTCCCAACATTACCCTCACATAAATATATGTGAAAATTCCAAGTTAAAAAAAAATTACAAGTTGATTATTTATTGCAAATAGCTTATTCACTTTACAAATGTGCTTACAGGGTAGCTTTAAATATTAATCCTTTCTGGAACAAGGAAGTGCTTATTTACTGACCATTAACTCTTTGATAATTGATAAAGCAAGGCAGGAAGGGGGGAAAACAAAAGGGGAAGAGGAGCTTAAAGCAAAAGTGTGAGGAACAATTGGCAATTGGAAATCAATCATCTTTAAAATTACAATGCAAATTAAGGCAAAATATTATTTAATTTACAAAAGGTCAATATGCATACAATTATAAAGAACACAATGAGGCAAGGAATTCAAGTGTGATTCATTTTAATGACTTCTCTGCCCATTTTATTAGAATTTGCTAATTGACCATTGTTTAAATAATATCTCATCAGTGAATGTCACATAGTCATATGCACTGGGTACTAAGCTTCAGTGAAAATCCATGAGTTATCATTGTGTGAATACCCTGAGAGTTTCGGGGGCCTCAATTGCCAAATCAAGGGCTATAAAAAGGGCTTGGATTTCATATTTTAATCCCTTTAAAATAGTGGTTCTCAACCTTCCTAATGCCACCACCCTTTAATACTTGTATCTGCATGTGGGCCATACCCGCCTGGAGATGGATAGAGGAGCGGTATCTTGGTTCCTAAAAACATGTTTTCCGATGGTCTTAGGAGAACCCATTCGATCCCCAAAGGGGTCGCGACCCACAGGTTGAGAACCACTGCTTTAAAACAACTTGCTGAAATTATGAGCTTTAGGTTTATCAGTTGAATTATGCACAGAGAAACACAGATGAACAGAGAAATAGAATCTGGTTGCTTTATCTGTGGGCAGGTCTTCTGACACAAAACTAACTGACATGCAGGTCAATTTAGTCACAGCATCATAGATTAGGCATGGGAGAGACATGGGAGGTCATGTAATCCAATCCCCACATTTTTCAGATGAAGGCATAAAGGCTAAAGAGTTTACCCAAAGATCACATCGGGACAGAAAGGAAATTGGAAGCCAAGTGCTCTGTTGACTGATAGACAATTGCCTCTCAATTGCTTGAGGTATAAAATTTTGTGGCCCTGATTTCTGTGCCCTTTCTTCTTCATTCAACTGATTCTGCAAAGCAGGTTTTGTTGAGAAGGGAGCAGTAATCAGGACATTTATATTTGTTTTTCAGGTTTGCCAAAAAGCAGCCTCATGACTGGGATGGTTCCATTTTAAAGATGTTGAACCTTATTCTGGAAAGAGTTAGTGACTTGCCCATGGTCATAGAGATAGTGTATGGGATAAGTGAAAACTTCTCAATTTGGGGTGGTTAACTTTTCTTTCTTCCTCCTCCATAGCTTCTGTCAATCACTTTTGTATGAAGATTCCCCTGGGACGGGAAGAGAATGAGAGGCAGCAAAGGGGAGGAGAGGGGTTTCTCGGAGGAAATGCAACCTCGGGAAACCCCTTATCTTGTTCTTTGTTTTCCCCTCAGTAGGATTAAGTCTATCTCTCTATACCAATGAGGACGGGAGGGTACCTCCCACATCACAGTGTGTGCCCCATCCTCTGCACAAGCAGAGATTAGGGACAGCAAGGCAGGGCAGTCTGAGACCTCTTTGTTTTAATTCTCGCCTAAACAAGACTCTGCCCTTTCCCCAGTGAGAGTTGAAGGTGGTCCTAGAAATCACTCTCAGCCCTTTGTCCTCTTCCCAAGCTGAGCTTGTAACCCCATTCACAACCAATAGAAGTCAGGGACTACAAAAGAAGGTATCTTTACGACACTCAGATTATAAAAGCTCAACCCCTGAAGGGTTGAGCGGCCTCCTTTGCTGACCTGCTTTGGGAAAGGACGCCCCCATTCCCGGGAATTGGTAATAAAATATTCCTGTTCACCACAAGTATTCCTTTGATTTTTCTTTCTTTAATTGAGTAAATAGTTTTCTAACCCACACAATAGTAAGTGCCTAAGGTAAGATTTGGACCCAAGATTCCTGACTCCAAGTCAGATCCTCAGTTCCCTACATAGCACCCAGAAAGCAGACATGATGATGACAATATAGTATAGTATCTATTAGTATAGCATATGTATCTATTGTCTTTATGCACTGGGCACTTAACTTCAGCGAGGAGCCATGACACTGTGGGCTTTCATTGTGTAAATACCCTGGGAGTTTCATGGGCCTCAACTGTCAAATTGAGGGCTAAAAAAGGGCTTGGATTTCATGTTTTACATCTCTTTAGAACAGCAACTATTGGGATGATGAGTTTTAGGTTTATCAATTGATTTGTATATGGGAAAACAAATGATTAGAACCTGATTGCTGAATTTGATTGATGCATTTGAACATGTTGAACACTAAAACACATCCTCCAAAATACAAGGCAGCTTTACAGCAATTGGCAAAAGCAACAAGGAGAAAAGTATATCCTGATTTATTTGTAGTAGGAGGAAAGATAGTTAGCCAGTAAATCATTTAAACTCCAAATCTTTCATTTGCTTGAGGAGCTGAGATGTCCCAATAGATGTCTATTAGAGACCTAGACATTCGGGAGGTAAAGGAGATGTTGAAGCTTTTGTCATTTCTAGATTCTCTAATATTTCCTCAAGATGATAGAACTCTTTGAGAATTAGAGCAGAAACAGCCCCTGGCTTCCTGAGCCTCAGATGTCTAATGTGCTTTCAAACAAGAATGCCAACTACAAATTCAATTGTAATAGTTATTCTCTGGGGCATCCAGTTCTGCCACTGCCAGGGCAGTGCATAATTTCCTGTATTATTACCTGTATAATTTCAGACAAGTCACTTAATGTTTCTGGGCCTCACTTTCCTCATCTAAGAAATGAAGGGGTCAGACTGGATGACCTCTTAAGTTCCTTCCACTTCTAAATATATGAGTCTCTTTTATGATCCAAAGTAATCACTCTCTGAGCTATTGAGTTATATAATCTTGTGGCCCTTAGGAGAAGCTTGGAAATAACATTCCACATCTGTGCCAAGGTGTCAGTCAGTCAGTCCTCAAAGCACTTACTATGTGCCAGGTTGTGGGCAAAAAAGAAAGGCAAAAAAGACAGTCCCTGATCTTCAGAAGCTCCCAATCAAATGGGAGGAGACAAGCTGCAATTCACTATATATATATAAATAAATTATATACAGCATAAATTAGAAATAATCAGCAGAGAGAAGGCACTTGAGTTAAGGAGGATTTGGAAAGGCTTCCTATAAAAGGTGGGATTTTACCTGGGATTTGAAGGAAGCCTGGGAAGCCAAAAGACATGAGGGCAGCATCACTGGACCATAATGTGTGTGTACACTCGTGTGTGTGTGTGTGTGTGTGTGTGTGTGTGTGTGTGTGTGTGTGTGTGTAAGGTATAAGAAGTCTAGGAGGGGTGGGGGAGGTTACAAAGGGCTTTGAATGCCAGAGGATTTTACATTTGGTCCTGGAAAGGATAGGGAGCCACTGGAGTTTATTGAGTAGAGATAAGGAAGTGACTTGGTCAGACCTCCACTTTGGAAAGATCGCTTTGGCAGCGAAATAGGAGATGGATTGGAATAAAGAGAGAATTATTGTGGGGAGACCAGCCAACAGGCTTTTGTAGTAGTTGAAGTGTAAGGTGATGAGGGTCTATGCCTGGCAGTGAAAGAAGAAAGAAGATGCCATCTATCTTCCATATAGTACAAACTTAATAGATATTCTTTGAATTGTATTAAAGCTTAGAATCCTTCACGTCCGAGGTCTCTCTTGGTAGTGGGAACTGGGTAAGACAGAACTTAGAAAAAGTAAGAAATAGATTAAGTTGCTCTTTTTGACTGAGACCTATGATTTCATCATTTTAGGGAACTCTCTGTATGGAAAGTCTCTTTCCTTAAGCAGCCAGACAAAGTTGCTTGGGGTCCTGAGTCTTGGTCTTACTGACTTTCAGGGTGACTTCCCATCTCTTTCTGAAAGCCTTCTCAACATGCTACTTTTTCTTAATAAAATAAAAGAAATAAAAGTCCTCTCGCCCTTTTTTTCATCATCTAAATATATTCATTGGATTCATGCTAGCATCTTTGTTTTGGAAATCTCCATTTAATCTTTGTACGGCTAATTTATTTCCCTTTATTTGAGGGGGGGAAAGTAATAATTGTAGGATGCCTATCTAGCTAGATAATGTGCTTTTCCTTCCAGGAGTTAAGAGTTAGTGAGTAAATAAATAAGGCAGAGTTTTCTAAGTAACATTGACACCTAAGAGAGATAAGCTGGTACAATTAAAAGGAGCATAGATAAGATTTCATACAACAAGGTAATATTGCGGTGTGTACTATGGCTTCCAAATTTGTGTTCAGGGATAAAAAAGATACTAAAAAGACCTGCAGCTTGGATGCCCCAAATCCATTCAGACTCTGCTATTTCTAAACAAATTGTTATGTTTTCCTTTTCTCTTGTGGAGAAGAGAATTTGCTCTAATACAAGTTTCATTTTGACTTTATTGACAATATAGAGATAATTCTCTATCTGTGACTTATTTATGACATTATTTATACCCTCTAATCTAATATTCTATGCTTAAGAAGATTATTGTTTTCTTGGAAAAGTGCTACAAAGGTCCACCTGCCTATCCTTAATTCCCAGATCTCCTTCTGGACTTCTGGCCCAGGGGCCTTCTTCTCTCTGGAGTCTCCTCCTCTGATTGGTGAATTCATAGCAGACTTTCCATTGGAGGAAGCACCCACCAGGCAAGTTCACTCCAAACCTGATTGAGCCCAAGGCTCTTCTCTCTGGGCTCCTTCCAAAACTCCCCCCACCCTCACCTCCTCTGCCCCTTTCTTCTTCTTTTCACCTGCTTTTCATTTGTTATCTTCCCCCATTAGAACATAGAATCCTTGAGGCAGGGACTGCCATTTTTTTGGTATCTGTTTTTACATTTCCAATGCTTAGCACAGTGCCTGGCACATAGTAAGCAGTAAGCATGCTCAATAAATCCTTTTCTGTCTCTGTCCTCTTCTTCTTCTCCCTCTCCTTCTCCCTCTCCCTTTCCTTTTCCCTCTCCTTCTCCCTCTTCTTCTCCTTCTCCTTCTCCTCCTTCTCCCTCCCCCTCCTCCTGCTCTCCTTCCCCCCCACTCATTTTAGGGTGAAAAGGATCATAAATCTAGTGTGGAAAGATTCTCAGAGGCTATCTAATCCAACATCTTCTTTTTACAGGGAGCCCAAAGTCATTGTATGGTAAGCAGTTGGGGTGGGATTTGACCCCAGGTCCTTTGACTGCTTTGCCAATGCCTTTTTTTTTTCACCATAGCACCCTCTAGTAAGAACCCGCACCTGGCTCTTATGTACTGTTGGTTAATGTCTCAGTCTATCCAACTATCTGAGTTCATTGAAGTTGTCCAGTTCTTTGTACTGACATGTGTTGCAGTGTGACTGTCTGGTATGGCCATGAGATCTGAATATCACCATCAGCATCATCATCCCTACTACTAGAAAAACTCATGTTACCTACCTAAATTTTATATAATGTTTTAGGCTTTATAGAGTATTTTACATATATTATCTCACTTGATTCCCACAACAATTCTGTCAAGTAGATGCTATTATTATCCCCATTTACAGATAAGGAAATTAAATCTGAGAAAGGGTAAGGGACTTGATGCAGAGCACACAGCTAGGAAGTCTCTGGGGCAGGATCCACGTTGATCTTACTGACTCTACATCCAGCACTCTGTCCACTATGTCCCCTAGCTCTAACTCTGATCCTTGATTATATGGATTTCATGTGCCCTTGACAAGGTTGGACAACTCAGCCATTGGTTCAGGATAGGACTGTCTCATTGTTTATATGCTCTATTGTTGGTTAGGTGATTATCAGGGGAATTTGGTTATCTAATCTCAGCAGTTTGTGCCGAGGTTTGGTTCAGATTCTTATCTGAGACTGATATGTTAACCTCCTATTTTTCAAAATAGATGGGAGTTCATCAAGGAAGGGAACTAATCAAGGTAAATACTGAACATTGAGATAAAACTTGGAAAAAAAAATCTTTCAATCATTGGCTTTGGTTTATTTGCATAGCCAAGTTTCTTTAAAAATAGATACCTAATTCACAGAATTGTCTTATTCTTAGGCTTATTGTAAGTTTCAAACCAGATACGTTACGTTTTTGTAAACTGTAAAGCACAATTCAAAGTGTCATGATTCCTATGATAATTTTTTATCATTACTCACATATTTAGGCATTTCTGAATAATTATATGACTTTTTCAATTTCTATCCATGTTTGGCACTGTAAAATAGGACCTTAATTTGATACTGATTAAAGAAAGATTGCACTTAAATAATCATTGTGTCTTACCAGAAAGTAATTTCTCATGCAAATGTGTACTCTCATTAATTGATGATGATAATGGTGCCATTATCCAAAATAATTCTTGTGTATTTTCTTGGAACCTCCCTCTAGACACAGTGCCAAATTGGAGTTGAAAAGTACACTTGATCATTTAGGCATCAGGGCTCTGGTGGTCGAACTCTCAGCATTGCGAATTGTAGAATGATGGCTCTGGAAAATTACAGAGTAGAATTCTAAAATCACTTAGCTGGAAATATCTTCTTGAACCTAGCAGAATAAAGAGAGGGAAGTGAATCATCTGGGAAGAAGAGCCATTTTTTTCCTAAGTATGGAGAGGCAAGTGTTCATCCTACAAATGCAACCAGCTCTGCATTAATTTCCTTTGTTCACAGAAAGAGATGAGTCCCTGCTGTTTGAATGAGCGCACTGTCAAAAACATGGTGATCACTGGAACCAAGTGACTGTGCACCTATTGTCCAAAAGCACATCAGAGATTTGCCAGGCATCTTTGGGAGTCCTTTTGGGGCACATGAATTCTTGTTAAATAACACATCCATCTCTCAATGATGATCTCTGGACAGGTGTAGGCCAAAGATAGAATTATAGAATCATATAGGGAAAAGGCTAAACCCCTTAACCTAGATTCAAGAGTACCCATCATCCTGCAAAGATGACTTCAACTCTGAAACTCACACAGTACCCTTAGTCCTTGGGTTTCCTCCCTCTCTCTGATTAGAAATAATGGGACAATGGACAGTGGAGAGTTTGCCCCAGCTTGTCCACCATCTAAGGAGTGTGCCCAGAGAAGTCATTTCATCATTTCCCACCCTGGCTACAGAACTTCATCATACCTGGTCCCTTCCCCTCCCCCCCCCCCCTTTTTTTTTTTTAATATATTTCTTCCCCCATGAGATAGTGACTTCTTTGAGAATAGGAACTGCCTACTAAGAATTTGCCTTTCTTTATATCCTCAGCACTTATCACAATGCCTGATACAGACCAGATGCTAAATAAATGTTCTTTGCCTTTTGACCATTTAATAACACCTAATGTTTATATAGCGCTATAAAGTTTGTAAAGCCCTTTGTGTATGTTATCCTCACAATAACTCTGACTAGTGCCTGCTATTATTATTCCCATTTTACAGATGAGAAAACTGAATTTGAGAGAGTAATTGACTTGCCCAGGTTTCACCTACTTAGTGTCTGCTATAGGAGCTAAAGTTAGGCCTTCCTGATTCCAAGTCTAACACTTTATTCACTAAAGCTCCTATCCTCCTAACTGCCATTTAATCTGCATAGTATTATATTTAACTTTTTATATATGTGTCTCTCATCTTGCCAACTAGATTATAAACTCTATGAGGAGGATGTCTTAGATATCTTCTTTCTCCCAGATAGCCTAAGATAATGCTGTATCCATAGCAGGTCCTTAGTAAATATCTGTTGAATGAACAAAAAAACTCATCTTATATATTGAACTGTTAGCTGTTCTTTGCATGTGAATGTTGTACATAATACAGTCTTTGGTTTGTGGCTCAGATTAGGTATGGAGGAAGATAATTGGTTCCTTCATTTTCTGAAAGAGTAATTGTTACTTCTGAAATTCAGAAAGCCATATATGTGAACATAAAAGAAGACACTGAAGATTTCAGTACTTTATTTTTATGTCTCATTCAAGACTAGAGGAATAGGCTGGAAACTAGAAGTCTCATTGATTGGTAATTTCTCCTAAATCATGGAACTATTGATCACTTAATGAGATTAAGTAGAAATCATGATTCAAACTGTCCTCCATACTTGCCACATACCAAGCCAGAATAGTGAATTGTTTAGCTATTTTTGTTCCCCATTCTATTTGTGTGTTTCATGGACTTTCCCCCATCTCAACAAATAAAAATATATTTAGTATATCTTGTTCATTAAGTCTTTGGTAAGCTCTGCTAATACAGGAAGCAAAAATTGGCATAGACAGTACACAAGAAATAATCTAGAAATCTTTTATATTTGGTTTTTCGCATGTACAGGAGCAAATACTGAGGTACAAAATCACTTTTTCTTCTCATCCCCTCCAAATGTATATATAAACCAAGCCTGGCTTTCTCTGAGTTCTGGTTCACTACTAGACTCTTAATCGACCATTTATTTTAAGATGATCAGGAATGGAGAAATCTTTAGGTCTGTAGTTGAGTGATATATAAGAATGCCTAAGGGCAGAAGGTTTCTAACTCTAACACTCTCTAATTCTATGGATATTCTAAATGTGTGAACTCAATTCACTTTACTTTTAAATCTATCCAACATTTAATGTTCAGTATCTTTCTTTTGGCTCAGTAGGAAAAAGGAAAGGTTAAAAGAGCAGACTGGGAAATTCAATCCATATTATAGTAATGTTACTATATGGAGTCTTTTTTGCCAAGATATATGATGTCAGTCCATAGCATGAGACATTAATAAGCAAATTTTTTCATCCAGTGTTGTGTAATGGTGCTTTTGAAGATGTTATATTAGCAATAATGTGTAAAAGAGTTATATTCATCTGTGGAACAAATTTCTCAGGGAATTTTAATAATTTTTAGTAGTACAAAAAAGCTATAGCCTATATTTTAGCTATTTAAAAAAAATATTAACTGTGAAAGCTTACAGTGATGTGTGAAATGCTTAAGGAAATTGATAATTTGCTACAGTTAGATTTTTCTGTTTTGTTTTTGATAGCAACAGTCATTTGTGTATGCTTTTACAAAGGTGTTTAGGTTGTATAGTGTCTAGAGCATTGGGCCTGGAGTCATCACGTTCAGGAATGTGCTTTCCAGAAAAGCAGAAACTCTGGACTGGGATTTCATTTGTCTTCATGAACATTTCAAAGGGAACTGGGAAGCTGGCTACATACAGTTGTTGAGATTAAGTAGAGAAAGTGATACTGCTGAGAATTTGTCCCAGAATAAGTACATTTTCTCCTTGTTGGAGAATATGGTACTAGGGTGCATCTTATCTTTATTCTATTAGTATTGCGTACTGGGGAAAGAAAAGTGCCCCAATAATGCCCCAAAAGCATCTGCAGTGTCTATTCAGGATTAGGTTAAGAATAATGTATGAAGTGTCTAGTACGTTATAACTAACTCTAGGCTGTGATAAGATCTACCAATGAGAACTGACATCCCAGAAGACAGAGAACCCATTTGATTTTTTTTTTTTGTATCCACAAAATTTCAAGAAATCTATAGGAAAGACCCATGACATGGTGGCAGGGAATGGACAAGAATTGCACATTAGAAAAAAGCATGGATGGATTGTAATCTGTATTTCTGGAGAGAAAGACTTCATCAGTGAGATCACAGGGCTCATGTTGATGTGTCAAGGCTGATCTCTGACAATGGATTGGCTCGTAGTACTTTTATATATTCCTGCTGTTACTAACTTAATGAGGCAATTATTGAGGGGAAAGAATCCACCTTAATTTCTGGTCAGATATCTCTCTGACGATATCATGAATTTAGATGGAAAAAAACTCCTTGATTTGTACTTACCTCTAACATAAAATTATCATTTTCTTTGATTAAAAAACATTCTGAAAAGGGGACTATATACATCACCAATCTGCCAAAAGCATCCATGACATGAGGAAAAATATAACCCTTGACCTGGAGGGGATCCCTCTTTGATTTGAATTCTATTCTGGATTTCCTTTATGACAATTACAGTTAACTTTATCAAGAGCATGATTTCCTGTTTTGTGCCATTCATAATATTAAATGTTAGAAGGCTGTTGAGAAAATTTCTCTGTTAAATCATTTTTTTTCAAGGAACACTGTGTTTTAAGTGTATGCATATGAGACATATTGTTGGAAGAGAGTAAAGAGTTGTTTTTCTCGAACAAATCAGATGCTTTTCTCACAGTCAGTAAAAGCATAAGGACAGAAACTTGCTTCCTCTAGTCTACACCTTTTATTTATTTGACTGTAAAGATATGGTTTGACATTAATCTTATTTGTAAAATTCTGACTATTCCTTTGCCATATCTTCATCTTGGATGCCCTGGATAAATATGAAAAGAATTCCCATAGTGATTTTATAGAATTGGAAAGGCAGCTATAAGCCTCTGCAGTTATTGATGTTCTGTTCATCACTTTTCTCTGTAATTATCCCTGTTTTGGACACCACAACATACTGCTGACTCATATTGATCTAGCAGTACCCTAGATATTTTTTAAAACAATTCTGAGTTAACCTTAACTTTCCCATCTTGTACTTTGGAAGTTGATTTTCGATATACAAATATAAGACCTTATGCTTATCTTTATTGAATTTCTTTTCATGAAATTTAGCCCAACGCTAAGAAAACCTCTTTTGAATTCTGACTCAATCATTCAAGTTTGATGAGCATAGCATCTAATCCTTTTTAAAATCATTTACCAAAATATATTAAACAAAACAGAACCAAGAACAGATGCTGGAGATACTTCACCGAAGACTTTGTGCTGTGTTGACATTGAATTAGTAAGAATTACTAGTTAGGTCTAGTGGCTAATGATTGTTAATGGGAAGTACATTGGTGGGGACTTGTGAGTTACAGAGTTAGGAGTATAATCCCACAGAGGACCCTAGAAGATGAGGGAGTCATCCCTCAGGACCCAACCCAGGAGGGAAAGTATAGATGGGGAGAGTATCCCACATGCTCCCAGTTGGGGTGTTCTTTGAATCCAGCCATCTAGACAGTTTTGAATCTGTAAATGATGTTATCTGGTCAATGTCTCTCTATCTTCTCCAAATAAAGAATTTATCAGATAGCTTATTAAAAACTTTGCTAAAATCTAGGTAATCTATAGCTGTAGCATTTCCTTTCTCTCCATTTAGTTCCCCTGTGAAAAAGTCAACGAAATTAACTTGACATGGCCTGTTCTTATGGTAGATCTTTATAATCACTGCTTTCCTTTCTAGATGCATGTTAACCATCTCTTTAATGATGTTTTCTAGAATTTTCCCAGGAATTAAAGTGAAGCTCACTGGCTTTTAGTCTGAAGACCGTTCTTTTACTTTCTTTTTTAAATTCAGTAAATTTGCCCTTGTCTAATCTTTTATGCCTTTCCCATTTTTTTCTGCTGTCAATAGCTTGTTTAAATAGGTCAGCTTGGGGTTGGTTCAATTACATGCAATATCCTTTTTCTCATTTTTATTCTTTCTTCTAATTTAATATTGACTTTGCTCTTAGTTCTAACAAGTTGATGGTCCAACTGTAAAACATACAGTTGTTTCAGAAATGACACCTGGCCAGTAACCAGTTTACTTTATGTTAAAATATGCTCCATTTCCTTTTGTGTAATGTTATTTTTGCTTATTATGTCCAGCATATATTGAGCCTCTTCTTTAAGAAATATTTTATTGATTTGCCTTCTTTTTACAGCATGGTCATTTTTATACATAAGCCTTCCTTCCTCAAAAGAAAATGAGGACTCTCCCTAAGGAAAACAGTTGAGCAAAAAACTATCAAGAGTTATTGACTCTGAAAGGAAAAAGGCATTTCCTCATCTCTTTTAATTTTCCAAGACTGGTCCTAAAAACAACTCAGAATTTGTCTCTTTTATTATTGTTGTTTCCCTTTACATTATTGTAATCATATTATTCTCCTGCTCCTGCTTACTTCGGTCCATTTTGTTTCACACAAGTCTTTAACTGTGTGACATCTTCTTTGTGATATTCCCCAAATTTACATTTGCACTCAGGGGTTGGGCACCTCAGAATGACTCCTTCAGATACTGGAGTATCCTATGTCCTCTGGACACTACCTCATGAGTCCCCACCAATGCGCTTCCCATTAAGAGTGAACAACTAGACCCAACTAGCTCTTATCAAAGATATTTGTTAAGAAGGTATAGTAACCAGAAACCTGAGCTTTACTCTCCTACACAGTCTGCTAGGCAAGTTGTTTGGTCCATAGGGAGCACACCTCTTCATAGTGAGTTCTCTTTTTGTTTCCAAATGTCTCATTCTCTGAGGCTATTTTCTTTCTCAGGTCACTGATTTTTATGTGTCCATCTGGAATATGTGTCTTTGTTACCTCAACTGTGCCTTGAACTCTCTCAAACCAATGAATTCTCAAACTATAGGATGAAGTATTTTTATCTGGGCAAGTTGCTGTTAGATGCCACGGCCAGTGGGGGAGGAGGAAAGAGAATTCTCCTTCTTCCCCCCTTCAGGGGTCTCCTCCACAGAGTATTTCTGAACCTGAACTCCCTTGGATCTCTATCTAAAACTGTAAAGGTGTGGCCAATTTTTCTTATCTAGTGAGATTGCTCTGTCTAATCCCTTCCCCTCTCCCCCTGAAAGAGGTAACCACTTCTTAAAGGGATCATTGGATGTGGTCACAATTTTGTGATGAGTTTGCTAAGTGTAATAGCTTTTAGGACATTTTAATCTCATCATCTGTGACCAAATACTATGATTACATCAACTATCTTGGGGGAGGGGGGAGAATCACATGTTCCCTTCTTTCTATTCCCCTCCTAGTTATACTCCCCTCCACATGTCACAGTGTACAATCTGGAAATTAATGTCCTTCTACAAGGTAGAGCTTAGCTCTTGGGCCTAGGTATTATATACATTCTGAAATACATTGGTGATACAATTTAATAAATATCATTTAACCAGACTTTTACTTGCCTTGGTACTTGTAAAGATTTTCCCCCAACCCAAAGACAACAGAAAAAGGGAAACAAATATCAGATTCTCCTTTCATATGGAAAGTTTGATCCTTACAGAGCTTTTAGGACTTAAGGAGCTATCTTCACAGGTCTTAGTGACCTAGGGTTAACTGGAACTCACCTTTTTGGACATGGATGAAAACATGAACCACTTTACTTTGGTTCTCTCTTGCCCAGGGGTGGGCAGGTTGGGTTTGGGGATACCTAATTTGGGTATTTGTTCTCTCTCCTTCTCCCAGTGAGGTGCCCCTATTCTCTGGGTGTAATTGCATGGTTGAGAATGAAATTGGGGGGAGAAGGATATGATCTAGGGAAGAGGCAGCAACACAGTCAGTGGGGTCAGAATCAGATTAAAATGGAATTGGGAAATATTTAGCAAAATAAAAATAAAAAAACATAGATAATATTACATTTTGAAACTAAGTCAGTATGCCATTTAAAGGACCCTTAGGTACAGTTTAGTCACCCCAAATTTATTTGAGTCTGACACCACTGGTCTAGGGCACTTATTCTCTCTCCTACCCTACTCTATCCTAAAGTGATTAAATTTGCAAAAATGTTATTGTTGCACAGCTTGTCCACAACAGATTTATTCCAAATAGTATGTAATGTCATTGACTAAAACATTATTTTAAGCATTTCTATGACAGCTTACTTAATTTGTTCATCTTTCCTATAAACTGCACAAGTACATTTTGTATTTTTCTAAATGCATTTTCTTGATATTTTTCTTTACCCAACCCCTAGGTTTCCCACAGAACATCTCTTTGTTGCCACAAACCTTCTAAGAGCGCCAACACTTATCACAAAGAAGTTTATACAACTAAATTTCCATTAATTAAAAAAAATAATTAAAAACAAAGTAGAAAAGAGAAAAAAAGAAAAAAAAAGAGAAAAAAAATAAAATTAACAAATTTATCAAAAAAGTATCCCATTATATGTAATACCGTGCAAAGACATTCTCTGCATTCACCTTCTCATGTTTCTTCTTTGGGGCCAAGCTTGGTCATTATAATTTCATAGCACTCATTTTCTGCTGTTGTTTTGCTCATTGTTACAACCATATTCATTCCTCGCTCAGCTTATGTCTCGCTCTACTTTTTTTAAAGGATGTATTTTTTTTTTCTGAAATGTTTTTCAAGCTTCAAGACATGAAGGTAGAAATAATAGATGAAAGTATTCTTTTTAATAATAATCATAACTTATTTTTGCTAGAATGAATCGGTTTCTTTTTTTCCCTTTATTTTAAACATCTTTTAAGCTACTGAATCAGGGCAACAAAAGATACATTTTCTAGATTAATTCATTACTTAGATCTGCATCCCTGGGAGTAGGACGACTGTTTTCTGCAATGCCTGTCCAAGATAATGATGAACTAATTCAATAGGCTGCCTACCCAACTGTGTTTTATAATCTGGGCAACATGAATTCTTTATCTACTTGGTTTTCTCATGTGTGAATTGCTAAACTGATCTTTTTTCTTCCTCTTCTTTTTCTGTTCGAGTAGCCATAGATCTCATTGGGGAGGCCCCATAGTATTCTAGGACTTGGTACAATCAATTCAATGTCACTGGAAAAAAAAGACTATTTGAAGGACTTCATCATCTATAATGTATACTTTTCCCAATAGGTTCAAAGTCAGTTTAAAGCTAGATGCTCATAAATTTTGAGTTTTTAATCTAAATTTTTTCCTTTAAACTTTAATTCCTAATGCTCAATATTTATTTTTGAGCAAAATTTAATCTTATTTATTATTAGTAGATTCTGCATTCAGGTAAAATTTTATTTTGAGTTGATATATGTTAATTGGGTTGAGGAGATATATTAGCATCCTGCACTGGTCTTTCCTGTTTTCTTTATTTGTTTTTCTCAATTATATTTTCTGGGCTAGGCCAAACAAGAACAAGATTCCATCAAAGATCCAGAGAAGACCTATCAATGATACCAAACTTCAGGATACAAAAGTTACTAGAGGGTACACAGAGGGTAGGATAAGAGTTTTTGCTTGATATCTTGCTCAAGAAACTTTCTGGGGTGCCATCCCTGCTGTTATCTTTCACAAACAACTTAGCTTCTCCCTAAACCTATGCTTTCTTCGAAAGTCCCTGTTTCTGTTGAGAGCACTTTGGTACTTCTATTCACCTAGCAATGAATTCTTAGACTTCTTGATGATTGCCTTTCCCTCACCAGTCCTCCCTCTCAACATTTCGTTGATTGCTAAATCTTGTGGATTATTTCTTCATGATGTATTTTGCATCCTTGCTCTTACCTCTCCTTTTCCCCAGTTACTTCCCTAGTCTGTGCCTCATTATCTCTTATGCATAATAACACAATATTCTTATTGTCTCCTAACAGGTCTCCCTGCTTCCCTAACTAATCCTCTAATTCTCCATTCTATCTCAAAATAATCCTCCTAATTTATGCATCTGGCCATGGTATACCCTTCCTCAAAAACCTTTATTTGTTGTTAAATAAAAATAAATAAAATAAAAATTAAAAAAATAAATAAAAACCTCTTTTTTTTCTGGCACTTAATTCCCTCAACAGTTTTGCTCCATCCCACTTCCATTGCCTTCTTGTGTCACTCCGCTTCATACGTTCTCCATTCCAGCCAAAGTGAACTTTGCCTACTTCCTTATATTTGCACCTGGAATGAAATGGCATGTTCCTCCCCTTTCCATCTCTGCCTTCTAAAATCCTTATGATTCCTTAAGGGCACCATAATTATCATTATTGTCTGGATGCCAAAGAATCTTGTTTGACCTTGGGAGACTCTCAACTGGAAGGGAGTTTTTTTTTCTTTAAGGTTTCATCTTCCTCTATCAAATTATATGTTAAAAAAAAAATCAACATTCAAAAATACATTTATATCCCATTTTCTCCAGTAAATTGTGTGATTATAAAGGGGAAAAGAGGAGGGAACAAACATTTATTAAGTGCCTACAATGTGCCAGGCTCTGTATTAAATACTTTGGAAATACCTCATCTGATCCTCACTACAACTATTGGTGCTGTTATTATCTTCATTTTACAGAGGAGGTAAGACAGAAGTTAAATTACTTGTCCTGGGTCACTCAAGTAGACTTTGATTCCTGGGAAAATTCTCAAATAGATCATTAAAGAGATGGTTGTTAAACAACTAGGAAGGGAAGAAGTGAATAAGAAAAGCAACCTTTTTAATGCAAGTCTCTTAAATTGCTTTATATTAGGTGTATCACTATAGCTTCCATTCCTCTATAATCAGATCTGCCAGAGGAAACTGGGACCTTATGTAGATGTTTCATGCAACTCAAATACAGCAAGGATTTTTTTTTAAACTAGGAAGCTGATTGATGTGAAGTTTGGGATGAAATAATGACCTCTGTCTTCGCTGTCTACACTGTCAACACAAGGTGACATCCTTGGGAACATGATTTCCTTTTATTTCCTGAATAGTATCTCTATCCAGTCCCCCAAGCTTAGCCTGTCCCCAAGACCTGCTCCTCCTGGCTAGTTAGGCATTCTTTATTATATATCCAAGTCATTTTCAAGATGAGTGCATTACAGCCTAGTTCTGTTAGTCATCAAGTAACAAGTAACTCCTAAGGAGGTTTCTGGTCCCTGATTCAGGCTGAGCTGTACCCTGGTCCATTCTCTTGGGGAATCCCAAATCATGGCTCTTCAGCTTTCAAGGAACTCTGTCAACTGAGTCACTCCCCTCTCAGCTGTACTTTTGTGTATTGTTTTTCCCTCAGCAAGTCACTACTTGAAGGTAGGGATCATCTTAATTATTTGCATTTGTTGTGTAGTTTAGTCATTTTTCAGTCATGTCCAACTCTCTGTGACCCCATTTGGGGTTTTCTTGGCAGACACTATAGCGCTTTGCCATTTCCTTCTCCATTTCACTCCACAGATGAGGAAACTGAGCCATACAAGCTTAAATGTCTTGCTAGTCACAGAGCAAGTAAATGTCTGAGGCCAGATTTGAACTCAGGAAGAGGAGTCTTCCTGACTTCAGGCCCAGCACTCTATCCATTGTACCAGCTAGATATGTTATATTTTATATATTATTATGTATAACATAGTACATGCTCAGTCTAGCTACCCTTCTATTTATCATTTATCTATTTCTTATTTATCATTTCTTGCTTCCCACCTAAATACTCTCCTACATTTGTTGTTGTTGTAGTTCAATCATTCACTCATGACCAATGCTACAATGACCTCATAAAATCCACAGCTTTTAAAATTTTTTGCAAAGGTACTGGAGTGGTTTGCCTTTTCCTGCTCCAGTGTATCCCCATTTTATAGATGAGGAAATGAGACAAATAGGGGTCAAGTAACTGGCCCAGGGTCACACAACTAGTAGGTGTCTGAGGCTATATTTGAATTCAGAACTTCCCAGACTAGTGCTCTAACCACTGTACCACCTAGTTGCCCATACTCTTACTCATGTGGTGTTCAATGTTCATCACATTCAATCACATCATTACAGTTCAGGTAATTTGATTATCCAATTTTTAATGTCCATGGAAGGTAGTATTTGCAGTGAAGGAAAGGGGAGCTGGACTCATGAGTTTGGGAGAGTTGTCCATAGAGGAGACATGAGGAACTACAGCTGAAAACCACAATCCGCTATCAGTATCACTGCCCCTTGCTAGTATCAGAGTGCTTTTGAATCTGACTAGGAAATCAGATGATTGCTAAGTGGGCACAAAAGTAGCCATTGAGGAAATGAATCTATTTTTACATATACTTGATTGGCTTATGGTTCAGCCTGATGAATATCTACCGTACACTGGACAGATGTTTCTAGCAACTGGATACTTCTGTTATTCAAGTAAGAACTGCCTGCTCTTTAGCATGTACAGATGATCTTGGGTGAGTCACTTAATTTTTCTGGGCCTCAGATTTTAGTACAAGAAGTTGTTATAAATGTCCTCTGGGGTCCCTTCCGACTTTTTACTCTATTATCACTGAGAGCAGCAGTATTACATAGTGATGGACCTGGAATCACTGAGATCTGGATTCAAATATTTTTTTCAGGGATTTATTGAGCTGTATAATTATGGGTTGGTCAGAGGACATCTCTGAGCCTCCATTTTCTCACCTGTCAAGCAAAGATGAGCACTTTTGAACTACTATCTGGCTCATAGGGCCACAGTGAGGAGAGTCTTTGGTAAACTTCAAAGTGCTATATAAAGTGTGAGTTATTTTTATTTTTATTTCCTTGGGTGGTTCATAAACTGGCTCTGGAAGCAGTTATAAAAGAAGAGTCCTGATAAGCCTTTGAGTAATGGCTACATTGTTAGTATAAGCGTATAGCCTTCCAAGGGACACATTAATCTGGATATTTAAGTTCTGGTACGTTTGTTAAAAAGTCAGTGACACCTTTTTATGGTTACACTTTGTAGGTACATAAAACAAGAGATGATGTAAGGCAGTCCATGATTAATTATGCAAATGAACAGTGTTCATTTATACATAATAAATGCTATAGATGTTTAGTGAAACGGAACGTCATCCTGCACTGGAGTGGCTTAATGAAAAGGAGGGAGTTCGTCATTATATTAAAGAATAGAAAGAGTTTGAAATGGCCAAGAATGGTGCAAAGTATAGAGAGCCATGTTTTGTTTTGTTTTGTTTTTTTCTTCCTGTTTTACAGAAAGCATGATGGTATAAATTTTACTATTTCTATAATAATGTCTGCCTAAAGATATTTGCATTCTGTTATAATTACTCAATATACCTAAATCATATCAACTAAGTTCAATAACATATGTTCAATGAATGAATATTTAATATTCACAATCAGAAGAATGCAGCATGGCACAAGGCATTATGAAGTAATATTTAATTGGCTGTCCTAGATCTGAACAGCAGAGAGTAAATATTAAAAATGTTAATTATTTTACTATGAGAGTGGGAAATTTGAGAAATAAATGATCTCTTTTTAGAAGAATCTTAACTTGTTGATTATAGTTGGAAATAAACCCACTCTAATAAAGATTGACTTGAGAAACATGTTTCTTCCCCTCACATAAAGCTAATTTGCACAAGATTATTAATGGTGATATGGACAAGAATTTGCATGGCCAGAAGGGAGTCTATATTACTGGAAGTATTCACGACTATATGCTGAATTTGGCCAAAGGATCATAGATTCAGAGGTCAAAGGGACCTCAGAGACCATCTAGTCTAACCCTTCATCTTATAGATGAGGAAGCTGACTGAAAGCCCTGATTTGACCAGGGTCATAGAGACAGCATGTATCAGTTACATCCCAAAGAGAACACATTTCTCTCCCTCTCAACCCCCATCAGAAGGATCCCTTTTCAAACTTCCCTATTTCCGTAAAGTGTACCACTATCCTCCCAGTCACGCATACTCATAACCTCAGTATCATCCCCCATTCCTCACTCATATCCCTCCACATTTTCATTTTGTTGCCAATCTTATCATTTCTACTTTTATGATGTCTTCTGTATGCATCCCCTTCTTTCCTATTTGCCTCCTAGATTTGGTTGGAGCTTATGAACTGGTAAAGGATTGCCTAGTTTGGGGCAAGCTACCAACCAGGTTACTAGTTATTTTAATTTAATCATATATCTATTTTTAAAAATCAGTTGTTATGAGTAAAAACTGTATATACAGAAATCATGCATGTTTGGTTGACTCCATTTTACCATGTTTACAACTCAGGTTTATTTAAATTAGTAGATATAAGAATGAAGATGAGATTTTCCTGATTTGGCAGGGCAGGATTTGAATCAAGATTCTGATTAGATTAAAATCATGAGCAGGTGCCATGCATAAAGAGGCAGGGCTTAGAGTTAAAGGATATATCTGTGAGAATCATAGAAAGCTTGGAAACCTGACACTGAGTGTCTAGTTCTGGGTGAAGTCCATAATTGCCAGGGTGATGTGGGACTTCTGAGTTATTAGCTCTTAATGGGAATTGGATTAAACTAATGACTAATAGTGTCACTTGGTGGATAAATACAAACACACACACACAGACATAAAATATGGATATATTTTATTTTATTGTAATCTAGTAAATTTACTAGATCTTTATTAAAGTTTTTGACATGATTGATTCTTTGCAATTAAGTAAGCTATTTAAAATTATATTAAAAAACAAGTTACATAAATAAAAAGGCTTAATGATACAATGAAATAATATGAGATTTCAAATCAAGTCTAACATGACTTTAAAATGGGTTTAAATGTAAGTTCTGGTTTTTACTACTAATGTTTTCTCGGGTAAGAAGTATAACCTCTTCATACCTTTGTTTCTGTCTCCGTCTAATATGACAGTAGCCTAGATTATCTCTAGGGTTAAACATTATGATCATATTATTCAATAGTCTGCTGATAAATGTGAAAAACAAAGCAAAATGTAACCATGGTACACACTTTTAAATTTAACTCACATTATTCGTATTCATTCCATTATTTTCTTAAGTTTTAATCCATAAACAGTATTGCTTAACAATTTTTACACTGAAAATTTAACTATTAACTCTTGTGAGCCAATTCAAACTAGCTGTAGCATACTACTATTATTCATATCATTATTACCTTAAATTAAAAAAAAAAACCAATAAGATAGGTTCCTAAATAAAGTAGATTTTTTAAATGTAGTAATATTGATCCCCTTTGTGACAGTTTTTTCTAGTTTTCATTCTGAAGCTTTAGTATTAAGGGCAAGTTTACTGATATAAGGGACATAGAGGACAATTCATGCACTTTACCTGAATATTTTTTGTTTTAAGCATTTCTTTTGAGTGGAGTAAATAAATTACTGTCCTATACCTAATCTACATTAAATTCCTCACTCCTTTCTTTTGAGGAGGCCCTTAACATGAAGCAAACAAACTTTAAGTGACTTTCCTCTTTAGGGGTCCAAGTTTCCCCAGGGATAAAGTTGATTTAAGTTTAACCCCAGACTTGGGCCCTTTAGTATAAGAGGTCAGTTTCCATACCCCCTTAGGGTTCTAGTTGTCTATTATATTTCACATTCTCACTAAAGCACAAAAATGAAAATACGATGACAGAAATTACCACTAGATCTTTGGGAAATTTTTAAATATAACTTTTGCTCCTAACGTTTAAAAGCAGTTAAGTCCGCACAGTGGTTCTCAACCTGTGGGTTATGTTCAATTTGTAACAATGAAAATACATCCTACATATCAGATAGATTCATAACAGTAGCAAAATTACAGTTATGAAGTAGCAACGAAAATAATTTTATGGTTGGGGGTCACCACAACATGAGGAACTGTATTAAAGGATTGCAGTATTAGGAAGCTTGAGAACCCTAAGAGGATGGATGTATCCTGTCCATGGTTCATATGTTTCTCAACTATATTGATATGCATGTCTAGAATAAAATTTTAGATGTCTAAATGACAACCATTTCAAAATTTTGTTTCATTTATTGACTTGTTTCAAATTGCTGATTAAATAATAACATGGTGGAAGAGACTGTCTTATGTTCTCAGCAATCCAGATTGACATATTTGCTTACTTATATGAAAATACACTTGTTAGATAATTATATGACAGTTTGTAATCTCAGAAAGTAGGAGTGCAGATTTCAAGATGAGATGAGAAGCAAAATATAAGGACTTGAAAATCACGAGAAAGGGTAAATACAGAAGAGGAGCTCTTTTCACTAAATTGTTTTTATTAACTCTTCAGCTCTTTTCTCATTTGCATTCAGTGTTATTGGTGACCCCTTGGAAGATACAGTTTGTTAAATTAAGAGATTTTGCTTTAATTTGCATAATGTAAGCCAGTCAGGTTTTAAAATTTAATTGTAATATAGATCACATGAAAAGCAAGGAGACTGGCTAATACTTTGCAGCAAGTCATTACTTGGCTAAAAAATATAGCCAGAGTAACAGGGCATTAAATAAGGCTAATTGCTTTTGGGTGGCAAACAGTTTGAAAGAGAGGAAAAGAGCATCCATCTCTTCCAAAGATTGCTGGGACTTAGTAATTACTGTGTGTGTAGGATCCTGCATATCATTAGTAGGGTAGCTCCCTGAATATAGCTTTTGAAGAAAGTCACAAAGTCCATGCCAAAAGGAGGGCAGAATTGCCTGTCTGCTATGTCGCGTCTCCAGAATGAGACCGTTGGAGTCATGGAGGAAGCGTGTCATGTAGATGCTGGAGACTGTAGTAGCACAGATTTAGTGCTGAAGAAGACCTCAGAGGGCATCTAGTCTAACTAACCCTCTCATTTTAGAAGTGAGGAAACTGGACCTAGGGAAGTGAAGAGACAGATGATGAGCATTAGAGATAGGATATAAATTAAGGTCCTTTGATTCAGAGTTAAGGATCTTTTCCCTGTGCTACCCTGCCTTCCTTTATTGTAGGTATGTATGCCTTTGCTTACCAGTAAGTGGTCTGCCTCTAAGAAAAAAAAATTACTTCCGTTTTCTGGCCTTGGTTTCCTCACTTGTAAGAAGAAAGTGATATTAAATGATGTCTCAGATAGTTTCAGGTTTATGGTTCAAAATTAGGAGGAGCTATGGCAGGGAATTTAATTTTGCTTTTTGAAAACACTGTCATAGTGTAGGACAAAAACACTTTGCGTGCTTTGGTAAAGCTCTTTTGATTGATTTACACAAAATTTAGGTACTGTTTTAAACGGGGGAAGTAGGTCACCTCAGTTCAACAAGGATTTATTAAGGACTTATATTTGGAAGACAATGTTGAGGATACAAAAATAAATATGACATAGATGGTGATTTCCAAAAGTGTGCAATCAAATAGAGAGGGTAAAGACATGTTGAGAAAATGATGAGTTGGACCTGGGAAGATGGGAGGGACTTTGGCAGATGGAGGTGGGGTTGTCCTCTGTGTGGGATCAACGTGGTTGCAATTGTAGAAGCAGGAATATTAGGACTTGGCAAAGGATTGGATGCAGATGATGAGGGAAAGAGAAGAATTAAAGATAATTTCCAAGGTTCAAGTCTGGGTGAATGAGAGGAATGTAATATGGTGCCATTAATAGAAATGAACTAATATTAACAACAACATCAATGACAGGAGCTAACATTTTTATAATTCTTTAAGATTTACAAATTAATATATATGTATATATGCATATATACACACATACATATATAAATAGGTATATGTGTATATATACATATGTGTGTATAAGTATATATACATATATGCATATATGTGTGTATACACACACATATGTCATTTGATCCATAACAACCCACTGAGGTTGGTACTATTATTAATCCCATTTTACAGAAGAGAGAAAGGGCTGAGAGGGATTAAAGTGACTTGGTTAGGGTCACATGACTAGGAAATGTCTGAGGAAGGATTTGAACAGAAGTCTTCCTGACTCTCTATTCAGCATCCTATTCATTCTGCCACCTCACTGCCACATGAGAAGTAGCAGCATATTTTGGGGTTCAGGTGGATAGGACAGAATAACAAAACAAAAACTTCCCCTTTGAAAAGAACGGCATCCTTGGTGCTGGGCAAGATACAAAGTTTAAATAAGGGCTTATAGTCTATTAGGGCAAAAAGGCTGAACAACTAATTATAATACACATTGTACAGTAACCACAAACACATTTATATACTGTTTTAAAGCTTGCAAAGCACTCTACAAATATTATCTGATTTGATTTTTTTATCAATTAATCAATTAGCAGACATATATTAAGTGTTTATTATGTAGCAGGCAGTGCTTTAAGCATTCTGGACATAGCATTAAAATAAAAAGCAGTTCCTGCTCTCAATGAATTTATGTTCTAATGGAAGACAAGATTTATATGGATAAATATGTACATGATATATATGATATAACAGAATAGATGGAAAGTAAGTCTAGAGGAGAATGCACTATCAGGATTATGGTGGGTTGGGAGAGGAAGTACTGAAAAAGACCACATGAAAGTTGCCCCTGATGTTGTTGTCATTTGTTTTCTAAGAGGATCATGACATCAGGGAGCTGATGACATGGCTTACAAGTGAATTAAATTTAAGTGAGGGAGGGCTGTGCAAAGTCATCAACCTCACTCTTCTCTGGAGCCATCTGGGTCCAGTGACAAGATACAGATCAGGATGACTAGAAATGACTCTGGATTTAGGCGGAGACCTTGGTCTTTTTAAGCTAAGGTCCTTCCTAGGTCTTAGTTTGACTGAGGTAATACCTATTCAGTAACTTAAGTCTCAAAGGAAGACAGAAATTTAAAGAGGTGGATGGCAGCTCCAGGCTAATGCAAAAGCAGGTAGAGGGAAGATTGAATGCTTTGAATGAAGAATAACACACAGTCAGTTGTGGATTGTGGAGTGCATGAAGAAAAGTAATGTATAATCAGGCTAGAAAGATAGGAAGTAACTTATTTATGACAAATTTTAAATGCCAGTTTATATTTATCCAGGAGGTAATAGGGAGCCATTAGAATTTTTTTGGGTGTTGGTGAGTTGACCTATACATTAGGAAAAATCACTTTGTTAGCTGTGTGGAGAATGGATTGAAGGGGTGAGAGACTTGAAGTAGGGATTCCAATTAGAAGGCTATTACAGTGTTCCAGGTAAGAGGTTATAAGGACTTCAAGAAGAATGATGACTATGTGACTGGGTAGAAGGAAACATATCCAAAGGACATTGTAGTAAAAGAAATTATAAGTCTAAGGGACTGATTTGGATATGAAAGTTAGGAGTTGACGATGAAAGCAAAGTTGTAAAACTGGGTTCCTGGAAGGAGAACTGTGCCCTTGGCAATGATAGGAAAATTCAAAAGAATGGTGGGTTTGTGGGAAAAGACAGAGTTCTGTTTTAGAGATACTTGTGGAACATACACTTCAAGAAACCCAATAGACAATTTTGTTATCTGATTGAATCTTAGGAACTGACTAGGACTGGATACATAAATCTAAGAGCCATAGAGAAGATAGTTGCACAGGTGGGGGCTGATGAGATTACCAAGTGAAAGAGTATATAGAGAGAAAGCCCAAGATAGAACCTCCAGGAACAAGTTGAGTGGGTTTAACATAAGTGGAAAGGCAAAGGAGACTAATAAGGAGCAGTGAGACAGGTAGGAGGAGACCTGTAAGAGAAGAGGAATGGTATCTCAGAAACTGAGAGGACAGAGTTTTCGAGGGAAGAAAGTAGTTAAGATTTTCAAATATGCTGCAGAGAAGTCAAGAAGGATGAGGATTGAAGGAAAAAAAGCCCAATAAATTAGATACGGCAATTTAGAGATCATTGGTAACTTTGGAGAGGGTAGCTTCAATTGAATGATTAAGTTGAAATTCAGATTGCAGATTGAAGATGTATAAATGGCTTGTTCTAAGTGTGGTAGAAATATAGGGCAATATCTATTATTTACAGTAGGTTAAATTAAGAATTTTTAAAGCTATGGGAGATATGGACATATTAGAGGTAGTAGGGAAGGAACTAGTAGATAGGGAGAGATTGAAAATTAGAGAGAAAATGGGAATGGTAGTGGGACTAATTTGATGGAGAAAATGGGAGGGAATAGAATCAAAGGTAAAGGTAGTGTGCTTGGTCCTGGCGAGAAGAGCCACTTCTTAATCATAGAAATGAAGGGGGAAAGTAGGGATAATGTTAAAAGGATGGGTGATGAGGAGAAAACAGAGATCTTAGTGAATGACCTTAAGTTTTTTCAGTGAAATATGAGTGAGGTGGAGGGGGCCGGGAGTATCAGCTGAGAAAATGGAAGAAAGGATAATGTAGGAAGCTTAAGGAGAGAAAAGAATATATGTGACAGTTGCCAAGTTGAGAGTAACTGATGAGGAAGAAGAAGTATTGCCTTGCTGTAGTGATAGTCCAGTAGAGATTATATAGCATAAATTTGTGATGCATCCATCAAGACATTTTTGTATCTTCCTCCAGCTTTTTGCAACAGCATGGAAATACAAGTAAAGGGGGTAGACGGTGGGAATAATTCAGGTTTGGGGTTTGACAAGACAGCTGATATTGAAGAAGAAGCTCTGTTCTTTAGCATCACAGTGGTTCAAAAATCACTTGGATGGGGGAGAACTAAAGGGGGTGGGATTATACTAACCATTGAGAAATGAGTACAGGCAGAGTATCACTGAATGGGGAGAGGTCCCATGGGCAAGTGATGAGATGATTCAAGGTCTTCCCTAAGGTTTGAGCATAACTCTCAACTGCCCTACCTTGGAACATGCCATGTTGATATGTTCTAAGAGATGTTTGGAAGCTCTGCTCACAGCAGCAAGAGCAAGGGAGGTTTTTTTTCGTTTGTTTGTTTTTTTGTTTTTTTTTTCTGGCCAGGAGAGAGGAGTTCCTATCGCCTTGTATTGCCTGGCAATATAGTGACTCTGGGACCTCCAGGAGACTCCAGGGAGGCAAGAAGTGGTATGTCCTAGGGTCATGACTCACAGCAACCACTAACAGGGCCAGGAAAGTAGGTTCTATTATTATCTCCCTTTTACAAATGAAGAAAGGATGACAAAGGTTAAGTCAACTGATTTTTAAAAAATACGCTTAAATGTTGAAGTATGTTAAATAGCATTCAAGAGTGGCTAATATAGCTGGAAAAATATTTCTTAAATATTTGCTTCAGAACTTCCACTTCCTTCCCTGGCTCCAGAAACTCACCCCACATCATGCTTCTCTTATCTTGACCACTCTTCTGCTCCTTCAGCCTATCCCTCCCTTATCTCCCCAACCCCTCCCCACAGGTAATCTAGAAGAAAGTGAATCAAAGATCAGGGTATATACCACATTCATCATTGTAGACTTGGGTTATACAAGATTAGAAAAGTTCCTCCTACTATTTCTTTCTGTCCTCTCCCTTTCTGTGCACCCCCCTTCCCGCCCCCAGCCTTGCATCTTTATGAGAAACTTGTTTCTGAGTAAAAACACTGAGTTCCGCAAGTATGAGCTCTAAAACAAACACTATAACTCTGCATTCCATGAATAAAGAGAAGGAACAAAGGACAAGTGCCTAAGGCCAAAAGCTGTTGGTGTGTGCCCACAATGTCCCTTAGAAGTCAATAAAAGGAATAAAGGTAACTGTCAGAGGGAGAATTTAAAACTGAGTATCTGCAGGAAAATTGCAACTTTAAAATAATGAATGATGAGTTCGTTTGATAGATTCCACCATATCCCCATCCATATTCCGTTGCTATAATCACAGTTTTATTTGATTTTCAAAGAGCTATTTCACCAAGAGCGCTGCTATAGGAACACTATAAATGCAGCAACGATATTGCAGTTCTTTATGAAATGATTTAGAGATTGTATGTCCAATATCTTAGACTCTTATAAAACTTCATTGCTTTAAATAACATGTCACATCATTCTGAATAATTATTATTGATTTTACTCGATCAGTTGATATTTCAATTTTTCTTTTATTTTGAAAAATAGTCAAATTTTAACAGATATTGTGCAACAGGATGATATTTACTGAATTTTTGTCCTTTCATGTTTTTTTCTATTACAGTAGTTTATTTTCATACTTTTGAGAAATTATTTTATCTTTATTATTAAAATGCTGATTATACTATATTCTTATGCCTGGGAGGTAGTATATTGTAGTGAATAGAGTGCTGGCCTTGGAGTCAGGAAAATATAGCTTCAAATCTAAACTCAAATATATATTAGCTCTGGGATCCTGGTCAAACCACTTAATTTTTATGAGCCACAGTTTTTCCAACTGTAAAACTGGGAAATTACCTTAAAAGATTTTGAAGACCAAAGGAGATCACGTACGTAAAGGATTTTGGAAATCTTAATCTGTTAATATGCTCTAATTATAATTTCCATGTTTTTACAGGTTGATGGACATTTAATCCTTGTAATAATAATGGCATATCATATCTTATGTTTTCAAAGTGGTTCCCTCACAATAACTCTGTAAGGTAGATCATGAAATATGATTAAACCTATTTTATCAATGAGGAAAATGAGACTTCAGGAAGCAAAGTGGCTCAACTAGTCAAAATGTTAGTGAATGGTGGAGCTAGTAGTCAGACTTTTATCCCCTATTTAAATATTTTCAGTTTTAAGCTCTAGTAAATGTGTAGAAATTTCATACAAATCATGTCAAAAAAGTCTATCAAGCCAAGAATTGTCAATTGCATTTTTGTTTCAGATTTTACCATATGGAATGTATTATAAATATTACTACTGAATAACAGCTCCAGGAGTGGATATTTAAAGTCTGAATTCATCACTTTCAGAGTGAAAATTCCAGTGCATGTTTAGTGACTTTTGCCAATTTCTATTAGCTCTTTTGTACCCTCTTAATGTACAGTAGCCTTTTTATTCCCCTGCATTTTTATAATACCTGACGTACTTGAAACTGACAAGCGGGATATTATCAGCTGCCTAAGATGTGCATAATACACATGTCTGGAAATGGAAATGATTAGACTATAGGTCATTTCTATTGCAAAATGTATGAGTTAATTCACCAGTCATGAAAATGAAGAAGAACGAAGCTTCCTTTTGGGCAGAGTGTTGGCAGGTGTCATGAAAGCTTCCCTAAACAAGACTGTTAATTCATGACCTATTCCCCCTGTTGCCATTGTGCTGGTACCTTCTTAAGCAAAAGGCTGCTAAGGAAGACAGCCAGACCTTCAAATTATACAGCTGGTGTAAAGGACAGAGCAACTCCCTCTCACACCCCGACCCTCAAACTTAAACTAATAGAGCCCCTGAAAGGCGGGTGTCAATCTTTTCCCTGTCATTACTCTCTAACACTTCATGAATGATTTTTGTCGACTGCATTCACCTTAAAACTCAAGTTACTCCAAGTATCTGTTGATAGCTCAAGGAGGTACACACATGACTATATGTACATAATATATATTCATTTGCAAACATATACTTTTCCTTACAAAAACTGCAGATTTTCCTGAGTTATGGTGGGGAAGGAACTGATAAGTGAAATGCTTGTTTGGGAATCACTTGGAGATCATTACTGAGAATTGATTAGGGCATCTAGATAAAAGGGTGAAATATGGAAGAGAAATTTAATAGTGGCCACTTGTGTTTGAATATCCACTGCTTAGAAATTTTGCTTCTCCCCATTGCCTAATAAGAAAATTTTATGTTCAATTGCTTGGTATTCAAGGCCATAATTTGGCAGCACAAATTTACGAGTTTATATTTTCTAGTTCTCTTCGTATGCTCCAGCGAGACTAGACTCTTTTGTCCTCTGAGTACACCTTGTACTTTTCCACCTCTATGCTTTTGCTTCGGCTGTTCCCTATACCTAAAATAGCTTTCTTCTCATTCTTCACTTATGGATTCATTCCCTTCCTTTATATAATGAATGAGCAAAAAACCCCAACATTTATTAAGTGTCTCCTGTGCCAAGCATTGGGGAGACAAATAAAAAAGTAAGACACCTTGTATCATAAGGAGCTCACATTCTAATGGGGAAACAATATATAATAAAGGTTACAGCTGTAAGGCAGATGGAAAGGTGCCATGATCCTTAAGTGAAGTGCCATGATCCATGGTGAAGCAGATAACAATGTTTCTTGTTTAGTATCATTTTCATGGGTAAAATCATACCAGTTTCTGATGTTGAAAAGTGTACTTTGTTGGCAAAAACTTTCTTTTTCTAGTCGTCAGTAACTATGGCTATAGCGCCTGAAGGAACATTTATTAGGCTGCCTCTCCATTGGAGTTGGTTCCCAGGATGATTCCTACAGTTACTGCAATGGAAAATGATGCTATTTCCAAGACTCTTGGATTCAGCAACCTTGGCTGTTTCAGCAAGTGTAAAGGGAGATGGTGTTCAAGGTGGTGGTAGTTTGACTTGCCTGACATATACTTCTTCCTGGCTATCTCTCTCAGAGTGTGTTGCTGCTTCAGTCAGGCTGACATGTGGGTGGCGGTTGGTGGGAATTACTGGCCCCCGATACATAGGAGTTGTTTAACCTGGATGATGACTGTGAGGGCTGGACTGGAAGGAAGAAGTGTTGGTTGATGAAGGGGAAGTCTGTTTTGCCACTCACGGGGAACCTTCGACCAATTCAAATGCTATTTCTTTCAAAAAGTCTTTCCTGATCTTTACCCTTACTTCTTTGTTCCTTATTGTGAAGTTATTTTGAATTTTGACTACAATAAAGACATAAATTAAAAATAAAGGACTTATAAAAAGAGACACTATCTATATCCAGAGGAAGAACTGATAAATAGAAGCATGTATAGAATAATTTTACACACACAGATATATATATACATGTGTGTGTATGTGTGTATATATGTATATATGTGTATATATATATATATATATGCATATATATGCCTATTTATGTCTAATAGTAGACATCTGTGGTGGAGGGGGGGAACAAAGGGAAAAAAGAAATTACATGAGAGCCTTGTATATTTGGAGGGAATAGTAAGTTGTTCATGGTATATTTGCACTTTCATATGCAATCATCTTTTTCTTTATTGTACTGAATTATGGAAATACTTGTTTTGTTCTCTGAAGTGAAAATACATTAAAAAAATAAAATAAACAAACATGACAATGGTACATGATAAGCAAATACATATCATGTTTTATTCTGCATTATAGGAGACTCTGGAAAAGGAGAAATGAATGATGGGAATTGAAGTTCCATGAGTACCTCTTGAATTGAGATCAGGAAATATGCATTGGGACTATGAGGGAGAGAGGCCACTGAAATGAGGCATTTGGGCCTGAGATTTGTTTTAGTTTTATAGGAAGAGGAAATATGAAAGCAGCAGCATGATGGTAGACTAGGATGTGGCTATGGCTAGAATTTTCTCCCTCTCTCCTTTCAGCCTATTCTAACCTCTGCGAATGAATGTATAGCTGGAATATAGTAAAACCAATGACTAATTTATCCTGGAGAACTGTGAAAAAGCCAGTTTAGTGCTTTAGATCCCCCATACCACCTACAGAAGGCAACCCAGAGGACAAAGGAAAATACAAAATGGTCTTCAATCTATCACTCAAAAGTATTTAGCTTAATGGTCATAAAATGGGCAGAAATGGATAAAAAAAGGCTGTTATGATTCAGTCAATGCAGTCATTCTTTCAATCAATCAACAGGCATTTATTATGTATCAGGTACTTTGCTAAGTACTAGGGAAAATATATTAAAATAAGATAGTTCTTCTATTCAAATTCTCCTGGGGAATATAAAGGATTATTACATGGATTTGGATGAACAATCTATAGATTTCATCTATCAGTGTATGTATCTTGGACTGAATACAAATGGACAGCAAGTTTGTACCAAAATTGAACAAGAAAAGGAAAATTGGCTGAATTGACTTCAGGAAACTGAAAAATTCTTTTAATTACTCTGTTTCTCACAGACACAAAAACCCATCTTCTTAATACCAATATTTTACCAGGGTTGTTACATAGCTATTCAATCATGAAACATTACTGTCTTCTAGGATTTTTTTAAAATGAGTATCATAGAAAGGAACACTTGATGAAGCTACAGCATACTATATAAGGAACTATAATGTGGTGGTGTTGTTCAGTTGATTCAGTGATGTCCAACTCTTCATGACGGCCTGAACAATATTGTTCATGGGGTTTTCTTGGCAAAGATACTGAGTGATTTGTCATTTCCTTTTCCAGGGGATTAAGGTAAACAGAAGTTAAGTAACTTGCCAAGGTTCATACAGTAAGCCTCTGAGATTGGGCTTGAAGTGAAATCTTCCTGACTCCAGGACCAACACTCTATCCACTGGGCCACCTAGCTGCCTCTAGTATAATGTATAAGAAGAACCAAAGTAAAAAATCCCAGATTGAAAAGGTAGAAGAAAAAATATGGACTCGTTATGTGGGAAGAGTGAGAGATTACCAATGGACAGTCCATGCCCTCTACTTGCACATTTTTGATGTAAGAAAAAAAAAATTCCATCAGTACTTTGGGTACTCCACATCTGCCACCCAGCTATACCAGTAGCATCACAACATTGGACAAATAGATAACTCAAAGGTCTTATTGCTCTTTACTGGGTTTCCCAGAAACGTGGAAAGCAATAATGAATTCATTATGAAGCTCTCCCAATGGTTTCATCGCAAACTTTTGCAAGCAAAGTAAAGATGGCCACTTTCCAAACAGTAGCCCCTTTACACACTGTAAGGTAATATGCCCAGATTGAAATAGAAAGCAGATATCTAAGGCACCTAATGGAAAACGACTCCCATCTTGTTATCTTTTTTTCTTGCTTTTTTCTCAAAGGCAGGGTTCACTAAACAACCACACCAAATTCCTTGTTTATTTTTTTTTGATAGAATAATACTGATTAAACATTAACCACCTGTGGTTCAAATTGCCAAGCATTGAATAGTGAACTGAAATCTGTCTATCATTTATTCCTATGTAGTGAATAATAGCTGAAGCATGCACACAAGTACTCAATAATGCATTAATATGTAGAGAAGTGCCCCATGAGTGGGTGTGCAGCAAAAATTCTCACTCATTATCTTCCAAAAGGTAAACTGCTTAGTTCTTCCTTTGGGAGGCTCGTCCCTGACAAATACTTTTCCCATGTTGCAGCTCAGGCAACACAAGTTTCCTCTCTAATACAATCCTATTTTTGCAGTGGACAAAGGTGTAGTAGCTCTGGATAAATTCCAGCTCCATTGAAGGAAGAAAGAAACTGTTTGAGTCAGTTGGAAAGTCAATAAGAATTTATTGAGTCCCCAATGTGTACTTGGTCTTTTTACTCATACATGGGAGAGCATAAAAGAGGGCATTACTAATGTTACCTGCTTAGTTTTAGCTTTTCCTGTCACTCTGGATAAGTGTGGCCTTGGCCTTTCCTTTATGGAAAAACTGGCATTCTGTGACCTTTGCCAATTAATTTGACCTTGATCTTGGCTCTTGATGTGGTTTCTGCCTTCTGCTTTTTGTGAAGAAGGAAAATCTCAAGAGTAGCAGCAGCAGCAAGGTAAAATAAGGAAGATTGATCTCATTATATAACTGGTTTTCTTCTTGTGTCCTTGTGTTTGTGTCTAATCTGCTTTGTCTGCAAAGTATATTAAGACTCACCTTTCAAGTGGGGCCCAAAAGATTAGCAAATAAGGAAGTATTAGGGACTATCTGGAGAACAGTAGCAAGGTAAAAGAAGCAGCCTAGGTTTCTTTAGTTCAAGTCTTAAAAGTAATTTGCTACTGTGGATAGCCTCAAAGTAGGACTCCTAGAAGGATAAAACATTGAGCTAAATCAAATAAAATTAAATTTAACAAGGATAATTATAGAATTTTATATTTAGATTAAAAATTCAAACTCAGAAGTATAGGATGGGGTGGACATGGATGGAAAACATTTCCTATGGAGAAGGGAAATATTTGAACTTTTGATCGATAACTTAATGGATAATGGATAACTTAATGCAACTTCATTATGTGAGTTACTAAATCTAAAGTTACTCTAGGTTGAATTAAATTAGGCAGAATATCCATAAAGAAAGAGATGATAGTTCCCCGACACTGTTCCCTTATCCTAGAATTATATTTTCAATTATGGACACATTTTAGAGAAGATATAGATAAGCTGGAGCATGTCCAAAAAAGATTAACTAGGATGGTGAGAATGCTGGACAATGAACAAGGGTCAGTTGAATTAACCTGAGGTATTTAGCCTGTAGAACACAAGACAAAGGGAGGACATGATAGTTTTCCTCCAACACACAAAAGACTGTCGTATGGAATAGTGAATAGACTTTTTTTTTCTGCTTGAAGTAAGAGGGCAGAATAGAGAGTGATGAGTGAAAATTGAAGAGGTGGATTTAGGCTCCACATATCGACAATTTTCCTAACAATTCAAACTGTCTGAAAATGGACTGGGATTCCTTAGACAGGAAGTGAGTTACCATTCACTGGAAGTCTTTGAGTAGAAGTTTAAAAAAAACTCCAATGTATTAGAGATATTTTAGAGCAAATTCTTTCAGATACATGTGAAGCTGATGGACATCTAAGGTCTTTTTCCTATTTGGAGATGTCTCTAGGTGGGGAAGTAGATAGAGTTCTGGACCTAGAGTGAGGATGCCCTAAGATTAAATTCTGTGCAAAACATTTACTAGCTGTGAGACTCTGAACAAGTCACTTGACCTAAGTCTCAGTTTACTTCTCTGTAAGATGGGGGTAATAAGAGCACCTATTTCACAGAGTTTTTGTGTGGATTCAGTCAAATGTTAGCTTTATAAAATTCAAAGTGTAATGTAAATGCTAGATTATTATTATTGCTATGGCTTCTACTACTATTCCTGCTACTGCTGTGAGTATTACTATCTATTTACACCTATTACTACTACTGCTACTACTCCTGCTACTACTACTATTGCCACCTACTACTATTATATTACTACTTTATTATCCCGTTGTCCATTGTAAGCTTGAACAGGGCCACAGCTTAAATATGCCTGAGGAGGCAGTCAGACATATTGTAAAACTTATTACCTACATGACCTTGGCCATGTCACTTACTTTCCTTGGCTTCAGTTTCTCCAAGTATAAAATAAATAGGTTGGACTAGATGACCTCTGAAGGGAGCAGGTTGTCCTTTTAGTCCTATCTGTGAACTATTTATGGATAGTGAACACGATGCCCATTACTATGCAGATTTAGTGGGGAGTGGTGGTGGAAATGTCATTCCTTTTCTCTCTACTTCTGAAAAAATGGAAAGGTATAGATGATGCATTGGCTTTGCTAAGCAAATGATCAAGTCTCTTATGGGATTGTTTTGATTTTAGTAGCTTCTTTTTCTCCTTTTCTTTCTCAGAAAAAAGGCTGATATCCCTGGTTGCCAAACTAGAATATTGTCTTTTGGAATTTTTATCCTTTATTTATTCATTTATGACCCTGATCAATTAATATCATTCCCTTCTTTGATGAATTAATGGTGGGTGTTCTATAGTTATGTGATGTTAAGAATTTGCAATATAATGATAGGAAATTGATTTTTTTTTTTGACAACACAATCTCAAGAAAGTCTTTGTTAAAGGAGCAGTAGGTTGTGTAATTTGAGAAAACATCCCCATCTCTGTTTTTTTTCTTGGTCTCTTAAACTCTGCCGTTAGAAAACCAATTCTTTGGATTAAAATTGTACACTGATATTCATCAATATAACTTAGTCAGGATGAACTTTTCAGATTCCTCTCCCCTTTCCATAATGATATCCAGTTTAGGTCAGAAAACTACAGGAAAGAAACTTTGGGGTCTTTTAATGTTACTGAGACTTTATTGAACAAGGAAAGTAGTCTTTTCTAAGCCCACTTAATGCTAGTGCCTTCTCACTAATATCTTATTAGTACACAGTTGTTTGCATATTCTCCCCCATTAGATTGTGAACTCCTTCAGAACAGAGACTATCTTTTGTCTTTATATCTCCAGTTCTTAACACAGTGCCTCACACATAATAGGTGCTGAATAAATAAATGCTTGTTGACTTGATTTGCTATAAGGATAAAGACTTGGAAAGAACAGGTATGGGATAGTCTTGGTGGAGCTCTAGGCATTTTACTAGGTTAATCATTTTCAGGCCATGCCAGAGATTTTACAAGGTCTTTCTTCCCTCTGGATTATACATTTTTTTGGGGGGGAAATTGTTTCATATTTATTTAGAAGAGCTGAAGGGGTGGCTGAAGCAAACTTATAATAGAAGAATTCCTGTCTTGAAAGGCTTTGTGTTGTGGTTTCAGTAATGTCTGACTTTGGGGTTTTCTTGAGAAAGATACTGGAGTGGTTTACCATTTCCTTTTTTGGCTCATTTAACAGATAAAGAAACTGATGCAAACAAGGTTAAGTGACTTGCCTAGGGTCACAGAGCTAGTAAGTGTCTGAGGCCAGAGGTGAACTCAGAAAGATTAGTCTTCCTGATTTCAAGCCCAGTGCTCTGTCCACTGTATCACCTAGCTGCCCCATACACTGTATGTATGTTATGTATACCCATTTCAGAGGCTTATGTCTCAGAGATCTATTGTTCCATTCTACCCAGATGAGAATTCAGCTATATTTGTATCCACTGAAAAATGGATATGAGGATTTCGAGGTGAATTTTCCCATTTCTAATTTTTATAATCCATTTCATTAATAAATGAATCAAAAAATATTTGTTAAGCACCTACTATGTGTTAGACATTATTTATTGTCTATATATATATAATACACGCATACACATATGTACATACATATGTGAATATCCAATAAAACACAATGCACTTGCATATATATATGTGCATATATATACATATACATAAAATGCATATATGTATATATCAGTAAGCACTTAATAAGTATCAACTATGAGTCCTGCTTTGTGTTTTAGATATGTAGATAGGTCCCAATTAGTATGAATAATGAACTTCAGATATTCTCATGTATTCAAATTTGACCTGTTCAAAGTTATAATTCATGTAAATTATGGCAATTAGTTCGAGAACAATGGAAATATACAGTGTGAATTCAAATAATGTGGCTACTTTTAGGGATTCGGTAACAATACTAATAAGAACATAATGTATATACACACCTATTCCCTGTGCATGTGTACATGTACATATTCATAATATATGCATGTGTATAACTATACAGATGCATGTATACAGATACATTAGATGTCTCTCTACCTATATGCAGATATTCAAAATATTTTATTTGGGTAGACTGGGATACTAACAACTGCATGAATAAAGAAAGCTTTTTTGAAGGAGATGGTAGCTGACCCGAGATTTGAAGGAATCCAAGGTTTTGAAGAGATGGAGATGAGGAGGTTTGGGAGAAAGGTTGTATCAAGGTGTAGTGCTGGATATAGGGGACCACAAGTTTGACAGGAGCAAAGAATGAAAAGAAAGTAATGTATAATCAGCTGGCAAAGATAGACTGGAACAAGACTGGGAAGACCTTTAAAGCCAAGTAAAGGAATTTTAACAATTCATACACTTTCTACGTTATGCTAGTAAGTTTCAAAATAATTTAGATGCTTTTAGAGATTTCCAGAAAAATTGAATTGGGGTATTAAACCAAAGGAGGAACAAATGACCTTCAATATACCCAACTTTGAACTCATGATCACAGAACTGAGGGGACCCACAGGCTACATTACTATCAAAAGACATTCCTGAGTCCTCACTGACACACATTTAGGATGAGTAATTTTTTTTTAGGTAGCCTCTGAACAATATGATGGCACTGGGCATCTGGGCAAAGAGGTGTTAGAATGGGAGAGAAGAGTGTTAAAGGAGAAACTGCATTGATAGCAAAACTGAAGTTTATCATGTTCACAGTTCTGTCTTAGGTCAGGATGGGTACTTTCATCTGTGCACTTGTGAGACCAAGACATTTTAGAACCCTCTTTCTATAAGATTTCCCCCCCTCCCCAACATACCTACCCCCTTTCTCTTTTAATATGTTTCCCTTTCCTTAACTAACAGCTTATTCCTGAATTTCAAGCAAAACTGACATGACACCTGGGATGAATACCATAGCATTGGCTGACTGGTCTTCTGGTTACCCTTTTAGCCCTTGGTTAACCAGAGAGTTGATTGAATGGATGCATGCCCTGAGGGTCCAACAACCCTTTATAGGTTAAGGTTGGAAAAGGGACCACCAGGCTTACAGAATGTACAGGGAGGGGAATGCCCCCAAAGTGTCACATAAATCAGCATGAAATCATCAGAAGGCATTTATTACATATCCATTTGCATATAGTGCTACACTAGACACTATAGAAATGAAGTTAAGAGACCCAGTTCCTTCATCCAGAAACATTTCTGTGAAGGTCATATAACCGTGCAGCTGTTCCATTGCTTGATCCAATATTTGGCTCTATTAGTAGTCAGTTTCCACACAATTGATTGGTCTGGCCAAATTGGCTGCTCAAACTGACCCAGTAATGAAGCTGGGCCATAGGTCAGTTATTTTTGTCACAGATACACAGAACCCTAAGAATGACAGAAACTAATGTGGACAGATAGGCATTTCTGGTTGTTTAGTGTTTAGTGGGGGAAAAATAGTCACATTTTTTTCCCTTAGGGGGAGAAATGACATTAAACATCAATTCAGGGTAGAGATTATATATAATCACTTTGAAGTGCTCATGTTGATGGCTATAAATCCCCATGAATATGTCCTATTTCAGAGTGAAAGCTATCTGCTTTAGAATTCCTTGGTGCTGCTACTTTTCTCTGTCAAGGATTATTTTCCTGTCTTTATCTTTACAGCTTATTACATATCAAGATTGTCCTTCTCTGTGGTTCGCTTTCTTTTCAAGTGGCATTTTTAAGAGGCCTGAGAATGAAACTGCAGATGAAGGAAATGGAATTGACATTAGAACCGAAAAGCAAAAGTCAGATTGATTGCTGTTCTGAGAACTTAAACACACACACACATACACACACACACACACACACACACAAACACCCTTTGACATGAAAATTAAAAAAAAGTCTAACCTCACAGTTATCAATAAAAGGATAATTATGGAAGAATTCAGTATTTCCTTATTCCACTTCAATAGTTACTGAAGGTTATATGTTGTCAAATAGACCCAAAGAAGAATATGGTGGGTGGTACAAAGATCACTGCATTTGGAGCACTGGCCACTATTTACTTCTATAACCACAGGCAAGTCTCTTAACTTCTTTGGGCTCCACCTTCTTCATTTGTAAAATGAGGCGATTGGAACAGTTGCTCTCCACCTATGGTCCTATATTTTGCTTCACTGGATTATTTTTTTAATTATCTTCTAAGGTATAGCAATGTAGATATTTACTTATCCAATCAATTCAGCAAAGACGAAGGGAATAGCAAGTGTGGTGGTGTAGTTTGATACTCAAATGTAACTATGATTTCATCTCCTTGGATATTTTCTCTAATTGTGCAGACCATCAGCCACCTATGCCATCCTTTGGGATTTTTAAATTTAGAGCTTGAAGGACATTAAATATTAGCCAGCCCAATGTATTGATTTTGAGTGTGTGTGTGTGTGTGTGTGTGTGTGTGTGTGTGTGTACGGTGGAATAACAAAGCATCTGAAGTATGTACACCAGCTTGCAAAAAAAGTTTAAGTTCATGAAAATGCTTTAATAATACAGAATAATCACATATACATACATATATACATATACACATTATACCTATCTATCTATGTCTATCTATGAAACAAATTCAGAATTAAAACTCTTTTAACATTCCATTCTTCAGTCTTAATATACACTAATGCCACGATGGGAAGAAAAAGGGCTATAGGGTCCAAAGAGATCACAGTTGTAATGGTGTTACTTTTAAATTATATCAATTATATTTACCAATCTATGAAGCCGAAGAAGGTGGAATGATATAGAATGAGTAATTCTACCATCCTTACCAGAATGAGTAAGGCTGGCAGGAGACTTAGTTTTTTAACTTTAAAAACATATAAAGTATTTAGCAAAAGCTACAGGAAACAGACCAAATATGCAAGTTTATTTTGTTAGAAAATTCCACTTTGATCCTGGAAGACAATATGCTCATGTCTCCAGAATGACTGCCTCCCCTCCGATGCTCTGATTTTACAGATGAAGAAACAGAGGCACAGAAAACTTAACTGACGTCTTGTCCAAGGTGACAGCTTGGATTTGATATTTAAGAGTGAGTTATCCTAGATCTGTGTTCCGCTTATGCATAGTCTAAGCATCTCTCTATATAATCGGCTCCTAGATCTGGAGGTGGAAGGGATTTCTACAGCACTGTGATACTAGTGTGGAGAGGGGAGAGGAGGCAAGGACCAGACATTTTGAAGGGAAGTGGATTTCTTCCCCCTCTCCAACATTTTAGCTCTACCTTTAGGAAATTCATATATGAAAAAAAAAATTTTCTTTTCCCCTACTCCAAATATTTTTAGCCCTGTATAGTGACTGTGTTTCTTTAATTACACCACAGCAAAATTAGACAGATCAAACAATTCAATGGGCATTATTTCCTGTGACTTCTCTTCATAAAGCTTGAAGGGTAGCGGTGAAGTGAGTACTCATTTGTGAGCCACAGAAAAGCCGACACATAGAATCTTTTGGTCTTTTTGATTCTGCTACAGTTGTAAAGGTCTGTCTCAGCAGGGAATCTGGAAATTCAGTTGTGTGTCCTTGTGCCTGCCCCTAAAACATGGCATACAATTATGCCAGGAAGACATAATGGAGCTGGAAAATATTCAAGAAAGGGCATCAGAAATAATCATGGGTAATAAAGAAAAGGGTCTTCTTTATGATGATGGGCTAAAAATTTATGCTTTTCTGAAAAGACAAAAATAGAAAAGGGAATATGATTAGAATTTATAAAATAATGAAAGGTTTAGAGAGAATGATCTTGAAATTACTCATCACTACTTGGAAAACTAGCATGCTTGGAAAACACGGAAGCAACTTCTATAAATTTAAAAATTACATAGCTTTAGATGAAATTTTTTAAAAAATAGTACTTTACATAGAGTGTAGTAAACTCACCCATTGATATGAAAATAGAAATGGATTCAAAAAAAAATTTTAGCTGCATTTATGGAAGATACCACCACAATGGAATATTAAGGAAAGTTGGACATTTTGGGGGGGAGATCCTGGAGGTAGAAAGTGAACTTTCTTAACCTCTTGAAATTGATACAATAAAGTGTTCTTCTACAAAATGTCCCTGGGTACCACTCTCAGAGGTGGAACACTGGCCTGGGTGCCCAGTGGCCTGACCCATTTTCTTCATTCTTATGTAAGGGAACACCAATGCCTATCTGGGGGCTTGAATACAGTTTTAATAGCTTCTCCCCTTTTCATACTTTCCCTAATCCCCAGGGTAAAGCCTGATTCTTCTATCCTTGGAAATTAACTTTCCAAAAGGCAGACTTTAACAATGTGCAACCACCCTTCCATGTTTGCTTAGAATTCCTCTATTGAAAAACTGCTAGTGTTTCTTTACTCAGTCTGAGTTTTCTCTGTAAACTTCTAAGACTTTTTCCTCTGCTCTTTTAATTTGAAAAGAAGAGATTAATGAAACGGCTTCTTGAAATTCTTGACCATTCTGCCCACACCGACCCATGCTCTCCCTGCTTTCTGTCCCCCCACCCTTAGAACATCCCTGCAGACAACTTCTGCTAAGTGGAATCCCTGAGGAAGTAGACAAAAGTAAAAACCACCCACAACTAAAAGTGAAAACACAATTATGTGCTTGTGTGTGTGTGCATGTGTTTCTAAATCTAGTTTCCTAAGAGTAGAATTACTAATAACCTTGAATAAATTAATGAATCCTAATAAAATTACTAATACAATTTAATATCTTCTGATAACTAAATATTAGATGACTATATGGAAAATACGTAATTTTTATTATATATCTATTTCACAACACCCGAGCACTTTCAGTTGAAGACATTCTATATTGTCATGCTAAATGCTTGTAGGCTCTGATCCTGTTAGGTAATTACAATATCTACCATAGCATTAAGGCTTACTGCATGAGCTAATGCTGTGATATGGAATTAATCAAATTTGAATGAAAAGGTCATTAGAAAGTTAAATTATTTTTACTGATATCAACCCAACACTACATAAGCAAGAATTACTCTCAATTGGGAAATAATGCATCCAGTGATTCAGTCATTAGTTTCCTCTCGCTTGAAACATCAAATTACTGATCTGGTTAATTACATAAGAACATTGACCACTGTTTAGCATTTCATTACTTCCACTTTTTAGCACTTTTCAAAAACTCAGTTGTACAACATTTACCAGCACATTACTTCCATTTCAAGGAAACAGATTACTTGCAGTGAATTAACTCAGAACTGCAGATACCATTGGATTTTTAGATCTGGAAGGGATATTTTACATCATCTGGTCCAGCCCTATCATTTTGTATATGATGAAACTGAACTCTAGAGAAGAGATCTGCCCAATGCTACATAGGGAGTTGGCAGAAATAGGATTAGAACTCAAGTTTCCTATATCGTAGCATAGTGTTGTGCAAAGAGTGTAGGACTTGGAGTCAAGAGGACATTGGTTCAAATTGCTTCTCTGACTTAAACTTTATGACTTTGGGCTATTTGTTTTACCTATGAGGCTCCATTTCTTCATATATACAATAAGATCAAAATAATGGTGTCAAAAGATCACAGGGCCCATGCAATGAGCAGATAAGGAAATTGCTGTAATGTGTTTCATAGATATTTAATTGTTAGTTATTACTATTGCTAGTACTTGATTTCACAGCAAAATGGCCTTTGGGGGGTGGTTTTGGTGGAGGAAGAGATAAAGAAAAGAGAACAGAAACTCATGAACTAATTCTTCTTTATTGTCAATTCAGACCTGAGCAGAGTAGTAATAGGGTTGGTCCAGAAGTCCAAATGAACAGGAGGAGTGTCTAACCAATTTTGTAGATCTAGATACACAAGACACTAAGTACAGGGTGGCCAGATAAGTAAGATAGGGACTCTAGGTTCATCCAGGTTCCAGATTCTGGGAGGTCAAAGTGGAAACAAGAATTGCTAGCACTAGAGAACTAAGTGCTTATCTTCATACTCCTTTTAGGGTGCTCATGATATTGTGCCCAAGGGTATTAAATGTAAGTATAAGAAACATGCTTTGGGTGGAGTCAGGGACAGAAACATGAGAACTACCTAATATCAGGATAACAGAGACTAAGGGAGATTGTAATGATCTTGTGCTATAATTCTTAGCACTTGAGTAAGAATTGAAAAATCTAGGCTAAAGCTGGTATTGCATTAATCAGCCCAGAGCATTGCTTTGCAGATAATTTTTAAAAAGTATTTATTTTTAGTTTTCAATATTCATTTCCACAAGATTTTGAGTTCTAAATTTTCTCCCCATCTCTCCCCTCTCCCCACCCCAAGATGGCATGCATTCTGATTACCCCTTCCCCCAATCTGCCCTCCTTTCTATCCCCTTCCCCTTATCTCCTTCCTTTCTATTTTTCTGTAGGGCAAGATAGATTTCTATACCCCATTCTCTGTATATCTTATTTCCAAGTTCAATGTAAAAACCAATTTTTAACATTTACTTTTTAAAACTTTGTTCCAAATTCTCTCCCTTCTTCCCTCCCCACTCACCCTCATTGAGAAGGCAAGCAATTCAATTTAAGTTATTCATGTGTCAACTAATTTTTTTTTAACTATAAGTTGAAACAGCAGTCTCATACATACTCATAGAGAGAGCAAAGGCAAAACTCCATATTCTCCTTGCCCCAATTTCACAACACAGTTCACAATATGCTATCTGGAGGTCTAACCCTTTGGTGAGTGGGTGATGGCAATGTCCACCATCAAAGTGATATCTGCCTAACCTCCATACTATGCATTCTTCCAAATTTGTAGAGGTGATTGTTATCTACCATTTCAATGCTTTTCTATGTAGGAAATAAATGGGAAACTCTTTAAGCCATAGCTGTGTGGGCAATTCTCTTCTGTAGCAAATTTAAATCTGACTAAAAGAGAGTTTGAAGGAACTGGGTCAAGAAAGCTTTTTCCTCAATAGAGTTTTCATGGGAAATCCCTATTCTAGGGAAAGAATTTTGGCTGTGTAAATTCAGAGCTAAGTATAGTCATTCCTGTTAATGATTCAAAAATGTTTCTTCTTGATTCATGTCTTTTATTTTAGGCTCTATATGTATTTTAGCTTTTTCATGAAGTTACAATATGATATAATATGGTATAATGATAATTTAATATAATCAAGTGTACACATAATATGAACTATTTTCACATAAAGCTTCATTAATAGACCATTAAAATTCTTGCAGATTTACACAATACAATAAAAGCAAAGACATTTATAGCTAGGAGTGAAATGTGCTTTGTTGTAAAGTTAAGCTATATTTAGTGTCGGTATATTGAAAGAAATGTATTACTTTTCAGTTACAATTCCATCTTTGTGTGTATTCTAAAACTAGAGCTAGGGCTCCTAGAAAGAAAAAGATGTGAACTTAAATTGCATTCTATTATATTTGACTTCATTATTTCACTTGCTATATTTGAACGGCTCTTATCTTTGAAAAATTAAATAATCTCCTTTTTCATATCCCTACTCTCAGCAAAGGCAATACCATATTCTCTTGCCTTTATTTCATTGATCCCTTCTTACTCAGTTTCTTTGCTGAAATCACCTTTTGTTCACCACCAATTAACCAATCAATGCTCTGCCTTTGACTTTCCACTCATCCCTTCTATCTGTGACTCGTGTCATCTTTATTTCTATCCAGTCACTAAACCTGACTCTCCTTCATTGCATTCATTCATCTCCATTCCATTCCATTCCATTGCCACTGCCCACATTGAGGCACTCCTCACTCTTTCTTGGACTGCTGTGCAGCCTATTAGTAGGCCCACCTGATAACAATCTCTCCTCAATACCAACATTAGATTTCTTTCTTATTTCGTTTCACAAACCTTTATTCTATTCCTTGTCTCAAAACCTTCAGTGGTTCTTACTTTTTACCATACAAACTAAACTCTTTCCCTTATCCTTAGGATTCTTCATAATTGGGTCTCACTTTATGCTTATCCATTTGTAGTTCTTATTGCTCTCTAAGATGCAGCCCCCAACTTTAGTCATACTGGTCTCACTATCCAACAAACAGCCTTGCTTATTTCTGTCAATGGATCTCTGACCATTTTGCTCTATTCATATGTAACAACTTTCTTCCACTCACTCTGAATATAAATATTCTAAAGATCCTTTTCTAGGCTATGGCCAAGTCTCACTTTTTCCAGTTCCATTTTCCTGTCTATTCCAGTTCTCTCTGATCTCCTGTAACTTTGAATTTCGTGTTGGTTAGACAATAAACATTGATTAGGCACCTGTTTGCCAGGTACTATGCTAAGTGCTAAGAATACAAAGAAAGGCAAAATACATTCTCTGCCTTCAGGGAGCTCACATTCTAATGGGGGAGAGACATTATAAAGACTTATGTACATCAAATGTGTACACATACACACAACTATATGTATACGCATACACACACAGTATATAACCCAGTGTAGATAAGAGGTAATCTCAGAAAGAAGGTATTCATAGTCGAGAAGACTGGAAAAAGCCCCTTTACCCCCCAGAAAATGAGATTTAAGCTGAGTCTTGAAGGAAGCTTAGGAAACTTAGGACCAGAAATGAAAGGAAGAGTGTGTTCCAGGCAAGGCAGAAAGTCTTTGAAAAGACATGAAATCAGGAGATGGAGTGTTATATGCAAGGAAAAGCAAAGAGACCAATATAGCATCAGTATAGTTCCATATACATGAAATATTTTTAATTTATACTAAGCCATTTAGCACATTAATAAAAACAATAACAATAATGACAACCTTTCAAAATCCAACCCATTGTTCATGACAAATTGGGGGCAGGGAATGGCAAAATAAGGGAATGATAGCCTAGCTAATGTACTTTGAAACCTGATGTGTTCTGAGCCTTATATTGTAGTTATGAAGATCTACAGGAACCATGAAATGCTGATGAATTAGGTTCTGATGATTCCAGTGACTAGGTTAGCACTCTGATAGATGTGATTTAACTTCTCCTAAAAGTCAAATTCAATGGGGTTACAGGCTGGCCCTAAAGGCTGACCCATATCTATCATAATGCTTAACTTGACATTGAAGATGGCAGAGTGAGTGATCTTTCATTATGTTCTGGTGCCATAAGAATATAAGATGTTTTGGAATAAATAAAAAACAACATATCTCACTTGCTGGAAATGCTTCAGTGCAGATTATATTAAGTACTCAATCAGGCAAATTCTAGAAGAAATGACAGACATGAGTGCTTGCCTTCTCTATCAGTATTACATCGGAAGAAAATTAGAAACCGACTTTACTAGTTCTGAGCAAAGCTTTCATTCTGTTTTTTGCCAGTATTAGCTTTGACCCCAACTTGTACAATACTGTATTGCTAACTATTTTGGGGAGAATTGTTAGAAATAATTTTGTCCCCAAGCCTCAATGAGAATATGTGAAATCAAGGAGTTACTAAAATCTAAAGAGGGAAAAGGTGAATGACCTGAGCCTTTGAAAACCTTCACCTAATACATACTCTGTTGTGTGTACATGTTGTATACTCCAAGAAGAAGGTAAACTCCTTTTACATATATCTATATCTATATCTATCTATCTATATATTTTTGCTTTTTTGGTGGGAGGGGGACAGCAGGGCAATTGAGGTTAAGTGACTTGCCCAAGATCACATGGCTAGTAAGTGTTAAGTGACTGAGGTCGCATTTGAACTCAGGTCCTCCTGACTCCAGGGCCTGTACTCTATTTGAGAAAGTGAAACTACTTGATGGTAGGGACTTCTCTTAGTGTCTGCTGTGCCTGGCAGACTGGTGCTTAATAGGTGTTTACTGAATTGTATCATATTGTACTACATTGGAAAGCACATATGATGATAGCCACCTACAAACCCTTGTCTATTGATTGACTAGCTGACAGTATCTACCTCTGTTTCCCATTACATACACTGTAATACCCAGTACTGATACCCTTAGTTAAGTATCCATCGCCTTCCTTGACTTGCCTTTTTTTTTCATTCATTATCCTGTAGCATTTGACTTAGTATAAAAAGTTGCCTAATAGTGAGTGAAATGGAAAATGTTGTTTGGTTGGGAATACTCAGGGAAACAAAGCAAGGAACACTTTCATCATCTGAGATTTATTCATTTCTGCTTAAGCTATTTTTAGCTGCTCATTTTTAGTTAAATGAAATATAATTGCATAATTAGACACTAGTAACTTTCCCTCAAGGCCCTCCATTTCACTGAAACTGTAAAGTAATTGGAAAGGCTATCTCAAATGCCTCAAACTAAAGAAAATATGTAGTTTCATTGTCTGATTGACTTGGAACTTTAAAATCCTCCTCTGTTTGAAAGAGAAATTCATAGGAGGAACCTGCCTGGCTGTATTTCACTTGGTACTCAGACTTCATAGAGCATGCTAATAAGGGACATCACTTTAGTTTCCTCAAATCTTTATTTCATATTTTACCTTTGCAAATGACTCCTGAATTTATTCTTCTATCTTGGGATGAGATTAGTTCAGCTACCTATAGGTCTATCAGCCATGTCTCCTGAGTGACAGGACTCACTTTTAAGGTTAAAAACTTCCTGACTTCAATTTGCACTACAATACTGGGCTCTGACAGGCAGGATTAACCAAGGTCAATGACCAGTACAGATTTACCCTCAAAGCAAGGGAACCTGGGCAAACTGTACTTTGGGCTGAAATAGAGTAGCTAACCACTGGTGTAAACAGCAGTTGTGCTTTTCCACCCATTACTTCCCTGTTGGGTAGCTGGGAAAGAGAAGTACATAAAACTAGCCTTTTAATGTTTTTTTTCCGTCAAAATTTCCAGTCATTACTAACTCTTCAATTCCTATGTTTTGCTGGCAATCATCCAAAACTTTGAAAGCAGAGGGTTGTCAGAATTGGGGTTCAGATATTAATAGAAGAATTCACAAAATATTGGAAATTAAGGAAGATCTATAGGGCTAGGGGTAGGGATTCTAAGCCTTTTTTGTTTCTTGAACTCCTTTGGCAGGCTGGCGAAACCTATGGACCTCTTTTCAGAATGATGCTTTTAAATGTATAAAACAAAATGCATGCAATAATGAAGGAAACTAAATTGAAATTTGGTAACATATACATAGATATATACATATGCACGTATGTGTACTTACATGTATGCAAATTCACGGACCGCAGATTAACAATCATTGGTTGGCAAAGATCTTGGGAGCAAAGACAGAAGCACAGTTGGTAAACCAAGATTCTGGCACATCGGAATCCAAATATGGGCATAAAACTGGAATGGGAATCCTTTCACAAAGGAAAAATAATACAGTGGAGCAGATAAATTATGTCACCAACTAAACAAATCACATACAAGCTCCAGGATATCTGTTTTACTGGTGATCAAAAGAAGATCCAAGCAGGTGGCTAGAGAGCATTTGATAGATTTGGAAGTACAGAGTCAGGGACATGGTCACCAGGAGATTAGGGAAGGTAAAACAAAAACCTAGTTATACTCTCCTTTCTAGAATGTAGCCTCATGGAAGGCAGGGCCTGATTCATTTATGTCTTTGTATCCCCAGTGACTAGTATTGTGTCTTGCTCTGTAGTAGTCTCTTAATCTTTTGTTGTTGTTGTTGAACTTATTTGAATTAAACTGAGGTAATACAATCAACAACTAATTGACATAACACTTTTGCAGTAAGCTTCTCCCATAGGGCTCTCCAGCTCAAGATTAGGATTGGTCTCTGAATTGGTATTAGCCTCATTTGCTCTAATTCTGCTTCTTTTGAGATACAGAACTGGCTGATATCCTACTGATAATAAACTTTCACGTACCAGAGGACACATCTAATCAATTACTAAGGTATATTGATGCTACATCCATAATGCCTTCAAAAACCTAGACTTGCCTCTTCAGTCTATCTGCAGACCCTGAGTTCAGGTCTTCATTACCTTGCTCATTGCCTGTTGCAATGGCCTCCTAACTTGTCTCTCCCTTTTTGAAACTGCCCTTCACACCATTGCTAAATAATCTCCATAATGAAAAGGTCTGATCACATTGATATACTGCTGAAAAACCCTCTTGTGAATCCCTATTACTTATGAGATGAATTTTGACAGTACATCCTAGAATTCAAGGCCACTCATGGTATGGCTCCGAGATAACTTTCCAGCTTTATTTTACTCTGTGTTCCAATTAAACCGAATTGTTCGCTGCTCTGATGAACTTGTCTGTCTCTCTCCTAGTACCATGGAATTTCACACACCATCCACTGACTGTAATGGACTCTCCTCACACATCTCCATATTGAAATCTTTCTTGTCAGCCAACAGTTAACTTAAATTTTTTCTACTTGATTATGTTTTACCTGATTTCCCAGCTGGAACTGAACCTTCTCTTGAATCTTTCAGAAAACTCTGCCCAGGCACTTAACTATCCTTTGTATTACACTTGTGTGCAGGTGTCACCTTCCTTGATAAGACGATTGTATTCTTTTGTATCCTTGCTTCACTAGCACACAGCACAGCGCCTGGGATGTAGCATGCACTTAATAAATGTCTATTGAAGTTGGTGAACTTGTTCTCTTTTTATCTTAAAAAAATCATCTCGTTAACTCCTAAGGCTGTACCATCTTAGACTCATAGTACACTCTTTTGTCTTCTACTATCCCTAGTGATTATCCACAAAAGAATGAAATGAGTGCTTTTCCTCATCACCACACAACATATCAACAGTAGCCATTAAAGCTGGTATGTTTAAATGAAGAGGAGGGTATTAGAGGGTGGGACATGGAGTCTTTCATTTCATCACATCACTTAGGCTCAGGGAGTGGTCATCTAATATTTTCAAAGCTGAAAATTCCCCTTAGCAATAATGGAAAATTTAAAATCCTCGTTTTTAATCATAACTACAACACATGCTTGCTGTGTGACAGCAACCAAGCCATTTTACGTGGTGCAATAGTGGAAAGAATCTTAAATATGGAACCAGAGGACAGGAGTTCAAATCTAGTTTTTGCTACATAATACCTTTATGACTTTGGATCAGACACTCAATCTCTCTGGGCCTCAATCTCTTCACATGTAAAATTAAAGGGTTAGATTAAACAAACTCTGTTGTCTCCACTGACCCCAAATACATGGTCTTATGATCTCTCCTGTCTCATTTTTCTCTGTGGGGACAAAGGGAAAAATAATGTAGTTACTAACTCTCAGAAATATTTGGAGAGAAAAGGGCTTTGGCTTTATAAAAATGGGTATTTTATTTTTAAATCTTATTTTTATTGCTAATTTTTAGTTTTACATTATCTTTATTTTTTCAATATATCCCTCCTACTTCCCTAACCAAAGGGCCATTTCTTGTAACAAAGTTAAAAAAAAAGGATGAAAGAAATTTAAAAAAACAATTCAGTAAAACCAAGCAACATATCAGCCTTTTATTTTCTTTACATAACATTGACCATTTTTGAAGGAAATTTTATGTAATGTTCCATGGTCATAGGCCCCTGTTTTTGTGAAGGAAGAAGAGGGATATTTTCTCAACTCTTCTCTGATGCCAAATATTTAGTTTCCCCTCTTTGTTATGGGGGGAAGGGAGGGTAAGGTACTCTGCAAATCTTAAATTGCTATGTAAATGTAAGATGTTATTATGTGGAACCCTTCCTTTTACAGATGAGGGAAACCTGGAACATGATTTGTTTATGTCACAGTTCACTAGTGGGAGAGCTGAGGCTGGAACGAAGATGGTTTTGAATTCATGGACGGTGCTCTGCTTTCTATATTGGATATTTCCTTTTTTTTCTAGCTAAGGTAAAGGAACAAAAACTAAACTGGTTAATTGTTAAAATCCCTGCCAAAGCGTTGATGTTGATTTTTGGTTTTCCTCCTCAGCTTCTCAGGTCCTCCTGACTCTAGGGCCAGTGCTGTATTCACTGCACCACTTAGCCACCCCCTTTTTGATTTATTTTTTTTGTACATGAATGATTTTTGACTAGATTTGAAATAGTAGAATTAGAGGTACAGTAATGAAAAGATTGCTAGGGCTGAGGCTGCTCAGCACCTGTGTGACCTTGGGAAAGGCACTGAATTTCTCTGCATTTCTGTTTCTTCATCTGTCTAATGATAACCCAAACTTGGTGATTTTTGATCTCTATTCCAACTCCAAATCTGATGTCCTGTAATTGTGACTCATAGATTCAAAGCCTTTTCCTCAAATTGCGTTTCTTAGACATGATAGGTATTGTACTGTTTCAGCCTATTGGCAAACATTGTATTTCTTATGTTGTTTCTCAATTAATAATATTGTCCTGTTTCTTCTTCCATCACTGTCTTTTGTTCAGTCTAGGCATCTATGAAATCTTGGGGAAGAAGTGAGGTATTATCTTTTTCTATGTTTGAAACAATTTACATAGTCTAAAAATTGCTTATTCTTTAGACTTTTATAGAAATAGTTTGTGGATACTTTTGCCAGCTAGTGCTTGATAGGAGAACCCTTCAAAATTTATTGACTTATTTTTCCTACAGAAAAATGTAGCTAATTATGCTTTTTATTTAGATTCTCAAATTTATTATCATAAAGCTGTGTATAGTAATTTTAGATATTTTTCTTCATTCGTTTTGCTTTTGTAATCTATTTCTCATTTTGGTCATTTTGATTAGTTTTCTTTTTAAAATACTACTACTACTACTACTACTACTACTACTACTACTACTACTATTACTACTACTACTACTACTACTACTTCTACTACTACTACTACTACTACTACTATTACTACTACTACCACCACTACTACCACTGCTACCATTACTTCTATGACTACGACTACTACTACTACTACTACGTAGGTAGGGGGCAGTAGAAGAGCACTGGATCTAGAGTCAGGAAGATCTGATATTGAATATGACCTTGGGCACTTAATAGTTTTCTGACTCTGAGGAGATCATTTAACTTCTTTTTGCCTCAGTTTCTTAATCTATCAAATGGGAACAATAACACCTACCTCTGAGGATTGTTGTGAGGATAGAATGAGACATTTGTAAAAGGCTTACAAACTTTAAAGCACATTATCATCATTGTCATCATGGTTATTATGGTTATCACCCAGATCAGTTATTAAGAGAAGACACTTATTTGCCTGTTCTTCCAATTACTCCCTTTTGAGATGAACATTTATTTTTGTCTTTTTACTGAGATCAACTTGCTCTTTCTTCTCCCAGTCAGCATTATTGGTGAATATGTAAAGTTAAAATGCATTTGATTTGTGTGTTACATAGCTTTACTTAGAAATGCATTTAAAAATTAAACTAGTTCAAACTAATGGGAACTCTGGCCTTTGGTATTTTAGAGAATTATAGGTTTATAACTCAGTCCCTAATAAAACGTTAGTTGTTATCTATGTTATCTATTTCTGGTGGATTATATGGATATGCATCATGTTACAAAAAAAATGTTTATTATAGCATTTTAAGTTTTGAAAAATACATTTAACTCCTAATAATCTGGGCGGGGGGGAATGGTTAGTGTAGGGGTTACTCTTCTCATTTTACAAATGAGGAATAGGAGAATGGTGAGTTAAAGTGATTTAGATAGCATCACACAGAGATGAAACTTAATCAAACTGCAAATCCTAGGCATAGGTATTTCTGATATCCCTGAAAGCAGAACTTCAGTTTAATATGTGGGATTGCCCCGAGTCTAACAAAAGATTGTTAGAGGTTGTATTTAACACTCTGGTAAAAGACTGTATTGAGGCAGGAGTTGGTACAGGGTATAGAATATTGGATTTGGAATAAGGAAGCCTATTTTAAATCCTGCTTAAGGCATTCAGAAGTTCTGTGACCCCGGGGAAATAATTTAAACTTTCTCTGCCTTCGTTTTCTTATCCATATAATGGGTTTAATAATAGCAACTACCTGGCAAGGCCAAATGTGTGGGGATCATTCCATCAAATATTATGAGAATAAAACGAAGTAACTTATGTAAAGCACTTTACAAGTCTTCAAACGATACTGTTATTTTGAGAGTTTTTTAAACATTTTCGGAGCCTCTTAACAATCCCTAAAACTACAACTCCCCAGAAGAACCATCAAAATCATGAGATCCTCGATTTAGATCCAGAAGGGGGTTCAGAGGAAATCTAGATCAGTTCCCTCATTTTGCAGATGAGGAAACAGAGACCCGAGGAGGTTGAATGATATTCCCAAAGTTATGTAAGTAGTAAGCTTTGAATTACTTACTTTTCCTATTGGGGTTTTCAGGGAGCAAATTTTTTTCTTTGAGCTCTGAACCACAGAGCTTTCAGATACAATTATAATTTGTTTGTATATATGTTTCTATGTGCATATATTGCTTCCATTTCATGGAGGCCTTGGGGAGGAAATAAGGAAAGGATAAGAGAAAGACTACCTTGAAAAGCACAAATTAACTTAGGCAGAAGTTTGACTGATACTCCATTCCCCTAAAATGCCAAATAGCAAAGCTTTTTACTATATCAATAGAGCTCCCAAGCTTTTAATATTAATATTGACAACCTTTTAAAAATTATATATAGAATACCCAGAGGAGACAGTATTATTTATATGGGCTTAGGTGGTAAACAAAGTGAGCTACAATCCTTATCTCTCTACATCCACATAAATGGTCTTGAAAGGACAGATGAGCTTGGTTGGCTCGAGGCAGTCCACTCAATCTTTTTGAATGTGTTGCTGTCAAATTGATCATCTGGCTGCCTGTGTGGATGGATAAGGTATCTCTGCCAAATGTTTGAGACATTCCAAGGCTACTTATTTCCCTGCCATCAAAAGACAACTATAGAGATATAGGGACTTGTTAAGGCCCCACATCAAGCCAATGGTTGAATATTTTTGAGTCCTTTACAACTAACCATGTATATTTCTATTCCTACCAAGCTCTTTCAGTTATCATCTCATGTCTAAATTAACACAACAGTCTCCTACTTTGTCCTTCCTAAATCGCAAGCTGTTAGAATAATTTTCTTCTAACATCTTCTCCAATATACTTTTATGCTCAAGATACTATAGCTTTTGTTGTCTGACATCAAATTTAAATTCCACAACCTACTCTTCAAAGCAGTGTACTCATTTTCTCTCCCTTTCTCCATCTCACCAACCTCTTTTCACAATACTCCCCATAACGAAATTGCTCTATATTCTGTCAAATATTAAGCTATGGTATATTTAAATTTGTTTTGAAATATATGCTGTTGTAATTGGAATAGCTTCTTTAAAACTATAGCAAAGATCTAGTGGCAAAGGGACCAAGTTTATTTGGACAAATTGGGAGGGACTTGGAATAAAACTGATTGAAATTCTTTTTCATTAGAAAAAAATGCTCATAAGAATGTTTTCATTCAGATAAAGGCATTATGGTGCTGCAACATTCACTATTCTTTCTCCTTTTATTTTGCTACAAGGTGGTAGAAAACAAAAAGGAAAAACAATCTAGCATAGACCTCCTAGCTAGGAAGAAATGGCATTAAAGTTACTGTAAGACCATCTCTCTCATTTGTTTTTAGTTAGGTTTAAGGACCTTTCTGCCAGAAAGAGAGATCAAAAGAAGAATGGGATTCATCTTTGTAAAGACTTTAAGTGGAAAAACTAGTGAGGAATCAAGGAGCCATGGTCAAGGTATCATAAATCTTAGAAAGCCAAAAAAGATTCAGATTGAAGTTTTTACATGTGTTTTCAGGAACAGAGGAATATCCAGAGTTAAATAAGTAGTGACTAGCAAGAAACATTTCTAATTATGCCTATGATCTTTATATTTCTTTAAGTCCTGCTCCTAATTGTCATCCTTCAAAAACAATACTCTGTGACTATTTATGTTCGTTATCTCAGTAAAGAATAATTTTTATATCTATTTATTTATTTATTTATTTTGCTTTTCGAAAGGGGAAGGCAGGGCAATTGGGGTTAAGTGACTTGCCCAAAGTCACACGTCTAGTAAGTGTTAAGGGTCTGAGGCCGGATTTGAACTCAGGTCCTCCTGACTCCAGGGTAGGTGCTCTATTCACTGTGCCACCTAGCCGCCCCAATAAAGAATAATTTTAACAGAAAATTCACAAATGATCTGAAATTGTCTTATGTTCCATTTAACTCATTTACCCCTGCCTACGTAAAATTTGACTTAGTTCATAAGCTACAACTAAGACACCACCATGGTAATGTAATCATGTTACAGGTTAGGTACCTAGGGTGAACAAATTTCCACAGTGCTTATACATTAAACCTAAATTTATAAAAGTAATGGTAAAGATAATCTCTAATATACCTGCTTGCTTCCATAGTAAACTTATTTGAGCAAACTTTTATTGAGGATCCCTTTCCCTTTCATTGTTAGGTTGATATTTTTGTCCTAAAAGTTGTACAGGATAACTCATCTCTCTAACGCAGATTGCAGTCTGCCCTCAAAATTTCATAAGGTGTGATTCTTGTCTATGTTTTTCCATAAAGGATCTAACCAATTCTTTGGAATCTTTCATTGTTGTGTGTGTATGTGTGTGTGTGTGTGTGTGTGTGTGTATGTGCGTGCGCATATGTATGTATGTACACATACTTTTACAGGTATGTATGTACATATACACAGATACATATACATATGTGTATGTGTGCATATATGTGTATGTATACATCTGTGCATATATATACACATATACATGCTGTATTCCATTTAAATGGAGTCTTTTATTAGGGTAATACAGTCCAAGAGAAAATGTTGTGACTTCTCTTGTGTTAATTTTCTCTTTTATTTATTCCTTCATGTGTCTGTTATTTGTAAAATATATTAAGTGCTTTGGTCTGGAGTCAATCAGTGCCAACATTGAATAGTGAAATCTTAATGAAATGGGAAAGGCTTTTTAGTTTTCTACTACTATGTACTTACTTTAAAAAAATCCCTAATGGATTTTCCACACATCTGATTTAGAATAAAAGCATTCTCAATAGAACATGTAAATTCTCATCTGGCCTTTACATGGTGTTCTTAGCAACTGAAATGCAATAAAGAGTGAAAATATATTTTGTTTCCTGCTACAGTGAATAGAGTGTTAATTTAGTTTTAGCTCCCAATACTGCCTTGACTGCCTTTTAATCACTCATCACCCTGGCTTTTTAAGCCAGAATCCTTTAAAAAAAATATTTTCCCATTGAAATTAGGTCTCAAATCTGCAGAACTAATATTCCTGTTTTATTTATTGATGGCGATGGTGAGAAATGAACCTATCTGGGCTTATTTGTGGCAAAAGTCATTTAATCATCTCACTTTATGCTACTTACTGAGTGGTCCCCCTACTCTAAACCACTGCACCCTAGCAGAAACAAGCTTTTCTCTGGCTTCAAAAAGAGCTAAAGGCCTACTTCCTATCTGCAGGAATGGATAAAAAACAGACACTGATGCTCAGAATCTTGCTGTTCTTTCAGAAGTGAAAAGGGAAGAAAAAAAAGCCACTCTGTTGTCCACTTGGTAGGTCAGACCAAACTTAGGTTTTGAACTTTATTTATCCGTACTTTAAAGTGTGCTGCTCCTTTTATAAGAATACTACACTATTATCCCACCATCAGTAAGACATGCACTTCGAGCTGTGTTTCCATAAGTGTTATTAGGTTCTATTCAGCCATCCGTATTCTCTTTCCTAATGATCCTTAGAAACATCAGCATGAGTCTGTATGCCAGCTGGTCAGGGGAAGGATGTGGAGTCTTTTGCTATTAAACAACTGTTTCCATAAGGACATTGTATTAGAAGATGAATGGGGCTATTCACAAATACAGTATCAAGAAAAATCAAGGAGATGAGATGAAATGTGAGATTTATGGAGGATAAAGGATTAGATTTCAAGGAGTGGGGAGAATATTACGGTAGACTTGCAGAAGGATCTGTTTCATAATTTGGCTTCTTACTTGTACTTCCTTACTGAGCCAGTCCAAATCTAGTCTTTGGCCTTCGCTCCAATTGGCACCATCTCTCCAAGGATCAAGGTGCTTACCATTCCCATGACATTCTCCTTAAGTACCACATCACTTTTTTCTGCTTTCTTTATCATTAAAATCTACCTATTCTTTTTCCCCATTATCTCTACGGCAAAAACTGACCTATCAGAGCCCGTATTTCCACTGTTGGGAGGGGCATAAATGTCAGTGAATGTCAGTCAGTGAACCTTTTTAAAATACCTGCTATGTGCTAGCCACTGTGCTAAGGGCTGGAGATAAGAAAAAGGAACAAGGCAGTTTCTGACCTTAAGGAGCTTGCAGTCTAGTTTTCGGAATGCAGGTGGCATGGTTTGGAAATGATCAAAAACTCTTCAGCAAAGTATGTAGGGAAAGTATCATAATGAAACACTGTTGAATGGAATATTGTTGGATCATAAGGCAGTCTCAGGACATGATTTTTAATTTGGAGACATGGGTTTGGATCGTTTTCTATTTAATTCTCAGGTGACCTTGGAAGAGCTATATAAATGCTCAGGTTTTAGTTTCTTTATACTCAAATGGAAGAAGGGGTGTGTACTGGAAATCCCTAGAAAGCCATTTTAAGTGTCTTCTCTCACATATTTGTCTGGATGTCCATTTACCGTTTGCCAGAATGAATGTACTCAATGGAATTGAGTTATTTCTTATTGATTACTGAATTTTCTTCTCCCCTCACCCCAAGATTAATGAGGAATTACAATCAATTTTATTTCTTCATCTTTATTATTTTTTTTTCTGAAATAGGTCTCAGAGAAGGTAGTAGAATTATTTTCTCTTTTCCTTGTGTCTGCTACTTTTATCCTCATAATGACTCTTTTATCAGTCTTAGCTTCTTTTAGTCCCAGTCCCTGTCTTTGTCTCCATCCTCACTCTAAATTTGTATCTTTCTTTTATCCATTTTCCTTTTCTACACATGGCAACAGTGATACTGATAAACATTTTTTAAGACTCCAGAGTATAAGAAAACAACCTTTTATTCTTCCAGCGACCATTCTCCTAATCGGTTTGCTATCTTGCCTTTAATACTGTTTCTGGGAGTGTGAAGTGCATGGGCCATTACTATTGTTGTTAGGAATAGTCATAATAACAAAGAGTGTTGAGTATAATAGCAGTAATGATACTCACTATCCTTTTGAAAGGGATGCTGTGAAGATCACAATCTATTATCTTATAAAGTGCTCCTTGGAGGGGAAAAATAGTATATAGGAATCAAAATAGTTCTTAGTCAATTCAATTTCAGCATAAAAGAAAATAACATTTATAGTAAACGATAACTGTATAAAATGAAATGTAACTGTGGTATTTTTGTGTCAAAGAGAACATTATGCAGATAAATGAATATCATTCTCCAGGATCATTGTACAAGTTCAATGGGAGACTCAATTCTTCTTTTGTAGAAAACTTTTGGAAACCAAAGTATAAAGGAACATTCTAATGTTGTTTGAAAATAACAAAATCTAAGTTTAATATAAATAACCCATCATTTTAGAAGATACTCCCTTTGTGTCTTGTGATATGTCCAATGCATAAGCAGCTGCCAATCCATCATTCCTGAAATGTCAGCATACAGAAAAGTTCACCGCCATTGTAATTTTTATAACATACTAAAACGATTATCTAATTGAAATTAAATGTAGACTCTCCTCACCTATGGAACCTGAATAATACAGCAAAATTGAATCCAACCTTGGACATTGACTATGGAGAACTCAATTAACTTCACTGAACCTCAGTTCTTTCATCTGTAAAATGGTGGGAATAATCTCTTATCTTTTTCACATGATTGTTGCAGGGCTCAAAAGACATAATGCATATAAAACAAGTTTCAACCTTAAAGTGCTATATCATCATATATTAGACATATAGACATCATATATTATTTCAGAAAACATGGAGTAGTTTTATAGCTAGACTAGATAATAAATGTTTGTTTTTGATTTTGACCTTTTTTGGGTTTTTTTTTGGGGGGGTGAGGGAGTTTGGGTAGGGGATTATGCCTCTATGCCTTCCTGTATATCCCAAAAAGTCCTAACAGAATTTTAAAAAGAATCTTTATTTTTATGAACTTTATCAACAGATATGAATGTTTCCATATACAAAGAACAATAAAAAAAGACTGCATGTGAAACCAAGATCTCTTCTTATGTATAGTGTGTTAAATTGCATATTACATCTAATACGGGGAGGACTTCCTACCAAGATGGCTCCCTGAAAAGGAGGATAGCCACTCAGCTCCACACACATACTCCAAGGAAAACCATGAAATTAGTATCAGATCAACTAATGATCAAGAAATACGATGATAAATTAGAGCAAATGACTTCATCCCAGAATTCACAAGTATCAGTGCAATGGGACATGCATATCTGGTAGAACTCTGTGTCTAGAGCTAGCAAGATCAGAAAGCGATCCTGGAAAAGTCCCAAGAAGGCTGGTCAGAAAGCCCTAGTGTGGGGGTCTTACTAGCCTTGAGGAGCATTAGTAGGCAGTCACAAGTACAGTGACACTCAGTATGATGCTGCAGAGTTCGTATGGGATAGCCCATACTTGGGCACTCTGAAGTCTTTAACAGCTTGTCCTGAGTTACCAGAAAGGGCCCTGAAGATACAGTATTTTGAACCTCAAAGATAGGGGAGAAGAGGAAAGGGCTTGGGACCTGGAAGGTGAAGGTCAATTCAAGAAGCTAAAAGACAACACACGGCCAATCACTCCCCCCAAAAATGCAGTAGGTGATAGAACTTGGCATAAAACCTCAATTCAGAGATTAAATTTGGAGATATGAATTAATCAAAGATGACTGATAAGTTACTATAAAATTATTATAAAATGAGCATAAAAACACAAATCTATCTCTAAAATAATTTTAAGCAGAAGCTCAAAGGGAAAAAAATGAATTTTTCTACATGGACTGTGATAGAAGAAATGAACCAAGGCTTTAAAAAAAAATAAAGCAAAAGCTCTAGAGGAAAAAATTAAGAGACAAATTAGCTTAGAAGAGAAAGTAGTAAGTTTTACCTAAGAGATGGAAAACATTAGAACTAAAATAGACTGAATAGAAATAAATAATTTCATAAGACAACAAGAAATATTTTTTAAAAAAAATATTAGAAGAAAATTCAAGATATTTGTTATTCAAAACAATTGACCTAGAAAATGGGTCAAAAAGAGGTTAATAAGAATCAATGGATTCCATGAAAACCATGATAATGGAGTCCTTTCCCCTATAGCCAGTGTCCTTGAGTTTAACAAGCACTAGGTTACCACATTTGATTGTCTCTGGATTTTGTTAACCTAATCTTTTTAGTTGATCAATTTTCCTATTTTATTTTTAGTCTATACCAAATTGTTTTGAAGATTTCTTTTTTTTTGAGATATCTCTATATCTATATTTATGTTGATATGGATATAGATAGATGCCTATTATATTACCTGCTATATATGTGTGTTATACTCATTATCTTTCTCTCTCTCTCTCTCTCCCTCTCTCTCTCTTTCTTACATTTATTAAGTACATACTGTCAGACACTGTGCTAAATACTAAGGATTCAAATGCAAGCAAACAAAATAGTCTCTGACCTCAGGGAGGGCAGCTAGCTGGCTCAGCAGATAGAGTCAGGATGACCTGAGATCAAATCTGGCCACGGACATTTAGTATCAGTGTGACCCTGGGCAATTCACTTAACCTTATTTACCTCAGTTTCCTCATTTGTAAGATGAGCTAGGAAAGGAAATGGCAAGCACTCTAGTATCTTTGTCAAGAAAACCCCATTTTTGGTTACAAAGAGTTGGACATTACTGCAAAAAGAAACCACTATAACAACAAAGCCCTCAGAAAAGGTATTTCTAATGGTAGGAGATAACATATAAATGGAAATTGGAAACTGGAGGAGCTTGTGCCAGGTGTCAGGGCTTCTGATGAGGAAATGGAGAAGCACAAAGAGTGAGTAGAACTGGTAATGAGAAGAGAATAGCTTGGGACCATCATGAAATGTTGTTCTTGGTTAGGAACTTATCAATCCTGGGAGTAGATATCATATTGGAGACATATACAAAGTGGAAAGGCTGCTGGTGAGAAGGAAGAGGAGTATATTTTGAAAAATGTGATACTGCTGGATGACCTTAACTTCTAATTTTTTTCTTCATTATTTCCTTCAATAGTCTTCACCATTTGTCCCTTCAGATGAATTTTAATATAATTTTGTTTAGTTCTATAAAGTAAACTCTTAGAAGTCTGGTATGACATTAAATCTGTAATATAATTCAGGTAACACAATATTATTTTTTATTGTATTGGCACATGAAAAAAAGAACAAGTATTATCTCTAAAATATTGTCTTCCATTATTTCTGTAACGGATGTTTCAAAGTTGTATTTTTTTTTTGCCTTTTTTTTTGGAGGGGCAATTGGGGTTAAGTAACTTGCCCAAGGTCACATGGCTACTAAGTGTTAAGTGTCTAAGGCCAGATTTGAACTCAGGTCCTCCTGACTCCAGGGCTGGTGCTCTATTCACTGTACCACCTAGCTGCCCCATATCACTTCATTTTTAATTGCTTTACTAGAATGTTCTAAGAAAACCATCAAATCAGCTGCTAATGTAATTTTGTTTCCTCTTTGCCTGACTATTTTGACTTTAGTTTCTTTATCTTGTAATATCACAATAGCAAGGATTTCTACAACTCCATGAAATAATAGAGTTGAAAATGAATAGCCTTGTTTTACTACCAATCATATTCAAAAGACTTCTATTGTTTCTTCATTATAGTTAATCCTTGTTCTTTGTTTTACATAATTATTGTTTACCATATTAAGAAAATATCCATTTATTCCTATGCTGATTTATGTGTTTAACATAAGTAATATATTTTATCAAAAGGTATTTCTATGTTTTTTAAAATAAAATTGTATAATTTCATTGTTTTTGTTAATATGATATATTATACTCATTGTTTTCCTAATATTGAACCAATCCTGTATCATGAACTAACCTGGTATAAACCTAACCTTGTCATAGTAAATAATTTTTCAAATGTGTTTTCATAGTCTCTTTTCTAACATTTTATTCAATTTTTTTGCACCAATATTCATTAGATATGCTATAGTTTTATTCCTTTTCTTAATCTCTTCCTAGGTTTGCTATGAGAATTGTGTTTTTCTCATTGAAGGAGATTAGTAAAATGCTTTTTTCCAGGGTGGAGTCAAGATGATGGTGTAGAAGCAGAAAAACTCCATGGCTCCCCCCATAACCACCTCAAATACCTATAAAGTATGACTCTAAACAAATTTTAGAGCTACAGAATCTACAAAGTGACAGAGAGAAACAAATCTCCCACTGAAGGTAGCCCAGTAGGCAGACAGGAAGGGTTCATCACAGCATACTGAGAACAGGGCCCAGCCCTGCCTGAGCCCATGGTTTTAACCCCAGGGCAGCCCGGACCAGCCAGGGCTAGAGCATTAGGGAGAGTGGATCACCAGCAGCTGTGGTGGTTTCCAGAATTATCAACTCAGAAATATGAAAGACAAAGTAAAGGGTCTCCTGGATCGGGGCGGGGGGGACAGAGTACAGTCCAGCCTCTACCCCCAGAGAGAGAAACAGTGGAAGTGGTGGCCCTGCAGCTGCCTCCATGTGGCTACTTCTGAGCTCCTGGCCTTCAGATATTAGGTGGGCCAAGCTACCATTCAGAGGCTAAGTGCTCTTGCCTTCACCTGCCTGGATCTGGATCATGGTTTTTGGTGGTGGTACTGAGGTATGTGACCAGTGAGCCAAAGCTGGTGGGGGCTGTTGAGAAGGTGGCCTCCTAATAGCTCTGGCAGCTGCAAAAACCCCAGCAATTTGGGACAAAGCTCTCTTCTCTGGAAACAGAGTTCTACTGTGGCAAAGAGCTCAAAAGTCAAGTAATTGATTGACAACATGAGCAAGCAAAGGAAGCAAAGCAAGCACAGCCATCCAACTTTGAATTCCTTTTTTGGAGACAAAAAGGATCAAAGTATGGAATGGGAGGAGGAAAACACAGTCAGAACTCCTGCACCAAAAGCTTCCAATAAAAATATAAACTGGTTACAGGCTGTGGAGGAGTTCAAGAAGAATTTTGAAAATCAAGTAAGAGAAGTGGAGGAAAAATTGGGAAGAGAAATGAGAATGATGCAAGAAAATCATGAAAAGAAAGTCAACAACCTGACTGAAGAAAATAACACCTTAAAAAATAGACTAACTCAAATGCCAAAAGAGGCCCAAAAAGCCAATGAGGAGAAGAATGCCTTAAAAAGTTGAATTTGCCAGATGGAAAAAGAATTTCAAAAGCTCATTAAAGAGCATAATTCTTTCAGAATTAGATTGGAGCAAATGGAAGCAAATGACTTTATGAGAAATCAAGATATCATTAAACAGATCCAAACAAATGAAAAAATAGAAGGCAATGTGAAATATCTCACTGGAAAAATCACTGACCTCGAAAATAGATCCAGAAGAGACAATTTAAAAATTATTGGACTACCTGAAAGCCATGATCCAAAAAAGAACCTAGAAATCATCCTTCAAAAAAATTCTCAAGGAAAATTGCCCAGATATTTTATAACCAGTGGGCAAAATAGAAATTGAAAGAATTTACCAATCAGCTCCTGAAAAAGATTCCCAAAAGAAAACTCCTAGGAATATTATAGCCAGGTTCCAGAGCTCCCTGACCAAGGAGAAAATATTACAAGCAGCCAAGTAGGAACACTTTGAATATAGTGGAAATAAAATCAGGATAACCCAGGATCTAGCAGCTTCTACATTAAGGGATCGAAGGGCTTGGAATATGATATTCCAGAAATTGAAGGAGCTAAAATTAAAACCAAGAATCACCTACCCAGTGCAACTGGGTATAATGTTTCAGGGGAAAATATGGCTATTCAATGAGATGGAAGTCTTTTCATTTTTGATGAAAAAACCAGAACTGAATAGAAAATTTGACATTCAAATACAAGAAGCAAGAGAAGCATGAGAAGGTAAACAGGGAAAAGAAATCATAAGGAACTTATCAAAGTTGAGCTATTTACATGCCTACATGGAAAAATGGTGATTGTAATTTATGGAACTTTTCTCAGTATGAAGGGAATATAAATGTATTTATATGTATAGATCCATATATGTATACATACATGTATGTCTATATAGGAGGTTATTGTAACACCATTCACCAGCAGCTTCCCAAAAGAGCTACCGTGAACAACTTTTAAGGTTCTGATTACACGGTATAGTGAACACTCCATTTATTCTATAACAAATCAAGGAAAACATTCACAACAAATCACAATATAATATTCATAACATTCCTTCCTTGGTATGTCTTATTATAGGATTTCTCTTTATTTCTCTCTTATAGGCTTTTATTTCCTCTATAATATTGGCTATACAATCTAAGGTGGTCATGTCTGTGCTTCCTTGGTACTTGATCTTTTTTGTTTTTGTCAACCACTTGCAAATTTTTTTTTTTTACCCTCAAAGAAACTCTGGATTTTGGCTTTGACATTTCTTTTTGTATTTTATTTGAGATATCTTTGAGGATGTGACATGCAATTCTTTTTTTTTCCCCGCTGTTGCTAATTGTACTGAACAGTATGATTTCTTGAAATATGGTATCCGGAGGTTTTTTTAGGCATTGTTTTCTTGTAGTCTGATAATTAATTATCTCCTTTTGTTTTGTTTTCAGATCAGTTGCTTTTAAATAGCTGATAATGCACATGTTTTCTTGAACTTTCTATCTTTGCCTGTTACAATACATCTTGCCTCATTGAATTATTGAGCGAAGTTTGATCCTTCTTTTTTATTGTTCAAGATATTTACAACTTCCTCCCTTATCAACTCATTATTCTACTTTCCTCAGTATCTCTTCCAAACTTTTCCCTCCCTCCTCAGACATCCTGTTGTTCTCTTCCCTCTCCCATGCTCTTGGCTGAGAATTTTTCTTAATATTTTGTGGAAAAAAATTGAGACAATTCACTGAGCTCTTCTTCACCCCTCTTTCTTGTCTCCTGTCACTTATAAGACAGCCTTCTTCCTTACCAAGACTACCTCCTCAACTTGTTCAAGTGATCCCATTCCATCTTCTCCTCCAATATGTTGCCCTCCCTGTCATCCCCACTCTTTCACTTGCTTTCATTTCTCTCTCTCTATTGGCTCATTCCCTACTGCCTACATACATGCTCATTTCAACCTTGTCTTGAAAAAAGCACTCACTTGATCTTTCCACCCATTCTAATTCTCTATATACCAATATCCATATGTACATTCTAACATCTCTTCTGCTTTTTGTAGCTAAACTTCTCAAAAGGGCTTTTTAAAAAATATATAGGTATGTCCATCTTCCTCTCCTCTGTTTCTCTTTTCAACCTCTTACAATTTGTTTTTCAACCTTCTCATTCTACCAAAACTGCCCTTTGCAATGTTAGTTATGATCTCTTAGTTGCCAAATCCAAAGGCCTTTTTTCAGTCCTCATTCTCTGTTATCTTTCTGCAGGCTTTGAGATTGCTTTCTCCTCCTTGACACTGTCTTCTCTCTAGTTTTTTGAAACACCACAGTTGCCTGATTGTCCTTCTACCTGTATGATTGCTCTTTTTCTGTCTCCTTTGCTGGATCATTCTCCAGATCATGCCTTCTAACCATAGGTGTCCCTCAGGCTTCTGTCTAAGAATCTTTTATCTTCTTCCTCTATACTACTTTACTTACCTATCTTATCAACTCCCATGGTAACTACTATCCCTATGCTGATTTATTACCATCTCAAATCTGCCTTTCCTGTCCCAATCTCTTTGCTGACCTCCATTCTCACATCTCCGAGTATCTTTCAGAAGTCTTTAACTGGATGTCCTATAAACATCTTAAACTTAATATTCCGAAACTCATTACCTTTCCCCTTAAACCTTCCCCTGCCTCCTACTTTGCCTACTACTGTGTAGGCATTACAGCATTATCCTCCCAGTTCCTCAGGTACACAACCTAGAAAGCATCCTAGATTTCTCACTATTTCCTATACCCCATATCCAATCTGTCAAAGGTCTGTCGATTTCCCCTTTGCATCATCTCCTGAATGCACCTCTTCTTTCCTCTGACACTGCCACTAATCTAGTTCGGGTTTTTATCACCATATACCTTTGATTATTGTAATGGCCTGTTCCTGGGTCAGCCTGCAACAAGTCTCTCCCCACTCTAACCCATACCCCATTCAATGACTAATGTCATTTTCCTAAAATGCAGATCTGAACTTGACCCCTTTCCCACCCCGCACCCTCAACTCCAGTGGCTTCCTATTGCCTTCAGGAGCAAATATAAAATATTCTCTTTAGCATTCAAAACTCTTTATAATCTAACTACCTTTGTCTTGGGGGAGTGAAAACTTCTCGGGAAGTTTTGGATTGGTAACTGCCCTCCGCTCCTCCATTACTGCTGTCAATCAGCAGCAAGCCCTTTTGGGAGTCTTTCGACCTCCACCTTCAGTCCTTTGTCTGTTTTCCTGCCTCTGTGGGCCCCCCTCCCAGCCAGTGGGAGTCAGGGAAAGCCTGAGCTGCTCCCCCAACCAATGGGAACGAGGGACAATGGGGGAAATATGACCCTGTTGTGTTAGGATTTAAAAACTTTGTTCACCACACCTTGGGGGCCTCTTTGTCATGATCAGTCATGGGGAAGACTGCTCTCTTGTCCTGGGGAAGAGAATAAATTCCTATTCTTATCCTAAGAGATCTCTGGTTTTTTTTTTTTTTTTTATTAAATTATGGATGAGGTTTTTTTCATCCCAAACACCTTCTACCTTTTCAGTCTTCTTACACCTCATTCCCTGATGTACCTATCTTCAAAATAGTTACAATGGACTTCTGGCTGTTCCATGAACAAGATTGTCCATCCCATGAAAAAAAAAACAAAAAACAACCCACTATCTCTCTGCTTCAAGAATTCTCTGTTTCTGTCCCACATGCTTGGAAAGCTCTCTCTCCTCCACTTCAACTACTGACCTCCCTGACTTCCTTTAAGTCCCAACAAAAATCCCGCATTCTACAGTAAGCTTTCCCCAACCCCTCCTAATTTCAGTGCATTTCCTCTCCTAATTCTTTCCCATATATCTTGTATATAGCTTGCTTTGCATGTATTTGTTTGGATGTTGTCTCCCCCTTTAGACTGTAAACTCCTTGGAGGTAGAGACTGCCTTTTGCCTCTCTTTGTATCCCCAGCTCTTAGCACAGTGCCTGAATAGTAGCAGCTTACCTAGTGTTTATTGATTGATTCTATCTTTTTTTTCCTAAACCATTTATTATCTTTTAGTGACCAAATTCCATTTCTTATCTCTTGTTACAGCTCTTACTTAATTCCTTTTATCTAATTACCTAATATCCATTCTTTTCATTTATTCCATTCTTAGCACAGAATCTAACAAATAGTGTAAGCACTTGATAAATGTTTTTCCTATTTTGTATTTAGCAGATTAATTAAATGCACATTTATATATTGCTTTAAATTTGCAGTGCACTTTCCTCACAATAACCCTGTGAGATAGGCAGTATATGTATTGTTATCCCCATTTTACAAATAAAGAAAACTAAGAATTAGAGAGGCAAAGTGATTTGCCTTTGATCACACATTGAATAAATGAATCAGATAGTCTTCAAACCTAGGTGTGTCCTGACGTCTATGCTCAGGATTCTTTGATTTATGGCTTTTATATCTATGTATTCCTTTTCTTTTACCTCTGTATTCTCCATGGAATTAGAGCTTCTAAGATATTATCATTATCTAAGGTATTATTTCTTGCATTGTGGTTTTTTTTAAAACTTGTTATCTTCTGGAAGACCTGTGATTTTTAGGTTGTCTCTATGCTGTTTTTGATATGAATGTATTTTGTTTGTATAGAGAACATGTTTTCTTTGAATATTATTTCATTTTGCTTCTCTTTTCCCAGACTGACCTTTTATGAACTGGCATTTTCCATCAGTTGTCCTTTATCTATCTATCTATCTATCTATCTATCTATCTATCTATCTATCCATCCATCCATCCATCCCTCTCTCTCTCTCTCTCTCTCTCTCTCTCTCTCTCTAATCTGTCCAGTGAAGGTTTCTCTGACTTTTGGATGATGGCAACTATTAATAAAGATTGGAAATGCTTCTGTACAATTGGTCAAACATAAATTAATAAAATTAAATGAAATGTTTCCATTCATATACAAATGTTGTATCTTGAGTCTAGAGAGTATCTGTTTATTTGCTGTTTCCTTTCAGATTCTCAACAAAGACAGTGACTATAATAGGCTGTCATTACTTGAAGAGTGGCCTGGACACATATGCAGTCAGTGACAAAGATGGGCAAAGATGAGATGATCTTAACTTGTTATTTTAGCAAATTGCTTTGATTTCAGTTGTGGCTTATTTCATGAGCTGAAATGATGACAATTCATTATCACCAGGGTAGAACAATCTCTGCTAAGGGAATATTTGTGTATTCACTCACTACATGATATAAATCAGAATATTTTTAAAATGAAAGCAACACTGTAGGCTGGATATAACTAAATTTAAAGCTAGAAGTCTATATTATTGCTTCATATACTGCCGAATTGCCAATCTTATAGCACAGCTGCAGATAACAAATGTTTGCAAAGCTATGGTTATGATAATATTTTCACTTATTGATACTTACATAACACATTTCTTTAGAAGCATTAAAACATTTTGTAAATAGATATGTAATCCTTCTAATGTTCTTGTAAGGCAGCATATAAGTACACCCCTCTAATGTTAGAGATAAGAAAATATAGCAAAGGTTAAATAGCTCACTGAGGATATAGTGAGAGAACTGGTATGTTGGATTATTCTTTTCTTACTTTGATTTTCACAATTCCAACCTGGATAGCTTCTCCACAACTGTATCCTGGATTTCTCCTCTGTCTCAGATGTCTACCTATCTGCATACTTATCCAAATATCTGATGTCAATCACTGGTAATATAAAAAAATCAGACTGTTTCAAAATCATCACTTCCTAATTCAGTAATGTAAATAGTAAGGTCAGACGCCTCTTTTAGCAGGAATTGCAGGTGGCTGCATCAGTGGTTGCATCAGCAGGAGCAGCCTCAGGAATTCACAGCTCACAGATGGCAAGGGGTTGGGTCTCTGGTCAGAAGGAGATTACATGAACCCTTTAATGGCACTGAGTGCAAGACTCTGTTGCATTCCCCAGACATAGTTCTGGGTTATAGTCCAGGGCAAAGAGAAGCACTAGCACATTAGCATTTGTGTTCACAGGGGAGCAGGGCCCTGGTCACAGTTTCAGGGCAGAAAAGAGTATGTGGTCACAGACTAGAGCAGAGAACAGTAGAGCAGTGACCACACCTCTCCTTAGATCATATCACCTTGGAAGAACCAAAAACTAACTGAAGCTCAACTAGCTCTGAAAACAGCAGCAGAAAAACCTGAAGTTTGGGACAGTCCTCTTTCCACCCAGGGAACAGAGTCTAAATTTAGCATAAAGTTAAAAAGTCAAGAACTAGGCTAAAAAAACGAGCAAGCAACAACAAAATAGTCTGGCTGTGAAACAGCAACTACAGTGACAGTGAAGATCAAGACACAAAGTCAGAAGACGACAATGACATTAAAGCAATTATAGGTAAAGAAAATATATGAATTGGACACAAATCCAATAAGAATTCCTGGGAAAATCTGAAAAAAAGATTTTTAAAACAAATGAAAGAAGTAGAGGAAAAATTGGGAAAAGAAATGAGAGTAATGCAATGAGATTATGAAAAGAGTTAACACCTTGGCCAAAGATACATTAAAATAATGAAGAAAATAACACTTTACAAACCAGAATTGACCAAATGGTAAAATAGGCACAAAAATCCACTGAAAAGAAGTGCTCCTTAAAAAGCAGAATTGGCCAAACAGGAAAAAAGTACAAAAGCTAAAAAAAAGGCATTAAAAGAATTAGAATAGGCAATGAGGAAACAAAATTATCATTCTTTGCCAATGATATGATGGCATACTTACAGAATCTTAGAGAATCAACTAAAAAACTAGTTGAAACAATAGACAACTATGAGCTGATGAACAGTTGTGAGCTGATCCAAATATTCTGAAGACCAATTTGGAACTGTGCCCAAAGGGATATACAACTATACATACTCTTTGACCCAGCAGTACTTCTACTTGTTCTGTATCTCAAAGAGATTAAAGAAAAAGGGAGGAAAAGACCTATATGTACAAAAATAATTATAAGCAGGTCTTTTTTTTTGTTGGCAAAGGATTGGAAATTGAGGGGATGCACATTAATTGCTGAATGGCTGAACAAGTTATGGTATTTGATTCTGATGGAATATCTTGTGCTGTAAAACAATGATGAGCAGGATACTTTTAGAAAATCCTGGGAAGACTCATGAACTGATGCAAAGTAAAATGAGGAGAACCAGGAGAACATTGAACACAGTAACAGCAATATTGTACGATGATCTTTCGTGAATGACTTAGCTGTTCTCATCAATACAATGATCCAAGACAATTTTGAAGGACTTATAACAAAAAATGCAATCCATCACCAGAGAAAGAACTGGAGGAGTCTAAATGCAGATCAAAACATACTTTTAAAAATATCTTTTTCTTGTTTTTTTGTCTTTTTGTCAATGTGGCTAATATGGTAATATAATTTGCACGACTGCATGTGTATAACCTGTATCAAATTGCCTTGTTAAGGAGGCATCAAGGGAGGGAAGGAGAACTCAAAATTTTCAAAAGTGTTTGTTAAAACTGTTTTACATGCAAGTGAGGAAAAAAACTTCAATGAGAATTATAACAGTCAGACAGGTTGCATTACTAATGTCAACTGGTTTGTACAGTCTCTGCAAAGCAGGACAACATATTTGGGAAACTAACAATCAGAACATTGCTTAGAAGATACAGAATCCAAGCAAAAGCAGTTGATTGATCTTAAGGGATGCTGTCATCAAGCTGTGGATGACAAATGCACCATCCTTCTACCACTAAATGCTCTGGAATACTCTTGTATGGCCATCAGAATTCCTTCTTCCCTGTACAGCACTGGAGATGCTTTGTCAATTTCTTACTATGTATTTTAATCCTAGCATTTCTATACTTTGCGGTCCACCTCTCTTCTTCATGTAGTACTCATAACAACATCTCCTTCATTTCAGCATGTTAACATTGTAATTTCCAACTTTATGGAAAATTAATTCAGACTTGGATAATCATAAGTCCTGTAGTCCAACTCATAACCAAAAAGAGACCATCACCTTAACATACCCAAGAAGTGACCATTTAGTTCCTTCTTGATGACCTCCAAAGAAGCTGACCCCATTACTTCCCAAGGCAGACCACTTTCCTTTAGCTCAGCCCTAATTATTAAGAATTTTTTCTTGATATCAAGACTATTTATTATTACCTTTGTAATTTCCAATCCTTGTTCCTGGATCTGTACTCTAGAGTCAAATAAAACAAGTTAGCTTGTCTGTAAGGATTTATTAAGCAATTACTATGTGCCAATCACTGCTAAGTCTGATCCCTTTTCCACCAGATAGTTTTTCAAATATTTGAGGACAGATATTACATTCCCCAAGTCTTGTGACAAATAAGTGGCGTAGGGATTAGGGTGCTGGGTCTAAAGACAAGAAGATTTGAGTTCTAATCCAGTCTCAGATACATACTAGTTCTGGGACCCTGGGCAAGTCATTTAACCTCTCTGTTTTGGTTTTCCAACTGTAAAATGACAATAATAATAATTGCTTCCCAAGGTTTTGTTAGGATGAAATGAGATAATTTGTAAAGCTCTTAGCATAGTGTTTGGCACATAGTCATATAATTAAGGCTTCCTTCCTTTTTCCTTTTGGCAAAAAATATCCCCGATTCTTTTAATCAGTCTTTATGCATGATGGACCTGGGTTCCTTTACCAACCTGGTTGTCTTCTTCTGAACGTTCTTCAGTTTATCAATGTCCTTTCTAAAATATGAATACAATATTTGGGCTGCGGTCTGATTAAAGCAGAGTATAGTCATAATTTTTCTTTTTTGTTCCTGTAAGATATAACCCTCTTAATGAAAATCATTGGTTTTTTTGTTTGTTTGTTTCCTTGTCACATCATTGACTAATATCGTGGTTAGAGTCCATTGAAAGTCTTTGTTATTTTCTTCAGTATTTTTTGTCTCCTTTGCCTAGATTTTAACTCTTTTCATAATCTTCTTGCATTATTCTCATTTCTTTCCTCATTTTCCCCTCTATTTCTCTTATTTGAATTTTCAAATCCTTTTTCATACTTTCCCAGGAATTCTTTATGGGCTTGTGTCCCTATTTGGGCACAGTTCCAAATAATTCAACAATTAAAGCTAGGTGGAATAGTGGATAGAACACCGGCCCTGAAGTCAGTTGGACCTAAGTTCAAATGCAGCCTCAGATGCTTCTTAGCTGTGTGACTCTGGGCAAGTCACTTAACCTTGATTGCTTTAAAAAAAGAGTCCATATCATTTTTAGACAAACTACTGTTCATCTGTGATTCACATACTTTGAGCTAACAAAGTAGGATTTTTTTTACCTGAAGTAGAAGACTTGATATTTCCTTATGACAGATTGGGCAGTACTTTAATTTGAATAGCATATTCTATAGGAGTTTAAACTGATTCAGGGTATATGGATTCTTATCCATTTGAATAATAAGGGAGTGGCACTTCTTTGATTTGGTTTTTCTGTTTCTTGTCTGACTTTTTATTTCAATTATCTCTCAACCTTTATCTTCTAGTCCATCCTATAATGAAGACTATAGTTTTCTTGTTCATTGATGGTTCTTGTGCCAGAAGTGCACTCCCCATGGAATTCATAACACCATTCAAAGCTCAATTCAATTACTACTCCCTATGTGAAGCCTAGCTTGATACTAAAGCAGTAGGGGATTGTGTAGTCCTTTTAACCACAGTTGATTTCTTCTTCAGAGGTGTGGAACTGGGACTGAATGGATCTCTAGATTGGGGAATCATTTTAAGATCCCCAAGGCATGAGTCATATCCTGAATCTATCTAGGAATGAACAAGCTCCTATATTCTCCCATCTTCATTCTAGCCTTCTTAGTCTCCAACCCTCTATCCTTCTGATATGCTGGACTCTAACCCACCAATGTACTGATACTCCTATCCTTCATGCCTCATGGCCTTCTGGACTTCAATCTCACCTGCTCCAAAGTCTTCTCCTCTGGATCCCAATTTTCCAGATCTCTGATTTCTATTCCTCGAGCAGAGTAGTATAAAAGAAAGGATATTAAATATTGAATCAGGGGACCTGGGTTCAAATATTAGTTCTACTGATTACTACTTGTGTGACCTTGTACAAGTAAATTGACATCTCCAAGCTCTAGTATAAAAGATGTATCTTTTATATATAGTATATATATATATATATATATATATATATATATATATATATATATCTATCTATCTCCAAGCGCTAGTATAAAAAATATATCTTTTATATAAAAGATAAGGGGTTGAGAATAATCACTAGATGACATGTAAGGCCACTCTCACTTCTAAATTGCTCATTCTCTGATTTGGCTCTAGTTAGTACTTTCCCACCAGGAAATTTCTTTCTATACATTTTGTACTTCCTTTTCTTTGCACATGTTATTTTTATTCAGAAAGTAATCCCTAGCACTTTGGATAATGTCTGGCACATAGTATCAATTAATAAATACTTTTTCAATGAATTAAATGAATGTCCATACCCAGTAAGTATCAATCTCTAGAGCTATGCACATATTTGGCTCATGATAATTTTTTAACTGAACACTTAAAAGACAAGAAGTCAAGTCATTAAGCCCTTATTAAGCAACTTCTGTGTGTCAATCAGTGCTAAGTACATAATAGAACCCTTTAAGATGTTGCTTATTATCATATGCTTCCATATATGGGGCATATGCTTCCAGTCATTTCCCCTGAAATAATAACTCTGTGTGATAAAGGTCTAATGTGCCATGATTTATCTGTTATAAGCTAGTATTATTCTAACCATAACATCGACATTGAACAGAATCTAGATGTCACAGTAGATACAATGTTGGCCCTGGAGTCAGGAACAATTCAGTTCAAATAGCTCTTCAGATACTTGTTAGATATTTGACCTGGGTAAGACACTTAACTTTTCTCAATCTCAGTTTTCTAATCTATAAAATGGAGATAATAATAGAAACTTCAACACAGTGTTATTGAGAGGAGTAATAAGATAATATATGTAAATCAATTTGCATACCGTAAAGTATTGTATAAATGGTAACTATTATTAATGACAGATCCTATTTTATTTCACACATAAAAAAAAAGAACATTCCTGAAAAGAAATGGAACACAGACTTTAATTGCAGAGGGGGATATTAAGAGGCGGACAGCAAACTGGATAGTTTTCAGGAGGTAGGAGACTAGAAGAAGAATATCAAGAAGAAGGGGAAAGAAAGGAAAAAGATAACTGCTAACTTTAGAATACAAAAAATAAACTCAAGATAAAAAGTGAGGGGGTGGCTAGGTGGCACAATGAGTAGAACACTGGCTCTGGAGTCAAGAGGATCTGAGTTCAAATACAGCCTCAGACACTTAGTATGAGATCTTGAGCAAGTCACTTAAGCCCAACTGCCCTGCCTTCCCCCCTAAAAAAAAAGAGAATAAATAAAAAATAAGATAAAAAGTGAGTAGTGACTCCCTAATCAGGTTTTTGAGCTTACTGATTTTTGACTTGGTAATAAGGTAAATCTATGATCACGTATTGAATGTACAGCAGAAAAGCGATTTAACACAGCATATGTCTACTTACTAATACTTACCAAATGAAATAGTCAACAAGGATTTATTAAATATCTACTATATACCAGGAAGATGATCAATATACACAACTGGTCATTCATGGAGGCTTAAAATCCAAAGGAATTTACGACATTTTTTGCCAAAGATTATAAACACTTGGGCAAGAAATTAGAGACTACAAAGAAATAGGTTGTGTTTTCTTCACTGCTGCTCATTAAAAGTAACAGATGGCAGAGGATAAAAATTGATGTGAGAAATGTAAAGTTAGCCCCGGAGTTGGTATCTGAGAATAAGATTTGAATTTCTGGTCAACAGATTAAAAATATGAGGATGACAGACTTCTGACCATGGATGGAGAGCACTTCGCAATGACTGGTGATATTTTTGTCTGGTGTTTTGCAAATCAAATCAAAATAGCTTTTAGTTGCAGGGGTTGGCAGGGATGGAGACGGTTTATGTACCAAGCAGTATAACCACAAACATTCACTATAGAAAAAAATAGCACTTGAAATATCTGGAATTCATAGAAGATAAAATCCAAGATAAGAATGAGCAGAAAAAATCCATAGTCTCTAATGTTTCTGTGCGAATGCCCAAGTTTATGAAATAAGAAAAAAAAAAAACAGATTTCCTAATGCTAGGTGAGAAATTTGGCTTCAGAGTTATCACTGAGACCTGGTGGGATGAATCCTATGACTGGAATATGTTTGTATATTAGTGAAAACTAATTTTACTTGTTTGACTCCAGCCCTCATGTCCCAGCCAGGAAACATATAAAAGTTAAAGATAGTAAGCCCCAGAGACAAGGTGTGCACCCCGCTTCAGTCAAGTTTCTTGCTGGATAGGTAAATCCCCTGTGTCCCTGCTTAATATTCCTTATTTCTTATTAGAAAATTTAGAAAATACCCTCATTTCATTGATTCTAGCTGTACTACTATGTTGTCCTATGGATGACAAAGTAATCTACTTGTGCCATGCCGGATCTCTGTTTAAAACTCTAGATATGTTTAAGCCTTGAGGATGTTCTGAACCTTTGACCTAGTATTTGAAAGAAATTGTACCATTCTATGTACAAATGACCACTAAACAACTTGTTATTTTTTTTTATTAAAAAAAGACGAAAAAGAGGAGTGGAACCAGATGTCAGGGTAGAGAAAGCTATTGAGATCTTTCAACATTCTCCTCCAAACTTTACAGTAGCATCTCTTTGGAGGTCTGAAGGAGAGAGGCCTATGACCCTGGGGTGGGGGCAGGTCTGGAGCACATACAGTAGCAACACCAGCTGTGGGTTTTGGAGGCAGCAGAAGCAGCAGGAGCAGCTTTAGATACTTTTAGCTGAGAGATGGTAAAGGGATTGAACATCTAGTCAGAAAGAAATTAGAGTGGATCCCTTCCCGGGCACTGAGCACAGGAGAGTTATTTGGCAACCCCATTGCCCATAGATACTTCTGGGTCACAGTTTCAGAATGGAGAGGAGAAATTGCAGCTGAAAAAGAGGATCCCTGAAGAACAATAGTCCTGGAGGTTCAAGAAAGCTAGTGGCTACAAGGAATCAGGGGCCCTTTCTGGATTAAGACCAGAGTACATATCAATAAAGTAGTGACCACACCTGTGACCACGTCACGTCACCTTGGAACCATCAAAAACTTTCAGATCCTCAGAAGCAACTCTGAAAAATCAGTGAAAAATCCCAAACCTTGACACACTGCCTCTCCCTTACACTAGGTGAACAGAGTCCAACTTTAAAGTTCAAAGTCAAGAAGTAGACTGGAGAAAATGAGCAAACAACAAATAACATAACCTGACCATAACAAGCTTCTATGGTGAAAGGGAAAATCAAGGCATAAACTAAGAGGACAATGGTACCAAAATAGGTACAAATAAAGGCTCAATGGAAAAAAAAATGTAATTGGACACAAGCCCAACAAGAATTCTTGGAAGAGCAAAAAATGATTTGAGAGCTGGAGGATACCACAACAATGACCCAGACCAATTCATACTGGAAAAAGAATTCCCATTAATCTATACCTATTTCTATGATTATGTATATAAATATGTGTGCATAATGTACATACATATACACACATGTATGTGCATATACATTTACTTATAACTAGCCATCATCTAGTTACTTCTTAAAAATCTTCAAGAAGGGATAATTCTCCCCAAATTTTAAGGGAATTCATTCCACTTTTAGACAGCTCTAATTGTTAACATAGAATCTTAATTTGATTCTTTGCTACTTTGACCCATTGTTCTGAGGTCCCAAAAGAACAAATCTAATTATTCTTCATATGAAAGTCTTTCAAATATTCGAATACAGATATCATGTCTCCCATGAGACTTCTTTTCTGGCTAAACATGCATTCTATAACACAAGCTAAAGTTCTTCCATGATTTTGATAGCCTTCCATTGAATACTTTCCAGCTTCTCTATGATAAGAGGAACAATATCATGGTAATTCTTATATCATCCTCATCACAATGTTGTGGATAAGAAAGGAGGACTGAAATTATAAATTAAATAGTATAAAGTGTATTCTCTCTACAAGTTTAAAATACTTCTCTAAGTTATAGTCTCAGAGAATGATTGCCTAAGGTCACTGAGACATTAAAGGACTTGCCCAAGGTGACACAGACAGTATAGTATATGGACAGTGGTAGGACTAGATCTGAAGTCTTCCTAATGCTGAGGTAGGCTTTCTTTCCATTATACCTCTCAAACTGCTATTGTCAACACAATACCAGTTACTACACATCTGTAGACATGCTTTATAGATAACAAGTGAGTATAAGATTAAAGGAGCCCTTTAAAAAGCAAGATTATCATGCAGAATGACTTGGAAAAATAGTTGTGTCTGCCTCATGCTAATACCAATGAAAAATGAAAATAATGGTACTATGACTGTTTTTAAACAACCAGTTTAGTTGACCCCTACCCCTAATCCCCTGGGAATTGATTGCATTTTTTATTTTTCCAACAGATTGTGCTATTGTCACATGGACATAAATATATTCTTAGTGGAAATAAATCCAAAGTAAGGCACAATGATAATATAAAAGGTCACTTAAATGTGGAAATAGTTATGTATTCATCATAGCTGTTTGTGGGGAAAAAAGCCAAGGTATAAGTTAAAGACTAGTAAATAGTTTTAAGTTAATTCTTGAATGAATGAACAAGAACAAGAATTTAAACATTTTGGTATGTACAATTTAATGAAACATTCCCGTACTGGAAGACTGTTTTTATACTGCCGAATTAGTTTAAGGACTAAGTTCATGAGTAAATTTTATTATTTATGTGTGTGTGTGTGTGTGTGTGTGTGTGTGTATGTGCGTGCGTGCACATGCATATACACATTTCAGTTATGTCTGACTGTTTGTGACCCCATTTAAAGGTTTTCTTGGCAAAGATACTGTAGTTTGCTGTTTCCTTCTCTTGATCATTTTGCAGATAAGAAAACTGAGGCAAATAGGGTTAAAGTGACTTGCTCAAGGTCACAAAGCTCATTAAGTATTTGAGCCTGCATTTGAGTTCAGGTCTTCCTGACTCCAAACCCAGCATTCTATATGCTGTGCCACCCAGCTACTCATATATAAAATACACATCCTTATATACGCCTGTATCTGTATAGGTGACATTCCTGACTTCCTCAAATATTCACATTACAGGCAATATAATGAAATTGATGATGAGCTTAAATTGACTTTAGTTAATGATTTCCACTTCTCTCTTCTCAGTTCATACATATCTCTAATTTTTTTCCCGTCTTAAATGAAATAGGTTTCCAGATCCAAAATCCACCTAGAAATATACCAGTGATCTCTTGGGAAGTTTGTTCAGTTTTAACATCTCGTGCCATTGCGCCATTTTGCCAGACTATTTCTGTTTATTAATCATGATCCAAGTGAAGAAAGAATTTGACTTTGGTTCTACTATCTAAAATAAAAAAAAAAAGAAAAGATCCACTCAACCAAGTTGCATGCTTAAGATTATTTAATAACTGTTAACGAGACCATTTCAACGCATAAATCTAGAATACCATTTATCAACCTAATGAAAAGAAATATTATTATCCTGCAATTTCTTTTCTGATATTGATTTGTGGTGCCCCAAGACCATTTTAAAAATGATCTGTATAGTCCTTATCTGTCATGGAAACAAATTCATTCCTTGGGTGGCTGAGCAACATGAGGGGAAATAAATTTCTCAGAAATGTATCCCCTGAAGGTTGCTATCCATTATTGTTACAAGTTTGCAATGGAAATGGCTTTATTGCTATGTAGAGAATATGATAAAATTTAAAGCCTTGTGAAAGATGCATTAGAAAAACAAATATAATATATGTAATATATTGCCAACAATATATTGCCAGATTTGATACATTTATTTATTCAGACAATGTTTTGAGTATATCAAAGCAAATGTGGAGCAACTCAAATCAAAACGTTAATTCAAAGAGTAATAAAAATGAAAAATTGATGCCTGCATAGAACTTGAGAATTAAAGCATTCACCCTTTTCCCTACATATAGCACTTAGGATTTCAGCTTGTATGGCAGGTATGAGCTTCATAAATCAAGATTCATTCAATCCATCTGTTTCATTTCATGTCACCCTTCCAGATGATTACTGGGCTGTGCTTTTGCAGGGCTGTAAAGGTCTTTGTCCCTCTATCACAATGATGGGTCAGAAAGCAGAAGTTTTAGGAGAACTTCAGCTTAATTCTCTCAGTTTAGTGTGAGCACAGGGGCATTCAATATAGCCCCCTTCTTAAAAGAACCCATCATTTTGCTGGCTCTTGGTTATGTGGGTCATATTAACTAATTCCTATAGGAAATAAGAGCTAGTTTTTTCATACTAAAAACATACAGACAATTTTAAAAAAATGAAGATATCCAATTCATTAGTTGTGTTTATATTTGAACCTCAAAAATTATGATAAAATTTTAAAAAAGATAGAGTATAAGAGCTTTAAAATGTAATGTGATGTCAACAAATAAAACAATGCAAATCTCCAGAATGTGTTTTGCAAAAGCCAAAAATAATTCTGTATGATGTAACCTCGCAGACACCACTGAGCTGTCAAACTGATCTTTCTGAAGCATAGCTCTGTCATCTCTCTATTTAATAAACTTCGTTGGCTCTCTATTATATCCAGATCAAATATAAAATCATAATTCATCTTTGAATGTCCTTTATAACCTGTTCCCTTCCTACCTTTATAGTCTACTTACTGTGATTATTTTAAGGAACAAAAATGGGTGTGATATACACTTGGAAATGGTCCTTGAAGGTTAACTTTTAGAGAATACATGTTCAATTCCTGTTGGAAAAGGCTATTGCCTATAGTTGATTTGTTTGTTTTGCTTTTGTTTTTTACTTAAAGAATTAATCCATGGCAATCTAGGTTTTCGTGAAACCACTGGTTTGAATATTTATGAAAAAGATGCTTGATATCTGTCTACTCAACTCTGTGAGCCAGGGACACTGACATCCTTGCTTGTCTTCACACATGACAATTCATTTCCTGACTGAGCATTTTCACTGACTTTCCCTCAGAAAATTCTTCTTCTTCAGCCCTGCTTCTTGGTTTTCCTGGCTCCTTCAAGTCTTAGCTAAAGTTGTTCCTTCTACAAGAAGCCTTCCCTTGAAGTCTACTTTCCTCCCACTCCAGTTTATCCTGTAAATACCTTGTTTGCACATGGTTGTTTTCATGTTGTTTCCCCCATTAGATTGTGAGTTCCTTGAGAACATGGACTGTCTTTTTTTTTTTCCCTCTTGCAGCCTCTGGATTGCCAACTCTTGGCACAATGCCTGGTATAGCATAGGTGTTTAATAAATGCTAGTTAACTGTCTAAGATAGCAGCCAAGATTTTTGTCCCATTCTCCCAAACAAACTGAATTTTGAATTTCAGTATTCCTTCAAATTTGCAATCAACGTCATAAAATATTGTGGTTATATTCCTCAACACGGTTCAATTCCACCTCTGCTTTTGATGACAAACTTCCTTTATTTCCAATTATGGGAAACAAATCTGAGGGTAAACTAAGTAATGTCAACAGTGATGATTTCCATTTTTTTTAGATCTAGATTTTTTTTTTTTACCAATTGCCCCATACACTAGGAAGTCCTATTCTATGCCTCTTTTAAGGAACAGAAATGGATATGATAGAGTTTTGGAGATGGTATTTGAAGGGTAAGTTCTAAGGTACACATGTTCTACCTTGGTTGGAAATGCCTACTCTTCTCAGTTGTTTTTTGCTTGGGGGATTAATAATTCATAAGAGTTTGTGCCTTCATAAAAATCACCAACTTTAATATCTTGTGAAGATATTTTTTGCCATCCATCTCTTCAGCAGAAAGAAAAATATTTGAAATTGAGGGAAAAAGAATTGTTCAGCATATACAGTACACTTTGAAAGCATGATTTTCAAGCACAGGTCTGATTGTATCATTCCCCTCCCCCCCTCCCCCCAATAAACTCCAGTGGTTCCCTATTGCCTTCAGGATCAAATACAAAATGCTCTATTGGACATTGAAAGACCGTCTCAACCTCACCCTCTTCTACCTTTCCAGTCTTCTTACACCTTACTCTCTGCCCAGTCACATATTCTTCAATCCAATGACGTTTGCCTTTTGGTTGTTCAGTGAACATGACACTGCTCTTAGCTCCTGACAGTTCTCTGGTTGTCCCCCACCCCTGGAAATTTCTCCAACTTCAACTCAGTCTGTTGACTTCCTTGACTTTCTTTAAATCTCAATTAGAATCCTAACTTCTACAGGAACCCTTGCCTAACTGTTCCTAAGTCCAGTGCCTTCATTCTGTTAATTATTTCTTTTTTTCCCATATATAACTTGCTTTATATATATATATTTGTTTGCATACTGTTTATCCTAGTAGATTGTAAACTTTTGAGGGTAGAGACTATCTTTTTCATGTTTTTATATCCTCAGTGCTTATCACAGAGCTGGTTCATAACAGGTGCTTAAAAACATGTTTATTGATTCATTGGTTAACCAGTGGTCATATGACTGAGTTCTGAATAAGTTGTAAGACTCAGGAAAATAGCCTTGATTGTTCAAAATAACTCAAATTCTTTAAAAATTTTGTGTGATGTTTGCATAATTATATATTTTTCCTTGTAGAGGTTTTGTTAGTCAGATCCTGTAAGAAATCCAATGAGTAGGAAAACTTTGAGTGACTAGGCAAGTGGAACAAAATTCACCAAACCAATTTGACTATCTGAATATGATTCCAACCCCTTTTATTAGGTGAAACATCTTTGGCCACCTCAATATCATCAAAACATTTTATTCCACTTTCAAAAAGCATTTTGAACAGAAAAGTCAGAACTAGAAGGCTAGAAGGAATCATCAGAAATTCAGTTTTTCTGCCCACCTAACGCATTTCAGAAAGATGAAAATCAATCCTACTTTTCAAGACCCTCTTTAAAGAATGTCTGTAACCTCATTATCATGTGCTCCAAATCTGATACATGACAAAATCAATATTTTCCAAAAATACTAAGCTTGATTTTTTTTCCTGTAAGCTCCTTATTTCACCAATGTTTCCTTTCAACAATGCAGATTGCAAACCTTCCATGCTTTCTCCTCCTGTATGATTCCTGTGTTTTCCTATAAGTCATCCAGAGATGATTTCAGCTTTTATCTTGTTCATTTGTCCTGGTACTGTTATATCACTTAAGCTGTCCATATTTTTCCCCTCCTCATTTTGTTTACACCTGCCTCACCTTCTTTTGCACATCATAAATTGCGTTCTATATGCTGATTCTTGAATACAAATTGTTACTAGAAGCATAATTCATCCAGTCTTCATCCAGCGATCACATTTTGTGAGCCTTTTGTATTATTTGCAATTTAAATTCTTGGGAGGTAGTGATATACCATGATTTTTATAGTGATGCAGCATCATTGGGAGAATATTGTTATTAAATAAAAATATGTGGACTTTTATGGCCTTATGGAATTGTGAAATAGTGTGTCTTTATATTAAAGAAGGTGCATAATGGTCCGGAAAGATCATTAGAGGAGCACTCTGGACACCTTTATTCTAGTACTGGCTCTACTGTTAACTGTGTGACTTTGAGTAGATGACTTCGACTTCATTTTTCAAAGCTTTGGTTTCCTCATCTATAAAGTGAGAGGTATGGAGTGGATTTATACAAAAGTCTCTTCTGGATCTGTATGTCCATCATCTGATGTATTTGAAAAGCATTGAGGAAAGAAGGCAGAGGGTTTTATATTCTACTTTTTCTATGGGAATTGATGACCATTGGGAAATCAAGGTACCAAAAAACTGGGTGAACCTATTTTGATGGAACCTGCATTATCCTCAGTGACAATAAAAATGAAGGAAAATGAGCTGCTCTTAATCATCCCGTAAAAGAGAAGAAAAAAAACCACATGAGTTTGTAATGGAATTTTATAAGTTGAGTAAATTACTCCTCTATTGTTTAGAAAGTTTCTGAAGAATCTTAATGCAGTCCCCAAAGTTTTCCTTGGAAACAATAGACTGAATTATCAAAGTGAACTCTATACAAGGAAAGGGAAAAGAGTTCTCTGGTTGTAATTCCTTTAACCATCTGCTACATCCGTTACATAGAATAGTGTTATATAAAAGTAGACATATGGCCTTAAAAAGTCTTCCAGTGACATTTAAATAATGATAATGGCCTCTAAATGTTTTCATGAAGGATAAAGTGATTGCTCATGAATATTCCTATTTTGGCTTTTTCAAAAGGATTACAACAAATAGATTATAGATATGCCAGGCCACCACATTAATGATTCAAGGACCTGAAATTTTATAGATATGGGAACTTCCTCCACTGAAACTGCTCAGAAGCTGGTCTTAGAGAATTGTCTTTGATTCTGAGAGACTGAGTGACTTTCCTATGGACCCAAAGCTAATAATTGTCAGAAGTAAGATTTGAACTAAAGTCCTTCTAACTCAAAGATCAGCCCTCTATTTAGTCCTACCAGTTATATTACATTTCCTTCATAAGCTGTATTAAAGCAAATCCAGAAGTAATCAGAAAAGTATCTCTTTTAATTTTATTGTTGTTCACTCATTTTTCAGTAGTGCCTGACTCTTTGTGACCTCATTTGTCTTATTCTTGGCAAAGCAACTGGGAGTGGTTTGCCTTTTCCTTCTCCAGCTTATTTTATAGATGAAGAAACTGAGGAAAACAGGGTTAAGCTACTTGTCCAGGGTCACACAGCTAGTAAGCGTCTGAGGTCAGATTTGAACTCAAGAAAATGAGACTTCCTGTCTCCAGACTTGACACTATCCACTGAGCCACCTACCTGTCCATATTCTAATATAGTGAATTTAAATTCCCTCTTCTACCATAATTTAATTATTAATAGTCTGTGTAGGAATTCAGAAAAAGCTGATATCAGCTCATTTCAGCACAGTCTTACCTTTGTTTGTTTCTTTTGTCCTTGATATCGTCCCACATGCTATTTTCAGCCTCCAACAACAGTGAAGCCTGAAACTATTGCTACATAACTGTCCTTCCCTAGGTGAAGTGTGCTGTTAAATATTACCTTTTAAACTAATAAGAACTAATTTAGTTATTCAGGTTAATGACTCTGATTTACCAAAGCAGACACATTAAAAGGCATATTGATTGCCTAGAGTATGCTCCTGGATGATGAGGAATATTGAGCACAGAGTTTTATAGGGTCTGAAAACAGGGTTTAATTTTCAGTTACAGAAAATGAGTTGTTGTTGTGATTGGCACTTTGTAATTATTTTTTTAACCTAATTGCATTTGGAAAAAATAGCTATTTGATCCTAAAGTCATTACTATGAGATCTTCCTTTATCACATTACAGAACATGTCAATTACATAGTAGGTTATGACAAGAAACTAATACTAGGAAAGTTTGTTTACTAATATATTGTGAAGCAAGCTGAAATATAGTTCCATTTAGATGAAAGTACACCTCCAGATGGGGATTGAAAATGTTCTGGGGCAAGTGAACTTTTCTGAATTTTTCACCATTGTAATTTAGTAAACTGGCCAGGGACTGTTAGCTCAACTTGATAGACCATAGCACTAATGAGACTAGGGCTGGAGTTGTCTTCATATGGGTCAGTTTACATAACAATCAGTGTCATAGACAGGGACCCAGCATGATGTAGTGGAAGAAATACTGAATTAGCAGTGAGAGAACATGAATTTAATTCTCAGTTATGCTTTCTTTTTACTGGCTATGAACTTCATCATTTAAGTTTTGGGGGGACTCAGTTTTCTTATCTGTAAAATAGAAACTCCTTGGATAATTTCTAAGTTTCTTGTCCAATTCTAAATCTTAGAAGTATACTTATGTTCAGTTAATAGCAAGTGAATGACTATCTCATTTGTTTATGTTCATTCATTTTCTTTGATAGACATTACTGAATCCTAAACTAATCCTGTTTGAGAATAACTTGTGTTATTATTATTGATGCTACTTCTTAGGACCCTAGGTTCATAGATTTTGAGCTGAAATATATCCTAGAGATTAGAGATAATTGGTTTCAACCTCCTAATTTTTTCAGCTGAGGAAACTATGATTTAGAAAGGTGAAACAATGTGCAGAAAGTCACAGAGGTAGTAAGTGTCTGAGCCAATATTAAAACTCAGGCCTTCTGTTTCCAAAGACAACATTTTATTGTTTGGTGCCACTTTCTAAAATGCTTGCTTCTAACCTATTATCAGTATCTTAGCAGCCTGGACAATGAGGCCTCAGTTCTGATAGTACTCATAAGAGACTCTGCCTGTCAATCTTCAGGGGAAGCTTGTTGAGACTGTTTCTGGTAGTGTGTGATGGAGGGGCTCTTTCCCTACCTTACTCAGAGCATGCATAGGCATCCTATTGCTTGATTTAAAAAACAAACAAAACAACATCAACTCTTAATTTGTTTCTAAGCTGGAACTGAATGTACTTACAAAATGCAGGAACAGATGAAATTTCTATTTCTGGGTGACTTTCCGGTGAGGGGAAAGAAGAAATATTATATCAATCATATGGGAGAGCTCCCCCTGCCTGGTAGCCATGTGGTCATGAAAGCACAGAACTGTTATTTATATTTTTCTTCTCTCCTTGCTTTATGTATCCTTTCAAAATCTGAGCTGAATAATTATCAGAGACAAAATGGATCAGGTTTTGATCTTGTAAGCTTTGAAAGTTTGGAAGAGCCACCAGGGGTTTAGCAAGTAGAGCACATATTGGTATCTGTCGGTGGCCATGGCAGCCAAGCCTAGTAAGAACCCAGCCTAGTAGTTAGTGGGTCTGGAAGCCAGAAACTGGCAGGACACAAAACACTGTGTCCTATAAACAAGGGAATGAGTTTTCCTTATTTATTCTATGTTTGGGGAGAATGTTTGCAGAAACCTCTTTAAACTTGGCTCCACTTTCCCCAGGAACCAAGATTATAGAGGAGAGTGTGGTGTTGGTTTTAGATATTGTATATTAGTTCTTGTTTTTCCTACTCAATAAGCATCTCTTTTATAAGCAAACTACTATTAACTGTTTAAATGATGTGGTGGAGAGATCAACTTGTCATGGATGAAATTGGGAAGATATTAACCAGGTGAATGATATTGGAGAGTTAAGGAACACATTAGATGGGAATCATGTTTTTAGCTTTAGAAAGGTACTCTCAAGTCTCCTCAGGGAGAACCTGAGGAAACCTGATCGGTTAGTCTGAGTGTAAATTGGAAGAGGAGAACAGATCATACGTTATATGACATTCATGAATTTATTATAGATTAGATGACTCCATCATAGGATTAAAGCTCTAGAGATAAATGGGACCTCAGAGACCATGAAGTACAACTTCTTCATTTTATAGATGAAACTGGAGCCCAGGAAGGTTAAGTTGGTTGTCCAAGGCCACGCAGAGAGTGTCAGAGTTAGGATTTAAATCCAGGGTTTCTGAGCATAGATTAGAGTTTTTTAAAAACTTTTTTGGGTGCCATGCTCTTTGGCAACCCAGTGAATCCTATATATTTCTCTGATTAATATGTTTAAATGCATTAGACACATACCCACATGGGGCAGGGCTACAAATAAAATAATTTATATTAAAATATTTTTTTAGTCAAGTTCATGGATCTCCTGAAACTACCTGAGGACCTCAGGTTAAGAACTGTGACTAGTCAGCCATTGTGCTTTCCACTGTACCATGGAGATTTTCTTTTCTTGTCAATATCTTGATTTTTTTGTTTGTCATGTCTATTTGAATATTATTATTCAGTCATTTCAGTCATGTCTGCCTCTTTGTGACCTCACTGGAGTTTTCTTGGCAAAGGTACTGGAGCGGTTTGCCATTTTCTTCTCCAGCTCATTTTTCAGATGAGAGAATTGAAACAAACAGGGTTAAGTGACTTTGTCAGGATCACATAACTAGTAAGTGTCTGAGGCCAGGTTTGAACTCATAATGATGAGTTCCAGACACGAGGCTTGGCATTCTATCTACTGTGCCACTTAACTGCCCCTTCTATTTAAATAGGTCAGTAATATATAGCATCTCTGTAGAGTAACTTGTATTTTATTGAAATTTTCCAACATTTGATGTCCTGGTTTATAAGTGCTGCCACTTGAGCACTCTATTTCTTTGAGCCTTGAAAGCTCTTTGATTTTTGCATTCTTTATCAAAACAAAAATGTTCTGTGAGTGTAGTGTCTAATGCCATCATCATCTAATATTTTAGCAAGAATTAGTTTAACAGCATTTTTCCAACCCAGAGAGCTTACTTACTATTTAACTTTTGGCAGTGGTACCTGTAATAGATACTGAGGCAGGGGAGAATTCTGAAAAAGGAGATAGGGAGATAATATAGCTAAACTTCACCAACTTTTGTTTTGAAGGGTGGTTCTCATGAATTAGTATGACAATCTATCTTGATTTCAATGAATGAGAACAGTTACTTTGCTGAAGGCAAAGGATGTATTTCTCACTCGGCAAACAACTAATAAAAAGATGAAAAAAAATAGCTTAAAAAGAATCAGTAAGTCCAAATTTCAGCAGATCATGGTATTGAGAAAACTTCCTTTTGATCATGAAAATTTTATCTTAATGGAAAATAGAGCAGCAGTTTTTCATGAAAATGTATTTAACAGAGCTCTCATCAAATGCCACAGATTTTGTACTAATAGGCTGTCAAGTGGAAAAAAATAGGAATTTTCTAACATTTTAAGTTGCAATGATTGGAGCTCTGCAGTGGTAGTAATTTTCTTCTCCTTTAGGAAAATATGAACTGTTCTTGTTTTGTTGGAAGGCAATTTCTATTCACATCAGTGATGTGAGATTTTTTTTAGTAAGCCAAGATATGAATAACAATGGTATTTCTTTCTAAGCATCCTTCTAGGTTTTAGTAAAGATTTTGCATTTCTTCAGAAATCTAAATTTTGAGTATTGTAGGTATTAGAAAGCAGTAAGAATTATAACAAAAGCTCCAGTTTTAATGACAGTAAAAGAGGTATTGAATTTCAAATATATATGAATGACTAGATCATTAAAAACTTAGTGATGTACACCCTATTCTCAATCATGAAAGGTCCATTTGATAAAACATGATTATAAAATTTGTATACATGGTATGTAAAGAAAGTCAAATAATGATATAGTTATTTTCCTACCCTGGTAGACAGTATACTTCCTGAGGGTAGGGGTGTTATTTGTTTTAATTCATCTATGAATCCCGAAGTCCTAGTAGATACTTACTAAGGGCTTATTGATTTCAGCTTAATCCACGATCAAATTTGTCATTTAGTATTATGTAGCCAAAAGAAAAAATAGTTGGTTGACTACAACGTACAATTTTCAGTTACTTGCTTGTGGAATTGGAAAGCCTTGGAAGGATGTGGGAAAACTCAATTTGCACATTAATAAAAGAAACATCAATAGGAGTTGAAATGTATAAAATATCTAGAACTTTTAGCTCTCTCCGATTCCAAGAATGGAATAGTATAACAACAATGCACACTGACTTGCCTGTCAAAGATATCTAATGGCTGGCTTCTGGATATATGTATTGCCAGAATCAATTTTTTAGAGTTCTACAAGAACCTAAGTCACAGAAAATCTCAGTTAGGGAAGAAGAGATAAGTGTAGATTATTTTTTGCTAATAGTCAACTTTAGCTTCCTATCCACCTGCTATAACTAATCTGTAATTAGCTTTGTGCTACTGCCACAATAATTTACTACCTGAATTTGACAGTGTTTCTATATACACCAAAACATATAAATTCTTTTTCTAGGGTTTATTTAAAAGGGATAAAAAGAATATATGAAATCAATGACAATACAAGGGCAAGGTAATTAGAAATATAAATAGACGAAAAATATTTATTCCCAGAGTATGTGGTACTTAAGCTTCCTAAATTAGTCTATTTAGATATAGTTGCTTAGGCCTAATTTGGCACATGATCTTTCCTAGTGAATATACATGGTACAATATTTAGCTCCCATGTGACTGGGTTTTTTTTTTTTACCATTTATAATTTTATTTTTTCCCAATGACATGTAAAAACAATTTTTATCATTCATTCTTTTAGAATTTTAAGTTCCAAATTCTCTCTCTCACTCCCCTTACCCTTACTTGAGAAGGCAAGCAATTTGGTATGATATACACATGTAGTCATATAAAATATATTTCTATATTAGTCATTTTGTGAAAGTAAACATAATCTTCCCTTTCAAAACCCAAGAAAAATAAAGTTTAAAAAGCATGCTTTATTCTGCATTCAGACTGTGTCAGTTCTTTCTGTGGAGGCAGATGGCATTTTTCATCATAAATTCTTCAGAATTGTCTTGGATCATTGCATCGTTGAGCATAACTAAGTATTCCCAGTTGATCATCATACAATATTAATGTGAATGTGTGGAATGTTCTTCTGGTTCTTCTCATTTTACTTTGTATCAGTCCATGTGATTTTTCCGGGTTTTTCTGAGAGCATCCTGTTTATTATTTCTTATAGTTGGTTGTTCTGTTTGTCCTTCATTTTAGAAGAGGATCATGACATCAGGGGGATGATGACATGACTTGAAGTTGACTTTGATTTCAGTGAAAGAGGTCTGTGCAAGGTCACCAACCTCACTTTCTCCTCCAGGGCCATCTGGGTCCAGTGGCCAGATATTCATCAGGATGACTGGAGATGACTCAGGATGCAATGGGAGATCCTGACACTTTTAGGCTAAGGTCTAAAAATTCAGGAATGCAAAGAACATAATTTCCTCAAATTTCATTCTCAAAGAAAGGAAAATCAGCAGAATGTATAAATATAGATAGATATGAAAATACACACACACACACACACACACACACACACACACACACTTTTAAAGTACATTCCCAGGGCCCCATCCACTGCTCTCCTGGAGTACTGAAAGCCCACAGGGTTCACCTGCCCATAAATCTCTTATGTCTCCTCTTAATCTATCATCATACACAATCTCTAAACAAATTTTGCAATTATAAAGGCTACCTTTGTCCAGACACTCTGGCAGTTTTCACTTGGACCATTTCCCTGCCTGGGTTTTTTGTTTATAACAGTCCCAGGAAGAACGGCTAATTCAGTCAACTGACCTTGACAAAGCTTTTTTTGGTACCTTCAGGCATGGTAGAAATCTCTTGGAACAGCCTCTATTCTGGAGATTTTAACCATTCAGTCTGTGTTCTTTCTCACTTTTGAGCCCCGAAGTGCTTTGTCCTTCCCATTATGCTGACTCTTAGAGAATAGCTACCAACTACATATACACTAAGATGATTTTTTTAAAAAAATCTTTCCTCCTCACCTGTTCTACATGAAAGTAGGTAAAGGACCACTGATGTAGAATTGGGACCACAAGGACCAGCAATGTGTTGGTAAATGTTTAACAACCATCCCTCCACAAAAAATATATTTTTGACATAAATTTAATTGGAATTATTATTGATATTTTCTCCATCACTTTCTTTAGTCTAGACAATATAAAAAACAATAAATCAAGCCCTTTATAATGTTTACAAAACATGTCCAAGTTGTGATTTTCATACTGAAAATTTAGCAATCAGCTCAGGAGCCTTCAAGTTGACTCTAGTATACACCTAACAAGGACCTAGTTGGCACATTGAGAATTTGAAATGATACATATGTCAAATGGAAGAAAGAATTGGCATACACTAATGGGATGAGAACAGTATACTTAGAAGAAAGCCCGTCCATGTAGGGATGAAGTGTACTTGGACAAGTGCCAACTGAGGGGGCAAAGGAAGGAAAAAGGGGAAAAGGAAGCAGAAAAAAAAACAAATAAGTAAGGGCCTTCCATTCTACCATGAGAGATTTTCATCCCCAAGGGTTGTATATATAGTAATAGGCAATTATGGAAGTTAGGAATGGGAGAAAAGGTTTTGAAAATGAAGTACTATAGGTCTTGAGTAGAGGAAAGGCTAATGTGAATGAATGAATGGATGAATGAAGGCATAGAATTCCATCACCATCATACACCACTGCTTGTTTAGCCATTCCCAATGGATGGGCATTTCCTCCATTTCCAATTATTTGCCATTATAAAAAGAGCTCCTATCAATGTTTTGTACATGTTAACAATTTCCTGGGTCCTTTTTAAAATCTCTTTTAGATGCAGATCTACTAGTGGCATCACTGGACCAAAGGGTATGCATGATTTTATAGCCCTTTGGGCATAGTCCCAAATTACTCTCCAGAATGGATGTATCAGTTTACAACTCCACCAAAGGTGCATTAGTATCTAATTTTTCCCACATCTCCTCCACATTTGTCTTTCCCCTTTTCTATCATTAGCCAATCTGTTTGGTGTGGGGTGGCATCTCAGATTTGTTTTAATTTGCATTCCTCTAATCAAAAGTGACTTAAAGCATTTTTTCATATGACTATAGAGAGCTTTCATTTCTTCTTCTGAAAACTGCCTTGTTCATATCCTTCGACCACTTATCATTTGGGGAATTACTTGTACTCTTATAAATTCATAATGTTTGCAAATGTCCAAGTTGTGAATGTTAACTCAGTTCTCCATATATTTGAAAAATGAAGCCTTTATCAGATAAATTTCCTGTAAAATTTTTTCACAGTTATAATTCCTTTGTATTTCCCTTCATCCTACTTCCACTTATTTATCCTACTCTCTCTCTCTCTCTCTCTCTCTCTCTCTCTCTCCTTTTACCTTGCCCATCTTCAGAAGTGTTTTGCTTCTCACTACTGCCTCCCTTGATCTGCCTGCCTTCTCTTCTCTCAGTCTACCCACCCCTACCACTTTATATATTTCCTCACCTACTTTTTATGTAGGATAAGATAGATTTCTATAACCAACTGAGTTTGTATGTTATTTTGGCATTGATCCAGTTCCAATAAAAGTAAGATTCAAGCACACCTTCCACCTCCATCTTCCCCTCTATTGTGAAAGTTCTTTTTTGCCTCTTTTATGTGAGAAAATGTATCCAATTCTACCTCTCCCTTCCCCATTCTCCCAATGCATTATTCTTTCTCACCCCTTTTGTTTTTTAAGGCACTATCCTATCATATTCAAGTCACATGCCCTCTATATACACTCAGTTTTTAGGAATTAACACACAGAGTATCTTGTAGGAACGTAAACAGCTTAATCTTATTGAATCTCTTATGATTTCTCTTTCCTGTTTATCTTTTCATAATTCTCTTTCTTGTATTTGAAATTCAAATTTTCTATTCAGCTCTGGTCTTTTATTACGGCAATTGGGGCTAAGTGACTTGCCCAAAGTCACACAGCTAGTAAGTATGTTAAATGTCTGAGACTGGATTTGAACTCAGGTCCTCCTGACTCCAGGGCTGGTGCTCTATTCACTGTGCCACCTAGCTGCCCCAAGCTCTGGTCTTCCCATCAGGAATACTTGAAAGTCTTCTATTTCATTGATTATCCATATTTTCCCTGAAAGATCATTATCAATTTTGCTGGGTAGGTGATCCTTGGTCATAATCCCAGCTCCTTTGCTTTCAGAAATAATATATTCCAAGTCTTTAAATTCTTTAATCTAGAAATGGCTAAATTTTGGGTTATGCTTACTGTGGTTCTGTGATATTTGAGTTGTTTCTTTCTGATTGCTTGCAATATTTTCTTCTTGACCCAGTTGCTCTGCAATTTGGCTATAAAAATCCTTGGCACTTATCATTTTGGGATCTCTCTCAGGAAGTGTTCAATGGATTCGAATATTAGGGCAGTTTTCCTTGATAATTTTTTGAAAGATGATGTTGGCTCTTTTTTTGGTCATGAGTCATTAGGTAGTCCAATAATTCTTAAATTATCTTTCTTCAGTCTATTCTCTAGGTCAGTTGTTTTCTAGTGAGATATTTCATATTTTCTTTTATTTTTCATCTTTTTATTTTTAAATTTTAATTGTTTCTTTAATTCTCATGCAGTCTTTATCCTATACTTGCTAATTCTAGTTTTTAAGGGGTTATTTTCTTCATTGAGCTTTTGTAACTCTGTACATTTGTACAGAGTACATCTGTAGATTTTTTACATCTGTAGATTTCTTCTTTTTAAGGAGTTCTCTTCAGTGAATTTTTGCACCTCTATCACCATTTGGCCTGTTCTGTTTAGCATATTTTTTTGTGCATCCTTTACTAAGTTGATGATTTTTTGGTGTCACTCTCATTTTCCCCCCAGTTTTTCATTTACCTCTCTTATTTGATATTTAAAATTCTTTTTGAGTTCTTTCATGAATTCTTTTTCTATACACAAGTCTCAGAAGGGCTGAGATCAATTCAAATTTTGCTTTGAGGCTTTGCATGTAGCAGTTTTGATTTTGTTATCTTCTGAGTTTGTGTTTTGATTTTCCCTTTCACCATAGTAACTTTCTATGGTCAGATTCCTTGTTGTTGTTGTTGAGTTTTCTAGTTGATTTTTTTTTTAAACTTTTAACTTATTTGTTAGAGTTGGGCTCTGCTGCTGGGGTAGAGGGAGAAATGTCCCAAGCTTGTGTGTGTGTGTGTGTGTGTGTGTGTGTGTGTGTGTGTGTGTAGCTATTTTCCAATCTAATACTCTTTTCCATCCTGGAACTGTGACCAAGGTCCCCATTCTAGTATAGCCACAAGTTTGATGTGCTAGTGTTCCTTCTCACATTGGGACTGTGATCTGGATCCATGTATTGGCAATTCAACAGAGTCCTGCATTAATGCCAGCAGAGGGATCCCTGTAATCACATTCTGACCAGTTGTTTCACCCTCTTACCATCTGTGGGTTGAGATGTCCAGAAATCACTGCTATAGATTCCATTTCCTTGAAGGTCTGCTCCTGACTTGCTAAGGCTGGTCTGTTGCTGTCTTTTCTGCACTGGCCTGTACTTTCTCCCACCTTGGTGTGACAGACCTTTCTACTGACCTTCTAGGTTATCTTCAGCTAGAAAATTATTTCAACCCATCCTTTTGTGGGTGTTGACACTCTAAAATTCATTTTGAGGCATTACTTTAAATTTGTTTGGAGGGGAATTTGGGAGAACCCAAGTGAGTCCCTGCTTTTCTTCTAACATTTTTTACTTCACTCTCATTTTACTTCCACAGAGAAAATTTCATTTTCTGTAATCAACTGTACCTCTGCTGATTTGGGATTATCATATCAGCAAATTACCCTTAGCCCACACTCATACCTGACGCCCTAATTTTTGGTATGTCTACTTGCTACTTTTCTGTTGCCTACAAAAATGTTTGCTATCTTAGAAATGGTCAATAGGTCTCCTTTCCTCTCAAAGTATAGTCCTATGTTCTGTACTCACTTCACCAACCAGAATCCTAGAATAAGCTTATCTATTCTCATTACCTCAGAATCCTCTCCTATTGCTCATAGCTTTGCCCTTTCTAGTCTATCTTCTGACCTCAACACTCAATTGAAACTGTTCTGTCAAAAGTTACCAATGATCTCTTAATTACCGAATATGATGGCCTTTTAAAATTCTAATTTTTCCTAATGTTTCAACAGCATTAGGCTATTGATGACCTTTTCCTACTCTTGGGGTTTTTGTAATAGTGCTTTGTCTTGGTTCTCCTCCTACCCATTTTATCCCTCCTTTGTCTCCTTGTCTGGATCATCTTCCATTTCATGTCTCCTAATTAGTGATATACCCTAAATTTCTTTCCTGGGTCTTTTTTTTTTCTTTATGCTTTCTTACTTAGTGATTTCATCAGATCCAATGGGTTAAATTATCAAATCTATGATTATGACACATCTATATCTGGTTTCACTTAGTCTCTTGGATGCCAGTCCTGCATCACTGCCTTTTGTATATTTTGAATTCCATGTCCTGTTGGAAACTCAAACTCCACATGTTGCAAACATTATCTTCCCTGACTAATTCTACCCCTACTCTAAAACATTATATTTCTACTATCCATTCTGCTAGTCATTTATATTAGCAACTGTGGAGAATTCCTCATTCTCTCACTCTGAATCACCACACATATCTAATCAGCTATCAAATCTTGTTGTTTTTACCTCTATAAAATCTCCTTTCCTCAAGTTTTCCCTATCCATTCCCTACATAGACTCTAAAGGGACTTCATAAAGAAAACCATGTCATTCTGCTACTATGTAAATTTCTGTAGCCCCATATTATCAACCTACCTTTTCAACCTCATTACGTATTATTCTTGATATTTCCCTTTAATTCAGAGTGGAACTTTAATTAGTGAGTTAATGATTATTTATGAAGTATTAATAATTTAAAGTTAAGGAATGAAGGAAGAAATAGAGGGGAGAAAAGAAAGAAAAGAAGATACTAGCAATTAAGAAGGGGAAGCAGAAAGGCCTCTTGTGGAAAGTTTGGTTTAAGCTGAGTTTTGAAGGAAGCCATGAGGTAGAGATGAGAAAGCTGAGCATTCCAAGCATGGAGAATAGCATGTGAAAAAGTCAAGAATGAAGAGTCATATGGTAGAAACAGCAAGAAAGCAATATCACAGTTTCTGAGAGTACATAGAAGGGTGTAAGAAGATTAAGAAGACCAAAAAAGCAGGAAAAAGCTAGGTTGTGAAAGACTTTAAAAGCCAAACAGAAAGTTTTGTATTTGATATTAGATATAATAAAGAGCCATCAGAGATTACTGGGGGCAGAATGGGGTTTGATATGGTCACTCCTACATTTAAGGAGATCAATTTGGCCTTCTTATTATTCTTCATATAAAACATTTCATGTCCTGCAACTATGTCTCTGCATTGGCTGTGCCTCATGTGAGAAAACCTCTCCTTACTCAACGTCTGTCTATTAGAATCACCTTTAAGTTAGTTTATTTCATGACATTTACTTTTCGAAACTTTTCCTGATTACTTCATCTACTTATACTTCCCCTTCAAAGAAATTTGCATTTGTATGACCCTCCGTATATGCTGATAGAATGTAAGCTCCTTGAGGAAAGATCTTTTTTCATTTTTTGTATATGTATCCTGATATCCTGTGTTCTTTATAAATGTTTGTTGGTTGGTTGAGCTTACTGGTCTTTTCTGCAAGTTTTCTAATGCATGAGGAGCTTTAGGTTGCAGCATTCATGTTTATATTTGACTATGACTTATGTAACTTACGATCATAGAATTTAGAGCTAGAAGGAACCTTACAAATTATCTTCTACAACACTCTGCTTGAATGGATAAGAAGACAGAGAACAAGAATAGGTATTTTACTTATCCAAATTCACACAATTCATAAGAAGCAGAGCTAGAATTTAAACTCAACTCTTTTGAGTTCACATCTTGTGCTTTTTTCCCCAGTGCCAATGGTTGTCAGTTTTTTCAACTATAACCAGATCCTTTCAGTGCTCATCACAGGCTGATTAGTGTAGACAACAAGAGACATGATGGGGGTTAAAAGAAATCTCCTCATCTCACCTTTAGCGATCTCCTTAGCAGTTTTGCTAGTGAAAGTCCTCATATGATTTGGTGTGTTGCATCCTTAAAACTGGGTCTCTAATAGGAGTTCAAAGGATTTTTTTTTATTTTTACCATATATCAACTATTTATCTTGAGGATGTCTTAATGGTAGCACAGAAATTAAATGCAAAAAGACTGATTTAAACTTCAAAGGACTTCTTTAAATATATGACTATATAGATCAAGGTGGAGTCTAAATTCACAAAATTGCTAAACCTGGAACTATGAGCAAAAAGAGTTAATAGACCCTTTTCTTTGAGTGAAGACACTTCACAGAAGTTGAAGAGCAGAGGACAGAAAATAGAAATAGATTCTAGTGAACAGCCTGATAAAATTGTCAAAGGACATTTGCAACTTTCTCTTGTAAGCAAGCTAGTAGTAGGATTCTTTTTACACGTTTGTTTTTATTTTTCCTTAATTACATGTAAACACATTTTTTAGCATTCATTTAAAAAAAAATGAGTTCCAAATTCCCTCCCTCTGACCTTCCCCTGATCCTTCCTTGAAAAGGCAGAAATTTGACATAGATTATACATGTTCCATTATGCAAAATATTTCCACATTAGTCATGTTGTGAAAGGAAATACAGACCAAAACAAAACAAGAATAATAAAGGTAAAAACAAAAGTATACTTCAATCTATACTTACACTCCATCAGTTCTTTCCCTGGAGATGTGTGCGTGTGTATGTATATATACACTTATAAAAATATATATATGTATAAATATATATATTTATTTATGTATATATGTATATATTTTTTATATTTTATATTTTTATAAGTCATTTGGATCATTGTATTCCTGAGAATAGCTATGTCATTCACAGTTGGTCATCATAAAACATTCCTATTGATGTGTACAATGTTATGCTTCTGCTCACTTCATTCAATATCAATTCTTGTAAGTCTCCCCAGGTTTTTCTGCAAGAATTATTTATAGTATAGTAGTATCCTATCACAATCATATACCACAGCTTGTTCCACCATTCTCCAATTGATGGGCTTCCCCTCAGTTTCCAATTATTTGTCACCACAAATTGCTGCTATGAACATTTTTGCACATATAGGTCTTTTTTTGTTTTTCTTTTATCACTTTGGAAGTACAGTAGTAAGTGCGATTTTATAGCCATTTGGACATAGTTCCAAATTACCCTCCATTATGGCTGGCTCTGTTCACAATTTTATCAATAGTTCATTAGTGTTCTTATTTTGTTATATCCCCTCCAATATTTGTCCTTTTCCTTTTCTGTCATATTAGTCAATCTTATAAGTATGAAATGAAATCTCAGAGTTGTTTTAATTTGTATTTCTATAATGAATAGTGATTTAGAGCATTTTTTCATATGACTATTATAGATAGCTTTAATTACTTCTTTTGAAAACTTCCTGTTCATATCTGTTGACCATTTATCAATTGGGGAATGACTCCCAATCTTATAAATTTGACTCAGTTCTCTGCATATTTGAGAAATGGAGCCTTTATCAGAGGGATTTGCTATAAAACTCCCTTCTCCCCATTTCATTCCTTCCTTCTAATCTTAGATGCATTGGTTTTGTTTATTAAAAAACTTCTTAAATTTGTTTGAATCAAAATCATCCATTTTACATCCTATAATCCTATATTTTATTTGGTCATAAATTCTTTCCTTAATAAATCTTACAACCAAAACATTTCTATGCTTCCTTAATGTGTTTATGGTATCACTCTTTATGTTTAAATCATGAACCATATCTTGGTATACAGTTTGATATGTTGATCTATATCTAGATTCTACCACACTGCTTTCTAGTTTTCCCAGAAATGTTTGTCAAATAGTGATTTCTCATCTCAAAATCTTGGCTCTTTGTCTTTGTCAAACACTAGATTACTACTGTCATTTACGACTAGTATTTTATACCTAATCTAATCTAATGCTCTACAACTCTGTTTCTCAGAAAGCCAGATTGTTTTGATGGTTGACTTCTTGTAATACAATTTGAGATCTGGTACTGTTTGGTCATTTTCTTTCACATTTTTTTTTCATTGCTAAACTCCTTGAGAAGTCCGTCAACAATGGATGTCTACAATGTCTTTCTTACTCTCTTAACTCTTTACAATCTGGCTTCAACTGAAACTTCTGTCTCCAAAGTTACCAATGCTCTTACTTGCCAAATTAATGGTCCTTTCTCAAACTTCATCCTTCTTGGTCACTGTGCACTTTTGACACTGTTAATTGGCATCTGATCCTTGCTACTCTCTTTTCTCTAGGTTTTTGGGACACTAATCTCTCCTAATTCTCCTCCTACCTCTTTTATTGCTTCTTCTCAGTTTTCTTTGCTGGATCATTTATCTTGGCCACACTAGCTAACTGAAGGTCTTATAGGACTCTGTTCTGGGTCCTCCTGTCTTCCCCAACTATACTACTTTACTTATTTCATCAAATTCCACAGATTCAATGGTCATGTGTATTAGGATCATTCTAAAATCTACTTACCCAGCTTTAACCCCTCTGCTCAGTCTTGTATCTCTAGTTGCATATTAGATATCTTGAACTGTCTCATAGAACAACTTAAGTTCAACACATCTAAAATTGAACTTGTCATTTTTTCACCCACCCTTCCTTCCAAACTCCTCTATAATTATTGAGAGCATTTCTATCCTCTCAGTCCCCCAGACTCACTACCTTGGTGTTATCCCTGACTCTTCACCATCTCTTCCCTCCCATATCCAATCTGTTGGCAAATTCTGTTGATTTCACCTCCTGAATATCTCCTGAATGTGCCTCATTTTCTCCTTTGATACTACTACCACTTTGGAACAGGTCCTTATCTCCTCACGACTAGAATATTGCAATAGCCTTTTGTTTGGTCTTCCTGCCACAAGTCCCTTCTCACTTCAGTCCATCATGAGTTCAGGCACCAAAGTCATTTTCCTAAAGCACAGGTCTGATCATGTCACCCTCCCCACCCTGACTTGATAAATTCTAGGGCTTCCCTATAACCTCCAGGATAAAACGCAAAATCCTATGTTTAGCATGTAAACCCCCTCACAACCTATTTTCCCCCTTCATCCTAAAGTACTCCTACATGTTAAGAGGGGTTTTTTGGATAATTTATTTTGCTACACTGTTTAATTGAATGACTTTTGTTTTGAATTAATATGTCTTTTCATTTACTCATAGAAAGAAACACATTGTTGAGGTCTCATGAGTTATGCAGCTTGAACTATAATGTAGTTCAACCTTGGATAGCTTTCAGGAGAATTTATACTTTATAGGGAATCTCCATGTTACATTTGTGAGTTCTACTAGATGACCTAGAATTAGAAGGATCTCTTAAATGTTTTTGCTTTTACAATTTTTCTTTGTGGGTGATTGAATAGCAGGACTACAATGTGACTTTAAAATACCAGACACATGGCTTTAAGATAACTATAGTGCTATGTTTGTCAGGATGACATGGAAATATATATATTTTTGCTTCTTGGTATTTGACTGAGTGTTGGTATAAATAGTACCATGACTGTCCTGTTGCTGGATAAATAGTGTTTAATAGTAATGATGCATTCTCATTATATTCACATTGAGGGTACATGTTGATTATTGCGATTTAGCCACTGAAATTAACTTATACAATTCTATAGACAGTTTGGATAACTGTAAAGTGGTATTTGAGGTGAACAAGGAAGATAACAAAGCACTACCTGTATTATATAAATTGTTTAAAATAGTTATTAATTTCAGCATCCATAATGAGATGAATGTTGGTAGAGATGTCTGATAAGTAGTTATTAAAACTTGAAGTGATTAAGGAAATGATGATCAGATTTCATGCAGCTTGGTGAAGGAAAGAAATGTATATGAAATGTGATGTATACTCAGAAACATTGCCTCCCTCCCAGGTACTAGCAGCAAAAGTTAGAGCTAGGGAGTAGATTGTTCACCGGGTAGTGAAAATCCAAGAGATATAATATGTGAAGCTAGAGTTCTTCTTTTCTAAATGAGGAGCACTTTGAGTCCTGGCTAGGGTACATTGCTAAAGCAGTATAGTACTAGAAGGGAAATAAGACAGAGAAACCCAAGGCTATTGGCAAACACCAGGGGATCCACTTTTCATCTCCTATGTTCCCTGTAAGCACAACATCCCATGACTGTAGTATTGGAGTTTTTGAGGAGGCTGAGTGGATAATCTGATGACATTAAAAAAGTTCAGGAAGCCTTAGTCTAATTCTTTAACTCCTTTCAACAGGAAAGACTTTCCAGTTCTCTAGCAATCTCTTTCTTTTTTTTAGTTTAGAAAAAATATTTAGCTTTTAACATTCACTTTTATAAGATTTTGAGTTCTAAATTTTCCCTCTCCCTCTTCTTCTCCCCCCACTCTAGACAGCATGCAATCTGATATAGGCTATACATGTGTAATCATATTAAGCATATTTCCACATTAGTCATTTTATGGAAGAATCAGAACAAGAAAAAAATCATAAGACGGAAAAAAAAACAAAAAGAGAAAATAGTATGCTTCTATATGCATTCAGATAGTCTTTCTCTGGATGTGGATTGCATTTTCCTTCATGAGACTTTCAGAATTTTCTTAGATCATTGCACAGCTGAGAAGAACTAAGGCTATCAAAGCTGGTCATTACACAATGCTGCAGTCTTCTAAAGGACTTTCTCTACCATGCCTCACAGAGTCCTCACCCTGGAAATTCAGTCCACTCCTGTATTTCTCACTATGGAAATGTACTCTGACCCTGTGGCTCCTCTCTGATTGACTGGTAACTCCTGTAATATCTATTTTGGGAAAAGAACCTAGGCTAAGCTTGTCTTCATTCCTCTCTGGGCTGGTCTCAGGATTCCCTGGAGTTTTTCAAGGTACACATGCCTCTCTGTGTACCTTATTGTCCCCATGTTCCATGCATTTTAAACTTCCGTTTATGTATTTCTTTCCTCATTCAAACATAAGCTCCTTGAAGGCATTGATTTTCTTTATGCTTGAATTTATATTCCCAGTGTTGCCACTGTGTCTGATATATAGTAATCACTTAAATTTTGGTGACTTTACTTGCAGGCTTTTGATTTTGAGTAAAGCAAAACTGAAATCTTTAGGAAATAGTAATTAAAAATTCAGTGGACATTGATCACATAGAAAATCTGAGCCCTACATAAATGACTGGTGGATTGCTCTTTAACTATAAGGTATGGGAACATGACAGTTCTTGAACAGTAGGAACCATCCCCCAAATACATAGGAATGGTATAGCTTATGAATAGATTCAAGGAGAGGAAGGGAAGGGAAGAAGGGGGAAAGGGGCAAAGAAGGAAGGGGAAAGGGGAAAGTGGGGAGCTGGGAAGAAGAGAAAGGCAGGAAAGGGGGAAGAAAAAAGAGAAGAAAAAGACAGAGACAGAGAGAGGAAGGAAGGAGATCAATGATGGGTAAAAACTTGTTCCAACTATCTCCATGGCCAAAGGAAAGGTCACCTTGGATTACCCTTACTCTATTGCAGGATTTTGAGATTAGTATGCCGGAAGATCGTGAAGTGGACAGTAGTATTTCTGGGGAAAAAAGAAGACAAAGGCATGTGGGGACTAGAGCTTAAGGCAACCAGCTTCAGGAACAACACAGAGCATGATGAAAAAAAACCCCAGAACTATATTTTGTCACAAATGTGGGCATGTGCTTATTGTACTCAAGAAAAAAAAATCAGTTATTAGTTCATCAAAAATTGCCATAATGGAAAAAAATTACACAACAACTGAGGTTATCAGTGCCCAGTCCTGAAGAATCTAATCCATTCCCCTCAATTCCTTTCCCCCCCAACTATTCCTGTGTTATTTCAACCTGATGTTATAGAAAAGGCCCCTGTTCAGTAGTGACATTGATAATGGAAACTTTCAGTTTACTTAGTCGTGCCAGGGACAGTGGTTTCCAAGTGATACTTGTATTCTATTCAAGGATACTTATAAAATATACTTCTAAGGTAGCTCTGTGTGTGTATGTGTGTGTGTGTGTGTGTGTGTGTGTGTGTGTGTGTGTGTGTGTGTGTGTGTAAGAAGATGGACACCAATAGTCTTGGTATGATCATAGCAGGTGAATATTTCTAGACTATCAGCCTGGACTGGAATCCCATCTAGCCTCTCCAAAGTATTGCAGGAGGTGACCTAGAATTCAGTGCCTGGGTCACCTGGATAATCTAGGCCAGGCTAAAATTCAAAGAATTTACATACCAGTGGTAGATGAATACATTAAAAAAAATGAACCAACTACCTCAAGTGGATACAAAGAAGTTCAACATTGTTTCCTTCCCAGTGTTTATGGAATGGAAAAGTTATCTTAGGAAGAACTTCAGCACAAGCAATGATGCTTTCATTACCTGAATAGCATGTACAGTATTTCCCCCAAAAAACAATGAACAGAGCCACCTCATTGACTCCCAATCTTTTCTTTTTCTTTTTTCTCTTTTTTTTTTTTTTGGAGGGGGGAAGGCAGGGCAATTGGGGTTAAGTGACTTGCCCAAGGTCACATACATAGCTAGTAAGTGTTAAGTGTCTGAGGTCATATTTGAACTCAGGGCCTCCTGATTCCAGGGCCAGTATTCTATTCGCTGTGCCACCTACCTGCCCCCTGACTCCCCACCTTTTCAAAACTGGTCTTTGAAAATTGTCTTCTCTGAGACAGAATATATCAAAACACAGTAGCATGACCTGCAGAAATGCTTTAAACTTGGAAGGTGGGCCATGGGTACTATAAAAAGGAAGTTGGAAATCATATAATCCAATCCCTTCATTCTAGAGACAGCTTAGATAGCTTAGTAGATCGAGTCCTGTAGTTGGAAGCAGAAAGCTCTGAGTTCAAATTTAACATCAGAAACTAGCTATGTGACTTCATGCAAGCTTCTTTCTGCTCATTTTCCTTATCTGCAAAATGAGATTAATCCTAGCACCTACCTTCCAAAGTTGTGAAGATCAAATGAAATAATATTTATAAAGCACTTTGCAAACCTTAAAACACTATACAAATACTAGCAAAAGCAACAGCAATAATAGTATTAATAGTTAATAATAATAAGCGAGGAAAACCAACACCCCCAAAGAAGTGACTTGTCAACATTCAGTACTGAATGAAAGACAGCATTAGATAAGACAGGGCCATCATAACTATGAATAAGTTTGAGTTACAGTATTTCTTCCTGATTAGCATATTAATATCTATTGCTACCAATATTTAAAATTTTTAAAGTAGTATGAAATAGGCATTCTTCCACTTCCTGAGTCCAATAATTTATTCGTTTACTCAACAGTAAGGGTTGTTTTCTTGGTTCAAGTGACAAGATCTTAAAAAAAATAATAATACAAATTATTGCAAAGTATAAGTTTAAATTATTTTACTTCTAACTGTAGTACATGTGTACTTCCTGTTTCTTTTTTAATATTAACTTTTCATGTTTAGTGGTGGCTGAAATTCTTAGAGAAAAAAAGTAACATTCCATGTGAACTTTGATATCTAGAATTAATGCTCTAATGTCTAAATATAATCACATATGAATACAATCTAACTAATACCTTCTTCTGGGCCAATATAAGCTTAAAAGTATTCCTGACTAATGAATTCTTCTAATTATCCATCACAGCAAAATTATTTAGTAACCAAGTAATTTGTGAGAGAAATAAAATAGATGTTGATGCTGTTACTATCTTTAGTCTTAGCTGTTCAACTGAATGTATAGACCTATCAGTACATCTGGTGTTTACAGAAGCATAGTGTTAATGAAGATGGGTCAGACCACTTTTTCCTTTTAAAAAATAATATGAAACTTTATAAGGATAAATTGAAATAGGTAGTTATCAGATAGAACTCTATAAATACAGAGTTTTCTGTTTCAGATTCAAATATACTATTAATCAAATCTCATAATATATGTGATATCTGTATTTTGAGAATACTTTTATTTATATATTCTCAAGGTCTATATTCCTCAACTTATAGAGAAAGACATAATAGCTGATATAATGTGAAGTTAAGCATAGGGTAGAAAACCATATGCACAGTAACCAACAGAGTAAATAGAAAGAAGAGCAACTACAAAAATTGAACCCATAAGTTACAAATTATAAAGCCCAAGTTTAGCCCCAAAGAAGATATATGAGAACTGCCCTCCTACACACATGTGCACATGTGCACGTGTGTGTGCACGCACACACACACAGCGTTTCTCCTTTACAGAGATGATGTCCATGAATATATAACATTGCATATAACTTCCCCCCAGTCTCTTTCCCCTTCTAAACTTCCTACAATTTTTATTTCTCTTATTCTTAGTTATTTGGAGCATTTTTTATGTGGCTGTTCAATATTTTGCATTTCTTTTGAGAAATGTTTGTTCATATCTTTTGACAATTTATCTGTTGAGGAAGGCCAAGGTCTCCCACTGTGTCTGGGGCCATCTCTAGTTGTTCCGATCTATATTTTGCCACTGGACCCACATGACTCTGAAGGAGAGAGTGAGGCTAGGGACTTTAAACAGCCCTGGGTGACTGACATCCAATTCACTTGCAAGTCATGACATTCCTGATGTCATAGTCCTCTTCAAGAATGAAGGACAATTATTTTCAGGGCCCTATTACTTGCCCAGTCACCTAGGCTCCCATCACAGATATTATCCTAAACTCTTCATTTTCTCTCTCCAAGATATGTTTTGTTCTCAAATCTTATCTATTTTATATTGATAACATATTTCATATACGCCACCTTTTCCACTCTGACACTGCCACCACCCTGGTTCACATCTTCATCAAATCACACCTAGATTAGTGTATTAGCTTTCTGTTCTCTTTGCCTCAGGTTTATCCCCACACCAGTCCATTCTCCACTCAGCTGTCAAATATTCCCAAAGTAGAGATCTGACTATGTCATTCACCCTTGTAATTCTGTAAACTCTAGTGTTTTCCTATCACTTCTAGGATTAGATATAAAATTATCAGTTTGGCATTTAACCCTTCATAACCTGGTCCCCTCCTAGCTCTCTAGTCTTCTTACACCTTAATGTCTCCTCCGCGCTTTGTTCCCTGGCTTCCTTGCTGTTCCTCCAAAAAGATCCTCCATTTTCAGACTCCAGGTATTTTCATTGACTATTCTCCTTGCCTTGAATTCTCTCCTTCCTCATCTCCACTCCTGGCTTCTTTCAGTCACATATAAAATCCCATCTTCTATGAGTTGAGGGATCTTTAGTGTTCCCCGTTAATGTTAGTGCCATTCCTCTATTAATTGTCTCTAATTTATCATATGTATATATGATAGTTATATATGTGATAATTATATGTGTGTACACACACATATATTATATTGTACCATATTGCCCTGTACCCTACTGTACTGTACTGTACTATATTGTACTGCACTATATTATATTGTATTATATTAATTATATTAAACCATAATGTACTGTATCATACAGTACCATATTGTACTATATTATATTGTACTGTATTGTATTGTACTATATTACATTCTATTGCATTGTCATACCGCATTGTACCACATCATACCACATCACACTGTTCCATGCTACACCGTACTACACCATACTGTATTCTACTGTACCATATTGTACACATTGTACTGTTTATATTGTATTATCTTACATCATGTCATATATCATATCATATCATATATTGTGCTTTATTGTACTATGTTCTATTGTATTGTATTGTACTATATTGCATTGTATTGTATTAGATCGTACTGCATTGTACTGTACCATATTGTACCATACTGTGCTGTACTGTATTATATTGTATTATATCGCATCACATTACATTGTATTACATTGTGCTATATTATATTGTACTGTACTACATTGTATCATACTGTATTGTATTACATTATGCTGTACTATATTGTACTGTATTATATTGTATTGTATTATATTGTACTACATTGTACCATATTGTATTACTACATGACTATTTTTATGTTGTTTCCTCAGTGGATTGCCAGTTCCTTGAGAACAGAGAGGCACCTAAGTGGTACAATGAATAGAGCATTGGACCTAGAGTCAGGAAGACCAGAATTCAATTACAATTAGATGCTTACTAGCTGTGTGACCTGGGCAAGTTGCTTACCCTCTTTTTGCCTCAGTTTTCTCAAGTATAAAATGAGTATAGTAATAATACATATTTTTCAAAATTGTTCTGAGAATGAAATGAAATAATTTTAAAGGAATTAGCAGAGTACTCATCAAATAGTAGATGTTATATTAATACTTCCTCTCTCTCCTTCATATCTCCAACACTTAACACGGTGCCTGGAATAAATAGCAGCCACTTAATAAATGCTTGTTGACTGAATCTTCTCCATTCCAGGTAAACATTTCATTCATCTATGCCCTATCAGGCATAAAAGAGAATTGAAAAGAAGAACTTTTACAGTGGAGGGGAAGATGGAGGATGATGGAAAATGTTGGAACTTTACTCTCATTGGAATTGTTTCAAATGTAGAACATACATATTCAGTCAGGTAGAGAAATCTATTTTACTCTATGAGGAAGTAGGGAAGGTATGAACAGAAGGATGAGGGGAAGACTAATGGGATTGTAAATTAAGGGAGGCACTGGTCAGAAGAAAACAGACTGCTGAGGAGAGACATAGTAAAAAGAGAGAGAAGTATAAAAGGGGAAAAATAGAGTGAAGGGAAATACACAGTTAGTAATCGTAACTACAAATGTGGACAAAATGACCTCATCCATAAAGTGAAAGAGCATAGCAGAATGGATTAAAAAACAGAATCTGATTATATTTTGTTTACAAGAAACACACTTGAAACAGACACACACAGAGGTAGCAATCATTTTCAAAAACAAAGCTAAAGTAAAAATAGATCTAAGTAAAAGAGTTAAGCAGGGAAACTACATTTTGCTAAAAGATACCATGGACAATGGGGTAGCTAGGTAGCACAATGGATATAGTGCCTGGAGTCAGGAAGATTTCTCTTCTAGAGTTCAAATCTGACCTCAGACACTTAATAACTGTGTGACCCTGGGCAAGTCATTTAACCTTGTATACCTCAGTTTCCTCATCTGTAAAATGATCTGGAGAAGAAAATGGCAAGCCTCTCCAGTATCTTTATTGTTACAAAGAGATGGATACTACTAAATAACAACAACCACAGACAATGAAGTAATAATAATATTAAACATATGTGCAACAAATGTTATAATATCTGAATTTTTAAGGAAAAAGTTAAATGAGTTATAGGAGAAAATAGAGTAAAACCATACTAATGGGTGACCTCAAATTTCTTCTCTCAGAGCTAGAGAAATCTAACTAAAAATAAACAAGACAGATATTAAAGAGATGAATGAAATTTTAGAAAGTTTAGATATGACATAACTCTGGAGAAAATTGATTGGGAATAGAAGAGTATATGCCTTTTTGTCAGCTGTATATGATATCACAAAAATGACCTTGTGATATCACAAAAATGACTTTGTGTTAGGGCATAAGAACCTTACACACCTCACAAAATCAGAAATATTAAATTTATCCTTTTTAAATTATAATGCAACAGAAATTACATTCAATAAAGGACCATAGAGACATAGATTATAAATTAATTGGAAATTAAGATGGCATGATTTAAATCAAAAGGCTACATCCTAACCTTACTAGTTAAGTGATATTTTGTTTAATTTCCACAGAAATTGTGTAGATTATTTTTAATGAAATGTGCATGCATGTACACACAAATTAGGAATTTCTGACATTTCTGCACCTATTTCTGTTCACTTGGGTACTTTTTAATGCCTGAATATGGTAACAGAAAATGTTAAACAAAAAACATTTTTTCTTTTCCTGTTTAATTTTCATTTATTTAATTTGAAAAGAAAAGGCATACTTAAATATGTATTTATCAATGATTCTCTTTTGTTCCTTCTAATTCTCATGTTTGTCTATTCATACATATTTCTTACATAGTTGTCCTTAACATGTATACAGCATTCCTCAGATTTTTTCCCCCACTTTGTATGATTTCATATAGCCCTTTACATCTTTTTCACCTTTTCACTCATTATTATAAAAATACATTCCATTGCTTTGCATAGTGACTTATATTTTGGTTGGTTTGATTATTTTTCTTAAGAAAGAGGAAAAAAAAGAGTATATCCAAAACGCTATAGCCAAGATGAAAATGCAAAGAGTAAGAAGAATGTCCATCTTAAAACATTTATTGAATGAAATGTCTTCTGTGTTTTGAAAATTGGAAATGGTGATGCAGGCAATAGGGAAATCTGGAAGCAATAAGAAAAAAGTGATAGGTAGGAAAGAAGAGAGCACACATTGGGAGATATTATTTTGAAGGTCTAACTAAGGCATTGATCAGAAATGGGGAATCTCACTGAATCCAAAAATTATATGGCATTTCAAAATTCATTTAAATCCAAACTATACTTGGCATGAATCCTCTTTACGACATTCTTGACAAGTGATCTTGCATTGTTTGATTGAAGACCTCCAATGATGGAATATTTGCTATCTCCTGAAATCATCCCTTTTACTTTTGGAAAGCGATAACTGTCAACATGGTTTTTTTTTCTTCCAGATTTAATGAAGCTGCTAGGTGGTATATAGTTCACAACACACTGGACTCAGGAAGACCTGAGTTTAAATCTTGCCTCAGATCCTTACTAGTTGTGTAATCCTGGCCAAATCACTTTCTTACCTTACAAAGACTAAGTCCCCAGTGCAATAGATAAATGTTGGAGGAAAGAGGCAATGCTCAATTAAATAAAAAAGTCTTCATTATATTTATGTGTGCAAGTCTTTTGAAGAGAGTCAGTCAATCATCTATCATTTTTTAGCTCCTTCTATATATAGGCACTCAGTTAAGACCTAGGCAATAGAAGGAGAGATCATGAAAGACAGTGGGCTAGTCTCCATGCCAAAACTGTTAACTATATCATCCAAGATGTAGTTATAGAAAGACTGCCATCTGTACTTGGCAAAAACTGTCAGACAAGGTCGAACTGTGCTACTGCTGATTAAAATGACAATGCTCCATGGATATAAGGACCTTTTTGATGAATCAGAATTGATGTGCCTGATAATTAATCTTTCTGCATTAAGGGCTCCAGATAAAAATTTTAAAGGTACACATACTTGGCCTTTCAAACGTCATGTAACTCAACTGGGGGAGCAATATTCGACCTTGAATGTAGATTGTATCCAAACATTGTTTGAACAGTGTCCTAAAATAGAAAATTAATTTCATACATAGGCTGTTACAAAAATAATGGAAACAGAAAAGGAGACCAACAAGCTCCTGAATGAGAAATTAATTTAAAAATCAATTAATTGACATAAGACAATATACCGTTGTAAATAGAGGGCTAGTCTTAGAGAAAGGAATACTTGAGTTTAAGTCCTTCTTCTGACACATACCAAATTATGTAACCATGGAAAATCATATATGCTTTCAGAGCTATAAGCAGTATTCATATGCTATGTTTCTACATTAAGAGTTCCCCACATTGATGAAATCATAGATCTAGATCCCCTTACCCCTGAAGTGAAAGGTAACAGTCAAGGAACTTTTATCCTCAGGCTTCTTGGGACAGAATTGCCCGTCCCCCCTTACTCAGTGTGATACTTGCATCAATTTATAGATTTGGTGGACAAAGCTAGATTTCATGGATTGCTGCTTTTCTCCTGTGTACTACCTCTGCAACATAGACATCCATTATAGGTATAAGTATGTCGCAAATATATTTCCAATATAACCTATATGTAAGAATTAGTGAATTTAATATCACTTTGGAATTGTTTGTTTGGAATAGGAGGTGAGCTGATCATGTAATGTGAGTGAGGGATAGATAAAAGAGAGGCAGCTTGTCCTTGTACTGCTCTGTAGGTGAGAAGAACAATGATTACACAGCATGAAAAAATACATGGATATAGTATGCTCTATATCTCTGTACTGAAAAAGGGAATGCATACATTGATGAAATAAATGATGTGTTAAAATGTGGATATATATTCTCTAGTTGTAATTTAGGCAAATTGCTACCTGGAAGTGAATGGTAGTGACTTGGTCCTCTTGGGTCAAATGTCAATGTATGCCACAGGCGTAGTTAATAGAAAAGATAGATTATCATGATCCCATATATTTATTCCCTCCCTGGAAAGATTCTCTAAACTTTACGCTGATGAGCCTAAGTTCAATTTGTGGCTAGAATTTAGAATGCATTATTTAAAAGGATGGTTTGTGAGCACTTAGGGAAGTGGTAATCACTATGAGCCAGTAGGCGTTTATCAAAAATAAGTCATTCTAGAACAATGTCATTTCCTTTCTTGACAAGGTTACTAGATTGATATATTAGGAGAATGCTATAGACATAGTAGTTGATTTACAAGCTCAATGTGAGTCAACAGGTTGACACTAGCCAAAATTGCTAATGTTCTCAGGCTCCATTAATAGAGACATGGTGTATAGAATGAGGGAAATTATAGTCTGGCTCTTCTCTGGGCCACATCTCTAGAATATGTGTTCCCTTCTTAGAGCTGCATTTTAGGAAGGGCATTGACAAGGTGGAATTCATACAGGGGAGAAGGACAAAGAAGGATTAAGGAAATTGAAACCATGCAATACAAGGAATGGCTTATGTTGAACCAGAAATTAGAAGAATTAGGGGGTATGTAATGATTATATATGATATATAATATTATATATTTATATATAAATCATATATATATTTGATTTGTATATATATAAGTAATGATTATATATATAAATAGATATTATATATTTTTATACATAAATCATATATATATGATTTGTCATGTGGAAGAGAATCAGTTTGTCTAACTTGGTGCCTAAAGAATATAATGACCAGCAATGCGTGGAAATTAGAGGCAGGCAGGTTTCAGCTCAATATAAAGAATATATATATTTTTTCATAATGAGAGCTGTTAAAAATTGAAATAAGCTACCTCCATAAGCATATTCAAAGACTGGTAGGAGATGAATGGGTGATTTTATAGAATTGGTATTAAATAGTCCTCCTTATCTCAATATGCTAACAAATAACAAAGGCTTGCAGCATTTCTTTGATTTGCCCATTAATCAAGAGGAGTCATAACTCATTGCATATTGGTCTTTTTGCATTTGTTCATCACCTTGAACTATCTATCTCATCATTAGAAAGGCTATTTACAAGCAAACTTGCATCAGATGGTTTCATAGATCTGGGGCTGAAAATGACCCTAAAAGTCTTCTAATTCATTCCCCTCATTTTACAGATGAGAAAACTGGGGACCATGGAGGTTTTATAACTTGATCAAGGTCATAAAATAAACATCAAAGGAAAAAATTGAACTTGGATCCTCTGACGCAAGTCAGAGATTCTGCTATATCAGATGGTGTGTTACATTCAAAGCTCTTAGTCTCCATTACTTACTTCTCCCTCACCCAATGTCTTTTCTATTGATATTCAATGTCATAGCTACCAAGCTATAACAAGTAAGAACTCTGGTACCTGGGGAAAATTCTATTGAGATGAGGCATATTTGCACAATGTGACAGGGAAAGGAGCTATCTAAGGTACGTATGCATTTACATGTATGATTATAATTGGTTGGAAACAGATTGTGGCAGTTAATAAAATTGAGGAACTGAGAAACCAGCATTTAAAGGCCAAAGAGTAGGATGTAGAGAAATGATTGCCAGGTATTGAACTTAATGGGGAGGAGAGAAAGTGACCTAGAGGTGGCAGCACCTGGTGGTTATTAAGTGATGGTTATCAAGTGAGAACTTGGATGTGCTAAATGTAGCAGTATGGAAGGAGAAATATGCCAGCTCCACCTCCTGACTCTGTAATGTGAGGGGAGGTAAGACAGGAAAGGAGTAGTCAGCATTGGAGAAGGTAGCAAGAAATGTAACCTCTTCAGGCAACAGCTTGGTTTCAGTGACCATCAATCAGAAGATGGCTGTAATATGAAAGGAAGAGATGTAGGATCATGAGATCATAGGTTTAGAACTGGAAAAAACCTTGGATGGTCATCAGATCCAAGACACTCTTTTTTTTTTTTTACAGATGAGGAAACTTCTTAAAAGCCATCAGTATAGTCTTCTTTGGGGTCTCTGGTCTGTTTTAAGTGGCAGAGGAGTAAGACTGAGGGGGAAAGCCCATTGAGGGAGTAGAGGAAGGGAAGGAAAAAGACAATCTGGTTTAATTTTAAAAGCAAAACAAAATATTGGATTCACAGTCAAAAGACCAAGGTATAAATAGCTTTATAACCATAGCAAGTAATTTTAATTCTCAGGGTCTCAGTTTTCTCATCTATAAAATGGGGATAACAGTATTTCACTATTTGTATTACCTATATCACAGGCTGCTATGAACAAAATATTCTTTAAGTGTTAATGCATTACATAAACTTGAAGTGTTGTTTAAAAAGCACTTTCAAGCTATAGCATATTTTTGGACAACAGACTACCCACGAAAAGGAATGTAAGATGTGTCATCTAGGAAATATATAGTAGAAAGGGAGGTGGACTCATACCTAAGAAATGTGAAACATACCTTAGGAAAGACTTCTAGAATATGGAAAATAATTATACAGGAAGAGGCCATCTGGGTAGATTGCAGTCTGTCCTCGAAGGGGGTACTACTAACATCGAGGATATCACAAATCCACTGAAATATTGAAGTATAATACACCAAAAGACTGTCCTGTGACTTAAAGTAGTAAGGTTGGTTTATTGGTTGTCTCATAAACTGGTTACAAAGATGATTTCACAAGGAGTATTTCCAAATTATTTTGAGTAAATGCAGCCTAATTTGAACGGACATTGCCTCTCAATGGGACAATGTTGAACACTGATTTGGATGTACATGTTCTGGTATGGCTGTTAGGAAGTCAGCTTTGTTACTTTATCATCACACATATTAAATCTTTACAACATCTTTTAAAGTGACTGATAAAAGGTAAAAAGCAGAACTCTAGCGACAGCTGGCATTCTTTATTATGAAGCAACATGCAAGAGCTGGAGCTGAGATGGGAATAATAATAATAAAAAAAAACCTTTTGATTTTGTAGACTTGAAATCAAACTTAGCACTGTGTACCTTTGAGTTTGGCCACTATTCAAGTCAAGGCTTTGAGGCCTTTTTTACATTATGAAGCAATATTGTCAGTGAGGGATCAAAGCATGAGAAATTTAGTGTGAAAAAGCATTGCTTCATGAGGAAAGGTAACAATATAATGGAAGGAACATTATTCTCAGAGGCAGAAAAGCTAAGGTCTAGTCCTGCCTTCTTTACTTGGGAGCTGGGTAACCCCACACAAATCATTTAATCTCTTAGTCTCTCAGTATCTGTGAAAGTCTATTAGTAGGTGTACTAATGTTCCATTGTCTGTAAAGTTCTTTGTAAACTATAAAATATTATGTGTGTGTGTGTGTGTGTGTGTGTGTGTGTAAGTATATAAATCTGTCATAACTGTTCCAAAAGATGATATTCTTTTTACAACACAAAGGCATGTAAACTATAGCAAAAAGCCAATTCTTCCTCAGGCACTGACAAACAGCAACTGGTTTGACATTAACTGTATGATATAATGATATAAAAATAAAACTGGCATCTCTAGATGAATTTCACCAAATATTGTAATGGTTGATTTGTTTGACCACATATATTTTAAAGGTAGGGGTGGAGTAGAAATGGTAGGTAGTGATAGATATGAACAAAGAGCATTGATAATGTATTGAATGGCATCTATCCACTCATCCATTTATCTATGTGTTAATGTACATTTCTGTGTTTGTATATCTGTCCATCTATCTATGCAAATACCTACCTATTTCTATCTCCACATCTACCTTTCTCTCTAACTCTCCACGTTTTTCTCTTTACATACGTACATACACAAATACATACATATATACATACATACATGCATGCATGGTCTTTTCAAACAAGGTGCCTCCTCCACATGTTAAAACTATAAAAATGACAAATGCAACTATAGATAAGTTTTTTCAACAACCAAAGCCTACTAAAATTAAGTGAAGTATAAAACAGAACTAATACACTGATCAAAGTATTCTCCAGTCTTATGGCATGCATTCTACATGTTGTCCAAATAGGTTTCCCTATGGAAATTCCTGTTTTCAGATGATATTGTATTAATTTTTAAAGACCTAGGACACTATTAAGCCACTTTGGTGACATCTACTGTCATTAGAAAATTTTTAAAAAGTAGGTGAAAAATGCACATTGCCCAGATTATACCATAACATTTGAAGGACGATTTATTGGATTATCTTATCAGTACATATGCATTTTAGGTATTTCAGATGCACAGGGAAGATTTGGATTAGGAGGACAAGATGGACTAGAATGGATTTGGGAAACTGTGCAGTACTTACAATGGCACTTTACTATCTAGAAATAAAAAAGGCCACTTAAATGCTAATTTAAAGCTAACATTATTTTTTAATGATATTGTATGACTGTATATATTTTGAAAATTTGATCAGAAGAATTGCATTTACAGATAAGCTGAAGATCAATAGCAAGACACACACTGGGTGGTTGTTTGCAGGCTGCATTTTATTAACAGAGGTGACTTGTGTTCAGGAAGTAACATAAACTACATTATTAAGGATCTGTCTTATTTTTAAAAGGATGTGGGCCATTCATGACACACTATGAGTTAGTAGCCTGATATGGCAGTAAACAAAGATAATATGTTCTGATGGCCTTTGCTCAGTTGTCATCCTTTTTGACTTTTCTGCAGATTTTGACACTGTTAATCACCCGCTTCTTTGTGCTCTCTTATCTCTAGGTTCTCCTTCCTTTGTTGGGTCTTCATTCAGATCTCACTCTTCTTCCTCTATATTTTTTCACTTCATGATTTCATCAGTTTTCATGGATTCAGTTGACATCTCTATGCATGTGATTCTCAGATCTATTTTTTCTAGCCCTAACCTTTCTCCTGATCTCCAATTTTACTTCTCCAGCTACCCAACAAATATCTTGAACTATTTGTGTATCTACATCTATATCTATATAAGATATGTATATGTCTAAAATATAGATATAGATAGATAGATAGATAAATAGATATAGATAGATACACACACATACATACAAGTACATATACACACATTCCCTTCTCTTCTCGGACACTGCCACCATTCTGGTGCAGGCCTTCTTCAGCTCACAGCTGGACTGTTGCCATAGTTCCTGATTAGTCTTCGTGTCTCAATTCCTTTCTCACATAGTCAATCCTCACTTAGTTATTAAACTGATTTTTTCCAAGTCTGACTATTTCATCCCCCCTCCCCCATACCCCTTCCCCCCAGGTACACACCAGTGAAGCCTAGCAGCTCCCTTCAGAATGAAATGTAAAATCCTCTGTTTGGTTTTTAAAGCCTTCTATAACCTGTTTTTTTTCTACCTTCCCAGTCATCTTAAACTTTAATCAACCCTATCCCCTTCCTCTCCCTAACCCCCATATGAACTCAGCAATCCCTGTGGACTCCTTGTTGCTCCTCCCATATAATATTCCCCTGGACTCCAGGGATTTTGGCTGTCTATCCCCTGTCTCTATCCTGTGTCCTTAAAGTCCTACCTTCTGTTAGAAGCTGTCCTTAGCCTCGTGAAACTTACTACTTTCCCTCCAAAATTATCTCCAAATTTACCCTGCATTTTGTTTGCACAGGTTTTTTTTTTTTTTTTCCACGTTGTCTTCCCCTGTCAGTGCAGCTAGGAGCTGTAATCCAATTCAAATCCAGGGCAGTCGCTTACTTATTATAGCTATGGGGAAAAAGTCATTTAACTTTTCTTTTCCTCAGTTTTCCCAACTTTAAAATGGGGATAATAATAGTACCTGCCTCCTAGGGTTGTTGTGAGGATCCAGTGGGTTGATATTTGTGAAGCACTTAGTCCAGAACCTGGCAAGTAGTAGGCACTCTGCTACCTAGTGAGGCAGTATTATAATTTGAGGTCCCTGAGAGCAGTCACTCATCTTTTTTGCTTTCATCTCCCCACGACTTTCCACCTTGAGGATGCTTAATAAAGGTTTGTTGCCTTGACTTATTACCATTTTAGAAATAGGAACTAAAACAGAGCAAAATTAAGATAACTTGATTAAAGGTATGTGGCTAGGAAGGTCACAGGGGTATAAAGGTCACTGATTCAGAACTAGGAGGAGCCTCATAAGTTGTCCAGATGAGGAAACTGAGGCCCATGGAGGTTGTGCTATGCCCAGTGTTATATAGGTAGTAAATATAAGAGGTAAAATTTGATTACAGGTGATCTAATTTCAAATCCAGCAATTTCCTCACTGCATTACAAACTACTTTGTAGTGAAACAAAAGGAATGGTTTCATTTCTGGAATGACTGTGGGATCACAACCTTCTGTTGCAGATTTGTAGCTAGATTTTTTTTTTTTGAGAGGTTTAGTTACTGTGGGATATTAAATATGAAGAAAAGAATTGAACTAAGAAGTAACTAAATAGAAGAAATATGTCCTGGGATTGAGAAGCTAATGTATTGTTCTTGGCTCTCCTGCTGACTCATTGAGTGTTTAGGGGCATGAACATTAATCTCTCTCAGTGCAAAAAGAGGATAATTATCATCTAGTTATCTCAAGGGATATGGTGAGGTCTTAGGTGGAAAAAAAATGCTGTATAAACTTCAAATAGCCTAAAAGGTATTCTTCTTTTAATTGTTGGAAATTTCTTGGGCAACATAAGCCCTCTGCCCCCAATGTATGCAACAAGTGGCTTACACAGTTAGACTGATCAAGATTAAAGGCAACTTGATAGCCCTTGGTAAGGGGGATTTATATGTGCCTGATTTTAGGCATGTACATGTGTTTAGATTTCTCAGTTCTCTGTCTTTTCGGTTTTTGAAATAAAAAAAAAATAGATTTGGAGAAATCATCAAAACAAATAATCTGTTAATCAAGAAACACTTATTATGTGTTATTATGTATGTGCCAATCTCTGTGCTTGATAACAGAGCAGCTGATGGCAAAGTCAAAAGAATCTCTGCATCCAAGGAGTTTACATTCTATTGAGAGAGACAAATGTACATTGAATAAGCTTATTGGAGTAAATTTATCTTAAAGCCACATAAATACAAAACAGATATATTTAAAACTGAAATCGGACTCTACTAGCTGTTGGTGTAGGTTGGGGAGATGTATCACCATCTTGTCATCTTTGAAAGATTGTGGAGAATGGAAAAGAACTGAAGAATGCCAGCATCCATAGACTCATTAACTGTCGAGTGTGTCCTGCAAGGTAGATTAAGAGTCCTTTTTCCCTCTTTTGGTGCCCTCATCAGCTCCCATAATTCTGTTTTCATCTCTATGTAGATGTCTCCCAGATCATTAAATTCAGTTTTAATCTCCCTCCTGAGCCCCAGTCTCACAGCTCAAATTGCCTAGTGAGTATTTCAAACTGTATCCCCCATAGACAACTCAAACTCAACATGTCCAAAGGGATCATGGTTTTTGTTCCCTGAAATGGATTCTTTTCCCAAGATTTCCTTTTATCATTAAGGGCACCATCATCCTTCCAGTCATCTGGGTTCACAACTTGAGTATTATCTACTGCTCCTCAGACTCACTTACCCTACATTCAATCTGGCATTGTATCTGTAACATCTCTTGTATATGTCTCTTTTCTACTTTGAGAGACTATTTAAGCCCTCATTAGCTAAACAACATTTACTCTATTTTGTCACAAGCTCTCATCTCAGATTGGTCTTGTGACAAACAGCTGAACTCAGATAGCAGAAGATTCTCAGTTAAATGAGAAGTGCTGAGTTCTGGATAACATGAAATATGGGGCCATAACCCAAACCACAGTGTCTGAGGCAGCTGCATTCTTTTTACTGACAAGGCCTTTGCCCATCCCTGCTAAGAAAGCATTTAGGGGATGTGTGTTTCTAGTGGACAATTGCTGCAAGTGGCTCTTATACCCCACCTTGCTGTAACCAAATTCCATACCCCATAGAAGACAATACCTGGAATGCTGTCCTCCTTCTCTCTCCTTTTGGAAGATTCTTCTCAAGTGCCATCTTTTTCAGGAGACTTTTTCTAGGTCCCCAAACTATTAGTGTCACCTCTTATGTTACCAGATTTTTATCTAAGTTCGTCATATATGTATCTAAGAGTGTAGTTTTGATTACCTCCATTTTTAAGCTCTTTCAAGGCAAGGTCATTCTTGCCTTTGTCTTTGTGTTTCAAACAGTTCACAAAGTAGAATCTAATTTATTGAATTTTTAATAGATTGATTAATATAAAAGTGAGCTTGACTTTGATTACAAGCAATATTCTAGGAGATGTTAATAATAGCTAGTATTTCTATATGGCATCTATTACGTGCCAGGCACTGTGCTAAGCACTTTTTACAAATTTCTCTTTTGTTCTTCACAACAACTCTATGAGATAGGCAATATTATGACCTCCACTTCACAGCTGAAGAAACTGAGGCAGACAGGTTAAGAGACCTGCTCAGGGTCATATAGCCAGAAAAGTCTGAAGTCAGATTTAAACTCGGTCTTCCTGATTCTAAGACCAGTGCTCTATGTACTATGCCACTTAACTTAATGGATTCCCATTAATGGTCCTTTGTTCCTCATACCTTTCAAAGCTCACAAGATTACAGTCTTTTCCAATAGTTCATCTAAAAGTAGGGAAGAAAATAAACACCAAAAAGCAATGCAAAGAAGGCCACAACTTGGTTGAATGGTAGAGCCCAAGTTCTCTCTCCCCACTGGAGGTTTACAGAATGGCTTCCCTCTATCTTAGTCAGGAAAGAATGGGTGGTAAGAAAACAACAACAAAAAAGCAGCCAAGTGTAATTGGGCAAGGGGAACAGCCAAAGAAAGGCCTCAAGAAATGACATCAACAGAAATGATGTCCTTGCATACAGCTTTTGCTCACTTCTTATCCTTAATGTTTTTTTTTAACCTTGTAGTCGTTCTTTCTACTCGGGCCCTCTTTATTTTGATCCCTAAAATTCTTTTCTCAAGCCATTTACAAAGACATTCAAATTAATGGAAGAATAGACAATGAGATTGTAGGTCACCCTGAACTCTCAAAGGTGGTGTCTTGAGATCAGAAATTCAAATACCATGAAAAACTTCATGTATGGGGACAAATATCATCTTCATCTTAAGAGAATCAGCCTTTACTATATCACCAAAAGGTCAACCTTCTATCTAGGTGATGGATATATTATTATTTTTTATTAATTATTATAATTATTACTATTTTATCATGCCAAAGCAACTCATGAAACTGCTTTGTTGAAGACTGAGATTTGTGTTAATAAAGGGGATAAGTAAACAGATGAAATAATAGATTTTAAAGATATCAGTTTTTGATTGAATAAATTAGAACTTTTTGTAATTTATTTTCTGTTCTAATTTTTCTTTGTTGTCCAAGTTTTAATGTTTAACCAATATATTTTCTGAAACCAATAAGGTTCCTCTTTTTCACATTATCTGGAGATTTTTCCCTCTAATATTTTCTGTCTATTTTCAAGTTAGTTAAATTTAACAAACATCTATTAAGCACCTACTGTGTATAAGACTGAATAAGTGCTGAATACATAAAGAAAAGAAAAAAAAAACCCACCATGCATTCAGAGAGTATGCCTTCCAGCAGTGGAAGAAAATGTATAGATAGGTATTATATAGACGCAACATATATACACAATAATTATAAGTAAGAAAATCAGGGAAGGTCCTGGCATCTGAATTATATCTTAAAGCAAGGCAGCAATTCTAAGAGGTGGAGTCAAGGCTAATATATGCTCTAGACATGGAAGAACACCAATACTGAGGAAGGGAGGATGGAGATAGAAGAGTATTATTAGAGAATGGCTTTTTGGCAAGTGCGAATGTGATGGAGAGTGCTTAAGAGAGAATGACATGACAAAAACTTGGAAAGATCAAAGGAAGCCATTTTGTAGAGGGCTTTCAGTGCCAGGCTGAGAATCATATATTTTATTTTAAAGGCAATAGGATGTCCTGAAGAATTTTGAGTACAGGAATGACCTAGTCAGGTCTGTGTTGCAGGATTCCAATTAGGAGGCAACTAAAATAGTCTAGTTGAGAGGTAATGAAAGTCTAAGGTAGAATATAGGGTGTGTTAATGAAAAGGAAGAGATAGATCTGCAAATATTGGTGACGTTTAATAGATAAGATGATCACTGCTAGAAGATGGAGTAAAAGGGAAGAGTAAAGGCTCTCTGAAGTTGGAATTCTGAGTGACTTGAAAGCTGATGGTCTCTTCAGAAGAAATAGGGAAATTTGGAGGAGAGGTTTTGGGGAAATTTATAATGAATCCTGTTTCAAACATGTTGAGTTTGAGATGGCTATGGGGCATCCATGAGGAAATCCGATTTCTAGGCACACCTGGACTACATTTTTTCCTTGTCTTTCTCTTCTATATTTTTTCTCTTTTGCTTTCTTCTCCTTAATTTTTTTTTGATTGAATTAATTGAAATTGAATTAAGAATGTTGGTAGATAGTTCTAAACTTTTGTAATTAGCACTGAATAAAGTTTGAAATCCTTATTGTTCGAAATACCTTAAAAACTCAACTTTGCATATAATAATATCTGAAAGAAATTTAAACACTGCAGTAGTATGAAAACTTCAGCTTTCTAGTATACCAAAATGCCTTCAACTTGTATTAACATTATTTTACTTGTTTGCAATTATATACACCATATAATTTTCTTTGGTTTAGTCACCTGATTTATATTTTTTTTAATTGTGCGTACTTATCACATTCTAAAATGAAAACAGGATAAGTTCAGTTACAGACATTGTACTCATTTGTAGTCTAATTCTAGATATTGTGATTGTACTTTGAACACTGACATGCCAGGCATTTTAGAAGCATTACGTTATAGGATGCAGGCAGGATACAAATGTAAGGAGAATAATCTGCTTAGGGTTACTGACATATGAGGAAAGGTAATTTGGAACCAAACAAGACACAAGTAGAGAGCGGATGGTTTAAGCTATAACTTTTTAAATATGATACCAAAACAATCAGGCCATGTAGTGCAAGTCAACAAATAAGTCAAACTGTTTGTGATCTAGAAGGAATTTTTCCTTTTTCCAACCAGCTGGTTTGTGACGTTGTAGGCATAGTCTAACTCTAAAATTTGACCCACTCTTACTTAAAAAACCTTGTATGCATTTATATTTACTTATCTCAGTTCTTTCCTCCCAGTACATTACAAACTCCCTGAAGGCAAGATCTGTTGGCAATTTGCTCTTTGTATCTTCAATGCTTAGAAGAAGACCTTGCACATAGTGAGTTCTTAATAATTGCTTGTTAAGTTGAACTACATGGAAGTTGCTGGATAAAAGTCATATGACCAAAGAGAGATCCCTTAAAAAGCTTAGAAGAGGAAGACTTTCTGGTGAGGGGTGGACCATAGAAAATGATAAAGAGAAAGAGGGAGAACCACTAAGAGACAATGAAAGGTCAGGTGCAAAAAAAAACCCTCCAAAACAAAACCCTTTTTACTAGGAAAGGGCAGTCACAGTAGTTTAGGATATAAATAAAGTTACAGATGATTAAATTATGTAAAATAACAAAGATCATGCATACTTTTTTTTAAAGAAACATATTTGTCTTTATTAAAATTTACCCAGTCTTCCTGAAGGCATTTTATGTATCTTAATTCAAGCCAGCTTATAAAGGAATAGACTATGTAGAAATATACACAATTTTAACTTGACTTGTCCTCCATTTCCTGGGCTAGAGGTGTTTGAAAAATTGTACCTCAGTTTAATCCGGTTGATCTTTGACAATGACAGCATGCTTTAGAAAGACTGTTTTATTTTGGTTCATGGCCTACCTTTTCTCAGAGCTCAGCTGGAGTCCCTTGACAGTTTTCTAATAATCACAGTGAAACATAGAACGTACTTCCTAGAATATGTGCTAATTGTCCTGAACCAGTGAGAACAGATAAAATGAGCTCCTGTTTCTTTGAGATCAGGAAACATCTTTGAGGGTCATTTTTTTTTAAAGCATGATTAGACAGGAAACCAGGAAAGTGGCTTAAATAAAATAGACTGACTCATAGAGAATACTTTTCAGTTAATAGGCATTATTAATGATAGATGCTGAAATTGCTTGTAATATTTGCACATAAGAAATGCTTTTAAATGGGCCCTCTCTGATCTCTACTGGCTCCTGGTTTCATCAGCAATACAGAAAATGACTTTTTGCTATTGCCTAAAGAAGCAAATAATTCTGAATTCCAAGCCTCTATGCACATGATTATATACTAAAATGGATAATTATAAATGGCTAAAGTTATGTTTTGGTTCAATATATATCAATTTCTATGTTTTTTTAATTCATGAAGTTCTAGACTCCTATTTTGCAGTAGCAAAGCAAAAGGGCTCAAGCAATCATTTTCTTGTTGAGTGCACCTAATTATTTACTGGGCATGTAAATAGGTTTAGAAAAAAGTTACCTGCATAGTGAATTGCTATAACTAGGCACCTCTAAACATTCATCATTAAAATGGAACTAAACAAATGTTTTAGAAATGTAAGATGTCAAATATGCAAAGTGTGACCTTTAATTTCTGAGCTGTGAATTCAGATACCTTCACTGGGTCACAAACATAAACCCACGATGGCAACCCCATCACTCTAATTTCTGATATCTAAAGTGACAGATTGCAAGCCTGCATGAACATGAATGTTGTTAAGTTCACTTAGAAGCATACACACTTAAATCCTAATTTTCTTTTCATTCAGATGGAGCTTTACTGACATTGGGCAAGGCTTTCTCAGCTGCCCCTGATATAACCTCATCCCTCCTTCTTACTCTAAGGAAACTTATAGAAATGGGAGCATCTAGCATGAAGGTTAAAGGATGGGAGCTGCAGGAAGGTCCTGATGTATGAGATGCTGAGCCAACAGTCTGACATAAAAAGCAAGGGGGTGGTGGTGAAAATATCAAAAATTTAAGCTGAACTAATAGAAAAAGAGTGTTGAGCACCAGGAAAATGTTAGTTCTACTATTCCCGAGACCCTAATCAGATCATGTCTGGAGTATTGAGCTGTAATTGACATGAATTGGTTGAAGGAGATGACATAGCTGTGTCTTCAGTTATTTAAAAGACTCTTACATGGAAGAAAATAAAATAATTAGACTTGTTCTGCTTTGTCCTAGGAGGCAGAACTAGGAGCATTGGGTAGAATTCAGTCAAATTTGGATGGCTTAATAGACCAAGCTCCATACTTGGCCATGAAATAACATTTCTCTTTGTTTTCTTTTGTTAATGAGAATGAATGATGTGAAAGGGGTGAGAGGCAGCTAAGACCAAGTCTGACCTATACATAGAGACAGAATGTTTCTTTTCTCATCATTTTATTTCAAAAGGCACTAAAAAGAGCTTTATTATTTCCTTTTTTAAATCTAAAGATAGACATTAATTTTTCACATACTTTATATACATTTCTATCAAGGGAGACTGAGTTATGACAGGAAATTATAGTTTTAAGTGGAAATTGAAAAATACATTCCTAAATCTGCAGTAGCAGATGTGGTAGGAACATGAATTACTATGCAGAGAGAACTGGATATATAATTCAAGATAAGCATCAGCTAGAGCTATAACTAGGGTGGGGCAATCAAGACTTTGAAGCAGAGTGCCAAAATGTAGATGGAAATTGTACTACTTCAGTAGATAGAAACAACTGGAAAGGCTCCTAGTTAGTAAGAGTAATTGATTAAAATCAGAAGCTACTATATAAGGTTTCCTTCCCCTAGTAACAGAAGCATTTCCCTACTCCAGATCTTTCCACTTGCTCTCCTCTAGGCTTGGAATGCTACTCCACCCCCTTCACTTTCATTTCTCACTATTCTTAGCTTCCTTTAGCTCAGTTGAAATTCCACTCTCTGTAGAAGATCTATCAGGTCTCCCTCATTTCTATTACTTTCCTTCTGACATTTTTTTATGACTATATGTAATCTATCTATCTATCTATCTATCTATCTATCTATACATACATATATATATATACACATGTGTATATTGCAAGTGTATATAGATACATACATGCTGTGTGTGTGTGTGTGGATTCTGGATTTGGAATTCAGAAAGAATTGTGGGATTTCTAGATCAAAAGAACAGAAACTCAGGCAAATCCTACCTATCCAAAAAGCCTTCCCATGCAGGGCCCCAGTGATAGATGACACTTGTCTTAACTGAAGATCAGTCTAGTTAACTTTAGAGAGTCTCCAGGTGATGAGTTTTTCAGTTGCAGAAATTCTCAAAGACTATTTTCTAAATTTTGGAGGGATTGAAGTGTGAGTGGGTGAAGAAAACACATAGCTCTTTGATGTTTAGAAGTATGCTTCATTCTCATCTTTGAAATCTGAAGGCAATTCTCTTTTGTTATTAATCTATAAGGATTTTAAGGAGCAAAAGTCTTGTGGATTAAGGAGGGGGTTAATGAAAACATTACCAAGTCTTTCAAAAAGCTTTCCTAAAGACTTGGTATTGTTGTTTTGTTGTAGATTTTGTTTTCAGTCAGTCCATCAGTCGTTGAGCATGTATTAAATTTCTACTATGTGCAAAAAGCTGTACTAAGTTCTGGGGATACAAAGAAAGGTTAAAAAACTAGTTCCTGTTCTCAAGGCTCTAGAACAGCGGTTCTCAACCGGTGGGTTATGTTCCATTTGTAACAATGAAAATATATCCTGCATATCAGATATTTACATTATGATTCATAACAGTAGCAAAATTACAGTTATGAAGTAGCAACGAAAATAATTTTATGGTTGGGGGTCACCACAACATGAGAAACTGTATTAAAGGGTTGCAGTATTAGGAAGGTTGAGAACCACTGCTCTAGGACATACAAATATATCACATATCCACACACCATATGCACATACATACTACATGGTACATAATACCTAGACACGGCACCACATACCCAACACACACACAGACACATACACATACTTGAATACCACATACATACCACATACCCCTTACCATGAAATTGGGAGAATTTTTTCCCTCTTAGGTAGAAAATTTATTCAAAGACTAGAGGCAAAGAAAAAAATACACAGGCAACAGTCTGGATGGTTATTAATGAACTAAGGATGTATCTTTTTTTGAGGAGGATATAAAACATCATAGTTTAGTGGATAGAATGTTAATCTGAGAGTTAGGAAGACCTAGTCAAGTCCTGACACCAAAATATATTATCTGTGCTATCCCAGTATAGCAGCAAGTACCCTAGCATACCCAGGATGACTGCTGGCACAAGTTCTTTGATCTGTTTTTCTAAAGGAAAGCAATGAAAAAAATATTAGCAATTTTATTTTAATCAGACATATATCATTTACCTAGTTCAAGGGGAAAAGTCAGCACCCTGAACTTTGGAGAATACAAACAGAAATTACAAGCAGACAAAAATTATGGACAGAGAAAATAATACAATTCAACAAACCAACAGACAGGGTTTCTAGCTGTCTGACCATCATATACCTACATAGTTACCAGAGAGAGAAGCACCAGCATCTGGGTTTTCAAAACTGGGGGGCCCAATGCCTGCCCAGAGTCTCATCTGGCCGAATAACACAACTCTTCCCAAAGTTAGCCTCAAAGCAAAACCTCAAAGCAAAGCCTCAAAGCAAAACCTCACCTCAGAGTATATCTAGCCTTCTCCAGGGTCAGAGAATATCACAACCTTTGTGAACTACTGCCTAATTACAAAGTAACAACATGTGGGTCTTCCTGAAAAACAAGCCTCCCCTAAGCAAGCTTCTCCTGTTGGGCTCCACTCCACCTTTCAGCAAACTCCTCCCACTACAGGCTACATGTGATTACATTCAACCCATTAGGGAGCAGAGTATATTTTCAAATCCTGGAAGGTCCTCAAATTCACTTAGGCTTATTAAGGGGCAGGGAAGATCTTCAAATTCCCACACCATTACACCTAGGAGTCACAACTTCTGAGTGTCCCAGGCAACTCTCTAAGAATATGTTGTAGAATAGCTCATCTGAGCTGGATAAAAGTTTTCCCACTATGCACTGCCTACGTTAAAGAAAGTCACAGCTCCATATTTTCCTGAAAAAATAAGCAATGGTGCTAATTTTAGAGAATGAATTCTGGACTATCTGACCCAGGATGGTATATTTAATATTTTTAAAATCAGGCATCTGAGAAACGAGATGTTTGTCTTTGATATGACTTGATTATGTATCATTTTGGTATGATGAATCTCATTCTATAATGTACAAAAATATGATTAATAGTTTAAATTGATCAGCAAAAATAACAGACTATCTGGAACAGAACTACTTTTTAAAATGTTGAAATAAGAAAATTTCTAATCTAAATATAAAACTTTATTTTTAATGTCTAAGACTTTTCATCTATTCTAAAGATTTAAAATTCAATCATGAGAAAAATTGGATATGATATCGCTTTCCAGAGAAACAAATTGTGGAAGCCTTTGATATCATGCTATTTATATGCATGGCATTTTCTTTATGAAAAGCATATTCTACCTTACTTGCTTCCTGATAGCTCATTAATATCTTGTTCCAATACTAGCCAAATCTCTAGATTGAGTTTTCATGCTTTTACAACAAACAATATTAACTTGTAAACCTTTCAAACCCAGTAAATGAAAAAATTAAGGAATTTCATTTCTATTCCAATGTGAGGAATGAAATAGTTGACTTGGCTACTATTATAAAATTGATCCAATTTAAAAAAAAACCTCAAAAAAGAGGCTTTCCACAGCTTTCCGCATCACATGAGAACTTCCATTAAAAAAAAAAAAAAGTAATGCCCATGAAATCATGTAGAAGACTGCCCCGGCCTGCGGGGCACAACGTGGACCCTAGAAGAGAAAGAGGGACGGGGGACAAGAAACACGAAGAATGGAGACAAGACAGGCTTTCTGATCAAGTCTCGTTTATTGAAT
>CM053585.1:443715135-443733344 GCA_028646515.1 Pseudochirops corinnae
TTACATATGTGCGAAAAGTTGATTCTTCTAAAAGCTGAAAATGCTTGAGATTTTTCTCCTCTCTTCTCTTCATTAGGTTGTTCGTATGAAAGTACTTTGGGGGGAAATGTACATTTATATTATTGTTGCTTATAAAGTCTTTTTTTTAAAGGATGACCCACTCTAGCAAAGTGTTTTTCCTATAATGAAAGAAGGGCAGCACTAAGAAATTTCACTAGTCTGTGGCTAAGGAGTTCAAGTACTTTATACTCTGGGATAATGAGGTGAAACCTTGAAGAGTTTATCATTTGGTGGACCATTTATTCAGTGTTGTGTTCAGAGACTATAATCTTGATGCCATCTTTCAAAAATTTTGCAGGTAATTAAGGATAAGGGCCTTATCTGAAATTGTTGTTGGAGGTCATAGAGGTTCAAGCTATCCACCTGTAAAAAGAACCCCTCTGTATTTACAAGTGACCTTAACACTGTTTATCTACTATAGCTACTATTACTCACTGATGGAGAGAGAATCTGGACCTATGATTTTATCACTTACAATACCTCCCAGTGTGGACATTCTCTCCAGTGATGTAGATCAGCAACTTAAATGCAACATACAATCTTTTAAAATTGCCTTAGGGCACTGAAAGGTTCAATGTTTTATCCATGGTCACACACAGCTAGCATGTTTCAGGTCATCCCAGTTCCATGGAGCATATTCTTTTCATTGCATCATCTAGTACTGAGATGGAACAGATATTGGTGAGTTTATATAACCACTTTAACTTTCTATTTCCATGGAATGGAAAAGTTCAGTGAACTTGATCATTACTTCTATGAATAACTTTGACTTTATACAGCTTTGACCTGAGTATCCAGAATGTTTACCCTTTTCTTCATAAGTTACCATACCAAGTCTTGCTCATCCCTTTTCCCCGGATTCAAAGCATCATTGTCAATGCATAAATAATGCAGCTTTATCTTTGACAGTATACAGTTTATTTAATTAAATTTGTTTGCCTGAAGCAGTCTGTGTTTCAGAATATTAGCCTTTCAGCATGAGCCACTACTTTTTGGAGTTTTAGTACTTTCATTTCTCTCATTATATTAAACATGTTATGTAACAACTAGAGGTATTTTTATTTAATAGGCACCACATAATTTCAAGTTATTATTTGAATGCAGAATTTCCAACTTCCCTGCCATGGAATTTGAAAAGCTTTATGCCACCAAGTCAATCCTTTTTTGTTTGTTTGTTTTAGACTTTTAACTTTTTAAGACAGTCGAATTATGATTCACTAATGCTCATGTTTCCTTTGTTTTGAGTTTTTGTGATATCTGGAAAAAAGTCATTGATAAACTACACCATAATTCAATACAGAACAATAGTTTGCAATAGTAACTTAATAAATCTCTCACTTCTCTATAAACTCTAGATGATGTTGTACAACAACACATATTTAAGTATTTTCCTCATGCTTTCATTAGTTGGCATAACTCACAAATATACTCTTGAGTAGTGGAAAGAACACTAGGCTAGGAGTGAGAATAGTAGCATTCTAATCCAGGATCTGCCACTGACCTGTTTAACAATGGAAAATTCACCCTCTATATGGCTCAGTTTCTTTATCAGTAAAATGAGAGAAATTGGATTATGTACCTCAAAGCTATACAATTCTAAAAATACTCTTATTCCTCATGATATCAAAGACAATACACAATGGGAACAGGGAGAAAGTCAGAATAAGGTTTTAGGATCTATATATGTACTGACCTGAAAAAATTGAAGGAATGAGGAGGCAGAGTGAAAACGACAGAGTAAAGACAGGGACTCACTTGAACTCTCCCAAATTTCCTGCACACAATATTAAAATTATGCCTCAATATGAATTCTAGAGTAGCAGAAGCAGCAAAAGATGGAATAAAACAATTTTACTGCCCAAGACAATATAGAAAGTCAGCAAAAAAGCTCTGTCTCACTCGGAGAAGAGTGAAGGGCAGTCCAGCCCTGGCACAGGCCATGACCAAGCAAACCAACAGCAGGCTTTCAGGATGAATAAATTAGTATTAGCAGCTATCGCTTCCTGAGCTCTCAAGTCACAAACACTAAGGGGGTCAGAAAATGGGTTAGAAGGAGAATACAGAAAATACTTTGCTGGGACTAGGTGCAGGACTTTGTTGCATTTACCTTACATGGTTCTGGGTCACACTCCCAGGGTAAGGAGGAAGACTAGCAGGGGCAGGGAATCTGATCATAGTTCCAGAGTGGAAAAGAGTGCTTGTGGTTGCTCACAGACCTCTGCAAAGACCAGAAGGGTACAGACTATACCTCGCTTTAGATCATACCACCTTGGAAAAATTGAAACTTACAGATCCCCAGAACTACCTCTGAACACAAGAACACAAAAAACCTGTGTTTTCCACTCCAGGAACAGAGCCCAACTTTAAAAGAAAATTTTAAATCAAGATAAAGTCTAGAAAAATGAACCAACATAAAAAACCCTGTCCACAAAAAAGTTACTATGATGACAGAGAGATCAAAACATAAACTCATAAGAACACAATGAGATCAAAGCAGATACATGTAAAGCCTCAAAGCAAAATGTGTATCAGTCCCATGCCCTAGGGGATCTTCAAAAGGATATTAAAAACAAAATGACAGGTAGAAGAAAAGTGGAGGAAAGAAATGGAAGTGATGTGAGAGTCAACAGGTAGATAAAGGAGGCACATGCACACACACACACACACACACAAACACACAAACACACAAAGACATACCTCAAGGAAATCATACCTTTAAAAACAAGATAGGTCAAATGTGAAAAAGAGGCACAAAAGTCAAATGAAGAAAAGAATTCCTGGATCTTCTTCCATGGTCCCAGCTCCTACATGAATCCACCAGTCACCTGAATTCAGAGGCAGACAGTTCCCAGGTCCTTGTCCAGTTCTCTGGGCAGTTCCTGCTACATACTAAAGTTCACTGGGTCCAGTACATCTCAAAACCTTCACAATTTCTGTTCCCAGGAATTCAAGGATCAACCAAGCCACAAACAAAGTCTTAGCATCCCAGTCATGCTTCCTCAGTCGTCTGGCATTTTGGCTGGCTCTAAGCCCTAGAAGAAATCTCAGACTTCCAGGCAGCAGCAGCAATGCTGGCCTTCCAGGCAGCCTTCCCAACAGTAACTTCAGCCTTCACCAGATCTCTTAGCAGAAAATTTTGAATGTGCCTCTCGGGGGCTTTTCTTATATACACACACACAGCATTGGCTTCCTTTTATGTCAGCAATAGGGACAGAGTTCACATCTTCTGTTTCTTTCGCAGAGGTTTGATTAGTTACTAAGGGCTAAGTACCTGCTTAATTGACATAACAAAAAGGGGTCTTCAAATTTAAATTAATTACCATTACAACAACACCTTAGATTTTTTTTTCTTTATTAGGGCAGTTAGAAGGAGTGTGCATAAATAGAGGGCATGGGTGTAAGTTGACTAACAGGGGATGATATCTAAAAAGTAAAATTAAGGAATGAGTAAAGGAGAGAAACAGAATGGGGTAAATTATATCACATGAAAAAGCCTTTAGAATGGAGGGGAAGCCTGGAAGGGGTGGCAGACAAGGTTTGAGTCTTATTCTCAAAGGAATTGGCTCAAAGAGGGAATAACATGTACATTCAGTTGGGTATAGAAATCAGTCTTACCCTACAGGGAAGTAGGATGGGAAAGGGATAAGAGAAGGAGAGAAATGACAGAACTTTAGAGGACAGATTAGAGAAGGTAATATTCAGAAGAAAAACACTGTTGAATAAGGTCATGGTGAAAAGAAGAGGCGGGTGGGAGGGAAGAGGAATAAAAATGGAGGGGAAAAGGAAATAAATGCTTAGTAATCATAACTGTGAATGTGAATAGTATGGACTCACCATAAAACAGAAGTGGATAGCAGAGTAGATTAAAAGACAGAACCCTACAATAGGTGCTACAAAAAACACACTTGAAGCAGAGAGACACACAAAGAGTAAAAGGTAAGGGTCCAGAGCAGAATCTATCATTCTTCAGCTGAAGTAAAAGAAAAAAAGTAGTGGAAACAATCATAATCTTGGACAAAGCAAAATCAAAATTATGATCTAATTAAAAGAAATAAGCAGGAAAATTGAATTTTGCTAAGAGTACTATAGACAATAAAGTAATATCAGAATTCTTAAAGGAAAAGTTAATGGGTTACAGGAAGAAATAGACAATAAAAACATACTGGGGGGTGGGGGGGTTCAGCTTGGCCCGTTCAAACCTAGACAAAAATAACAAATAGATAAACAAGAAAGAACTGAAGGAAATGAATAGAATTTTGAAAATTCATATAGGAAAGATTTCTGGAAAAATTTAATTGGAATAGAAAGGAATATACCTTTTTTTTTTCCTTCAGCAGTACGTGGCACCTACACAAAAACTGATCATCTATTAGGGCATTAAAAACCTCAAAAGCAAGTACAGAAAAGCAGAAATATTAAATGTATCCTTTTCAAATCATAATTCAATAAAATTATATTTAGCAATGATGATGAAAACTTATTAAACATTAATTGGAAGCTAAATAACCTAATCCTAAAGAATGAATGGGACAAACAACAAATATAGCTTAAGGGAAGAATCTCTGAGGTTTTCCACTTGACAACAAATCTCAGTGTGGCAACTCTCCCCAGTGATACAAATAAAGTGGAATACAAATTTTTAAAAGGCCTCCTTTTCTCAAGAATCAAGCTGACAGAGTAATTAGAAACCAATTTGGGAAGAGGGGTTTGTAACATCAATGCAATACCCATAGGAGCTGCTATGAATATGCATACATATTTCCAGGGTAGATTTGCAAAAAATAATAAACTCTCTTCCTCAAAGGAAAACCAAAATATTTATTTGGAACATCACTATTAGGACACCAGGAGGTAAGATTTAGCAAGGTACTCATCATCAATCCAAAGTGCCAACATCTTAAGTATTCTTCCTGTTAGGCCTCACCACAAACAAGTTCCCCTAAGCAAGTTCCTCCTTCCACTCTGCCTTGCTCTTGCTCTTGCTCTTGCTCTCAGCTTCGCCTCTCCTGCTCTATTTCAGTTATTCTGTTAGGCAAGTTCCTCCAACAATGGGATCCATGTGACTCAAGACCCATGTGGCTCAGGTTGTATCACAGCTGTGAGCTGGGCCAGAGATCAAAGCAGGTCACATAAGCCTATTAATGGACAGAGAAGATCTTCCTATCCCATTAACATTACAGGGTTCCACATCCAAGATTTCCTTCCCAAAGACTTCTACAACTCTTGTGTTTATGCCTAACCTTCAAAAAACCCAATATGAATGAAAATCAATTATCACTATATTCATATTATATATCTAAAAATATGTAGATGTGTATTATATATGTATATATGTGTGTATAACCAATCCATTGTCCTTTAGATGTCTGGGATGTTTATATTTCATATCTTTTGATGCCTCAAAGTTGCACATTGTTTTTCTTTTTTTTTTTACAATATTAATTTTTCTTTATTGGTATGAAATTTATTTTCACAATATCATAAAATTTCATTATATTAATGTACCATAATTTTGTTCAACCAGTCTGTTTGTTATATGCATGATTTGTAACTATTTTTCTACTAAAAAAGGGAAAGGAATTATCATTCATATAGCACCTACTATGTGCAAGAAACTGTGCTTATCACTTTATAAATATCATTTTTTTATTAAATTTGTTTATTTTTAGTTTACGTCATTCATTTCCATGAGATTTTGAATTACAAATTTTCTCTCCATCTTTCCCCTACCCACCCCCCCAAAACAGCAATCCCACTATATTCTTCCCCCTTCCCCCGCAATCTGCTCTCTCCTATATCCTCCCCATCGCCCCTCTGATTTTCCATTAGAGTAAGATGGATCTCCCTACCCCAGTGCCTGTATATCTTATTACCCAGTTGCAGCACATTGTTTTTCAAGTCCATACAAGCAGAGATGTTGATCTCACAGATTCTGAAGTCGTCGACAAGCATTTATTAAACAACTTCTATGTACCAAGCACCATGCTAAGCCCTGTGAATACAAATGTAAGTAGAAATCAAGATAGTCCTTACTTTCAAGGAGCTTATCTTATAATGGGGGAAGACAACAACTATAAAAAGGGTAAAAAGAGCACAAGAGGCACCCATTTGGGTGTAAAATACAAAAAGTTGAAGACTAAGGTTTGGATTCTGTAGAGGAATGAACACATGATTGACCTGGGCATTTTCCTCAAAATAAAAGTTCTGGAAGAACTAGTCATTCAGAAGAAAGTACCATAGAGGCAAAGTATCCAAGTCATCAGGGTTTCAGATATAAGTCTTTGGATTACTTACATGTCTATTATCTAAGGACCACACTGTCTATGTCCTGTGAGGCTAAATGCTAAGTTGGTTACAAAAGGATGCAATTTCTGGTGCCAAGAACTATTGAAGACCACTTCTTAAGTTGTAAGAAGTGAGTCAGGTACTAAGATATAAGGGAACAAGTCAGGACCTTGTCTAGTTGCTGGAACAAAGTTACAAGGGAAGAACTGAACTATCTTTAAAGTGGATAATGCTGAGCCACCTATGGCCCTAACTATTTGCCCTAACTATGGAGCATGTTATGTTTGCTTTCTTGTATGTTTTCTTATTACTACTCAGCACAACAGAAACGAGCACAGAACCAAGAAGAAATCTTCTCTCCAATACATTGTATTCCGTATTTCGATAAATACATGCTCTAAGTCAACAGTCAGTTGACAAGTATTTATTAGGCCTTATTTTGTGCCAGGCACTGAGCTAAATGCTAGGGATGCAAATGAAAACAAAACAAGTTTCCACCTTCTAGAAACTTACATTCTGATAAGTGAGACAACATGCAAATAACGAGATGCATAAAAGACATAAACATAATAGGTGAAGGCAATTTCATTGATATGATGCATCTTATGCAGATAGGATGAATCAGATATATTCCCGCATTTTCATCCTACAAAATTTTTTTTTCAAATTTCTCAAATACATCCTCATAGAGGATATACACATTGTTAGTTGAGGCTTTCTTCTAGATTTTTCACATCCCATGGATATCAGTACAGCATCTATTTTCCTTGTTGGTTATTTTCACCTCTCACATGACTGACCTATCTCCTTTTCCACTCATATATTTTCTGTTTGATACATTTTATGTGGTTTCTTGCATGAATTATCATTGATAATATGCTTCTGATTCCTTACACTCACTATGTATTTCTTCATTGTCTTTTATTATAATTTTCATTTTTCAGAGATGGTGACATTCCATAATTGCAAAGCTATATAGCATCACCAAGTGAATAGTGAAATACACAACTAGATGCATGATTTAATTAGGGTGGAAATTCCCTCCAGTGATGAAAATGACAATGCAGTTGTGCCTTCTCATCTTGTGTGACTTTTGTCTATGGCCTCTTAATATGTTAGGGTCTTCCTCACTGTCTCTTGACATTACAAGGATCCCAAATGAACGCACAGGATACTCAATGATATATTTGATCTATTCCATGGCTATTTGTCATGTTTTTTAATTCATCTACAACTGTCTCTGTGATGACATGCTTTGGGTGGTTCTTATATCAAGTTTTCTTCAAGCATATTGTTCCCTAGGCTGCTTTTCAGTTGTTTTATGAGACAAGTTTACTTGTAATCTTGTAAGGGAGCCAAACATGATGGGAAAATATAGAACTTGGAATCAAAATTCTTGTTCAAATCTCACTGCTAATAATTATGAGATTTGCACCAGACATTTATTTACTTTGTGCCTCAGTTTCCTGATTTGAAAATTGGAGACAATAGTAGAGTCTAACACCAATGTGAGAAAAGCCATTTTGTAAACCTTAAATCACTGTAGAAATATGTTGTGAGTTATTTCAATGTTCTTCCTTCCCCATAATACGATCTTTTTTTTGTTTTTTTGTTTGTTTGTTTTTGCTTTTTTAAAGTTATAGCCCATTTTTCTGAATGGATAGTTTACTTATATACATTGGGTTGTAGCACACAGTAACTTCTCATCTTTATCCTTTCTTCTAATTTAGAATTGATTTTACCTTTGCTCTAACCTGGAAGTATGCAGATAGTTGCTTAAATAGCTACTTTCTTTGGTAACTAGTCATTTCTGTGTAGCTACAGTGAATTTCAGTTTTGAATCCCACTACTTGTTTAGCCTTTCAATCAGCTCTTCTTAAAGAAATCTTTTATAAGGTATGTGAGTGAAGCTTGTGAGAAGTTAATAATTCTTTAATCTCTTTCATTTATTGATCCTGTACCATATTTTCCAGTGTAGGTCTATTTTCTCCTATACCACCAACCTTTGCATTGAAGTAACAAAAAATAAAGGTATTTATTGATTTAGTCTGGAGAACATTTCCCATGGTCATTAGAGCATTTCTTGACCTCCTCATCCTCTGCAAAAATGTCACAACACAAGCTGTAATTATCCAAATGTTCATCTATTTATTTATGCTTATCATAAACACTTCAAGGCAAGATGTCCAAACATCCCATAAAATGTTTCATTTTGCCTTTGGCTACATGATGAAATCATCTCTGCCAACTCCTTTATTGGCTTCTTTTAGAGGACCACAGTGGCCAACGGTCTAGTGATTAAGCCAGTCATACTTAGTGTTAGCTAACAAACCCAGTGTATCACTGAGTCACTTTCTTTCTGCTCACTTCATCTTGCATTGGCAAATGTAGGTCTTCCCATGCTCCTCTGAAAACATTTTCATCATTTCTTGTAGCACAGTGGTATTCCATGACATTCATATAAACATAATTTTGCAGTCATTCCCTGAGTGATTGGTATCCCCTTACTTTCTGGTTCTTTGCTCCCATGAAAGAAGGGTTGTTATGAATGTTTTTATTCATATGAGTCATTTTCCTCTTTTTAAAATCTCTTTGAGGGTATAGTCTTAGTGTTGGTATTGTTGGGTCAGGATATCCACAGTTTAATAACTTGTTTCACATAATTCTAAATTGCTTTCCACAATGGTGTAATGGCAAGCAAAGAAGTACTTAGCACCTTGTTTCAGCTATTTAATTATTCAGCTATTTAATTATTTCAGTTCAAGTTTCTTTTGATCCTTGTCCATGATTATAACAAGTCTTTGTTAAGAAACAGAAATTTTGAAACCCACAGTGGTACTGACCTGCCAAAGACAGGAACAGGAAGAACATAAGAGGTGGATGGAATGAGGAGGAGCTAATGACCAGATAAAAAGCTGAGCAAAAGCTGAGAGAAAGCAGAAGTGAGAAGAGAACATGTGTGGTGGCAGAATTGAGGAGAAAACTTGTGATGTCCCGGCACTCTGTTTATCTGTTCTGTCTGTGTTGATCTGTGTTTGTAATGCTTTGTACAGAAGTCCTGGGACCTTACTGGAAGGCCTGAAAGAAGATTTTCTGGTTGTCTGTTTACAGAAATCCTAGAGGAGGGTTTCAGAAGTCCTGGGACCTTACTGATGATTTGTGTTTACCTCTCAGACCTTGTTTGTAGATCTGTGTTGATTTCTACGCTGATGATTGTGTTGACCTCTTGGATCTTGTTTGTGGGTCTGTGTTGATTTCTGTGCTTATGATTTGTGTTGACTTCTTGGACCTTGTTTGTGGATCTCTGTTGATTTCACAGGCAGATGTGAATTGATGATGGTGCTGGTAATGTGAATGAATGTTATTTTGGCTCTGTTAAGCTTTGTCTTCCCAGAAACAGAAATTACAAAGGACTTGAGGTGAATCGGACCCTGTGAGCTTCAATATGGAACTAGATGAGGAGCTGGAAAAGGAGCTGAGAGCAGCTTACCTGCAAATCCAGGTGATGATTGGGTAGATTCAGGCAGGAGCTGGACCCATCGAAGAGGAACCATGGAATTTAGGAGCCCTCCTTGAGTCAAGATGAAAAGACCTCTCCTTGGATACTTAATGCTGAATGAGAAGATCATGAGTTACTGTGGCCTAGGGGTGGGAGAACTTAGTACCTGGTACCTCTTAAGGATGATTGAGTTAAGGATGATTGCAAACTAATCTCCAAGCAAGAAGAAAGAAGACTTTTTGACTGAGAGATTAAGACAATGGGACCTAGGGGTGGAGAACTTGGATCTTTGTATTTTGTGTCCCTTAAGGAGGCTTGCTCCTTAAGGATGATTGAGTTAAGGACTTACTTAATGATATATTTTGTTTAAAACTATGTGGCAACTTTGGTGATAAGTTGTTATGTTATAACATAGTCAATGCTGTACTTTGGTTTCTGTGAATGCTTTGTCTTAGTTTATTACTGAATAAATAGAGAGTTCACTACACTATGTGATCAGAACCTTAAAGCTATTCACAGCAGCAGTCCTCTGGAGAGCTGCTCGTGCTTGGTTTTACAAATGGCAGGACCAGTTCACAGTTATACCAGTTGTTCATTACACAATCCCACCTGCATTTGTCTTTTTCCCTTTTGGTCAACTTTTCCAAACTGATGTATGTGGGTAAAACCTCAGTTTCTATAATTTGCCTTTAATTATTGGTGATTTGGAGCTTTCTTTCATGTATGTATTGTCAGCTTGCATTTCTTTGAAAACCATCTTTTCTTTTCCTCTTACTATTTATCAATTGGAAAATAGCTCTTGGTCTTATTAAGTTGAATCAATTCCCTGTGTGTCTTAGCACTGAAGTCTTTATCAGAGGAACTTGCTGCAAAGATTTCCCAGTTGCTTCTTCTTCTAATTTTATTTGCACTAGTTGTGCCTAAACTTTACTTTTACATAGTCAAAATTGTCCATTTTACCTTCATAAATTGAATTTTTGCTAGATAATGCAACACTGGGGGGATGGGGAGAGTATTTACTATTATTCTTTGCTAAGTGTCTAAAAAATGTTCTGCCTGATGTGAAAAATAAAATTTCACTGAAACAAAAAACAAATTAAAATGTCATTATAATAGTTTCTTCCACTTTCTCTTTTGTCATTCTCCTCTTAACCTCTTACAATCTGGCTTCTGACCTTATCATTCCACCAAAACTGCTCTCTCTAATCTTATTAATCTCATTGTCAAATCCAATGGCCTTTTCTCTTTATTCTTTATTCTCCTTGGCCTCTCTGCACCCTGTGATATTGTTGATCACTTTCTCCTCCTTGATATCTTTTATCTCTAGTTTCTCAGGAAACCCCTATCTTCTGATTTTCTTCTTACCAATCTGACTGTTCCTCCTTATCTGTCTCCTTTACTGGATCCTTCTCCAGATGACACCCTCTAACCTTAGGGGTCTATGTCTTCCTCAGGGCTCTGTCCTGGACCTTCTCCTCTTCTTTCTCTATACTACTTCATTCTGTTATCTCATCAGTCCCCATGGACTTAATTACCATCTCTATTCTGATGATTCTCAAATCAACCTTTCTTGCCCCAATCTCTCATATGTCCAACTACCTTTCAGTCATCTTAAACTCAATGTCCAATAGACATCTGAAACTCAAAATGTCCAGAACAGAACTTATCATCTTTCCCCTAAATCCTCCCCTCCCCTTGCTTTTCCTGTTACTGTAGAGAGCAATACTGTTTCTCCAGTCCCTCTGGATCACAACTGGGGAGTCATCCTAGATGCCTCAGTACCTCTTATGCAATACCCCCATCCAAGTTGTTGCCAAGGCCTGTTGATTTAATCTTTCCAACATATCCCCAACACACTCCCTTCTTTCCTATGACACAGCCACCCTAGCTCAGGCTTTCATCACCTGCATGCCTTCATTACTGCAACAGTTTGCTAGTAGGTCTGCCCACCTCAACTCCCTCCCCACCCCACTTCATTTTTCATTCAGTCACTGAAGTGATTTTCCTAAAATACAGATTCAATCATGCCACACTCTCCTCTACCCAACCTCGACAACTCCATAAACTTAAGTAGCTTCTTATTGCCTCTAGAAGATAATATAAAATCCTGTGCTTGACACTGAAAGCCTTTCATAACCTAGTCCCATCCTATCTTTCTAGTCTTCTTATATCTTAATTCATGACAAGTATTCCAATGACTGTGGCCCTCTGGGTCTTCCAATGAATGAGACACTTCATTTATTGTTTCCAGTCATCTTCTCTGGCTTTCTCCCATACCTAGAGGATTCTCTCTCCCACTCTGAAAAATGATCTCCCTGGCATCCTTTAAGGACCCAACCAAAATCCCACAGTCTGCAGGAAACCTTCCCTAACCCTTCTTAATTCCAATTCTTTCCCTCTTTTAATTATCTTACATTTATCCTGATGGCTTACTTCGTATATATTTGTTTGTATATTGTCTCCCCCATTAGATACCTCCTTATGGACAGGGATTGTCTTTTTGTCTCTTTGTATTCTCAGAGCTTAGAACACTGCCTGGCACAAAGTAGGTACTCAATAAATGTTTACTGATTGATTGATTGAACTACATCTATATTTCAGAGAAATGAGTATTATTTAAAACTAGTATACACTTCAATGTATAACTATGGGAAAACTTGTCAAAAGTTGTATTCATTTTGTTTCTAACTTAAGTCTAAAAATAAAGCATGAAGAAAATGAAATATATGTATATATAAGTATATATGTGTGTATGCATATATGATACATATATATGTATATATGTAAACAATATTAACCATGAATTTTCTTTCTTTAAAATTGTTACAAAATGTCTCTTTGATGTACCCACCCTCTTGATTTGTTTGGGTATATGAACGGGCATACAAATAAGACATATTTTAACAAGTTTAAAGGAAAGAAAACCTTATTACTACCTTCTTGTTTGATTTTTGGCCTCAGAATTAAAATATAGAATGTACTAGAAGGGATGAAACTTTTGACAAATTTAACCATGGGCATCATTTGTCCTCTCCCTCTCTCTTTTGGGAGTGGTGATAGATAGATAGATAGATGGATAGATAGATAGATAGATAGATAGATAGATACATAGATAGATAGATAGATGATAGATAGAGATATATACATATTTTAAATTCATCCATATATTGTTTTGATACAACTGATACTTCCCAACAAGTACCCATACAAATGCCTTCTGTGAAGCACATTTCTTGAACAAACTTAAACAAGCTTATATAATAACCAAATAGCAATTTTGTGTACATCACACTCTACTTTTGTAGTATCAGACTTTTGACAAAAGAAGAATTTTATCTTAATTTTGATAGTAAAGTACGAACATTGTTGTGTTTTAACTTAAGTTATGTAAGCTAATCACATAAAAGTCAGATGTTTTATTGCATGCTCTATAATGGATACACTTTGGCCAATGATATGAATCTGTGTAATACAAAGATACGTTGTAAAAAACTTTTACTCCATTAATCTTTATGCATTTTGTGGATTATTAAGTCAATGCTTTTATTACCCATGTGTTCACTTCCCTCAAAAAAAAGGAATTTAAATTAGGAGTTGAATAAAATGAGGGCAGAGACACTATTTAGCAGCTCAGAGTAGTTGATTTTGTAATACTAGGTAGAAATGCAGAACTGAACTGTCTTTATAACACATGACCTTGCCATTCCTTTCCAGGTAACTACTGATTTGCAGGTGCTCGCTATTGAGAGGATTTTGTGGCAGGGGTACACATACATTAGACATATTGTTACAAGATTAAGGAAAAAAGGCAAATCCAACACTATTTACATTTGTATTACAAATCAGTTCATGATCAAGGTTGAAACAGAATGTACTGATGTTGCTTGATAAAATCTGACAAATTTTCCCTGAGGTATCAATTATTTGCTGGTCTGAATTCCCATGTATACCAAATTTAAGAATAATGATTACTTGAAAGAAATTGTCCCATTCTAACCCCAAAACCTTCTCCAAATTCATAACTGGGTGTAGTCACTCATGTTACACAGAAAAGTGTTAAAAGTTCACTTTTAAATTAGGAAGGTCCCTTTGGGGGTATCATATGAACTGGATCATAGGACATGTCCAAAAACAAAAATCTGCTTCATATCAGCCTGGCTCCACTGACACAAAGACTCTGGGGCTCCATATCTGGTTCACTGCCTTTATCACTCTACATAATATCATTGAGAGATAGTATTTCTCAGTAGGGCTTTTGTTACCACTGCTACATCAATCATTTTCAAGTTTCCAGTTCAGTTACTCAAGATCCTCTGGGCTCTATTGTTAATCTTCATTAATGTATCACTGACATTCATAACCAATTTACATTGGCTTTTGAGTAAGTCAAGGCTGTCAAAGGAGGACATTCTGATTTTTTTTTTAACTGTGATTGGTTTAAATTGCAAACAAACTTTTCTCTTCATCATTCAGTAGCATTTACAGTCTCTGTCACCAGGATCTCTTTTGTTGGCACATTTTAAAGATGTTTTCCTTCCAGAAACTTATGTTGAGTCCAAATAGCCAACTGAATGGACTGGTCAGAGATTATTTTTCTTACTTTTACTGAATGAACTTTCTTTAATAAGTAGCAATCTAGTCAGTCTCTCATTAATCCGGTATTCTGAAACTAAATGAGATCTAATCTATGACCAGGTATGTGTCTTAATTTTTTCCCTAAGCACTCACAAAGTTGGAGTTATTTCATTGTTTTTATTTCTTCCAAACTTAACACAGTATCTGGCTTGTTGCAGACATGTAATAAATGCTTATTGAAAAATTAAAACTCCAGTGACTTTCTATTGCTTCCAGGATCAAAGGTATTTTCGTAGGCACTTCAAATATTCACAATGTGCCTATCTTTTAAGTCTTCTTATTCTTTGGCTTTCCCCAGGGCTACCACAATCTGGCTACACTGTCCTGCCAGTGGTTCCTTGAACATTATACTCCTGTCTAGGGACCTTTTCTCTGGTTGTCCCTAAACTTGTAATACTTTTCCCTTCTCATCTCTGACTCTTATTTAACTTTTCTCCATTGCTTCATTCAAGTCATAGCGAAAATTCTACCTTCTACAGGAGTCCTGGCCATTTCTCCTTAGTGACTATTTCCTTCCCTTTAATATTATCTTTGATCTACTCTCTACATATCCTCTTTTTTAATTTTAATTTTTAATTAATTTATTTTTCAATTTTAAGCCATACTTCTTTCTAACAACAATAATGATAATGATAACCTTGCATTCTTACTAATTTTTGGTTTTCAACATTCACTTTTATAAAATTTTAAATTCCAAATATTGATCTTCCTCCCTACCCTCCCCCTTCCCCAAAATGGCATGCAATGTAATATAGGCTATATGTGTACAGTCATATTAAACATATTTCCACTTTAGTCATGTTGTGAAAGAAGAACCAGAACAAAAGGGGAAAACCACAAGAAAGAAAAACACAATAAAAAAAGAGACAACCCTATGCTTCAATCTGCATTCAGACTCCGTAGTTCTTTCTCTGAATGTGGAGAGTATTTTCCTTTATGTGAATTTTGGGATTGTCTTAAATCATTGTATTGCTGACAAAAGCTAAGTCTATCAAAGTTGGTCATCATACAATGTTGCTGTCACTGTATATGTTTTCCTGGTTCTGCTCGCTTCACTCAGTGTCAATTCATATAAGTCTTTGCAGATTTTTTCTGAAATTCACCTGCTCATCATTTCTTATAGAACAATGATATTCCATTACATTCATATACCACAACTTGTTCATCCATTCCATGGTTGATGGGCATCCTCACAATTTCTAATTCTTTACCACCACAAAAAGAGCTGCTCTAAGTATTTTTGTACATGTGGATCCTTTTCCTTTTTTTATGATCTCTTTGGGATCCGGACCTAGTATTGCTGGATGTAAGGGCATACACAGTTTATAGCCTTTGGGCATAGCTCCAAATTGCTCTCCAGAATGGTTGGTTCAGTTCACAATTCCACCAATAATGCATTAGTGTTCTAATTTTCCCACATCTTCTCCAATATTCATCATTTTCCTTTTTTGTTATATTAGCCAATCTGATAGGTTTGAGGTGTGACTCAGAATTGTTTTAATTTACATTTCTCTAATCAATAGTTATTTAGAGCATTTTTATATAATTATAGATAGTTTTGATTTCTTCTTCTCAAAACTGTCTGTTTACATACTTTGACTATTTATTACTATATATCTTCTTAGTAATTGGGTTTTTTCCTGTTTTACTGCACTATTAGAATGTGAGTTCCTTGAATACTAGGAGTATTTGTGCTTTTCTTTGTGTCTCCAGCACTGACCACAGTGCCAAGCATATAGTAGGCAGTTAATAAATGCTTTCCAATTGAATAGCAAGCAGATATTGTTTATTTAAATCTATATAAATTATTTGTGAGGGGAAGCATTCAAGAGGATGCCCTGAACAAGTTGATGAGCTCAGATTATGCTGAGCCCTTTTGTTTTCAGCCTGTCATTATAATGTCCCATGAATATCATCATAGCAGGAAAAGGCATCCTTTTGTATGGACTTATGTAAAGGACCCTAATTTTTCTGCTTTTTACACATTTCATTTACATACTTCTTTGTCAAGGATTCATTTATATATTTCTTTGTTTGTTTAATTGCCTTTCTTTTGAAATAAATAGACTTAGAACACAGAGTACTAGGAAAGAAATCAATTCATCAACCCTTTATACTTAAACCCAAATGTTTAAAAACAAAAACAAGCCAAAGCCCATAGGGAGAGTGATGGGGATGGAGTAGAGGTTATTCAAATATTATTAATGGTGATTCAACAAAAAGAAGTTAGTGATTCTAGGGCTAACTCATTCTTTCATAAGACATAATGAAGAGAAAATACAACTTTCGTAGGTATATAATATATATATATATTTTTTAAGTTTAATTTCTCCTACAAGTGAATATTTTATTCTGATTTGATGGTTTCTAACCTCTCCTAACCCCTACCAGCTCTGTGCATGTGCCTAACTCTCCAGGAAGTAGTCTTTCTGCATAAGTTTTTGTAAAGAGGGTTGGCCATGCCACAAAATGAATAGATGTTGAATACACTGAACTTTTTAATTAGAAAGGGACAATGGAATGGCTTTTCCCCAATGACAAGCAGGTACCTGGAAAATATGCCAGATTTAACTATCATCAGTAACATCAATAAAAAGTCACAGTGAGTCATTTTTTTTCTAATCCAGGACAGCTTAGGATGATAGGCAGACACTAGGGCAGAAACTGGCCAGGAGTAAAATTCAGCTATAGAGACAGAACAGCAGGGGTGGGCATGTTTGAAGTGCCCAGTGATGATGAAGGTATGAACACTGAATATCAGGGCTGGAAGCACCAAGAAAGAAAGAGATCCCAGGGGACTGTGTGAACTGGAACTGGGAAGCAAAATGGAGCACTTGGGAATAGCTACCAGATGCCAGTTCTATCACTCATCACTCAGTTCTGGAAAGGAGAGGTCCTAACTGTATACATAGGAAGGGTAAAGTTCCAAAAACTTACCTTTGTGATTCTTAGCACCTGAGGAGAGTGGGGAATCAGTTCTAACCTCTAGTCCTACACAGAAGTCTGCAATAGAATAACTAAGGCAGGAAACCAAGACCAAAGAAGTTCAGTCACTCTATAAAACTTCCCAGTGGGTTAACAGTAACTGAGTTCAGTAGTAGTCTACTGCTAAAGATCTAAATTTGGGTCAGAAACTTACAGAATTCATACCAGGAAGGCACAGAAAAAACCCCTCTCCTTAGATCACACTGCCTTGGTAACACTGAAAACTTGTAGGCCCCAGACTGAGTTGCAAAAAGAGTAGAAGAACATAAACAAAAGTTTAAGCCAGACACTCTCTGCAGAAGTATGCAGAGCCCAACACTAACATAAAGTCCAAAGCAAAGAAGTAGATTGGAAGACTGAGCAAATTAAAAAGGAACTTGACTCTAAAGAACTACTACAGGGACAGGGAAGTGAAAGACACAAACACAGAAGATGACAATAATGTGAAAACATTTAGAAGAAACCTTCAAAAATGAAGACAGAACAAAAGGCCAAGAAACATTCCAGAAAGAGCTTTTTTTTAAAAAAAAAAAAAAAAGAACAAAAATGATTTTAAAAGTCAAATGAGAATAGCAGAAAATAAATTGGGAAAAGAAATGAGAGCTGTTCAAGAAAATTATGAAAAAAAGAATTAGCGACTGTAGCCAAGATATCAGAGTAAGGCAGGAACTAGCCTAAGCTCTCCCAAATTCCCCTCCAAATAACTTTAAAATTACTCCTCAAAATGGATTCGGGAATGAAGGGG
>CM053585.1:443733844-443799195 GCA_028646515.1 Pseudochirops corinnae
ACACACATATAGGAATTATGTGTGTATGTATATATATGAACATGTCTCCCTCTATAGAATCTGTCCTTAATATCAGAGAACTGTCCCTTTTGTCTATCACCAGCACTGAGCAGTGATCTAGCATGTATCTATAATAAATCATAATAAATTTGATTATCTGCCTTGTAACATAGCTTTAAAATATAGCAGGCTTCTCGGTGCCATATCAAAATGTTAAAAAATGAAAATCCAGGGTATTTTTTAAATTTTATTTTGAAATTTGAGACAGCTAGCTAATCATACCCCTGCCTCTACCTCATTTTTTGAAGTCGATTTTTTGAACTGCAGTTCAATTTCACATTTTTCCTACTTATACTTTATCACATTGACTTGACCTAGTTGTCTAGCCTGTCAGGGTAATTTTGAACTCTGATTCTGTTATTGCTTTAGCTATTCCTCACATATTTGTTTCATCAGCATATTTGATAAGCATAACCTCCTAGGCCAGGGGTGGGAAACTTGTGGCCTCGAGGTCACATGTGGCCCTCTAGGTCAATCCATTTGGATTCAGTCAAATGGCTACACTTGAGGACCTAGCGGATCACGTGTGGCCTTGAGGCCACAGTTTCCCCACCCCTGTTCTAAGCCATTATCAAAGGCATTGTAAGAAGTATTAAACAAAATAGAGCCAAGCAAAGATTTTTGGGGCACTTCAATCCAGATAAGGATACAGTACTTGATCATATTTCACTAACTATTTAGACCCATACAACAAGAAATTGCAAAGTTTGAAATCTTAGGAGTGTCTTAGTGATTGTAGGGAAGGAACAGGCAAAAGGGCAAGTGTTCAACAACAGATGATAACCATAATGTGATGATTTAAGAGGAAAGTACTGACCTGGAAACCAAAGAACTATAAAGGGATAAAAGGGTGGAAAGAAGTCTATAGAAGTTTTCTGAACTTTCTCCTGCCTGATCTCTAGCTTTCAGAGGGAAGGTGGGTAATGAAATGGAGCCTCCCATTTGACTGTGCTCATTCCATCTTGTTCTCTGTGATAGAGTGAGAGAGAGTAAGTACCCACTAAACACTTATTGAATTGAATAGAAATACATTTTACTTTTTTTTAATATCGTTCAACTGTTTCAAATAATTAAACAGTGTTGTATAATAGGACTCAAGGAAGTCTTTTGACCAAGGAAGCTATAGAAACTCTAAGCCTTGGCTGTTTTAAGATCATCTTGAGGAAAACTCATGTTTCATCTTGACTCTGCTATGTAAAATGTAGTTTCTCAGGATCTTAACCCAATCTCCTTATAAAACCAGGAGTTGAGTATCTGTATGCTTACAAAGTACTTAGAAATCTTCAAAGCATATATTTTAGCATGACCAAGATTTTCATAGCATATCTGTTCTTCATATCTCAGGGGGATGTTTTTCAGTGACATCTCATCAATTGGAACTTCCCCATGAGTTCCATTATCCCACATGATCAATGGAACTTCACCTTACTTTTTAACAACAAAGTGTCTCCACTGGTTTTGATATCTCTTGTATGAAGGTCCTCTCACCCGAAGTACATTATATCAAGATTAAATGGAACACTCCATTTTTTTCCTGATCCATATTTGGGCCTTTGTCTCTCATGTCCGATTTATGTCTACTTGGCACATTTGAATGGAGCTATTTCTAAAAGGACATTTAGCTTACCCCTTGCCAGGAAGAAAGAAAGGGAAAAAAAGACTTTAGGAAAAGTTCCAAGGGTTTTTCCCCCTTACTCCTGGGGACACATAAGCAAAGCTAAAATCAGTGTAACCTAGGTCCTTCTATCTCCAGACGCATCTAACAACAATTCAATCTAACAACAACTATAGGAATAGCTAGAATTTATGTAGCACTTTGAAGTTTGCAACGTGCTTTACGTGATATCTTTGTTCCTCAAAATAACCCTGTGAGATAGGTGCCATTATAGCATTCCCATTACACACATGAAGAAAATGTGGCTTTGAGCTTAAGAGACTTAAGGATTCAAGCTTAGAACATCATTTATTAAGCACCTATGATATCCAAAGCACAGTGCTAGGTTGTGGGAAGACAAAAATTGAAAGACAGCCCTTGCCCTCAAGGAGTTTATATTTTTTCCCAAGAGTTATAACATGCAAATAGTTAAGCATATCAATGATAACTTGAGTAAATAGTCCTATCAACTAGGAATAATGGGAAAGGGATCCTGGAGAGAGTAGGAAATGAGGCAAGCTTTGATTTTTGTGTTCTAAGTGGAAGACATGAGGCAGATAACATGGGAAATGTCTGTGGAAAATGCCCAGAGAGAGAAGTTCAGGGAACTGCAAACAGTTTAGTTATAGTATAGAATGTATGAAGGAGATTAATGAGCAATCAATCAGAGTTGAAGTCAGATTGTGAATGACTTTGAAACTTCTCCCACTGGCCTTTGCCCAGAGATAGGGGAAGGAGACATGAACCTAATGTTCTTAGAGGTAGTTCAGTATAGTAGAAAGGGAACTGGACAGGGAAACTGGAACTGGGTCACAGACCCAGTTCAGTCCCTAACTCTCTTGGGACAATTAGACCAAACACTTGCTCACACTGCATCTTATTTTCCTTTTTTGTAAAATGAAGGGATTGAAGACGATCTGAAGTTTCTTCCAGTTTTGAAAAATTTTTATGTTCTTTTTAATGATTTATTATTTTATTTTCCTTCAATCACATGCAAAAGCAATCTTTAATGTTTTTTTTTTTAGTTTTGAGTTTCAAATTCTCTCTCTCCCCTTTGAGAAGGCAAGAGTTTTGATATGTTATACATACGCAGTCATGCAAAGCATTATTTCATGCTTTGAAAGAAAACAGACCCAAAACAAACATAAATCCAAGAAGGATAAAGCAAATAGAAAGTATGTTTCAATCTGCATTCTGACTCTATCAATTCTTTCTCTGGAGATGAATAGCAATTTCAATTTGGAATTGCCTTGGATTATTGCATTGCTGAGAATAGCTAAGTCATTCACCGTTCATCATTGAACAATATTGCTGTTTCTATGTACAATGTTCCCCTGGTTTTGCTCATTTCACTTTGCATCAGTTCATGTAAGTCTTTTCAGGTTTTTCTGAGAGCATCCTGTTCATCATTACGTATAGCACAAGAGTATTCCATCACAATCATATACAATAACTTGTTCCACCATTCCCTAGTTGATGGCCATCCTTTCAAGTTCCAATTCTTTCCCCTATTAAAAGAATTGCTATAAATATTTTTTACACATAGGTCCTTTTTCATGTCATTGTTCACGGGGAAGACTGAACAACTCAATATTTGCTCTCTTCTACGGACAGAACAAAGAAAGCAGAATGTTCACTGTGGAAAATTTACTGCTGAATACACATAGAAAATCAAATCTGAATGCTTCATGGGGAAAATTTGAATTATAGATCAAATAGGATTAAAATGAAGAATTGTAGGATATTTAAAGTTTTAAGGGATATTAGAGATTTTAGAGTCCAACTTCTTCATTTTACAAAGGAAGATATTGAGACCTAGGGAGGTTAGATGTCTTACTCAAGGTTGCAAGAGATAGTAGTAGGACAGTAAGATTTCCTAACTCTTAGTACAGTAACACTTTTCCTCCAGAATCATGCTCCCTCTAAATTATATAATTTTTAATGCTACAGTGATGCTAAATTATAATCTAGCATTATATATGCATATGTGTACATATATGTATGTATGTGTATGTGTATATATATTTTAAAAGCATCATGTTCAGAAGCATCTTTTTAAGTTCTATCTTTTTCACTGTTGTTTGTTTCAAGCTGAAATACAGCCAAAACAAAAATGGGGCAAACGTTTTTATTAAGTATGCTATGAAATGATGATATTCAAATGCACATAAATAGGTAATTTGTCAGATCACCTCATGAACACTCTCTCACTGAAATGACCTATTGTGTGTTAAGCTCAGGTTCAAGGAAGCCCAGTGACTGGGGCACAATAGACTGAATAACATGGTATGTAGATCATATGTTAAGAGTATTTTCATTACATCAAAGGATAAAAGTCTATATGTCAGTGCCATTCAATTTGTGAATTTACACAGAATGACTTACTCAAACTTTTAATATTATAACATATTAGTGGAGAGGTCTAGAGAGAGTGAGATGGTGGTAGAAGCAAAATCACCAAAAGCAAGGATTTCTCATAAGGTAAATGCAAGGTCCTGGAACAGAACTAGAAACATTGAGAGGTGTCATTATATAGGAAATAACACAGCGTTGCCAATAGCCAATTTGCTCGTTCAAGGCACTTGCTTTAGGTTGTCCTTATGCCCAGACACTGATATTCTCCATCAGCATTTCTCTTAATCCCCTGCAGCTGTGCTGGCAAAAAGGTCCAGATACCCTGGATCTGTAACCAGTATAAAATTCTTATGCTTGAAATGCTGTGAAACTGGCAGGAAGCAGCAATAAAAATGGAACAAATATACCAATGCTTCTATAAAAATCAACTGTCATCCTCAGAGATAGAAGAACCACCATATTTGGATCCTAACATCTCTGTCCCTGGTGTATACGAAGAAATTAAAATAACATCAAAATGGGGAGGTTGGGAAGAAAATCTGATCCAGACCAGGTACAGAATGAGAAAATCTGGACTGTGGTGTCATAATATAGAGGAATTAGTTTACAAAATAACTCAAGGAGAAAACAATACTTAAAAAAAAGAAAAATCATGATGGGTATTAATATTCTAAAAGATAATCAAATTAATAATAACTACTGACTTACATGTCTACTTTTTCATATTTATCAAATTTTTTGCAGATGTAGATAGAATATATTCTTGAATAAAATAGAAAACAAAGACAAGGAAGATTTTATAAGTGATGGCCCTCTCTTTGTAGCCCTCTCTATATTCACATGATCACTAGATTGAGGCACTTTCCATCCCTCAAATAGAAAGCTTCCTCATTGAAATTCCTGAATTTAATATTTTCCCCTTCCAATTTGTCCTTCATTCAATCATGAAATAATCAACACACATTTATTAAATGTCCCAGAAAATGTTCTAGGCACTGAGAATAGAAAACCAAAAATTCAAGTCTTTGTCCTATATTGTAAGCTGCCAAATTGATACTCCTATAGCACAGGTCTTAGCTATCCCTTCCTCTCTTAGGTAGCTATGGTGGCTTACTACTACCTCTAAAATCTTCTCTTTAGCATTTAAAGAACTCCATAATTCAGTCAAATTGGTGTACTTTCTTTTCCTTATTTACTACAATTCATGTTCTGTCTCTGTGTCTCTCATTCATGTCTGGACTCCACTTTCTCCAAGAATCCCTAGTCTCCTTCTAGACTTAGGCAAAATGGTACTTCCTGTTCAAGTCCTATCCACTGAGATGTTAATATATTCCCATGCCTCAACTCAGTTACTTTGTATATGATTTGTAACTACTGATTTATTAATGCTCCTCTCCAATAAAATATAAACTCCTTGAAAGCAGAGATTCTCTTTCTATCCTCCTTTGTTCCTTCCCTCCTCCTTCTTTTTCTCCTTCCATCTCTTCCCCCCTCCTCTCTTTCTTCCTTTTCTTTCTTTTTTTTTTGTCTTTGTATTCGCAGTGACTGGAGCACAATAGACTGAATAAATATTTTGTTATTGTCGAAATTCTCTGTAACAGGCCGCATCTTTAAGTTCTTGGAACATCAAAACTTATAAAGAATGAAAGTTACAGGTAACCAAAAGGGAAATGGAAAAATGCATACTGGATGAAAATAAGGTGCATGGTAGGTTTTTTTTTTTTTAATGTTCTGTGCAAGAAGTTGTATAAGTGAAACCATTGAGGAAATTTGTGATTGGTGAGGTGGACATCATGTGGTAAAAGCCAGTGATAAAAAATGGACAATTGGGTGCTATACAAGTAATAGTTAAAAATAAAAAGAACTAAAGGGAGGTTTAATATATATTAGGTACATTCTCTGTGATTAATATGCAATATTTGGGACTAAATTGTATGGGAAGGCATGGATGAATTATAGTCTGTACCAATGGAGGCAGAAAAATATAGGTAAACAGAAAAAAGTCATATTTTCATCTGTTATAATAATATATGAAGAGGAAATATAACTTAGTAAACAGAGAACTTTCCTCAGGGATGGAGAAACCTGAGTTTAGGGTATATCTCTGATACCATGCTGACTGTGTGACTCTGTACATATCCACCGTATATAAAATCTCACTCTCAACTCTAAAAGAGCAGTTGCATGTGCCCTTGTAGAAGGAGTTCCTTGACTCTGAGCTCCTAATACTGATCAAGAGACTGGTCAGTATATTTTATATGCAAATATATGTATGTATGGATAGATGCATACATTTATATATATATATGTATATATATATATATATATATATATATATATACATGCCACATTAAAGCATGCATAAATAGAATATAATGGAGGATATTAATATATCAAAGATAATTATATATAAATTAATAACTACTGACCAATATACTTAATTTCTCATTATAACATTTTAGGCCACTGATCTCTCTCCACAGACACCTCCCCCCCACATATACATACACACATACATATGTACATACATTTATACATTTATTTTATGCTACCCTTGAGGAAAATATGAAAAGGAAAGAGAGAAGCCTTTATGAGTGATTTCCTCTTCCTGTATTTTTACCTACACTGATTTCGTCACAACCCTAGCTCGGGCCTTTCTCATTTCTTAACTTCTGTGATCTTGCCACTCTATTACAGGCGCTCATCACTTCATGCCTGGATTGTTGCAATAGCCTGCTAGGTCTGCAGCCTCAAGTCTCTCCCTACTTCAATCTGTCGTCCATTCAGCTACTAAAGTGATTTTTCTAAAACTCAAGTCCGGTCTTGTGACCCCTCAGTGAACTCTTGTGGTTTTCTACTGCCTATAAGAGCAAAGTACAAAGTACTTTATTTGGTATTCAAAGCTCTTCATAACCTGGTTCCCTCTAACCTTTCTAGTCTTCTTGCACCTTACTCTCCAAAACATATTCTTCAGTACAGTGACACTAGTCTCTTGGCCTTTCCATGAAAAAGACACTCCCTCTCTCAGGCCCATGCATTCTATTTGGCTGTCTCCCATGCTTGGAATGCTCTCCTTCCTCTGTTCCACCTACACAGGGAAACCTTTCCTAATCCCTCTTAATTGCAGTGCTTTCCTTATGTTAATTATTTCCTATTTATTCTGTATGTAATTTGCTTTGTATACATTTGTCTGCATGTTTTCTCCCCCCTTAGATTGAAGGTTTCTCGAAAGCTGGAACTGTCTTTTGCCTCCTTCTGTAGCCTTTGTACTAAGCACAGTGCCTGACACACAGTAGGCCCTTAATAAATGTTTATTGATTCTTTCCCATTCTAATATAATTGCTTCTGAATGATACTTCCTGCATTCATAGATGATAGATGGAGACAGACCCATAGGTAGGTAGGTATACAGAAAGAGATGGAAATCAGGGCCTGATCTGCTGCCAGCAGTCATAGAGAGTTTCCTAGGTCAGTGAAAGCTCAAGTAACTTGCCAAGGGTCATACATCCAGTATGTGAGGCAGAAATTGAACCCAGGCCTCTCTAATTCTTAGGTGATCTCTTCTATCAGTTTTCAACACTGACCTTCCCTTTTTGCCATTAGCCTCTACTGGTTTCTAGTTTGGAGAGCACCTTGTTGTATAAAGGTTACATCTAAGCATGTGTTGTTAAATGTTTAACAACCAGCTTTCTGAAACTATATAATGGACTTTATAATTTAATCTTTGTTAACATAGTGTTCCATCACTCTTTTTCAATCTAGACAATCAACAAAATAATAAATCAAGCCCTGATTTGTAGCATCTGACTATTTCCTAGGTATGAATGTTCATGCTGAAAATTTAACAATCAGCTTTTGTGAGGAGGTTCAATTTGACTCAAAAACATACTTGGTACAGTATCCTCTCCTTTTTCTTCCATCAAATATTGCATTATTTGTGAATATACTTTAGAGAAAGTACTATCTTCTCTTTTTTCAGTTATATTTATTTGCCTATTACCATTCTTTTGTCACCTACAATATGTACGTTCTTGCCAATTGCACAGTGAAATGAAACACCCAAGAAACATCTTTTGGGATGGCTTTGCAATTTTCCCTTCAAATTATGGTTAAGCACCACAAATAAATTGCTGCTGACAGCCTGACATAAAGATGGCATGTATTAATGTGACAATTCTAATTAAAACTGTGGGCCTCCTCTCAGTTTCTGTAAATGTTGACTGACAGGTAAAACAGTATTTTGGAGGCAAAGATAGTACATACCTAAAAGCTCTATTAAGCTGAGGCTGTCAGTAATGGTAAAGTACTTCTCCTGTAACAGAAACATTAACAGAACAAGAACTCATCTGTACATTAGTTTGGGGGAACAGGCAGTGACAGAACAAGGTTACATAAATCAAAGGAAAAAGCTTCTCCTCCCCTTCCATCATTGTTGTCCACTGAAAATGAATCAGCTATGCCCTGTTACCACATAATGGCTTGTGACAAAATCTACATCCCATCCTCAGAGTTGCCTTGCTGTCGAGAGAAATTTCAAATGTACTCATGCTATACTTCTTGAGCTTAAGTGAAGAGAAAGAGGAAATAACAACACGACTTTGAAAATAAATATTGCCAAGAATAGCATTAGCCTGATGTTGAAACAGAATAACAAATGGAGCTCATTCTTTTGAACTGAGAGTTCCCAAACCTAAGCCAGATAAGTAGAAGAATTGTAACAAATCTAGTGCTATGGATGATTTTTTAAGTCATGGTATGTTTCTCAGAAAATCACATTGATCGCTTACTTTTTAGCATAAAATAAGTTTGAGAGGAAGAGGCATGGAGAATTGAACATGCTAAAGCAGCCCAGTGTTCCACATAGATTAGTGCTAGAAAGGAATGTAAACATGTTCTTCATTCCTCTATGAGGGATGTCAGTAAGGTATGCAGAAGACTTCCGAGAACATGAAGAGTGTGGACCAAGAGCAAACTGGTGGGAGGAAAGTGCTTTGTAAAGTTTGGAATATTGGAGAAACTGCAATTATCGCAATCATTCTAACTCTTGTGTCAGAGGCTCCCTCCTGACAAGAAGGCCCCAAGTATGTGTCTGGTAATCCTTGGCTTCTCATTCTGGTTAAGCCCATCCAGATTATCAGGAAACATCAATCATTTCTAATTTGTACTCTCCTCTACCTGCCATGTACCCCCTATGCCATTAGTTGTTACTCTCTACCCTGACAATATATCATCCTCTCGGCCCTGTAGCCCCCACCTTGGAGTTGTGGTGGGTGCCATGCTGTCTTGAGTGATGAGTATATCATGCCCAGTGTCTCTAGGCAACCCTAGAGCTCTGTAGGCATGGGGAACATCCAGACAAAATGTCAGCAGGGGAGAGGACTCTTTTATCCATGGATCAGTAATGGCAAGGAGGCCAGTGTCACTAAACTGAAGAGTATGTGGTGGGGTGTAAGGTATAAGAAGGCTGGAAAGGTGGGAGGGGTTAGGTTATGAAGGCCTTTGAATGCCAAACAGAGGATTTCGTATTTGATTCTAGAGGTGATCTTTTACCAGGGTGTTGACATTTGAAGAGTGCAAAAAGCACTTGTGGTTCTTTGGGAGCTCAAAAATGACTTGACCTTATTACTTCATAAATGAAAATAAAATAGGAAGCTACCAGATACTCACAACCCACTGGGACCCCATATTCTAGCTAAGCTACTCCTCAGCTGGCTTCTTGGAAAGGCTTCTCCCTCCCCATGGTCTCTGTGGGGGTAGGAGGGGCAGTTCCCCAGAAGTGATCTTACCATGTTCTCAGAATGTCCTGTAGTCACTACTGCATCCTGTCCTCTGTCCCCACACAGGGACCTTTGTGAATGAAAATTCCTTCAATAAGCAATTTTATTTTGATTTTGAAATTTCTCTTTTTATGCAAAGGAATTCAAATCAACAAACATTTAGCACTCACTGCATGCAGAATATTGTGTACTTGCTCCACAAGCATAAACATCTGTACTTTACTGCAATTATACTTTGGTAAACATGTTTATCATAGCTTAAGTAGTCATAGCTTTGAGGAAGGGCTATGTATCCTCTGAACTCTGTGTGGATTATGGTCTAATGGATAGAGGTCAGGTCTCAGAGCCTGGAAGATCTGGTTTCAAATTCTATCCCTTCCTATGAGCCCCTAGGAAGGTTACAACCTCTCAGTGCCCTAGGCAACTTTCTATGACTGTATATTGCAAAGAAATTGCCAGACTGTGTTGATAAATGTATTTTTCACATCTAAGAGTTCTCTACAAAATTAAATCACGGGTGCGGTCTCTATTTCCTTCCCTATATATGAATCGTAGGAGAAAAACTGTATATTCAGGAAGTGGTAAAGAAAGGACAGATTTGTAAAACTAACAGTTGTGCATCATGTAGGCAAAATGATGTATTGATTAGATTTTTCATCTTTTTGTGTGTGTACTAGATTTTGTTTCATTAGCTCTTATAGAATTGGAAGGATTCTTGACTGATCACCTAGTATAGCCTCCTGTCTTCAGTAAAGAAACCCAAAGCATCCCAGAATGATGAGAATCTATCCAGTTCTCATGTCTTCTGGAAAATCCATCTACTTCCTTTGCAATTCTATTCAGTGTTTGATAGGTGTTATTTTTAGAAAATGCAGCTTTATAGCTACCCAAAGTTAGCATGCTGCAGTAGAGATGGATACCCTCTTCTTGTCTTCTCTGTAAAGGTAGATGATGGCTAGTCATCATTCTGTGTAAATATTTGAAAATCATTATTCTTTGCTGTACTATACTTGAAGCCTACTATAAAGTTCCAATTTGCTAACTCTTCAGTCATCTCTGTAGTTCTCCTCTGAACCCACTCAAGGCTTATGTTAAGTTGTAGAGTACAGAATTTAATACACTAGTATAAAAAAGTTTGACATGAAGGATATTCTGCTATTGCTTTATATTTTCTTTTTTAGCTTACATTTATTCATTTATTTTTTTATTCATTCATTTTTCTATTCATCTGTATGTCCATTTTAGAGTGTATGAATCTCACTTAGGCTAGAAGTATAGAAACTGCTAATATTCCTAATCCTAATCCTCATTGGCATAGAAGACCTAGGCAGGTTCACCCCTTCTTAGGCAGCCTGGTGGTCCTTTGTTCACAAGAGCTCACCATCTTGGGGCCAAACTTATTATAGATGCCAAATTGGCTTTATCCCTACTGAAGCTAGAACTTTGGTGTTTAAGTAATCCTTCAGCCTCAACCTTCCTAGTAGGAGGGTCTACACATGTGTACCATCATGCCTGGCAATAGCTCACTTTTATATGACACCATAAGATTGACAAAGAACTCTCCTCAAAATAGTACTACCAGGCCCATAACCAAGTATTTTCATTGCCCTTTTACAAGTGAGGAAATAAAAAATCAAAGAGAGGAAGTGATTTACCCAAGGTCATATAAATAACAAGTACCTGAGCCATAGTTTGAATCAAGTTTTCCTCATTCTATGTTGAGTTTTCTATCCCTACACAATAACATCTTTATACATACACACACACACACACACACACACACACACACACTAAATGTAAATGTACATTAAATTCCAGTAAAAGGTTGATTAAAATTATATACACATAAATATTTAAAGATATGTTAAATGTATATAATATACTAAATATATACATATATATATATGTAAGAGAGAGAATATGTGTAAAAATCTCTTCAATTTAACTCCATTAAATCCCTTTTCAAAACAGAAATTGTTTTACTCACTACACTTCACGAGATTTCAGAAGCTTCTCAAACTTTCTATTTTGTTTTTTTTGGAGAGCTCTCTTAAGCCTTGTATTTGGAATCATAGAATTCTAGACTGGGAAGGTGGCCTAGCGATTAATTAGTCTAAAACCCTTATTATACAGATGGCAAAGCTCTCATAGAATATCAGATTTTTTTGGGGGGGGGGGAGGACCTTAGAAACTGTCCTTCAAACTTACCTCAATTAAAAAAAAAAGATCCAAAATATCCTCTTCCACATTCCTGCCAGTTAGTTGTCAAGCCTTTGCTTGAAGGTCTCTAATAAGGGGGGGGGGGGGGAGGGTCTCATGATCTTAAGGAAACCCCTCACCCTTTGGGGAAGTTATATCATTAGGTAATTTCCCCTTATTTCAATCTTAAACTCACTCACTACTCCTGGTTATGTCCTTTGAGGTCAAACACAGGATGTGGAATCCTTTGTCTACTTGAAAATCTTTATAATACATAAAGCCCACTACCCTAGCCTCTTCTCCCAGGTGTATTACTATATATTTTCAATTTCATAGTCAAAGATTATGAAGCCCCATTTGTCCCATGAGAGAAAGTGTCCAACACAATGTGTGACATATTGGGACTTTGAGATATATTTTTTTCAAAGTATTCTCATCCATTTTCCTAGATAGGCACAGTTGCAATCACTTAATGTTTGAGAAACTGAGTCTGGAGCAGGATCAGAGATGGTCTCCCAGGTACTGGGAACTGACTTCTAATCTCCACTACCCATAGAACTGAGGCAAATCCCAGCCAGGGGGCTCTGAATCAGGCTTAGTGATTGGACGTTGACCCTCAGTGAGTCAGTAGATAAACATTTATTAGATGCTTCAGATATGAATATGAAAAGGAAAGACAGTGATTAACCTTAAGGAGCTTATAACCTAATGGAGCAGAGAGGAGGAAAAGGTGCCCATCATGGGGGGCATGGTGGAAAAAGCATAGAAGTTTATAAAGAGTGCAGTCAGAGGAGCCAAAGATGTCCAAATTGAGGGGGAAATTTTGTCACACTTTAAAAGCTTATGGGGAGAGAAACACAACAATCTAATACATGTAAAATGATATCTCAAGGTAGTTTTTATTTGTGTTTTGCTAATTAATAATGATTTAGAGCATTTTTCATAAGACTATAAATTGTTTTGATTTCTTTATCTAAAAACTGCCTGTTTATAGCCTTTGACTACTTACCAATTGGAGAACGATTCACATTCTTTTAGATTTTGCAAAGTTCTTTGTATATTTCACATATGAGACTTTTATATAAAATTTCCCCTTTCCCCATTTTCTGCTTTCCTTCTGATCTTGGCTACATTTGTTTTATTTGTATGAAAACTTTTAAAATTTAATATAATTGAAATTATCCATTTTTACCTTGTGTCTATCTTTTGGTTATTCATAAATTGTTTACCCATCCATAAGTCTGATAAGTAATGTATTCCATGTTCTTCCAATTTTCCTGTAATAGCTCTCTTTATATCTAAGTCATGTATCCATTTTGATCTTATCTTGGTAAATGATATAAGATATTGGACTATGCCTCAATTTCTGCCATACTGTTTTTCAGTTTTCCTAAAAGTTTTTTTAATGAAATTATGAATTCTTATCCCCAAATCTTTCAGTCTTTACACTTGTCAAATAAAAAGTTACAATATTTATTTGCTGCAGTAAATTTTATGTCTATTCTGTTCCATTGAACTACCTTTCTATTTCTTAACCAGTAGTACAGATACTTTTCATAATTATTGCCTTATAATACATTATTTATATGTATATTTATACATGTGTACATAATATATACATATAAATATATATGTATATTTATATATATACATAATACATAATTTAAGATGTGGTAAACCTTCTTCCTTTACATTTTTTGTTAGTACCTTTTTAATTTTTGACTTTTTGTTCTTCCAAATGAATTTTATTATTTTTTTTCCAATTTAGTAAAATAATTTTTGGTAATTTAATTGGGATGCCATTGAATATATAAATTAGTTTAGGTAAAATAGTCATTTTTATTGTATTGTATTGTATTATATTGCCCACCCATGAACAATTAATATTTCTCCAATTATTTTAATCTGATTTTACTTGCATAAAAAGGTTTTTTTTAAAAGTAATTTTGTTTACATAATTCCTGGGTTCATTTTGGCAGGTTTGCTCCCAGGTGTTTTATACTGTCTAGAATTATTTGAAATGGCGTATCTTTTACTGTCTCTCCTTACAGGGTTTTGTGATATATAAGAATGCTGATGATTTATGTGGATTTACTTTATATCCTGCTACTTTGTTAAAAATACTGTTTCAGCTAACTTTTTAGGTGAGTCTTCGGGGTTTTCCAAGTATACCATTATATCATCTGCAAAAAGAGATATTTTTATTATCTCATTCCCTATTCTAATTCTTTCTATTTCTTTTTTTTTATTGATATGGCTAGATTTTCCATACAATATTGAATAATATTGATGACAGTCTGTATCCTTCTTTCACATCTGACCTTACTGGAAAGGCTTCTAGTTTATCCTGTTTACAAATAATGCTTGCTGATGGTTTTAGATGGATTTTTTTTTATCAATTTAAGGAAAAATCTATTTATACCTTTACACATTTATAAGGGTTTATTCCCCGAGAGAAATGAGTATTGTCTATTGACTTTTTTTTACTTTTGTTATTGATATGATCAATTATGTTAATAGCTGTCTTTATGTTACATGCTAATTAATTCATCATTGGTGGAATTATGAACTGATCCAACCATTTTAGAGAACAATTTGAATTTTATACCCAAAGAGTTATTAAATTGCCTATCAGGGGTGTGGAACCTGTGGCCTTGAGGACACGTGGCCTTGAGGACACATGTGGCCTTTTAGATCCTTAAGTGCAGCCTTTTGACTGAATCCAAATATTAAAGAACAAAGAGAAGACCACTGGTGACCTCAAGGCTGTAGGTTCCCCACCCCTGGTATATCCTTTGAGCCAGCTATAGCTCTACTAAGTTTTTCCAAAGATGATGGGGGAAAAGGAAAAGAACTAATGTGTTCTAAAATATTTATAGTGACATGGGACACAGGGTAATCTGCGAAGGTGCTGCTGCTGTTGCATGCTGCCCATTGGGATTGAGGCTGGAGGTGACCCACTGGAATCAGGCAGTTGGAACTCTGTGTCTTAGATGGAGAGGAAAGTAATGCAACTGGCAATGGAACAAAAGAGAAATCTTTTAAAACTTGCGTTAAGGCTTTGATGACAGCAGGAAAGGAATTATTTAATGAGAGATGAGATGTTATTTCCAAATCACAGCTGAAGAACATTCCAAAAAAAATATATGGCACAGAGAAAGCCTAAAGAATGAATCCTGAGAGCAGAGTGAGGCAGAAGACAATTTAAGACAAGAAAGAAATCTAGAGGAAGCAAAGAAAATTACCATTAAACAGGATCCAAGTCTTCCAGAGGCAAGATGTATAACGATTTGTGCTTTAGAAGCATGTCGAGGCTGACAAGGGAAGGCATTTGGCTGGGTCCACAGGTTATGAAGGCAAAGGAAGAATTTAATGTTTCTTATATTAAGAGATGGTAGAAGATATGTTCAATGTGTTCTGTCAAATGAACTGTGTCAATGATACAATTGAGACACTTTGTTTACAGAGAGTAGTGTGGCAGCGTATGGAATGTCCAATCTTATAGCATAGGATAAACAGACACCAGTAGTCCATGAGCAGAGCTGTGACTAGGGGGAATTGATTGACTTAACCCCTGCTGGAGGAGAGGTTAACCTGAAAAATGAAAAGTCTGATGTAGCTATCCAGTTTAATAATAGATACATGATGATCTGAGGAGGGAACGCGTCCAACATCTTGAAAGGATGGTCAGTGGTCACCACATGCTTTAAAGATCACTTTTTTGATAGGAGATATTGTGAAGCCACTCCTCCCACATTAGTACAAACACAGGTGGAATGTGGTGCCACACTTTTCAAACTTGACTACTTTAGAAAAGGCATTTTTGACTCAGTTGTCAGAGTTCTGTTTGGAGACTTGCATCTCAGCTTTTGGGGGAGATGTCTTTTGTATTGTTGAGTCACACAGAGCAGAATAGACCAGGACACAAAGACATCTAGCACAGTACAGTCACATTGAAGCCAGGTGCCCTTTGCTGACTTTTGTTGAGCTCCTAAAGCATTTGGAAGACTTGGTTTGTGATGTAGTAGGCAGGATCTTGAAATAATCTGCATCAGTCTTATTATATGACCTCAACCTGACTTTTGCACCCCAAAAAGACTTTTTTTTTTTGCTTTTTGGAGGGCAATTGGGGTTGTCTGAGGCCAGATTTGAATACAGGTCCTCCTGACTCCAGGGCCAGCGTTCTATTCACTGCGCCGCCTAGCTGCCCCCCCAAAAGACTTTCAAATGAATGAACTACTCAGATACTGTTGTGGCTAAAGGAACATGATATGAAGAAGGAAGATGGTACCTACTATGTATTCAGAAAGGAGATCCCAGAAGCCCCTGAGAGACTGATGACAGGCACCATGAATGAATGAATTTTGCTGTTTCGATCTCCTATAGAGATCAAGTCCTTCTATAAGCAGTGATGTCCTCAGGATTCTTGGCTTATTGAACCTATAGATGTGTTGATGGCAAATGTTGGTGAGATTGCAGGAGGCACCATGCATATCTGGGATAATGAAGAACTGTTAAAGGAATTTAAAAGAGAAGGCATTGATCCCACTTCCTGCTATGGCACACTGATCAGAGAAGATATGCCCACATGCCCCCATGGATGGCATAGATTCTATACCTCAGATGCATACCTGTACCCATACTTTATACAGCGCTGTAAACTCTAACTGTTCAGTAAATGACAGCAGTAGGAAAGGGTACACAGAGCTTAATGGAAAGATATAACTTCCCAAAATGAAATGTTCCATCTTTTTTTTGTCCCATCAGAGTGTAGAGTGTCACTGCTTGTGTTGTCTGTTCTCACTGCCATGATATAGTCACAATTTGGGGGGGTGTGCCAGAAATAATATGACCTCCAGTGGAAAAAAAAATCTGTTATCTTCTCTCTTTGTAGTAGCAAAGAACTGGAAATTGTGAGAATGCCAGTCAATAGGGGAATGGCTGAATAAACTGTGGTATATGACTGTGATGGAAAACTACTGTGCCATTAGAAATAATGAACTTGATCATCTTGGAAAAATATGGCTAGCCTTGCACAAAACAATGAAGAGTGAAATGAGGAGAACCAAGAGGATGCTATACAAATTAACAAAGATATTGTTTTAAGAACAACTGTGAGTGAATGAGTCATTTGGACTGTTATTAAATACCCTAATTAACTACAAGTACATATGAAGGAAGATACTAGCTGTGTCCAGAGTGGGGAAAAATAAAAGTATGTAAAGAGTGATTTTACACATATACACATACATTTTTGTCTAATGGTAGCCACCTCTAGAGTGGGAGGTTGGAGTGGGGAAAGAAATGAGTTTATATTATTACTTTATTATATTTTTTAAAAGAAATAGAAAGTTGTACATAATATATTTGTAGTTTCATTGGCAATCATCTTTTTATTATGCTGTATTATAGAAATGCTTGTTTTATTCCATAAATTAAAAATGTATAAGTATACAATGAGCATGCATATACATTATATACACATATGACCACATATGTTTATGAATGATATATAATATTTGGAGAACCAATTGTTACAAATTTACCAGCCTATCACTGGAATAGCTGTTAATGTCGATAATATGTGGTGGTAGGTTGCCTGGTAACTTGGATGGGTAGACTTTAGAAGGGAGATGACCTTCCAAACAAGCTATAGGAACTATCCTGCCTAAACTTCAGGAGCAACTCAGCTTGACTCAGAATTTATCTCTGTTGGCTCCTTTTACCCTGGGTACGTTTTTGTAGAGAGTTATATGCTCAGTAGTATTTTGTGTTTAAATAAAGCAACCACTCAATTATACATTTCAGATCTTCTTAACATTTTGGGAGGTCTTGGATCCCTTTGACAATCTGGTGAAGCCTATGGACCCCTTCTTACACTAAAGTTTTTAAAGAATAAAATAAAATATGTCAGATTGCAAAGGAAACCATTTATACTGAATTACATTTATCAAAATATTTTTCTAAAATATTCACTAATCCCAGGTTAAGAACTCATTCTATCTATCTGTCTGTCTGTCTATCTATCAAACTCCAGTGTTTTATTGCATCAGAACTGAAAACAATTTAATTTTGGCCCTAGGATACTCTCCATAGAAGCAACTAGGAGGATTCTCTTAGCTCTCTTATTTTGACTTGTCTCAAGGTAAGTTTTGGTTGTTGCTTTTTTCTCCTGGGAAGGTTCCTACTTTGATTGCTTTAATGTTATTTTAATTAGCTTCTAATATTATAAAGTATTACAGAAGTATGCTTTTGTGATTGACCTCATTTGAAACACATTAGAGAGGACATGAAGGGTGGAATCTCCCAGTGTATGGTGACACAGCCTGCCAAGAGAGTAGTTGGATAAATTGACACCCACATATCTTGACTACAAGAAGATTCTGGGCTACTATTCACCATAGCCAGAAGCAAAAGAATTAATCATAGCAGTTGCTATACAGACTGAGAGGGGCTCCAGAAACTGTGGGTGATACCTGAATGCATCCTTTGGTATTGCAGGGTACCCACAACAATTGGATATGATGATCTAGCAATATAGTCTCTGGTCCTTGTTACTCAACAGGATCAGGTTCATTCAGCAAGGTTACATCCCATGTCCCACCCCTGACCCCAACACACACACACACACACACACACACACATGCACACACACACACACACACGCACACACACACACACACACACTCCTATCCAAGTTTCACATTTATGTAGTGGACAAGATGCTCTGAGGGAAACTTATTATTCTAATACTCATCTACAAAGCAACAAATCTATTGGGAGGCAGCTGAGGGGCCTGATTATTTATTTTAACAAGCAAAAAAGGAAACTTAAAGATTTAGCAAATATATAAGAGATTTAGACTAGGAAGCAACCTGAGCGATTGTTTAGTCCATTCTTGCTTTATAGATGAGAAGAGAAAGCAACAGAGACCTTTAAATAATTGTCCAGTGTAACCTAGATACCAAGATTCAAATGTCATCCTTTATAATCCATTCCCAGTGTTTTTTACATTGCATCACAGTAGCTCCAGGGGCAGCTGGTGCAATTGATAGAATGCCAGACCTGGACTCAGGAAGACAAATCATCTTGTGTCCAAATCTGGTCTCAGACACTTACTAGTTGTGTGACTCTGAGCAAGTCACTTAACCCTGTTTATCTCAGTTTCCTCATCTGTAAAATAAACTGGAGAAGGAAATGGTAAACCACTCCAGTATCTTTGCCAAGAAAATCCCAGTGGGGTCAGAAGAGTTGGGCACGAATGAAAATGACTGAAAATAAAACAGCAATAACATGCTTGTTCTATATAGCTTAAACAAACAAAACACTTGTGGAATCTAAAAGGATGGAATACTTATCTCCTTTTCAGCTGCAATCCCTCTGACTATGTATATGCAAGCACAAATTGTTTTAACTTGTGTACTTGTGTGTGGATATATATGGGAGGACACATTGCCTTGATTTAATTTCAACCACAAACTTTTCCTACTTTAGAAGAGAAAATGAAGTGAATGAAAAAGGAACTTGATAAGGAAAGAAAGGTAAATGGACTTCTGAGCATGTGGGGAAAAACATATATAACTTGGCTTTTAATGGAGTTGCAGTTGAAAGATTTTTTTTTCTCTTTTCAGGGAGAAAGGGAAAAGCTATTTCAGCAAAAATGGAGTTCTGTGTAGCTTGCATTTCCACAAAACCATCTCACTTTAAATAGGACTTCCACCTTGAAATCCTTTCCTTTCAGATGATAAAATATCCCAGTACCAATAAGGTTTCCTTCACTACTATGCTATGGAAAGGAAAGAGCTCTAGGATTGTTTCAGGAAAACAGATGGCTAGTGAATAACAAATAAGACAGCTGGGGATCATGGTGTGGTAGATGGTCACGGAGTCAGGAGGACTTGGGTTTAAGTTCTAGGTTATATGGCCTTGAGCAAATCATTTAACCTCTGAGTGCCAAAGGCAACTCTGCAATATTACAAGTGTCGGAGGTATTGATCTGCATTGGTAGGGTAGATGACACAGAAGTTCACTATTCCAATGAAAATCCAGGTCCAGTGAAAAACAAAAGAAAACTGATGCTCATACTCTGTATAGAATTTCTTCATCTGTACAGTGTGATATATCAGTTCTCATTTACTTATCAGAGACATTTAACTTAAGATAATAGATATGGAGGTATTTTAAAATAAGGTCATTATGTATTCTTGAAGTATCCAACAGAAATCCATTATGACATATCCAGACTGTTTCCAGGCTTTGAGTATGGGCGCAGTGATGGACTTTGGTCTTTTGTTTGGCTAAGTTAAACTCATCATCAGGTTGGTTATAGGATGAGAAACTCTGAAAGGCAATCTGCTAAGACTTAGGCTGGAGATCTGCATCTGTAGATGGAGGAAGTAGTCACACATATGAAATCACAAATCAATCATTCTATCGACATGCTTTTACTTATCATGCACTGACTGTGGGCTATGCACCATGGTAGGTTTTAGAGACGCAAAAACACAAAGGGAAACGTATTTTGATCTCAACATCCTATTGGGATAGACAAAATGTACATTTATGCATATATGTAGAATAAACATAAAATAAGAAAGCAGTAAAGGACAAAGTAGTTAGGGGAGAAAAAGCACCTCAAGTTTGAAGGATGTTAAAAAAGCATGAACATGTTGTCTTCTGACATTTATATTAGACAAATAATTTTTCAGTTTTCATGGGAAAAATTAAATCATAATGTGTAAATAATTTAATCTAGTTATTTTAGTATTTCAGAAAACCTACAGTTTTAACAGTCTTAGCAAGCTATCTTTATTAGCTTCAGGAATTGGTGGTTTGGGGTGAGGGAGAGCAGTAACTGCCAAACCTTCTGATATTAAGCCTCTTCAAATTCCTACTGTAGCTAGACTTTCCTTAGGCAAGATACACACAGGTTGTAATTAGACTTATCTTTGAAAATATCCTAGCTTGGTAGGATCTGACAGATTTTGGGACCCCTGGGCCACTTCAATACCATGATGAGGGAAGGAATCAGACTTTCAGTAATTCATTTTATTTCAATTCAATTGAAAATAATTTATTATCAGCCTACTAGATTCAAGGCACTATCCTAGACAATGAGGATACAAAGACCAAAATGAAACATATTCTGCCCCCAAAGAGTGTGTATTTTATTAGAACAGGGTTTGTGGGTAGATTTTAATGTCTGTTTACTTGAGTGGAAAAAATACATTTTTATTTCAATTTAATGCATTATATTTTAATAATGCATTTTAATATATTACTTTAATATATTTATTTAATAATATATTATTATACAAATATAATAATATATTATATTTCAATTTATTATATATTTAACTGATTTCCTTTATATTATGTCTTCTTTATGCATTTAAATACATTACCCTGCGAAGAGATTCATAGGTTTCACCAGAATACCAAAAAGGTCCATGGCTTTAAAAAAAACATTCGAAATCCATACTGAAGGATTTTGAATGAATACAGGAAGGAATACAACATGCATACAAAAATACATATACGTGTGTGTGTATATATATATATATATGCATACATACATACACACATATATAATGTAACACTATAATGTGCTTCGGGTTGATACCCTTCTCATGAAAGCTCTGTGTGTGGGCCACCCACAAAGGTGAGAAACCATGAGAATTACTGAACAGAAGCTCGATGTAAAAATTATATAGATATGGTAGCCATAGGAGGAGATGCCATAGACAAGATCAAGGACTGAGAGGGATAGAGGAAGAAATTATGGTAGTCCAGATAAGAGGGGAAGAGGGACTGAGTGGGTGTGGTGTCTACAAGTAAAGATAAAAGAACAGCTGCAAAAATAATGTGGAGGGAACATTTACAAGGCAGACATGCGATCTAATTGGTGAATGTCAAAGATGACTATGAGGTTACAAATCTGGAAAAATAAAATAGAACTTTGGTAGAGTAATTAACACAAATAAATATGTTTGGAGAAAAATAAAGTTTTCAGGGAGTATATAATGAATTTCATTTTGCACATATTGAGATTGAAATGCCTGTGGAATGTCCAGGAGGAGTTATATAGCAGGCAGTTGATGCTACATAAATGGAATTCAGGAGAGAACTTAGGCACAGATATATGGATTTGACAGATAAGATAGTTAAGGGAGAGGATTTAAAGAAATGAGAGAAGAGAGCCCAAGACAATCCTGAAGAATGCCCACACTAACAGAGCAGGGAATAGAAGATGGGGTTTTTTGAGCAAAGGTTGCTAAAAAAGCAGCAGTCAGATCGGTCTGAGAAGATCCAGGTGGGAGCAGTGTCACAGAAGCCAAGGGATGAAAGAATCTAAAAAGAGACCATGATAAAGAGTATTTAAAGCTGCCATGAAGTCAAGAAGAATGAAGACTGAAAAAGGCATCAGTTTAGGCAGCTAACGAGATTATTGGTAACCTCAGAGAGGGCAATTTTTGTCGAGTACTGGATGCAGAAACCAGGTTAAAAGGAATTGAAAAGTGACTGGGTGGTAAAAGGAAGGAAAGCAGGAAGAAATAAAATGAGCATTTGTTGAGCACAAACTATGGTTCCAGCACTGTGCTCAAGTGTTTTACACATATTATCTCAGTTCATCTTCACAACAACCCTGGAATGTACATGATGATATTATCCCAATTTTATAGTTGAGCAAACCAAGACTGAGAGAAATTAAGTGACCCCCAGGGTCATGCAATAGGTGTCTGAGACTGGGTTTAAACTCAGGTATTCTTGACTATAGGCCCAGCACTCTACCTACTGCAGCCCAGAAGTAAAGCAGTCAATGGAGGTAATTTTCTGTTAGGAGTTTTATGGATCAATAAAGCATTTAAAAGCACCCACTTTGCACTGTGCTAAGTATTTGGGATACAAATACAAAAAAAAAGTATTATAGTCTTACCCTCAAGGAGCATATAATCTAATAGGATGGAAGCTAAAAAGAGAGCAGTGGAGGGGTAGAAGGAGGAAAAGTCACACAGCTCCCAGGGTAGTGTGGCTCGAAGAAAAATGAGATGTTTTGAACTGGCTTTCTCCTTCAATGGGGGTTTTGAAGTTCACTGCTCTGCTCTCTAATGAAAGAGACCAAGGATGATGATAAGGTAAAATGCTAAGGCTGTTAGGATTTAGCAGGATGCTATGTTCCCAATAATGAGTTTAAGATAATATGAACAAATGATGATAATAATGTGACACTATGGTATCATTGAATTATGATATCAATGAATGATTATGAGATGGACCATAGAATCATAACTTGAGAGGATGGCAGGATCAAATGGAAGTTTTAAAAATTAAAAATCAAATGGAAGTTTAAAAGAATTAAAAAAAAATTTATCACAATTATTTGCTTTTGCATGATCTGTATTTCCTAGTGTATCCTCTCAACTTCCTCTCCCAGAGACCCATACCTTATAATAAAGGATGAAAAAAAAAAGGAGAGGGAAAAATGTTCAATGGGACCAGTCAACATACTGAAAAATCATAGCATTGTATGCAGTTTTTCATATTCATGGTCCCCCATTTCTACAAAAAAGCATGGGGCAGGATCTAAAGGAAGTATTGTTTTTAAAGATATCTGGGATATGCTCATAGCTAGTGGAGGGAGGTAATGGTAGGTAGGGAAGATTGAAGATGAGAAGAGGGGAGGGACTGATCAAAGAGGCAAGTTCTGAGAAAGATGAAATTTAGAATAAACTAAGAATGTGAATTTGGGAAAGAGGCCTTATTCTCAGAGTTAGGAGTACAGGAAGAGTGAATAGATATAGAATTTAAAGGTCTGTTGAGGTATGGAGGAGAAAAGTCAGCCCTCATGTGGGAAATTCTTTTTTTTCCCCTAGTAGGAAATTAGGCTATCATCTAAGAGAAAGGAAAATAGAGAAAGTCTGGTATGCTTGAGGACATACAATTATATCGTAATTGCTGCTAAGGAGAGTGGAATAGAGACAAATCAAGGAAGAATTAAAGTTTTGCTCTGCAACTGTGCAATAAGGGTCAAACTGAGATGAATGGTGTTGACATAGGACTCTGATTTGGAAAGCGTGCAGCTGTTGGAGACAGAACAATCTGAGATTGAATTTTGCTGCAGACACTTATTAGCTGTGTGATCCAGGGAAAGGCACATGATTTCTCTGAGCTTTAGCTTCCTCGTCAGTAAAATTAAGGGGTAGGACTCACTGATCTCTAAGGTCCCTTCCAATTCTAAATGTACAATCTGATGATCAAAGGACTTGCTCCAGCAGGTAGATAGTTGAGGAAGATTGAGGGTGGATTATTTCCAAGGCATTAATTATAGAAAGACAAGGATACAAAGGAGTAAGAATGGAAAACAGTTTATTGTTTTTTTTAAAGATTATTTTATTTTTCCCAAATTTATGTAAAAACAAATTTTTAAATTTTTAAAAAAACTTTCAGTTCCAAATTCTATCCCTCCCTCTATGGCCCTTCTGCCCCATATGGTAAGTAATTTGATATAGGTTACACATGCACATTTGTGCAAAATATATTTCCAAATTAATCTTGTTGTAAAAGGCAATAAAGAACAAAAACAACATCAAAATATAAATAGAAAATATTATGTTTTGATCCTCATTTGGATTCAATCAGTTATTTTCTCTGGGGAAAGATATCATTTCCCACCATGAGGGCCTCAGAATTGTCTTGGATTGTTGTATTGCTGAGAATAGCCAAGTCAATCACAGTTGATCATCTTACGATATTGTTACTGTGTACAAAATTCTCCTGGTTCTGCTAACTTCATTTTGTGTCAGTTCATTTAAATCTTTCCAGGCTTTACTGAAAGCAGTCTGCTTATCATTTCTTATAACACAATAGCATTCCATTGTAATCATATACCACAACTTGTTCAGCAATTCCGGAAATGATGGGTATCCCCTCAGTTTCAAATTCTTTGCCACCACTAAAAGATTTGCTATAAATATTTTTGGATAAATAGGTTCTTTTCCTATTTTCTTTCAATCTCTTTGAGATATATGCCTAAGAATGGTATTGCTAGGTCAAAGGGTATGCATAGTTTTGTCAACCTTTGGACATAGTTCCAAATTGCTCTCTAGAATGGTTGGATCAGCTCACAACTCCACCAGCAGTGCCTTTGTGTAGTGATTTTCCCATATCCCCTCCAACATTTATAATTTTCCCTTTCTGTCACATTAGTCAATCTGAAAGGTATGAGGTTGTTTTAATTTGCATTTCTCTAATCAATAGTGATTTAGAGCATTTTTTCATATGACTATAGATAGCTTTGATTTCTTCATCTGAAAACTTTCTGTTCATGTCCTTTGAGTATGTACCAATTGAGGAATGACTTGTATTCTTATCAATTTGATTTTGTTCTCTACATATTTGAAAAATGAAGCTGTTTAAAGATAAACTTGCTGTATTTTTTTTCCAAGCTGATTTCCTTCTAACATGTCTTCTCTGGTTTTGCTTGTGCAAAAACTTTTTAATGTAAAATAATCAAAGTGATCCATTTTATACATTGTAATTCTATCTCATTTGGTCAGGCATTCTTCCCTTATCCATAGATCTGAGAGGCAAACTATTCCATGCTCCCCTAAATTGCCCATGGTATCAACCTTTAATTTAGGTGTGGGGAACCTGCAGCCTAGAGGCCACAGGTGGCAGGTTCTCCATTCCTGGCTAAATCATGTACCCATTTCAAACATATCTTGGTATACACCATAAGATGTAGCCTATACCTAGTTTCTGTCAAACTATTTTCCAGTTTTCCTAGTACTTTTGGTCAAATAGTGAGCTCTTGTTCTAAAAGCTTGGGTCTTTGGGTTGATCAAACACTAGATTACTATGGTCATTTACTACTTTGTATTGCATACCTTAAACTGTTCCACTGATGCACCAATCTATTTCTGAAATAGTACCAGATTGTTTTGAGGTTTTCTATTTTATAATACAGTTTGAAATCTGATAAAACTAGGCTACCTTTCTTCACATTTTTTCCCCATTAATTCCCTTAATATTCTTGACCTTTTGTTCTTCCATATGAATTGTGTTATTATTTTTTCTAGCCCTATGAAAAATTTTTTGGTAGTTTGATACAACACTAAATAAGAAAATTAACCAGAACTGTCCTTTTATTAATTGACTCAGCCTACCCATGAACAATTGATATCTTTTGTTACTGTTTAGGTCTGACATTATTTGTGTGAGAAATCTTTTGTAATTGTGTTGATATAATGTCTGAGTTTGTCTTGGCAGACAAATTATTATTTAATATTTTCTACAATTATTTTGAATGGAATTTCTTTCATTCCTTGCACTGGACTTTGTTAATAATATATAGAAATGCTGATAATTTATATGGGTTTATTTTATATCCTACAACTTTGCTAAAGTTGTTAATTATTTCAAGTAGATTTTTAATTGACTTTCTAGGATTCTCAAAGTATACCATCATATCATCTGCAATGAATGATAGTTTTGTTTCTTCATTGCCTATTCTAATTCCTTTGATTCATTTTTTTCCTCTTATTATTATAACTAGCATTTCTAGCACAATATTGAATAATAGGGGTGATAATGGGTGTTCTTATTTCAACCTTGATCTTATTGAGAAGGCTTCTATAAATAATGCTTGCTAATGATTTTAGATAGCTACTACTTATTATTTTAAGGAAAGCTTCATTCATTCCTATGCTTTCTAGTGTTTGTAATAGAAATGACAAGTGTACTTTGTCAAAAGCTTTTTCTGCATCTATTGACATAATCATATGATTTTATCTGGTTTTGTTATGATATAGTCAATTATGTTGATAGTTTTCCTAATATTGAACCAGTCCTGCCTTCCTGGTGTGTGGGTGTGTGTGTGTGTGTGTGTGTGTGTGTGTGTGTGTGTGTGTGTGTGTGTGTGTGTGTAATCTCCCATATAGTCATAGTTTATCTTATGATATATTGAAGTAATCTCCTTGCTAGTATTATATTTTAAAATTTTACATCAATATTCATTAAGGAAATTGGTCTATAGTTTTTCCCTCTGTTTTTGCTTTTTCTGGTTTACTAGTCCTTATACTTTATCTTATACTTCACTTACATATTTGTGTCGTAAAAGGAATTTGATAGGAGTCCTTCTTTGCCCATTTTCCCAAATTATTTATGTAGTATGCTGATTAATTATTTTTTAAATGTTTGGTAGAATTCATTTGTGAATCCCTCTAGGCCTTTCAAATTTTTTTCTTAGAGCACTTATTGATGGCTTAATTTCTTTTTCTAATATGGTGCTATTTAAGTATGCTATTTCCTCTTCTGTTAATCTGAGCAGTTCATATTTTTGTAAGCATTAATCCATTTCATTTAGATTATCAGATTTATTGGCATATAATTGGGCAAAATAATTCCTAATAATTGCTTTAATTTCCTCATTATTGGTAGTGATCACCCTTTTTGTTCTGATACTGGTTAATTTGGTGTTTTCTTCCCTCCCCCCCAAATTAACCAATTATTTATCTATTTTGTCATATTTTTTTTCATAAACCCAATTCCTGGTTTTATTAATTAGTACAATGGTTTTCTTATTTTAAATTTTATTAATCTCTTTTTGGATTTTTAGGATTTCTAATTTGTTGTTTAATTAGGAATTATTAATTTGTCCTTTTTCGATTTTTTTCAATATACTCCATCCATTGATCTGTTCTTTTCCTATTTTATGATGAAAGCATTTAGAGGTATAAATTTTCCCTTAAGTATTTCTTTTGGTTTCATCCAATAATTTTTGGTTTGTTGTTTCATTGTTATCATTCTCTTTAAATTATTTACTATTTCTATGATGTTCTTTGACCCACTCATTCTTTAGGATTAGATTATTTAGTTCCCACTTAATTTTTAACCCACAGCCTTTTATGGAATATACTTTTTATTGCATTATGTTCTGAAAATCGTGCATTAAATATTCCTCCTTTTATGCGTTTGTGAGGTTTTTATGCTCTATTATATGGTCAATCTTTGTGTAGATGCCATGTACCATTGATTAAAAAGGTGTAGTCCTTTCTATTCCCATTCAATTTTCTCCAGAGTTTTATCACTTCTAACTTTTCTAAAATTTTATTCATTTTCTTATCTTCTTGCTTGTTTATTTTTTGGTTAGATTTATCTAAGAGAGTAAAGTTGAGGTCCCCATTGGTATGATGCTTTACCCTTTATTTTCTCCTGTAACTCATTTCACTTTAAAAAATTGAGTTACTATACCATTTCGTGGGTATTTGCTTAGTATTGATACTACTGCATTGTGTGTGGTATATTTTAGTAAGATGTAGTTTTCTTCTTATTGCTTTTAATCAAATCTGTTTTTGCTTTTGCTTTGCTTCAACTGAAACATAATAGTTTCTGCTCCAGCCTCTTACCTTTACTTTTTATATATCTCTCTGCTTCAAATGTGTTTCATATAAATGACATATTGTAGGATCCTAGTTTTTAATCCATTCTACTTGTTTTATAAGTGAGTTCATCCCATTATCATTCAGTTATGATTCCTAAGTGCATATTTCCTTCTATCTTATTATTCCTCTGTTTATCCTTCTCTCCCTCTCTGGAAGTCAATGCTATTGATTCAGTTTCCCCTTAGTCCTTCACTGGCTTGTTGGGGTAGGGTCTCACTGCTGCCTTGTTAGGGCATGGCCTCCTGCTGGCTTGCCAGGGTTGCCTGCACTTCCACTCTCACCTCATTGAGACAGACCTTTCTTGTTGACATTCTAAGTTGTCTTGGGCTGGTAAATTGTTTCACTCTGTTCTTTTGTTGGTTCTGCCACTCTAGAATTCATTTTGAGACAATATTTTAAGTTATTTGGAGGAGTATTTGGGAAAGTTCAGGCTAGTTCCTACCTTACTCTGCTGTGTTGGCCTCCATCCTCCATGACAGTTTACTTTTAACTATATGGTCAAAATTATGATAAGAAGAAATTGAAGGCAGAGCAGTGATAATGGACCAGGAGAACAGAGGAAGTGAGGCAAAGAAATGGAAGGTTGTGGTGAGGCCAAAGAATAGGTCCAGAGGAATGAAATAGAGGATGGTATATAAGGATTGATGGGTATGGGACTACTTCTGTGTCTGTGTAGATACATTCTCTAGAAAATCCAGAGTCTCTTGGTAGTTTTGATCTTGGAAGAGACAGAATGGAAGAAGGACTATGAGCCAAACTGGTCCCCTGTGCTGCTTCTGCAAAGGGAGAAAGGAATGTGATTATTGTGCACTGTCCCTGGGACAGAAATCAATGAAAGTAATTGGAACTGATAATTTATGGTGTAGGGCAGTTTGTGTAGGAGAGATGTGATTAGTGAGCCAAATTGAGTAAAGGCAGAAGAACAGCAGATAGGAATAGAATCTTAGGGTGAGATTTATGAGTGTACCCGAGGCCAGTATACAGCACCTTTCTTTTCTCTACTGTCCTAGAGTTCTTTACTGGCATGTGCTTACTTTGTACATGTTGGGTCTGGACTATGCCTAGACTGCTCTGCCCCCTCATCTCCACCTTGGTTTCTCTGTCTTCCTTTAAGACAAGACTCAAAGTCCACCAACTGTAAGAGACATTTCTCAGTTCCACTTCAATGAATACTTCTTTAATATTACTTTTCATCTACTCTATGTAAACCTAGTCATTTACATGTTGTCTCTCCCATTAAAAGGAATGCTCCTTGAGAGTAGGGACTGTTCATTCATTCATTTAATTTTTTAAACTTTCTTTGTATCCCCAGTGCTCAGCATAATGCCTAGTACATGTTAAATAGTAGTATTTTTTATTTAGTAATTTATATATGTATATGTGTGTATACACACACACATATGAAATAAATTATTTATTATGGACTTTGTAAACAATCTCTTCCTTTTTCTACTCTCTGATGTAGGGGACAAATCAAGAAACTCAACTCTCTAGTTGCAGCTATCATAGCCTGCAAGTTGCTTTAAATGATTATTTTTAACTGTATACACACACACACAGACACACACACTTTTGTTATTTAAAATTTCCATAAGAGAAATGGTCATAAACTATAATTTGTGTCTAAGTCTCTAAATGCATAGTTTGAGATTCAGAGAGGGAAAACTAACTCAAAATGAAGAGGAGATTTTCTTTAACTCCAGGTAGGCTGATTAGTTAATCCAATTTTGGTAATATCCCAGAGTATATTCATACTCATTTCTCTACTTATGAACACAAAGAGACTTAACAAGCAAACCAGTAGCAGTGAGAATTGGAAGCTAGTATTTTGGTAAGCACATCGTGCATACCCCAGGACACCTAACCAGTCCCTTACCTGGCTATATTAGTGTCACTTAATCTTTTCCTCAGTCTTTTCTTTCTCTACCTTATCATTTTTTAAATAGAACCCCTTCTTTTTGTTTCCATTTCAAGCATTTTCCCTAGCTTGCCTTGTCCTTGTAGTCAGTAATACCTTTCACCAGAAATCTGAGATAGGAAAAGTTAGTAGGTGATGAAAGGGAAGGAAATAAGCATTTGTATATGAGTGCCAGGCACTGTGCTCATCACTATAAAAAATATTACCTTCTTAGATCCCCACAACAACCTTATAAATTAGGGGCTGAGATTATTCCCACTTTACAATTGAGGAAATGGTGCAGATGAAGGTTAAGGGACTTGCTCAGGGTGACATAGTTTCTGAGGCTGGATTTGAACTCAAGTTGTCATGACTCCAGGTCCAGAACTCTACCTGCTGTGCCACCAGCTGCCTCTAATACTGTAATTTTGTAGTGACTAATCCAACACATTTTTCCTTTAGAAGTTCCCTTTTTTATTCTTCCAGCCCATTCTTATCTCTTCCTCTCACACAAAGTCTGCATTGCCTATAGCTTTCAATGTGATTTCTTCCAGATCTTTTCTCACTGTGATCTTTCTCACTCTGCAAAATGAATGGATAAATAGAAAGGAAGCAAATTAGGGGGAAAAAAAGGGAGAGAGAGAGCATTAGGGAGTCAAATGATCACACACTAATGTATCCCTAAATAAACTACATCAGTTTTATTTTCTTCTCCTCATTTGGGTGGCTTTAAAAATAGATAAAGTCTTAAAAGAAATACACATCATAAAAGTGGACACCCACAGGGTCACTGCACATTTACCTCCATAATTCACCTCCATTAATCAGATCAATTAGTGTGCACAGTTACAAGCCACATCTGTATAATAAATAAACCCTGAGCACAGCTCAGTCTTTAAATAACATTTTAAGAGTAGCTGTGATCACTAAAAAAGAGACAAAACAAGGCTTTCTGGAAATATTAATAATGTGTTATGTGACATTTTTCATTTGGATTTTTAAAAGGAAAATCCTGAATTAAGTTCCCTTCAGAATATTCTAACTTAAACATAGGAAGAAAATGTTATTCAACTCTGAATATGACTTGCACTTTGTCACTGGGGGTGGGATACTTTAGACATTTGTTTATTTTTAATTTCAATATTCATTGGATTGATCATCTCATCACTATGGGCACTGCCTCCTGTCATCAGTGTTGATCATGACTCTTACATGCCTCATCACATGCAATGCATATCTGTTTCCTTACATTTCTCTGGGAATAGGAATTGTTTTCTTTTTCCCAGCTGGATCTCCAGCTCCAACCTTGTACAGCTTCTGGCACTTAGTAAATGCTTATTGATTGATTGACAATATGAATCCTCCCCATGTACCCACCTGATGGCTTTTTAATGCCTTCTAGGTCTTTTAATATTTTGTAGATGGAGCAAAACCTGGTCTATTTCTATGTTGCCCATCTTTCTTACTGCATGTTCAGACTAGCTCTTTATCTGGTCATTCATATCTTAGATAATGCCTTTTATACCACTTTTACTCTCCATGTGGCTTTCTATTGCTCTTTCAGTCACCAATGATTATGATTCTACTAAAACCATGGCGTTCATGACTCACAGCTATAGCACCAAGGGAGAATATTGGTGTTAAGATGATGGACTTCTGCATTTTCAGAGGTTATTGAAAGCCTGTGAGACTTCCCAAATGCAATCCAGTTCATATTCCTTTGCAATTTAGCCCTCACTCTACTCCATTATGGGTGCAGATTATTGTCCCTGTTCAGTGCCTGCCCAGGCACTGAATGAACTTGCTCGATGGACTGTTCTTTCAGTTTCATGTACAGAACTCCTGTCCCCTCGAAGCTTCTTATTGTTCAGCACTGTCCAACTCTTTATGACACTGTTACAGTGTTTTCTTGGCAAATATATTGGAGTGGTTTGCCATCTCCTTCTTTAGAGGATTAAGGCAAACAAAGGTTAAGTAACTTGTCCAGGGTCCTGTAGCTAGTAAGCATCTGAGGTCAGATTTGAGCTGTTCTTCCTAACTTCAGGCCCAGCACTCTATCCAGTAATCCACCTAGCTGCCTCTGGGATAGGCCTGCACATCATAAGGCCTGTGGGTCACTTGCAGTCTGCCAAAGGATTTTGGGCAGCCTGTAAAAAATGTAGAGGGTGTTAAAGAAAGTAAAGAGGTAATGAATGCTTTGTCTGTGCTCAGCTTAACCTGCCTTCCACTAGTCACTATTGTGTCAGTCATGTAACAGTGGCGGGTTGCCGCTGCATATGCTCACCTGTTTGTTAGGTGACTTGTGGTAACCAACCATAGTCAGCCTGTCTCTAAAAATTTGTCTGTGTCCCTGAGGAAGTGTAGCTTGTTTTAATTTGGGGTCTACTTACTGCCAAGTTGTACAGGTCTGCTCTAGGAGCTTACATTCTACTCATTTCACAGCTGCCCAATTTCAATTTGAGCAAAACTCAGAGGGGAAAGCAGCCCTTGAAGGTTGGTATTCTAAGCAGATTAAACTCTTGGGCTGGGTGAGTAGTTTATCTGAGAAAAAGTAATGGCATTTGGTGTTTGCATGGTACTTTAAAGTTTGCAAAACAATTAAACATTTTTAAGCACCTACTTCATATAGGCTCTGTACGAAGGTCTGAGGGTACAAAGACAAGCGAAAGACATTCCCTGTTTTCAAAGAGCTTACAATCTAATGGGGGAGGTAACATGCAAATAAATACACACAAAACATATAGCCTACATGTAGGATAAATCAAAATAAACAGAGGAAAGGCATAGGAATTAAGAGGGATTAGGAAAGGCTTCCTGTAGAGGCTGGGGTTTTAGTTGATACTTAAAGGAAATCAAATTGGTCAATAGTTGGAACAGAGGAGGGAGAGTATTCCTGGGAGACAGCTAAAGAGAATTTCTGGGTCTCAGAGAATGTGGAGGTGAACGGTGAAAGAAGACTAGGATGGTAGGTGGGCACTAGGTTATAAAGGATATTGAATATCATACCTAGCATTTTGTATTACTTTTGAATGCAATAGGGAGCCCCTGGAGTTTATTGAGTGGGAGGTGGTATGTAGGATATGATAGACTCTGTGCCTTAGGAAAGTCCGTTTAGCAAATGAATGGAGGAAGAGCTGGAGTGGAGAAAGACCTGAGGTAGGTGGACTCACGCATAGGCTATTGCATTAGTTCAGGCGTGAGGTGATGAGTGCTTGCACTAGAGAAATGGCAGAGGAGAGAAGAGAGCATATTAGAGAGATAAGGTTAAACGGACAGGTCTTGACAACATCTTAGATTGAGGAATAAAGTCAAAGATAACTCCTAGGTTGTGAGCCTGAGGGACTGGGAAACTGGTGTTGGCCTCAAGTAAAGAGAAAAAGTAGTTGAGAGTGGGGGGAGAGTTTAGCGGGGAAAATAATGAGTTCCATTTTGGATATATTGAGTTTAAGATATATAACAGACATATAGTTGGAGATGTATTTGGTGATGTGAGATTGGCTGTCAGCAGAGAGTTTCAGGAAAGTTAGAATTTGAGAACCATCAGCATAGAGATGGTAATTAAATCCACGGGAACTGATGGGATCACCCATTGAGGTAGTATAGAGGGAGAAGAGAAGAGGGCCCAGGACAGAACCACAGGCAAATCACTTCACCCATCTTTCCCAGTTTCCTCAACTGTAAAGCAGGGATAATCCTAATCATCATAATGCATAGCACCTTCCTCACAGGGCTGTTTGTGGAATCAAATGAGACCATATTTGTAAAAAGACAGAGTTTAGTGCAATGCCTAACACATAGTAGGTGGTTAAAAGTAATGGCATTTGGTGTATACATTGTACTTTAAAATTTGTAAAAACGCTTTATATTCATTTTGTTTTGTTTTGATATAACTCTTTGAGGTAAATTTTGTTCTCATTTGAAAAGATTAGGAAACAGGTGCTTCTGATTCTCTCTATCCGCCTCTCAGTAGAATGTTAGGTTTCTAAGGGTAGGGACTATTTCATTTTGGTCTCTGGCTCAGTAAATGTTTACTGGTTTGAATTGGGCCTCAGAGAGGTTAATTGACTTGTCTATGGTCACAGAGCTAGGGTCAAAGACAAAATTTAAACCCAAGTCTTTCTTGGTTCCAATACTACCTCCCCTCTGAATTTGAAGATTAAAATCTCTTTAAATGCAGGGGACCTCTACTTCACAGTCCACTGCGAAGTGGCAAAGATCTCTCAGCTCCAGGCTTTGGATAAAAGTCCTTCAATGGTATTGACTGCTTACCAGTCTAGAAGGTGTGGCAGGGAGAGGTGAATTTGTTAACAATTACAACTCCTTCCTCCCACTATTGACATGCAGTTTCACCAGCTATTAATCCTTGTTTCCATTGCCCAAGACTGTGGATTTGCAGCCTTACTTTATATTAATAAACTAATTTAGTGACAAATTACTGGCATAATTGGATTTGAGCTTCAAGCACAATAATTATTGTTAGATTTTCCACAGATCCAAATATTTTACTGTAATGAATATTCTTGTGACATTCCCATCTTGAAAGATTTAGTAAAAGATCCTTAATGTCCTGTATTTTGCCTAGATTGGAAGGACATTTAATTCAGAACACTGAGGTAGTTCTTACTATGTACCAGGCACTCTGGTAGGACTGGGATACAAAAATAAAAATGCTAGAACATCTGCCTTCAAGGAACTTACATTATAGCCTTTCTATAGCCTACCGATTTGCCCATTGTTCTCCTTTCCTCTCTGAAATTCCATTTAAAGCATAAATGTATAGGAGTAAAATAGAAAAAGTTGGTCTTTAAAATTGTATTTCAGTTTTATAACCTTTTTGTCTTAAGACATGAACAATTCACGGAAACTTCGGACAACTAACGCATAGTATCATTCAATATATTGATATTAAATATCTCTAGATCCCAAATTCAAAATATTGCAGATGATTTACCCTCCTCCCCCCATTAAATTAAGGAAATTATATAGAGGTAGCTAGCTAGTGCAGAGGATAGAGGGCTGGGCCTGAAGTCATTATTAAGAATTGAGTTCAAATCCATCCTGGGACACTTACAAGCTATGTAACCTGGGCAAGTCACTTAATCTCTGTCTATCTCAGGTTTCTCAGTTGTAAAATCAGGATAATAACGGCACCTACTTTCTAAGGTTGTAGTATAGATCAAATGAGATAAAATTTGTAAAGCACTTAGAATAGTGCTTAGCACAGAGAAGGTGCTTAATAAATCCTTCCTTTCCATGTTCCACGGATGCACCATTTCTTAGCCTGTTCCAGATTGTTTTGATTACCAATTTGTAATTTAGTTCGAAATCTGGTACTGCTAGCTCACTTTTCTTCACTTTTTTTTTCATAGATTCTTGACCTTTTGTTCTTCCAGATGAATTTTTTTATTTTTTTCTCTCTCAATAAAATAATTATTCGGTAGTTTGATTGGTATGGCACTAAATAAGTAAATTAATTTGGGTAGAATTGTTTTTATTATATAGACTTGACCTATACACGAACAATTCATATTTCTCCAGTTGCTTAGATCCGTCTTCATATGTATGAAGTGCTTTGTAATTGTGTTCCTATAGTTCCTGGGTCTATCTTTGCAGGAAGAGTCTCAAGTATTTTATACTGTCTGCAGTGATTTTAATAGAATTTCTCTATCTCTTCCTGCTGGGTTTTGTTGGTAATATTTTGAAATGCTGATTATTTCTTTGAGTTTATTTTATATCTTACAACTTTGCTAAAGCTGTTAATTGTTTTGATTAGCTTTTCATCTTTTAGCTTTTATCTCATTATGAACTTCAACTATTACTTGAGCTAGTCACATTTTTTCTCCATCATTTAGAGATAAGATAAAGAGGCAAATATTCTGAAACTTGTTGTATTTCATTTGTGTTTTTTTCTTACTCCAGCAACATCTCTAGTTTAAAAAGCTTGATAAATTAAGGCTCATCTTATTTCTTCTCTGAAACTTGCCTTTTCTGTCTATTTTCCACTAGATGCAATCAATCAACCAATAAGCATTTATTAAGCACCTTCTCTGTTCCCAGCACTATGCTGAGAACTGGGAAGTACAAAGACAAAAGTGAAAACATTTCCTGCCTTTCACAGTTTTGTATTCTGATGTCTCACACACATATACAGATATGTATGTATATGCGAGATAAATAGAAATCAAATGCAAAGCAACTTTGGAAGGGGTAGTGCTTGAGCTGTCTTAAGGAAAACAAGCAATTCTATGAGGAACATCTAAGGACAGATAGCATTCTAGGCAGGGACTCTGGAGATGGAGAATTGTGTGTAAGAAATCATAATTAGGACAATATGGCTGACCCATAGAATGTATGATGCCAGAAATGTATCAGGATTCTGGAATGACTGAAAAGTGTCAGGGCTTTAAATGCCTTGAAAAGCTTTAAATGCCAAACATAGGATTTTACATTGTGTGCTATAGATAAAATGGAGCCATTGGAGTTTATCTAAGAGGGATATGTAGGTATATGAGACATGGTTAGACATGAACTTTAGGAAAATCATTTTGCTGACTGTAGAGAAGTGGCATCAAACTCAAATAGAAAAGGGAGCCAATAAATATGGAACCTTGTGTGCCACATGTTTTCTTAGAAAATCCCACATGCTCATATATTTCTTTTTTTATTAATACATTAACACATTACAGTCAGATAGGAACTACATTTTAATCTGATTCAGGCTGCTCTTGAGAGTGTTGTGGGCCACATGCAATCTGCAGGCCATATGTTCGATATCTCTGGTGTAGAGCATAGATTGAGCCGGGGGATGCTTAAGACAAGTAGAGCAAATAGGAAGTTATTATGACAATCTAAGAAATATATGAAGAGTCCCTGAAATAGAGTGCTAGATTTATAACTGGAAAGAAGGCACCAGATAAAAGACATATTGTTGGTGGGTCACAGAGCATTTATGAAATATTCATTACATGCCAGGTCCAGAGTTTAATTCCAGTGGATACAATTTAAAATAAAAACCCTATCACTGTTCCCCAAAAAGTTCATATTCAAATGGCAGATACCAAGATTGCAAGTTGAGTGCTTAGAAGGATTGTGGTGCTCTCAACAGTAATAGGGAAGATCAGAAGATGGGAGGAATCTAGAGGAGAGATCATGAGTTCTGTTTTAGAACATGTTAAATTTGTGATGTCAATGCAATACCCAGTTTGAAATATATGCAATTTGTGGTGCTGTAATGGACCTTAGGAAGGAGACTAGGGCCAGATATATAGATTTGGGACTCACCTCTGTTGACAGATAAATTCATACATGGCAGCTGATTAATTAGGTCACTAACTGAAAGAGCACAGAGAGAAGAAAAGAGGTCCTAGGATATAGTTCTCACAGTAAGTGGATGTGCCTTGGATGATGACCCAACAAGGCAATCTAAGAATGGGCAGTTAGACAGGTAGGAGAAGTAGGAAAAAGGTATCCAGCAAGAAAATGTGGTGTGGCCATTGATATCCATTGCTTCAGAAAAATCAAGGAAAGATGCAGATTGAGAAAAGGCCATCAAACATAAAAGAATTACTCCATATTGATGTTTTTACCTTCAAGACAAAGTCAGGGTCAGCTTCAGAACGATATGGAGTCGATGATTTGATGTCCTGTGTTCCAGGAAGGTAAAATCACCGTGAATTTATTATTGAACACTTACTCCCTTTCACAGATTCTATGCTGCAGTAATCAATGTGGCATTCTCACTGTGCCTCATGTGTTATTCCATTTCCCATCTGGACTAACTGTTCTCTCTGTGTTTCACACACACAGTAGCCCATCTCTCATCTCTGACTCTTTGCACTGGCCCACAAGCCTGGAATATACTTCCTCTTTATCTTTGGCTCAGTCTCTTCTTCCTTTAAGAGTAACTCAAGTGCCATTTTCTGCATAAAACCTTTCCTGTCCCCCTCCCAACTACTAGTGACCTCTCTCCTAAATTACCTTATATTTTACTTTTATAGTTATATTTATTAACTTTATATTTATGCTGTACTTACACACCCACAACCTTACTCACACACACACACACACACACACACACACACACACACTTTGTATCCCCCATTAGAATGTAAACTTCCTATGAATAGGGATTACTTCATTCTTAATATTTATTTCTTCAGACCTAGTACAGTGTCTGATATATAGCACACAATAAAAAAGTGTTGAGAGATCTAATTCAATCCCTTCTTTTTACAGAGAAGTAAATTGAAGCTCAGAGATGGGAGGTAACTTGTCCAAGGTCACATTGCTAGTCTTTGACAGATCAAGAAAGTCCTCTATGGTTGAAACCTACATAGTTTCAAACCCTCTTTCTATTTCATCAACTAATCTTTTTAAAATCCCCAAGCATTTGAGCAATGTAACAGTATATAAATATAAAAACATTCCTACAATTACCTTGCCAGGCTTCTATAAGCGCATTATTTTTGTTATCTTATGCTGCTAAGGATTGGCACTGCCATTGAGGACTGGAACTCCTGGGTTGACTCACAGATGCTTTGTTTCAACTACTTCTGAAGTAACATCTTCTGTGCAATGCTAATATTTCAGCCTTCAGTAATGAGAATTAGTTCCATTTCTGTAGCTGGTTTTCAATAAGTATTTTAAATAGTTTGTAGATAGTATCTGATTAATCCCCAAGATCTTTCTCCAAACTAAGTAGAGCATAGCTATGATTAGTCACATAACAATGTGAAAACTAAGCAGTAAAGTTAAAAAAATACCACCTGACTCCAGATTATTTCATTGACTTGCCAGTGCATTTGGCTCCCTGTGTCAGTAGAAAAGCCCAGAAAGGAGATGCAGCCAGACCAGATCAAAGCATGTTGAGATTCCTAATGTAGCAAGTAATAACAATTAATGTGGCTACACTTGAGTGTAATAGGGCTTTAGCTTTAGTTATTTCCTAAAAAAAACAAAAACAAGTAAAAGTTAAAAAAAAAAAATCTTCCCTGAAATGAGTTTAGTTTAAAAGTTTCTGCTTGTCTAGCATATATATATATTTAAGCTGCCATGCTTTTAACGTAAGGAGCGCAGCTGATATATTTAGGTGCAGGTTTGTGAGGACAACTCATAATTCATGCATGGGATGCTCCAGCTTCCTCTGAAAATTACATCCTTTAGATGCTAAAATCTAAAGCTTTTCCTTAGGGAATTCATTTCTATTTCATCTCTCTTCCTCCCCCTCCCCTTCCCCCCCCCCCCCCTTCTCTTAGCTCCTGGCATTAAATCTGCACCATTTCAATGGTGTTTTCTCAATGGGTATTCTATGAACTTCATTTGAAGTCTGGGAATCACTTGAACGAGAACTTTTCTGCATGGCTTTTGCATGTCGAAGATGAAAAGCAAGGTCAGGACCTGCTTCAGAGATATATGGAGTCAGTGGCTCAATGTCATGTGTTCCAACAAGGTAAAATTGCCATGAATTCATTCATTCTACAAATATTTATCAAAGCCTTCCTCCCTTTCACAGATTCTATGGTATAATCAATTTGGTATTTTTATTGTTCTTCACATATGGTGCTAAATTTCCCATCTCTATATTTTTCCAAGGCCTGACTGCCATGTCTATACTGCAATTCTTCCTCACTTTTTTCTCTAAAAATTGCTATTTTCCTTCAAAGCACAGTTCAAGTGCTACTTGAATTATTTTCTGGTCTCTACCCCATTGTCTCATAGTTGTACATCTCATACTATATACATTATGTGTTACTGTTGTCATCGTTCAGTCTTTTCAGTAGTGTCTTACCCTTTGTGACCCACTTGCTGCTTTCTTGGAAAATGCCCTAGCCTGGTTTGCCATTTCCTTTTCCAGTTCATTTTACAGATGAGGAAACTGAGGCAAACAGGGTTAAATTACTTGCCCAGAGTCACACAGATTTGATGAGTCTTCCTGACTCCAGGCCTGGTACTCTATCCCCTGTGTCACCTAGCTGCCCCACTTATCCTTATAAATAAACATTTTTTCTCTCTTAACAGAATGTAAGCTCCTTAAGGGCAGGGAGCATTTATTTACTGTATTTGAATTTCCAACACCTAGCCCTAAATACTTATTGATTGATTGACTGACTTTTATTTCCCAGGTCTTTAGTTAAACATTGACTTACCCATGTTCTTGGTTAACACAATGCTTGAACCAACTAAACAGTAGTAGAAAACTTTTTGAAAAGAAGGAAGCTTTACTCTTTTAACCTGGCCTTGTGAGGTCAATATTTCTATAGAAGACCTGGTAGTACATAGTGTTGACTAGTAGCAGACAGTGGCCCCAGGTTTTTTCTCTGTTTTTCCTACTCACTATTTGAGCCAGTGGGACATACCCTCTACCTCTACAGGGCATAGATTGTTCCATTAAAAGTCTGGCCTGTAAGACTATTCCTTGAACTATATTAGACTCTTGCTTAAATTTTCTTTCAGCAAAGGTAACCTTGCTGTCCTATGCATTTAGCTCTCTTCTGAAGAGAAGGATGAATCATACCCTCTCTTTCTCAGAGGCTCATTTTTGAAGTAGGAATAGTTAAGCTTGTATGGCCCCAGTCTCTTCTTCCCATATCCTTTTTCCACTCACTGACATTATTCTTCTATCTGATTTTGACACACTTGCTCCTCCTGCATGCCCATTGCCCTCCAGTTCTCTCACCCCTTAACTCTCTCAGTATAAGATTTTTATTTTAAATTGAGGTCAGAGTGATTGATAAACCTTTATTTCTTCTGTCAGGATTATCTGCATTTCTCAAATGATAAAATATTCTAGCATCAGTTGGTTGGTGGGATATTTTAGGAGGCAAATTGGCTTTATCTGGATCCCGATATTAAACCATCTACCCCTCCTGTTTGCAGTGCTGGCCTTCACCTCTACTTTCACCACTGCATTCATTTATAAAGTGGGGAGAATTGGCCTTTCAAGAGATTTCTAATTTGAAAATGAAGGTCGAAGAAAACCAATGGAAAAATGCTATAGAAATGATAGGATGATACTGCATATTTTGATCCATTCACTCATTATTTCTTTATTCATTCAACAAATATTTTCTCCTTGGAGAAAGACCCTGTGCAAGGTCTGTGGAATGCAAAGATAAATAATACATGATTCCTGCCTTCAAGGAGTTTATGTTATAGTCTAGATAGGGAGGTAAGACATGTAGGCACATAACTGTTGTAGGAAACTGATTGGGAAAAGTGTATTATTTAAAACAACAGTATACAATGAGAGCTTCCAGGGAAGAGAGTTTGCTTCTAGATGGGGATATCAGAGAAGGTTTCATGGAGAAGATAATAAATAAATTGGACCTTATAGGATGGGCAGAATTTCCACAGGGAGGGGAAGGGTGTAGAGATTAGAGAGGGCAACCTAGAATGAAACCATAAAGAATTGTATCCCCAAGTACTGAATCATTCTCTTTTTCTCTGATTATAAAGTATTCTTTTATTTCTATGACTATAGTAGATAACTCACAAATAATGGCAACTTAACAATACTGATGACTTAATCTAGATATATTTCAACACTGATTTTGTTTAAAGCAACCCAACTTGATCCTTGTGCTAAATCAACAATGGGATTATTGATTTAGAGCTGCAGGGTACCCTAACAGTAATCAAGGTCCACTTACTGGAGAAAAGTGAGGCACAATAAGGTTAAACAAATTGGCCATGGCCAGAGAGATAGTAATTGTCTAAGCAGAATTTGAACCCAGGTTTACATGATTTCTGTATTCATAGACTTTTAAGCCTCAAATGGACTTTTAGAGAACATCTAGTTGCATCCATTATTTTATAGAATCATTTATTCAACAAAGTTAACATTCACTAGGCATAAGTAACTCTGCTAGTAGCTGAGGGAGATATAGAGATTAATACGCTGGTATTTGCCCTTGAGAATGATGCAGTCTGTTAGGTGAGACAGAAAATGATAAGCATATTAGTGAAACACATTCAAAGCACTAAGATAGTTCAGAGAAGGGACTCCTTTGGGGAATTTCCATAGGGGAAAGGAAAGCTTTCATACAGATGGTGAGATTCATTTTAACCTCTGAAATATGGGTAGGATCAGAAATATAATGAGACTGGGCTGATGGTAGCTCTTCCATAGAACACCAACATTTACTGGAAGTGCTGGGATGTGCTTTTAGACCTTCAACAACATAGAATTTTGTTTTTACATTACCTACTTTCCCAGTGCCTCCATCCCTGCTTTTCTTTCCAAAGATTCTTAAAATAAAAAATGAAAAACAGAAAACAGTAATTTAGCAGAACTCACATATGGACAAAAATGTCATATTAATTACCCATAGTTTGCCAGAACACCAACTGGTCCTTTTCTAATGATTTTAAAGTATAGACTTTAATGTCCAGGTAACACATTCATTTTCAGTTCATTTTGGCATATGGTACACAGTATTAGCTATACCAACCCAAACTGACAACTTCTAAAAACACACTGATTATAGTATTTCCTAGTTCCACTTTTTTGTGAGAGTGCTTAGGATACTCTTTCTGGTGCTATTATGTCTACGCATAGAATTGGCTCTAGGAAGTTCATAGTCAATTCCCAGTATTATTCTCTAGTCTAAACTATCAGGGAGCCATCATCTAACAACAGACAGGTAAGTAGAAGCCTGGCCTTCATGCTATCTTCATAATTATGCCACTGTATTATTTCTCAGAATGCTTAGAAATATGTGTATAATTCTTCACCCAACTCATGAACCAGTCACTCTAGGTTAGGCGTTTTTACCCTATTTTGTGCATCATGGATTCTCTTGACAGTTTGTGGGAGTCTATGGACCCCTTCTCAGAATGATATTTTTAAATGTATAAAATAAAATGCATAAATTACAAAGTAAACCAGTTATGGTGAAATGTTGTTATCAAATTTTTAAAAATCACAGATCTTAGGTTAAGAACTTTTATTTTAAGTGTTCCTAGCAATCTCTAGTTGAAGTTCATCCAATCATTGACATTTTATGGTGAGGCTCTAGTATCGCATGAGAAACAAACAAACAAACAAAAAATGGAGACCTTTAGGCTATGTCAAAATTTTTGGGCCTGAAAACAATTACTGTCTAGGATGAATACTCTCTGCCCTTGATTTAGGATCTAGTGGATCAGTTGTATGAATTAGAGTGATGGTGCTGGGAGAGAAAGGCAAAGACAGAGATTTGTATGTGGGAGGGGGGGGTGGTAACTTAAAGGTGGTAGAGTTTTATTAAAAATGAGAGATAAAAGAAAGTGATAGACCAAAGATGGTTCTAGGTTACCAACCCTATTTTGAATAAATGACCAGCTATACTGTTCATGAATAAAACACAGCCAAATATTTGTCAAAATTGAAAAGGCTCCTGATACAATCATTTTGTTATTCCTTCCAATAACTACAGAGTAGGCCCTAAAATAATTAGGGTGGAATGGCTCATAAAACCCTTCTGTGTATAAAGAAACTGATATTCACGTTTCTTTGACTTGATTTTTAGGTCAGGGCATTGACATCATGCTGAAAAGACTGAAGACAGAGAAAATTCACTCAAGGGAGAGTTAATGGAGGGTTTCTCTTATTAAATGTACATGGTATAATTTGAATTTTTTAAAGCAGTCTATTTTGGTATTTCCAAAGGTATTTGGGGCCAAGCTGTGCTGAATGAATACTTTCTTAATGTGGAATTGTAGCTCTAAGACAAAGTGAAAATGCATAACAATTTTAATTGCATGGCTTTTTAAAAGTCACTGGTAATATTCATGAAGCAGTGCTTGTAGAAATGCATTGTGCAGGGGAAAAAAGTCTTTTTAAATGTATTTTTAGTCATGTAGGCACCAGTTCTTTCTTTGCACATGTGCTTTAATTAAGAAGTTATGATGCCTAAAATCACAAGTAGATGATCTGAGGCAGCTATATTTTTAAGCAGGACACTCAGTGTATGCATAGTTACTGGTATTTCTTACCTAGGAAATAAGTAAATGTATTAGAATTAGTCACCAAGCAAAAAGGGAGATGAAGAGGAGCACCAAGCCATAGTAGGGAGACCAGAAGACATCAAAAGAAAAGTTAAATGGCAAGGAGAAGTAAGTAAAGACCAATAAAAAGCAAGTGATTGATTTAGTTGGTCAATTTCACGGAATTGTTTTCTATCTCTTCCCCACTTCCTGCCTGGGCTTCTTTTTGGTATAAGGGATGGATCTTAGGAAGAAGAGGAATAGAAAGGTACATTGGGAAATGTAAGCAATGTAAACACAAAGGTTATTAAAAGTTAATTTTTAAAAAGAAAGGGCATGTAATAGCAGCACTTTTATGGTAACAAAGAATTTATATTTATTATGTTTTATATACTTACAAATCAGCAGTTCTCAACCTGTGGGTTATGGTCAATTTAAAAACATCCTGCATATCAGATATTTACATTACAATTCATAACAGCAGCAAAATTACAGTTATGAAGTAGCAACGAAAATAATTTTATGGTTGGGGGTCACCACAACATGAGGAACTGTATTAAAAGGTCATGGCATTAGGAAGGTTGAGAACCACTGTTATAGATAGATGTCCACAATATCTCTCCTATAGAAAGTAAACTCTTTAAAAGCAGAGATTGTTTTAAATTTGTGTTTGTATCTCTGGTGCCTAGGGCAGTACCTAGCCCAACACTTTAGCAGGTGATTAACAAAAGCTTGTAGATTGATTGAGTAGACCAAAGACCCACATTGACCCAAGAATGACTGAACAAATTAGGTTATTTGACTATAATGAAATATTACTGCACTGAAAGGAAGGATATAATGAATTCTGGGAAAAAAGGAAGATGTATGAAAACTGATGAAGAGCTATGTAAACAGAGCCGTGAAAACAATATAGAAATTGTAATACTATAACCAAAAAGAATAATAAATGAAGCTGAATGTCAAGGAAGTACAATGGCTAATCTGGGCTTGGGGAAAGAGACGAGGAAGTACATTTTCTTTCTCTTATTGGAAAGGGTGGTAGTCATGGGCGTGAAATGGTATACCTGCTATCAAATGAAGTAGATGTCTGGTGGTTTTGTTTGACTATTTTTCTTTTCTTTATTGGAAGGGAAAGCTGATGGGGTAGGAGATAATAAGGGGACAAGTAAGGTTAAAGTGCTTTTTAAAAGGAATGTGAATGTAATTGTATGACATTGGTACCATAATTAGAAAATTTTTGCGGTAACTAATTATGTTTTATAATTCTCAAGGAAAGAGAGACATAAAAGATGAGAAAATTCCAAATGTGATGATATATCAAGATGGTTGGCATGTAATTTCTTTCTTGATAAAGCACATACAGATTTGCCATATGCCACCCAAATAGGAGAGGTATTTAACAACTTTGTTGGGGAGACAAAAAATAAATAGAATTGAAAAGTGGAGGGTAATATCATGCTGGGAGAAGGAAGTTCTAAGTTAGAAGTTTGGTGGGGGCATCTGGGCCACAGTGACTGAGCTATAATTAGAATGATTAGAATATTCTAGACATTAGAACTGCAAGTTGAACAAATGCTTTCCATTGAGATCAGCATTCTTTCTCATAGGCACTCAATTCCACCATAGTTTCTTTATGTTATCAATACCTAGTCTACTTGTAGCTTTTGTAACTTCATCAGTCTCTACAGAAGCAAAATAAAATTAGACAGGCTTAATTTAAGATCATATTTCTACATTATTTATCCATAAACTGATGGATATTTATTTACTACGTAGTATAATACTAATAAATGAAAAACAGTAATATGGCTAACCTTGGAGTCAAGAATACATGCCTCAGTTATGTGCTCATTGTGTGACCATGGGTGAGTCACTTAATCTCTAATTCCTTAACACTTTTACAGAACAGTGGTTGATGGGCATTCATTGAAGAAGTTTCTACCAATGACATCTCAGGTATGTACCTAATAAAAATAAATAGTTATTATTTTATGCAAATGGATATTTCTCAGGCCTCTACTTAAAGCAACTTTTACAACTTGCCCCCAGATATGGGGAAGGGAGAGAAGGAGGGGGTCAGGAAGAACCTCCAATGGAGGCACAGGAATAGAGAGAAAGATCATAGTATTGTAGAGTAAAGTTAACATAGGGGTTTTCTTTGGAATGCAGATTTCTTTCAGAATTCTTTAAGTCAAATTTGCATAATGTGAATTTACAGAAAGCAGGAACTATCTGTACAAACATAGAACTTTACAAAACACTTTTTTCACAACTTTGCAAGGTACTTTGTTCATTGATTACCATTGCCATTTTACAGATGGGGAAACAGGTGTTAAATCCTTTGCCTAAGTTACACAGCTAATAAATGCATATAATCTTAGAATTGGAAATCCTACCCATACTTGCATAAGAATTCCTAGGAAATATTACTAACAAAGCATCATTCCACTTCCACTCAAAGACTCTTAGGAATGGAAATGTCTCTATCTAGTGAGACAGCCCATTCTATTTTGAAAACTTTTCATTGTTAATAAGCCTTTCCTTATAGCAACTTAAACCTGTCTAAAACATAAATCATACTTCTAAGTTTAATACTATTTTATTTTTTTCTCTAGTTATGTGTCAAGCAAATTTTCAACACTCATTTTACAAGATTTTGAGTTCCAAATTTTTCTTCTTCCTTACTTCCCTCCCCTCTTCTGAAAATGGTAGGCAGTGTGATATAGTTTATATATGTGTTATCATGTAAAACTATTTCCATATTGGTCACAGTTGTGAAAGAAGAAATAGATCAAGAGGAAAAAAAAATTTGAAAAAGAATATAGCAAGGGAAAAAAATATGCTTCTCTGCATTCAGAGTTCATCAATTCTTTATTTGTTATTTGGATATAGATAGCATTTTTCTTCATAAGTCCTTTGTACTTGTTTTGGAACATTGTATTGTTGAGAAGAGTTGAGTCATTCATAGTTGATCGTCACACAATGTTGCTGATACTGTGTTCAATGTTTTCCTGGTTCTGCTCATTTCATTTTCCATCCGTTTGCACAAATCTTTCCAGGATTTTCTGAAAGCTACCTGTTCATCATTTCTGATTGCACAACAGTATTCCATTATGTTCATATATCATAGCTTGTTCAGTCATTCCCCAACTGGTGGACATAAACCCAACTTCTAAACAAGAAGCTTTAAAATAGTGAATGGCTTCTATGTTGTCCAGCAAAAGCTTTGTCTTCATCAAACTTATCTTTTGTACATCAAGCACTGTACTAGCTTCTGTCCATTTGGGTTTCCTTCTTGTTCAAAAAGATATCAAGAGAATTATTGTTATTACTTTTTGCTAAATTCCTGGTTTATTACATCTATGCTTTTCCCTTGATCTGTAAACCTACCTTTTTGATGGTAATCTTGTCAAAAAGGTCTAAGTCTACTCTGGCATGATCTGTTCTTAACAAACCCTTGTTAGGTGTTAGTAATCACCATTTCCCTTTCCAAGTGCTCACAGATCATTCCTCGATAATATATACTGACATTTTAGTAAATAGTTAACATCAACATCATCAAATTATGATTTGAAAAATATTAGTCATTCTCTCTCCCTTTGAATGGAATTAAGAAGCAGTATAAGTATTAAGTAGGGCTGGCTTTTCTCTATCACCTATTATGAACATACCATATATCTGAAAAAAAGTTCTATAATTTTTCGGTCTCTTCCTCTTGCCCTTAACAGAGTTTATTTTAAAAAAATTATCCTTAGCATTAATTATCAGCTTTAGCATTCCTCACATAATTCTTTCAGGATCATGCCACTATTTTGAATTCACCTTCAGTTAGTTCCTTGCCCTTACTTTCACATTCAGTACTTTATTTAAAATATACTTATGCATATAGATAGATAGATAGACATAGATATAGATATATAGATATATACACACAGGCATATACATATATAGTATTTAACATATGTATATTAGTGTGTATATGTATATGCAAGCACACACATTTATTTTATTAATGTTAGTCAATGATTTATTTGCTCATATATCCAACTATATGTTTGTGTGTATTTGTATGCACATTTAGGTAACTCTACTTTTTCTTATTCACTGAAATAGTTTGTATTTTTGTTGTCAGCATTTGATTCTTGCTAATCCTCACACGCTTAGGTATATTCCCCCTGTAAAACTTTGGGCTGTGGAATCAAGCTTATCCTTTCTCTGAGCTCTTTGAAATCTTCACTGCCCAAATTGGAGGTGTACATCAGACTATGTATTGTTTCTTTATTCGTCATGAACTCTTTGATGACATTGCTAATTTTCTTTTCTGTTTCAAAACCAGTTCATCCTTATTGGTCAGAATGTCAGTGAGCCTAACTGCTTTCTCTTCCTTTTGAAGAATAATCCTTTTCCCCAGAGGAACAGAGCAATGGAAAAATACACAGCCCCAGCACAACACATGGAAGGGAAACCTAATTGATTAGAGCTGGAGCCTTTAGGGTTCAGGAGTCAAATCTCCCTAATCCCTGTTCACTGAGGGATTGGAGGAATAGGATGACCGAAAGTACAGTGAATTTAACCTTGCATAAATGATGCTAAAGTTTAAGAAAACCTGAAGGTAGTTTTAATTTTGTTGTTGTTTTTGTTTCTGTTTTTTGTTTTTTGTTTTTTGCTATACTCTTTCCTTCATGTTCCAGAAGTAGCTAGATGGAGCAAACGACCCACTATCTTGTGTACATGTAGGAATTGAATTTCTTACTAAATTGCATGACCTTCATGAAGCAACATGCTTTTATTAAGTGCCTAATATAGCTTATGAAATTTAGGGTAACCAGAGTTCCCTGAAGTCTCCTTGAAGACTATGGTTCTGCAACCCCTTGCTACTTCTACACATTCTGTATAGGCTGTTTTACTTAACTTGTTATGCCAGCCATGGTTCAAATGCCTGCAACTAGATTATTCTCTATTCACTGTGCAAGAGTCTCTAATCAAATATAAAATTATTTGAGATGGAATATAAAAGCAGTACATGCAAGGTAAACAAATGGATAATAATAATCTGACTATGACAACTCATGACAATTGGTCAAAGCTAGCATTTCAGGAGTTTTATGGATACTTCTTCAGACCCTTGGACATTGATTATTTTGGACTCTGGGCTTCTAGCTCACTCCAAGTGGAGTCATTGTCCTGGGTTTTTGTCTTTTGCCTAACTGTAGCCCGAATTCTCTGAGTGTTGCTTCAAGGAGAACATCCCCTGCTCCTTAGCCTTTATCTCTGACTTCTTCCCTCTGCCTTAACCATATTAAATGGGCTCTCAGGAAATTTCAAAAGGCTGTGTTTCTGGGTCTTCTCTGGCAAACGATACGATTGTGGCATGGGCCCTCGTGTCCTTCATGTAGCTTCTCATCAGATTAATTCTAATTCCCCTTCCCAAGTTTACACCTCCTAATGCAATTGCTATATTCAGGCACAAGTCTCATAAGATTCTGATCTGCTGAGGATTGCTCCAGTGAACACATGCTCACTTGTTTTAAATTTCAGGCAAATGAATTTATGCAGGAATCTTTCCTATGAGGTGAAAAATCTATCTTTTATATTATAGTGATAAAAGAAACAGAGAAATATAATTCACTGGAGACCAAGACAGAGTTTGGTTTGTCACTGGACATTTGCTCAAACATATTATAGTGGGAGAGTATGACTCGAGGATGAAGTTTGGCTTGTAAAATGATACTGACTAGGTGAATTTTGCATGTGATTTTGGGAAATAACAATGGAATGAAAATATAAGAATGATGCAGCTAGTATCTACCTTCCCATGAACAATAATATGAAATAGGTTTTCATTTTTATTTCATTTTTTTGGTTTTTTTTACTTAAGTTTTTGTCCTTAATTACAACAAATTAGATATATGGATGCAGCTTCAGAAAGGTAATGTTTTCTCACAGAAGTCATTTGTTCTCATTTGGTAGTGGCCCAAGTGGCGATTGTCAGTGTTGTCCACTGATACGTGTAAAATAAAGTAGCTGCATGATCCCACCCCTATTAAGGAGGTGGAGATATAATATCAATTCCGGAAGGCAAGGATCCTGTTGGCAGCATTTGTACAAAGTTTATGGATTTAATGAGCTTGGAGATTGACGAGAGGTGAGCTTGAAGTACCTGGGCTGTGGCATGAGGCTGGAAACCATGCTGCTTTATGATGTTCCACGCAATGCCAACCCTCTGTGAGGGTTTAATAAATGTGCTGTGGTTATTATTCTTTAATATTGATGGAAGATTTGGGAGTTTTATTGTTGCTTTTACCTGTGCTTGTGTTTGCCTCATGAGATGAATTAAAGCTTCAGGGTTATAAATGGAAACCAGCTCCTGGGCACTAAATTTGCTAGAGACACTTTTCCCCCCTGAAAATTATAATAACGTGTTAATATTCTAATGAAAAATTGCTGAGGAGTCAAAGTCATAATTACAAATGACTTAATTTAATAAAAATGTTGACTCGAGTAATTATTTACTTAAAGCTTAAATTTGCTGAAAAGCCTCTAGCATTTTTTTTAACTAGCAGCATATAACGAAGTAATTGTGGTCTTCCTAATTAAATTCTTAGTGAGACCACAATACTTCTAAAGCAAGATGTTTTTCTTTCTTTAAAAGGTCTTAGAAAAAAGGGCATCCATAGACTCTTACTATTCTGCACCTCTGAGAATAATGCATTCTGAAGCCTTAGATCTTGCCACCTTAAAGTGAGATCTGAGAACAGAGAGTAGCTTACTCTCTTAAGAGGCAGCTCTTTCCGTTTAAACATAGCTCTAATTATTGGGAAAATATTTATTCTTTGGCAAAATTTATGGGTTTGTCACATTGGAGGTGATGTGGTGTAATGGATTGGGCATGGAGGGTGGAATCAAGAAAACCTAGTAAAATCCTTACCTCACACACTAGCTGCTGGACCCCAGACAAGTCATTTAAATCTCTGTGCCTCAGTTTCCTCATAAGTAAATGATAGGGTTGAATGCGATAGCTTCTGAGATTCCTTCTAGATATAATTCTATGTTCCATGAACCATTGCTCCTAATTCTGCTTTCCAGATACAAGTGAAATTAATCTTCTCTATGGAAACCCTTTGAACTCTTAAAGAGAAATTGCATTTCCTCTGAACTAACAATTCCATTTATTTTGTTATGATTAATGTTGCATGTTTAACTATGAGAATTAAATTGCATTCATTTCTAAATATCTTGTTTTATATTCGCAACATTCCACCACACCCAATCTTCCTAAGAGTGTAAATGAATTAAATCACATTATCAGCTTCAAGCTATATCAAACATATACAAATAAGTATATATGTATATACACATATATGTAAATATTATATACATATATTTATATATATATATAATTAGTAAAAATTTGACAAGTACTTACTATATGCAGGGTACTACTTGGTGTACAGACACAAAAATGAAAAAGTTTTTGTATTCTAATTCTGCAAATATGCAAATACCATACACATATGTGCAAAATATATATTAAGTGTGATGTATGTGGGATAGTTACTACTGGAGTTCATAGTGGTTTAGGAAAGGACACTTTTAACAGGTGGCATTTGAGTTAAATCATAAATGGAGCTTAATATAACTAGAGATGGAAATAAATGCATAGAGGACACAGGGTTTAGAGGCATACAGGATGGATGAGGAATGCATGTACAAGGAATTGTGGGTAGGCTCATTTGCCCAGAACCTAGAGTAAATGAGGGAAATTCATGTCAAATCAGCCTGGGAAAATAAATTGGAACCAGATTCTAAAGTCCCTGAAATGCCAAATGGAGGAGTTTGTATTTTATCCTGCAGACAACATGGAGCCACTAAAACTTCTTGAGTACAAGTCAAACATTGTCAGACCCATATTTAGGAATATCATTTTGTTCTGTGGACGAAAGGCTGGAGAGGGGAGAGACAGAGAGACTCATTAGGAGACTTTTGCAATAGTCTGTACAAAGTTATGAGGACCAAAATTATTGCAGTGGCTATTTGAATGGAGAGAAAGGAAGAAATTAGAGATATGTTGTAGGGAAAGGATATGAGTCTTAGTGAAGGGGCAAAAAAGTAGACGCTTCTATCTGTTAGTAGAGTATAATGTCCAGTTAGAATACACCATTTTATTTAATAATTCGGGTCTGTTTGTGGAGAGTTTTATAAGACCAAGTTATACAAAAGAGGTACTTCTGAACCTCTCTTCAGGTTGGCTGGTCAAAAAATGGAAGTGAAAAACCCTGAGGTTGTAGAGAGCTTTGCAATAGTTGGGGAATCTTAGAAGAAAAGGATTCAGGAGAACACTCTATTCCTGTGCCTGCCAGCAGTATTCGTCAGCTATCTTCTCCTATACATAACTTAACCTAACTGCCTATGATAGAAGATCTAATTCTGGAGCCAAAGCTACGTTTTTTACAGGGCCACTTCTTGAACCTGATCCTTCCTATTCTCAAAAGCTTCTTTGTGACTTTTAATGGTTCCCCCAAGTACTTCAAGGGCTGCTTTGAGGAGATGCCTGTGCTTCATGCCTCCAAATTTACATGGACTTACTTAACCTGACTAACCTTCACTGGGACAGTAGGAGCAAAAATGAGAAATGTTTTGAGCCTGGGAATACATATTTAGAGCTAGAAGGGAATTAGTGATTATCTAGTTCAAGTCTGTCAAATGAGGAAATTAAGACGCAAAGATGTTTATGAGGTCACAAAGGTGTCAAGTGGAAGATTCAGGAATTAAACCCAGCTTCTCTAACACCAAACCCACTGCAATTTCTATTACATCAGTGTATGATTAGTCTGGGGCTGCTCAGTGGCACAAGTATATAGAAGACTCATCTTCCTGAGTACAAATTTGGGCTCAGTCACTGATCAACTGTGTGACCTTAAGTAAGTCACTTAGCCCCTTTTGCCTCCATTCCATCATTTGTAAAATGAGCTAGAGAAAGAAATGGAGAAGTACTGTAGTATTTTTGCTGAGAAAACCCAAAATGAGGACAAAAAGAGTCAGACATGCCTGGTGCAACTAAACGACAATAGCAAACTGACTAGTTCGAGTTGAGCTAGCAGATATGTACCCAGTTAATATTTACATCATATTGTCTCTCTACCTTGCATAGAGTAAGTGCTTCATAAATGTTTGTTAAATTGAAATGGACTGAGATAGGAAGCTGTGACCTGATACCCTCTTTTAAAAAGTCTCCACTTGGGGTTAGCCTTGATTGATTCAGTGACTTTTGAATTATGTCCAGCCAGCCTACCCTTATAGGTTGGTCAGGTATATGGATTGGATGTTTGCCCAATTTGAATTTGTCTTTACAATCCCATTTCATTTATGAAAGAGAGAATGCCCTTGAGATTAATCAGTATTAACAGCAATATGACAGGTTATTTATTTGCCTGACACTTCTTCTAGTTCTCAGGCCTGATAATAGCTTCCCTCCCCCATGACACAGAACAATTTTTAAATGATTGACACTAAATGTTATTATACTGCTAGTGGACTCAGAATTAATTTTAATCAAAGCTGTAGGAAAGACTTTAATTATGTTTCAAGACTGCTCCCTAAATATTGAAACATATTTTAGCAATACAATAAACTACTAATTTAAGTTTCCCTGTTTGATTATTGCTGCATTAAAATTACACATCCCTCACAGCAATGGCAAAATTACGTTCCATTGCATTTTTAATATATAACTATTCAAAATGTCATATGCAAATATTCATAGAGGTATCCCATCACCCAAACCTCACGTGGATAAGAAATCCAAAGCGAAACTAAGCTATGTTCCTTTCCTGGTCTCCCATTCTCTTCCAATTATGGGATCAAAAATTGAGAATTCCAAGAAATCTTGGAGGTCATTTAGTCCTTCACTCCTATTTTATAGATTAGGAAACTGATTTCCATAGGGGTGGAGTGATTTTCTTAAAGTAAAACAGGTAATAAGTGAAAATAGCTTGAATTCAGAGGAGCTGGACTCAGAATTTTGGCTCTATTTTTTACTAGTTATGTGATCTTTGGCAAATCACTTAATCTGATACTGATTCAGTTGTTTCATCTGTAAAATAAGGTTTAAAATAAATCACTACTAAAGTCCCTTCTAGATTTCTATGAACCCTAGATTGGGGTTTCCAACACAGTTTGTCACTCCAAAGCTAACACTTTTTTTTTTTTAACTGAGCTACCCTGCCTGAGTTTTCTCTCAAGTCATATAATCTGGCTTTTCAGGTTTTGGTATTTAGTCTCTTCCATGACATATAACAAGATCTCTTACCTCTCCTATTTCCTTTATCTGTCTCCTTTACAATTCTTTTTTCTCAGTTAACTAGACAATAGACTTTACCATTGTTTTACAGCCATGTTGGTTTTCATTTTCTTTAACTGAAATATGTTCTATAGTCTGCCATTGTCATTTCTCTCTTACCAAGGGGCTAGGAAAAGTTGACATTTATAAAAATTGTTCAATTAAAATAAGTCATAAAGCATCTATTGTGATATCACCCATAAAACATCTATTGTGAAAATATCTTGAGATCCTTGGAAAAAGCTTTATTTATATTAAACAGTTGGAAAAACATTTTTAAAAGAAAGTAACAAAGGCTATTTTTTTTTGTTTAGCACTTAAGCTTTCTTTCTGTTTTGAAAGAATTTCATTTAAAAACCTTCACTGGGCAAAATATCTTTAAAGAAAAACTCAAACAGGCCACTAGGGTTAAAATAGAAAGACGTTTGACAAGTATCTGTTCATTTTTGCTTAAGGATCTGCATTTTGATGGTAAATGAATGAGTCATAGATTTTAGTATTAAACAAAAAGACTGCTAAGTCAAATCCCAAAGTACTCATGAAAACAAAAGAAACCAGAAACCTAAATTCCATTCTCCAACATAGAGAAAACTGAACTCAGTATGACTGTGTTAACTTTCAGGAAAGCAAAGTTTTCTTTTGTAGCCTATTATAGGTTATTCACTCTACCTAAGGCTATTGGGGACCCAGATCATCCCAGCCAAAAAGTTAGCGAGTGGGTGACATACTTTATGGGAAAACAAAGCCATTAAAATGGCAACAAAGAGACTCTGAATTACTTTTTAAGCAGCTCAGTGAGGTTTTAGGCTCCATTTACCTGGTATACAATTCAGTAGGAAATTGACCCACTCATTCAAGTCTCATATCCTTTGTTGTTTTCATGTCAGCAAGTGAATTGGACTACATTGTAAAATTTGGGGCATCATCCTTATCTCTAGAACAGCATGTAAGGTGAATTAGATATATCCAATTGTCGTGTGTATAACCTCTGATGCTATAGATCAGTCCTCTCTCCCCACCCCTCCGCTCTGCCACTTTCCTCTCTCCAAAAGAAAAAAGATACAAGCATAACGCTACTTTAAGTTATGTTGAAAGTAAGCTAAAGTTTTAGAGGGACAATAAAACATGGAAGTGGAGGAAAATTGTTTTGTAGTCTTAATGCATAAGATCTAACCTTATCCTTCTCAAAAGGTAATTGCAATACTAGAGACAAAAATGAGGTGTATTGCCAAAGTGCCCTTTATTTTTCCTGGCTGTAAAAACAAAATGTCATTTATGGTTACATGCTTTCCTTTCTAATCTTGCTGTACTGGAGTAATACCATAAAGCTTATCACCATGTCAGCCAGACACTTGACACATTTTTGATAAGACAATTTAAATTGTGTTAACTCCAATGATAAGAAAAGGTACCCTGAAGAGTAAATATATCCTTGTCTGAATTCTTAGAACTCAGAGATCCACATACAATATTTGAAAAAAATAAAAAAGTTTAAAATAGCCAAATGGATGATCTGATCAACTATTAACAATGTTTTGCCAAGAATTGAAATTTTATTATACTATTTATTTTATATGTAATATATGATTATATTATTTATTAATATATTTATTATATTATAGAGTAATGACATTTATAGGATGATTCTCCAACCTGTGGAGTAGTGGAAAAGGTAATGAATTTGGAGTTTGAGGGTTTAGGTTCAAATTCTACCTCTATCCTCTATTTACTTTTGGTAAATAATTTAATTTCTCTGGTTTCCCTTCCCACCTCTATGTGGTTCTGACTCTAAGGACTTTGCCACCATTACTTGGTTGCCTTTTTATCTTGAGACTTGTTAGTGCCTGAGGCCTTTTGACTCTACATAATATACGTCTGTCATGTTGGTCCTCTTCTCTCCTCCTTGGGCGTTTTGAGGATGCTTCATTCCCATCATGGCCATGCTTCTGACTATAGGAACTTTCCTACTATATGTAAGGAGGATTTTGCTATTTTGTAGTTTAATTTCTCAGGATCCATGGCTATAGCAATGTCTAGTTTCCAGGTGTTAGAAAATAACTCCCAGAATAGCTCCAAGGAGTCTAGATAGTAATTCCTAGAATCATAGTGATAGGCAGTCGTATTGAGGCTGTGCCATGGGATCTGGGGTGACATAATGTGCTATTTACCACCCCTGTGGAGAATGATGATGGTGATAAAGTTAACCTGTGAGCTTGATGTTGGCAAGACACCTTCTTTGTCTGTTGTCCTGTAAAGCAAGTGGGCACTGGACGGTGAGTGGGGGAACCAAATAGGGGAAACCACAGGGAATACATAGAGGAATGCAGGTACCTGCCTCAACCAGACCCCATTGAGGCTTGAGGGTACTTAGGTAAGTGCACAAGCTGTGCCTGTATTGATTGACCCCATCAAGACATTGGGGTACTTGCCTACTCGTTTCTTGTTGGCTCCTTCAAGAAAGATAATTGGGGAATGCTGTAGGAGTGGTGCTCCCATTAACAGCAACTCCTTCTTGAAAACACTAGAATAAAGTAAGATTATCAACCCCTCTGAAGCTGTTTTACTCTCCATACTGTCTGACCAAATCAAGAGTTAAGCTGCTAGAAGCTGGAGACAAAAAACTCCAGCGTCTCCTGTGTGTTATCTGTGAAACACCTACAATTTCCCAACTTTGGCAATTTTCCATTCCACTTCTTTCAGCTGCTTTTTATGTATTGTCTGGCAATGTTACAAGGGAAGGCCCTTAATGGAAGTGACTGTCTTTCTTTGTGCCTGTATTTGTAACGATACTGGGATTTGAAGATCTTCCATGCCCTTTGAACTTGCTGACGTAGCACCACCCCTTGGTGGAGCAAGAGAACCCTGGAACCAAGCTAGTCTCTGTGAGGTGCTGATTGGAAGCAGTGGCAGAGGCAGCGGCTGCGGTTGCAGTGCAAACTCCTTTTTCTTTGAGCCTGCCAAAATTTCTGCTAAGGACTCCTGCTGAGGATTGCCAGGGATAGGAAATGCAGGGGGCCGGAGCTGCTGGGAGCAAGCTGCCTGGATGGTGAGCAGTTGTTGTGAGTGAGGAGAGGAGGATCTTTGCCTGAGGTAGCCTGTCCTGTTTGAAGGCTTGAGAATGTGGGTGTTTACTACCCACATGTGCCAACTTCATAACTACTCTGTTGGCTTTGACTTTCTGGTTTTGGGACTCAGTTTTCTGGTATTTAAAAGAATGCTCTAGCTATATTTCTTATGTAGAGAGCCTGTTACATTTTGTGATTAATAACCATATCAGCATATTTATAGTTACTGTAGGCATAGTGAATGCTGCATTGCTGATACAATATTTTAGTCCCTAGATCCTTGTGCAGTGCCTGGCACACAAGAATTTAATAAATGCTTGTTGCTTCCCTCCTGCAAATAGGCCTCCATTTCCCTATCTATAAAATGAAATGGTTGTATTAGATGACTTTTAGCTCTCAATCTGTATTCCTTTGATAATTGACCCCCACCAATAAAAAAAAATTAAATTCATTTGAAAAACACAACTATGTAACACATAATAACTGATTTGGTTTGCAAACTAGTTACTTGGTATTATATTGTTTTCCAATGAACTATTTTTATTTTCTCTAACAATCAAAGGAGGGCCTATCTAATTACTCCTAGGGAGCTACTTGGAAAACTTCCCAAGGTCTAAAACAGTGGTTCTCAACCTTCCCAATGCCGTGACCTTTTAATACAGTTCCTCATGTTGTGGTGACCCCCAATCATAAAATTATTTTCATTGCTCCTTCATAATTGTAATTTTGCCACTGTTATGAATTGTACTGATATGCAGGATGTATTTTCATTGTTACAAATTGAACATAACTCACAGGTTGAGAACCACTGGTCTAAAAGAACACCAGATTTCTCAGTACAGGGAGAGTCACAAAAAATCTAGACAGGTCTTGAGAGCTCTGCTTCTCAACAGAAATATTAGACACAATGTTAGAAATCAGGATGCAGTTGCAATTTTTCAATTTTTCCTCAACTAATCTTCACTATCCTTTAGGCATCTCATCCTCCATGAGACTCCCTGCCTGGCTCTCAGAACTAGATATTTCTATAGGGTTAGGAGCTTTGAGATTTCCTTTTCTCTCCACTCTGCAAAGGATATATATATACTCACACAATCATAAGAATATCGGATTAGTGTTTTCCTCTACTTTCTTCATGTTGGAATTGTCTTATCTTGCAAATATAGTAAGAGCAACACTCACAATTCTTGGTTTGAATGCCACTGACTACCCATAAACATGTCTCTGTTATTGTTGATGTGGTATTTAGAAAATACTTTTCCTCTTGAGGTTATATGTCAAATATTTCAACTGTAGATAACTAATTTGCCACTTCATTGATCTTATTGGTTATTTAAATTGAATTCCATATGCACATTCTTAGGGTATTAATAATAATTAGGAGCACCTTTCATGAGGTTCCCAAAGAAAGAGCCAAGATTGAGCTAGGAAACAAAGCAATGTAAGAAAATGTAAATTCTCAAACACGCATATACATATATACATTTAAACATATATATATATATATATATATATATGTATATACGCTTTTATATGTTGTATTATAGATAGAATGTGTGTATATCCACTCATGGCATAATTAGCCCTCAAACCTGGGTATTGCTTATTTTTTGGGTCTTCATGTGTACTTGATATAAATTAATTTATACAGTTTTATCTACAAAAAACTTATTACTATCATTATCATCACTGTCGTTGTTGTTTTTGTGATGAATATAAAGACAATGATGACGGGATTTATTATTTCATTTATGTAGAAAACTACCAATGAGGAAATCTCTCTACCAAAGCACTGAATGCAACTTCTAGAGTCCTATAGAATTCCTGGTACCTTGAGAGGTTAAGTGACTTGCTTAGGGTCACATAACCCATGTGGGTTAGTCTGGGGATTTCAACATAGGTCCTACTGACTGAGGCTAGCTCACTGTCCACCACTAATTCCCGATTAAATTATATTGTCATAAAAGTGTCACTGTTAGTGTCTATTGACAGAGCAAAGCAAGACTTCTATTTCAACTCAACATTTACATTTATCAATTAGTACACAGATAATTTTAAAAAAAAGAACTAATAAAAATAAAAGACAATTTTAATGAAATCAGTATTTACTCCCCCTCCAAATAAATACATAAATATACTATTACAAGATGTCAAAATCTAACAAATCTGTTTTATGTTAATTTGGAAACAAGTTGGTGGCTGATGAAAAAGTTTTAAATGGATATATCTTCTGTAATTTGTGACCACTATTAACGAACTGCAGTATGTGAGCAGAGGTATGGGAATAGAGGAACCAGATGTATGAGAAGACTCCTATTCTTGCAGTAGAATGACTGGATTCTAGTCCCAGCTCTGCTGCTTAAACCTATTCCTTAACATCTTTGTATCTTAGTTTACTCAGCTACAAAATGGGGATGATTTGACTTGCATCATTTATTTCATAGAATTGTGAGAAAAGCAAAGAACTATATTAACATGTGCTCTTATCAGTACCACACTGAAGTTTAGAGTTCATAGACTACTAATTAGGTGGATTAAAAATTAAAGAATGTTCCCTGGAGCTAAGAAAATAAAGTTATGCAATAGTAATACGTAATATTTTCCAAAACTGAGCAGTTTATACTAAGTCTGTTAATTTAAATGACTGGAATGTATGGAAATGAGTTTATATGAAGAGAAATATTATAAGCCTAAGGTAAAGATTCCTGAAGGCCAACTGCCAGCCAATTTCTCCTAAATATGCAACGAAAGAACCTATAAATCAGATAATATTGGCTGTACTTCAATACATCCAGAGTCTCTTTTCAACTCACTAGGTTTTTTTATCCACTGATGCAGATGTAGCCTATCCATGATTTCTGTCATGTGAGGCCCAGTTTAAGAAGTACTGAATGAGTCACAAGTGGAAAGAGTTTAAGAAACCCTGATTTAGAATACAATTTAGTGAGTTTCTGTGGACAAAACATCTCCCTCACCACGAGAAAAGAATTCTGTAGCCAAAATGAATTAGGTTGATTCTCAGACAATACACATAGCACTTGCTTCTGTCTAAACTCTAGGGAGTTCCTAGTGAGTATTGAGTCAGTCTTGGATCTAGCCACCTATTGTTGGCATATACTTTCAACCTAGGTTCTTCTTTAGGCTCTCAAAGGCCATCCTTTGACCAAACCCATCCCTCACTACCACCTTCTTTAACCTGACTAAAGTACCCCAGAATATAGATTTTCCAGCACATGCCTACTATAAGATAGGCTTCCTGGAACTCACAGCACATAGGACAGCCACTGCAATAAGGTTAAAATCTTGGACAGTCTAATTACTTCTCTTCTTCAGTGGCCCTTTTTCAACTACTAATACTCTACCAGAACTCATTCTTCAATTTTGAACATATTAAAAGCTCTGTCATTCTGTCCCTTTTTCAGCCATTTAGAAGCCACCTTGTTATTCTCTATCCCCAACTGCAAGGTCTGTTCTTCCCATCTCACTCAATGCTGCAACCCCAGTGTCCCACTGTGAATCTATTTCTCTCTCCACTGTGTTCTCTAGAATGCAATAATTAATTTACATATTTACATTTGATTTTATATAATCTTTTCTGGACACTCATTAGATCTCTCTGATATTATAGCATCCATGGTCACCTTTTCTAGTACTATTTAAATTTCTTCTCTTCAATCCCCAGTGTCTACAAAAAAAAAATCACTGTGTGTGGTAGGATAGTTTGAATATTCCTTTGCACTCCATGCTAATTCCAGACTCTCTTTCCCCCATCACTCAGCAAACTCTCTTCCCAATTTGAGGGATATGCTATTCAAATTTATCTTCCCATCTACAGCATGGTGGCCATTATCTAACAGGATGAAGGACATTTTCTTCCCTTTCTTAAGTATTTCAGTGATGAAGATGCCCAAAGTCAGGAAATATCTTACATGAGGAACAGCAAGGAGGCCACTATTACTGCATTGCTAAGTAGGTGGGGTAAGGTGTAAGAAGACTGGAAAGGTAAGAATAGGGCCAGGTTATGAAGAGCTTTCAGAGTCAAACAGTGGATCTTCTATTTGATCCTGAGCATGATAGGGAGTCACTAGAGGTTTTTTTTTTTTTAGTGATAGTTAGATGGTCAAATTTATATCTTAGGAAAATCAGTTTGAGGGATCTGAGGAGGATAGACTGGAGAACTTAGAGAACTAAGAGAACTTCTCTTCCTTTCCCAAACCCTCTCCCATCTTCCCATTACTCTTCAGGCTACCACCATCTTCCTAACTACCCACATTTGCAACCTTAGCATTGTCCTTGATTCCTCATTCACTTTCATATCCATAAACAATCCATCGTTAAGTATTATTGTTTCTACCTTTGCAGCATTTCTTGTATATGTCCTGTTCCATTCACCCAACCACCTACTTGCTCCAAGCACTCATCATCTCCTACCTGGAATAATGTAATAGCTTCCTATAAGTCTTCCTAACTCAAGTGTCCCCAATGCCTATGATGTTTTCCTTCCTCTCCTCTTTTGCCTGACTTCCTTCAATATTCAGTTCATATCCTTCCTTCTGCAGTAATTTCCTGGTTCCTCCTACCATCCCCCAACATACATTGCTAGGTCATTCAATATGAAATTATCTTCTATTTAAAATTATTATATTCTCTACGTACATAGTTATTGCATGGTATCTCCCCAATTGATATGTTTCTTTTCTTTCTTTTTTTTTGACCGTAGAATATCTTTATTTTTAAAAAATATCAATGAACAGAATCAGGGCTCTTAACTGAGACAGTGGAGCCCGACACATTCTGGGCCCTCCCAGGAAGAGCAACTCAAAGTAGTAGAGGCTGGCAGGGAAGGGGAGGGGGGCTGTCTTAGCTCCACACTCCCCCCTCCTTGAGACAAAGAGAGGGCACAGCATGGGCACACTTAGTACAGGTGCCCCTCCTTCCTCCACTCCCTAAAGAGTCTCAGGAAAAAGCCATCTTCCTCCTGCAGGCCAGTCTTGGGGACTAGGGAAACAACATGCTGGGGACAAGCACCAGGCTGGGGTGCACACCCATTCTGGGAATGGATGCCATGTTGGGGTTGAACACATTAAGGATGAATGTCCCATGTGGGATAGGAGTGGATGCCAGGTTAGGAACAGACACAAGATTGGTCATGGATGGCCATATTGGGAGGGGTGCCCACAGCTGAACTGGATGGTGGAGGCCACCAGGTATCTGATTCTATTTTTCTTCCCATGCTCTGGGGCAGAGAGCCAGTTGCAGGACACCACTGGCTGCAGGCTCTGCTGCAGATGTTTGCGCTGCCTGTGGGTCACCTTTGTTTCATTGCCAATGTCCGGGCTCCCAGTGATGAGGGCATCAAACTGGCAGAAGAGATAATTCCCACAGAGGCTGGCTACCAGGAGTGTCATGGGCCCAAGGTGTCAACACAAGCAGGAAGGTGGGGTCATGCTTGGGCCAGAGGAGGTAGCTGTCCACCAGAAATGGAGAGTCATAGGTAAACAGGGGGATGTTGTTCCAAATGGCCCAGTCAGCTCCAAATTCCAATAGCTTGTGGGGCTCGGAGGTGATCTGGGGGGACAGGACCATCTTATTCCTCAGGGTAAAGTTGTGGATGGGATGTTGTTCAGGGTTCCCAAGAGGCCCTGAGTGTGGTTGATGAATTTCTTAGGAAGAAGAATGTTCACACTCAAAAGGTGTTCCTGGGCCTGAATTTCCACACCAGTTCCAGAATTCAGCATCACTGACACACTCTGGTTCCCAGACACAGACAAGAACATGCATTCCAGGTCTAACCAACTCTGCTCACTGAATTTCAGGATCTCCTGATTCAGCAGCACCTCAAGGGTGCTGCCACTTGAACCCCCGAGCCGGACCTCCACCATATCTGAGGTGTTCTCCTACATCACCACTGCAGAGATGCCTGTTGCAGAGGACTGGGTACCATTGGCCATTGAGGGTGGCTGGGTCCTACCCTGCACCATCAGCTCTGTGAGGTCCAACTGCACCAGGAAGTACTCTCCATAGCCATTGAACATAAAGTGAGTACCATCAAATATAAGTAAGTGAGGATCCCCAAAGACTGAGGCCAAGTGAGAAAGATGGTAAGTGCAGCAGTCACTTGAAGGCTGGAGGTCTAAGTAGAAGTGGCAATTCTGGGACCACAAGCAGCAGTAGTAGAACGTGACCACATCATAGAATCAGTGGGAGAGGCTGGGGACCAGGGTGGGGCACCCATGGGGTAGGAGCCGTAGCTGTGTCTGCAGTCCAGGGTGCTCCCACTTGATGTGTCCTTTGTCATCACCTGCGTCCCTGACACCAAATAGCAGCATTATTGACCTGCCCCCAGAGCAGGGACTCCCCTTTATGCTCAGCACACAGTGCACGGCCTCCAGGTGATTATGTGCATGGGATTTTCTTCTCAACATTACACCTATAATCAGCAAAGAACGGCCAAGTGTCAGCCCGAGCCTGGACTAGGGTGCAGAGGCAATCCTCCAATTCCACCAGGACATTGGGCAGCTTCTGGTCCTGCGAAGCCCAGTTCAGGCACTTGGCAGTGGCCCAGATGGCAAAATCCTGATGGAAATCCTCCCCAAGGTTCCAGGCCAAGGCATGCTTGCTGTACCAGATGACAGGCACATCCCTGTGGCCATCAGTGTGGTTGCTCCCAGAGATGCTCTCCTCCTCCCTCTCTCTCCCATGATCTTTCTTTTCCCCAAAGAAGGAATCTAGGGTTTGGGAGCTGTTCTTACTTTGCTTCTTATGCTTATTCTTACTCATGGTTGTTCAGTCCATGATTTTTTAAAAAATCTCTGTGGGGCTCTGCTTCCAGAAGGAAAAGCTCTGTCCCAAATTGCTGGGGTCCTCCCGCCTGCTGTAGCTCTCAGGAAGAGGCTGGGAACTCTTCCTATTTACTTCCAGCTGACAGGATAGTGAAGACTCCAGAACCGAGGTCCAAGACCGTGAGCCAGATCCATGCCGCTCAACACGAGAGCTCTTGGCTTGAGAACAATCGCTCAGTCCCCCTGCCGTCTGTGCTGGTGGGAAGCTACAATGCGGAGGCGGGTGCAAAACCTCTGCCTTTTGCTTTTCCGCTCTGGAGGCCTTTTGGCCAGACTGCTTATCTCCCCCTTTAGCAGTCCCCACTCGCAGCTGTTGCTAATCTGCTCACCTGAGAGGCTCCTCCACTCCTCCCGTCCAGCCACCCCCGAGGCACAGCCGTGGCTTCAGGCCAGGCTGGTTTCGGTTCGCAGTGCTGATATGGTTCCTCGTAGCCGAGCTGACTTTAGTGGGAAGTATCTTTGTGTGAGTTTTGGAGTTCTAGGATTGGTTTAGAGTCCTATTTTATGGGTATTTTGGGGTGGCTATGTGAGAGCTGCGATATGTTGCTGCTGCTACGCCGCCATCTTGGCTCCGCCCCCCGAGATTCTTTTTCCATCTGGCAAAGTTGACTTTTTAAGGCATTCTTCTCCTCATTGGCTTTTTGGGCCTCTTTTGTCATATGAGTTAATCTATTTTTTAAAGTGTTAATTCCTTCAGTCAGGTTGTTGACTCTCTTTTCATGATTTTCTTGCATCATTCTTATTTCTCTTCCC
>CM053585.1:443799695-443821991 GCA_028646515.1 Pseudochirops corinnae
TCTATATCTTTCTCTGAGTTTAGGTATCTCCTTCCTTCTTGAGGCTTGTAGAGTTGTCTTTAGCTGTGCATTGTTGAGGATAGTCCAGTTTATCAAGGTTGGTCATCATATGTACGATGTGTCTGTGATTGTGTACAGGTTTTAGCAGTATAGTTTTATAAGTTAAATGTTTTTTATTTCTTTCTTGCTCTGTTATTTCATAAAATGCCTTTACTTTGAATTGTATCCTTTGTCATTAGAAATGTAAATATATGGTGTTACCTGCTGAGTGATAGTATGGTTTTGAGTATATATAGACCCACAGAATATTTTGAATCTGGAGTAGCCTTGTTTGAGGGAGCTGCTGTACAAGTTGGAGGTTGCTTCCAACTGCTACACACAAACACACACACACACACACACGCTCATGGGTGCTCATGCATGCATATATGAAGACATGTACTCACTTACAAAATTGCCAGGGTCGCTGAAAGTTTAAGTGACCTGCCTGGGGTAACATTCTCATATCTATCAGAGGGACTTGAGACCAAATCATTCTGACTCCAGGGTCAGTTCCTTTATTCACTAAAATAAGTTGCCTCTTATAGCCATATGCATTCTTACATGAATGTATACATATGTGTATATATGTACATGTATGTAGACACTTGCATGTATATGTAGACATAGAGAAAAAAAATTCCCAAAGATCCTATGACATTCAGTAGTCTATGATAGGCAATGGAAAATTATCTACAAAAAGTAGAGAAAGAAACAGATGGAGCACCCATGTCTTTGGAAACTTCAGTAGAAGTTTCTCTGCTTCATCATAGACAAGGTTTAGCAAGATGAATTTAGAAGAAACAATACTATATTGGCATAATCCTGTAGATTTACTCTAGTGCCATATGGCTTGTAGGCAGCATATCAGAGCATAAGTGGCCCTCCTTATCTACTGAGAACATAATGCCAGGAGGACATATGGAGCAGCCTATCAGATATTTAGGCACCATCGTGAAAGGCAGCAAAGCCTGCTGGTTTGCAAGCTAATAAATTTCCTTAGCCCTTCTGCTCCTCAGGTGTGTCTTCTACATAAGGAGTGGCAGGGAAAAAGGGAAGAGATATCTCCTGATGTCCCCTCTTCCTGAAATTCTAAGATCCTATCCACAGCTGGGAAAGCACAACAACCCCTCCCTGTTGGCCTTCCTATTGTTGAACTTTGGATCACTTCTGGAGAGAGTACTCAAATTGTGCTACACATGTATAACTTATGTTTGCTTTTTCTCACCTCAAAATGGCCCTTACTGCAGCATGGCAACCATGTTATTAATATCATATTGCCTAAAGAGGAAACATGGCATAATAGAACTGGCCTGAAAGTCAAGAAGAACTGAGTTCAAATTCTACCTTTGATGCATACTGACTCTGTTGCTGGGGAAGTCACTTAACCCTTAGTGGTCTGGGCTAATAACAATAATAATAGTTAGCCTTTATGTAGCATTTTAAAGTCTGCAAAGTGCTTTTCAGCTATTACCTTATTTTATCCTCACAAAGTAGGTGTTATTAATATCCTTAGTTTAGAAATAGGAAAACTCAGATGGAGTTGAGTGACTTACTCAGCACAGACAGGAAATATCTGATACAAGATTTGACCTGAGGTCTTCCTGACTTGGAAGTCCATTGCACCACATGGCCACCTACTTTCTAAGACTAATTAATAAGCTACCCATGTGCATTTGTAGTGATCATTTGCTCACTTGGAAGTTCCCTCCATCATTGAAATTTCAGATGGGAGAGGGGATATTATAAAGGACTGTGTGGGTACACTCCTCCAGAGAGGCAGTCATACTTCTCCAGCATTGATCTCTTCCATAATATAGGTCAGAAGGAAGCATTTGGGGGGGGGGGGGGGTGGGAGGAGGAAAAAAGAAATCACTAGATAGGGATAAACAACATCTAAACTATCTGGGTGACAGTGGGTAGGTCACTTAACCTCTCAGAGACTCCTTTTCCTAACCTGTAAAATGAATAGGTTAAGCTAAATGAGCTCCAAAGTCCCTTCCAGCTCCAAATTCATGGCCTGGATGGTTATTTATATAGCAAGTCACTCATTTCACATTCTATCTGGGGGGTGGGGAAGAAGGGGAATTTCAGTGGTAAGCTGCCCCTTTTTGCTCAGATGGGAATTACCAGGGGCTATGGTCGTAGAGAATTGCCACATTACTGATCTACCAAGAAGGGTAAATGTCCCTCTGGTTCCAACAGGTTGTCACCTGGAAAAAAAAATAGGAAAATAGGAGGGGTGATCTAGAGATAATGAGATCTGGACAATCTACTTCACCTGGTAATGGATGTTTGGATTTGTATCCATTAGATTTTAAGCTCCTTGAGGGCAGGGGCTGTCTTTTTCTTCTTTTTGTATCCCTAGTGCTTAGCACAGTGGCTGACACATAATAGGAACTTAATAAATATTGATTGATTGATCTAATGCCCTTCTCAGTTTCTTGTGCATAATGATGTTTGATATTCTTATCAGGATGAGTCTCTCTCTCTCTCTCTCTCTCTCTCTCTCTCTCTCTCTCTCTCTCTCTCTCTCTCTCTCTCTCTGTCTTTCTCTCCCCCCCCCTTCCCTCCCTTCCTCCTCCCACATCCCAAAGAGAGTCATGGACAGGACCAAGTTGAGTGTGGTGCTTTTGAAAAGAACTAATCAATCTTGAACACAATCAGGGCTGTCAAAAGGTAGGACAAAACAAGGAGAGGCTCTATCTGGGTGAGGATTCAGTAATCCAGTATAGAACATTTTCTAGAACTAGTGTCCTACCTCCCCCTCTCACAGATTTGTTTTATTCTGCTCTCCAGAATGTGGCTACTATATTCCCTCAGGGCTCTAGGGTTAGGTCTGAGAGATGGGGACAGTGGCTTGTCCTTCTGGTACTATATTTCCTGCTTCCCCCACTGGTATGTTGTCCTCATTGTGTATTAGTTGATATAAGTGAATCTACAGACTTAAGTGTGGTATAAATAAGTAGTACTGTGGTAGTATAGTTGATACAAAAATCACTGACACAATATCCCTTCAGTTCATATAGAATCTAGGAAAAAGTAAGTAAGCTTTTCTTTAGCAGAAGGTTTTGTTTCTAGGAGAAAGTAAACAAGGAGGGTATCTATGGAAAAGGAGTGACTCAAAATTTTAAAGTTCTTTCCATTGAGTCATCAAAATGCACCCTAGTTATAGTGCTGTATTTTTCTATTGGGCTCTTTGTAAAACCTTGAATTTTCCTCCAATCCATCCTTGATTCCCCATACAGTTCCTACCATAAGCTATTCCGGCAACATTTCTAGGATGAGAATGGGAATTCCAAAATTCTCCAGCCTCTAAAAAGCAAAGACTCTAACCAAAAGTTGGAAGAGGCCTATAATGGTAATGGGATTTGAAGATCCTCCATGCCCCTTGAACTTGCTGACATAGTAGGAAGGGGTAGGGCAGGAAGGAGCCTGAGCCCAGTATGAGCCGGGCTAGAACCAGCAAGGTCACTGGATGGAAATGGTGGTAGTGGTGATGCAAACTCCTTTTTTTTTTTTTGAGTCAGCCAGAACTTCTGCTAAGGACTTCTGCTGAGAACTGCCAGAGAACGAGCTGAATAGAGACTGAACAGTTACTGTGAGTAAGGAGAGGAGGATCTTTGCCTGAGGAAGCCTGTTCTGTTTTAAAGGCTTGAGAAAGTAGATGTTTACTACATTAACTATGTGTGTCAACTCCATGGCTCCTGTGATGGCTTTGGCTTTCTGGTTTTGGGACTCAGTTTTCTGGTATTTGAATAAATGTTCTAGCTATGTCCCCATGTAGAAATCCTGTTGCATTTTGTGATTGATAACCATATCAGCATATTTATACTTACCATAGGCATTATGAATACTGCATTGTTGATACAAGACCTAGGCCAAAACTGAGATACTGATATCCTCTCTCCCAAGTGATAACTTCTTGAAGGAAGCTCTCTCTCCTCTCTACCAACAGAAATTAAATTAATCAAGATCTAAACTAACTCCTTGTATTTATACTGCCCCCACAGGGTTGTCAGATCCAATCAAAATAAACTTGTTATGGAAAAACAGTTGAAATGTCTTTAATTGATTCAAGGAGGTGACCAGTTCATTTTTAAATACAGTTCTAATGATTTGATTCAACTGAAGTGTTCTGGATGGAGAAAAGTGATTACTTTTAAGAGGGGTGGGGTAGCTACTGTTTCAAGTGATTTGCTACCCTTGCAACAGCATCAGAGGAGGGGATCTAGTGATTAATAAAATGGTCCTTTATAATAAGTTCTTCTTCCCCACTACATTATAAATTCATAAAAGGGGCATTAGCCAGGGTATATGATAGAGAGTAGAGGACATTATCTACTGTATGAATAGTCAATATGGGCTGGTATACATACATTTCATTGGTAACTCTTTCCAGGAACTCTGAAAATTCACAACCCTGGGTCACCAGGAAAGCTAGGCAAGAGAGTGAGAATGGATCAAAATAAATCCATCACTAGACTGATGGAGAAAAAAAAAAGAGTTTATGACCTGCTACTGATGAATCATATTTCTGCATGAAGGTAGGACAATAAAAGAAATGAGGTTTAGTGAGTCCTTGTTTGCTATTATTGTATAACTGACGACTTTGTCATTCCTTTTCATTTTTTTCCCCCAAATCCAAAAAGTCTCAGTCAACTTTGAAGACTGAATTTTATTGAGAAAGGTGACAGGACTAAATCTTTCACATTCCTTTGTCCTTATTTATCTGATTCATATTCTACACCAAGATACCCACAATGTCCTTGAAATCATTCTAGTCTAAGAAATGAAAGGCACTGTTAACTGACAAGTGGTTTGGGGGTTTCTTTGTAGAGTAAAGGAATTAGTGATCTCTCTATATGAAGCAGGTTAAAAACAGTTTCACTCACTTTAAAAAAACAAACAACTAAAGAAAAACTAGCATTAGAATTATGTGTATTAACTGATATTCAATAAAGAGCAAAAAATAAATAGGACATTTGGAAACTTTTCTTGGCATGCAGGATGTTAGTTTCCCTGAAATCTTTATCAATCTGAGCACTTTATCCCTTCACATTCCCACAACTGTACAGCAACTTCATTGTAGGCACATAAGTACAGATTTTCTAGCATGCAAATGAATGAATGCTTGCATGAAAAATGATTCAATTAAATGTTTATTATGTGTAGAGAAATGGCGTAAGAGTGACAGATACAAAAAGAAAAAGCAAGACAGTCCCTGCTCTCAAGGAGTTTGCATTTTGATGGAGGAGTCAATACATATAGAAGGTTTCAACTACAAGTAATATGGAAAGGTTACATGGCAAAGATATGGCAATGCATTATCTTTAAACTAATTTCCATTAATAAAACCACATCAGTTTCTAATGTTGAACTATTTGGCAGTGCCAAGAAAACTAATTTTTTTTTTTCTGTGTCTTTGGGAAATTTGGCTGATGAGCAGGTGGTGACTGTGGCATCTGCAGGACCAGTTTCCAGGTTACATTTCTATAAATGGAGCTTCTATGGACTATGGCTATAACGGCCAAGATGAAAGCAACAGATATCTATGATTTATGGCTCATTATCTCAGGTCTGAACTCAAAAGCCCCTAGTTTAGTTTTTGTGGCTACTCAATAATAATGCAGCAATAACTAAGAAATTTCCCCCACCTGGGCTCAGCCTGCTAGAACATATGAAAATTTGGTTCATTTTGAAGGTCTTTGCTTCCTTATCATCTGTGCTCCATGTAAGTAGTGAGGCTTATGGAGACACATTTAAACAAAACTAGATTTGCTAACATCAGGAATAAAACAACAACAAAAAGCATGAATTCCCTCTTCTAATGAGCTCTATTCTCTCCTCCTCCTGACTTCAGCATCAGGTATCTGTTTTATTTTATTTTTTTTTCCTCCTTAACTCACAGTCCAGCACAGGATAAATGGACTCAGCGTAAGGGCAATGCCTTCCTGAAGCCCTCTTACTATTTGTTCTATTGTCTTCTCTTCTATTTCCCTCTGGTGCCCTAGATACTTTTCCTTACACTGTCTAGTCCCAAATGGAAGCCTTCCCCTTCAGCTTGCTCATGCACCATTGCATAGCCTCTATCTTGCTCAATGTTCATGCTGGCCAGACATACACCTCTCTCTACTGCCCCACCACCTTCACCCCCAACCAAACAAAGCAAAACAGTTTGCAAAATACTTGAAAATATAGATGTAAATATATTTTTCCTTAAATTGATGAAAACATTTATCTAAAACCATCAGCAAGCATTATTTGCAATGGGGATAAGCTAGACGACTTCCCAGTAAGATCATATATAAAACAAGGATGCCCATTGTCACCAATATTATTTAATATCCTATTAGAAATCCTAGCGATAGCAATAAAAGAAGAAAAAGAATTAGAAAGAGGGGTGGCTAGGTAGTGCAGTGAGTAGAGCACTGGCCTTAGAATCAGGAGGACCTGAGTTCAAATTTGGTCTCAGGCAAAACACATACTAACCATGTGACCCCGCTCAAGTCACTTAACCCCAATTGCCCTGACATCCCCCTCTACAAAAGCAAAAAAAAAAAAAAAAGAATTAGAACCAAAATAGGGAATGATGTGATAAAAAATTTGTTTTTGCAGATTATTTGTGGTAATATACTTGGAAGATCTCATCTAACTAAAACAACTAAAAAGTTAGATGAAGCAATTAATACTTTTTAGCAAAGTAATAGAATATAAAGTAAGGCTACATAAAATCCATCAACATTCCTATATATCACAAACAAAACCTTGCAAGAAGAGATAGTAAGAGATACCCCATTTCAAATAATTCTAGATAGTATAAAATGCATGGAAGGATACCTGACAAAACAAACCCAGGAGCTACACAATCACAATGGTTTAAAGAAAACTTTTTATACAAATCAAATCAGTTTTGAATAATTGGAGAGATATGAATTGTTCAGGGGAAGGCAGGGTCAATATAATAAAAAATGACAACTTTACCTAAACTAATTTATATCTTCAATGTCATTCCAATTAAATTACTAAAAACTATTTTACTATATTAGCAAAGGTAATAACAAAATTCATTTGAAAGAATAAAAAGTCTAGAATATCAAAGGAACTAATAAAACATGTGAAGGAAGGAAGATTAACAGTATCAGATTTTAAACTATATTATAAGGCAATAATTATCAAAAGTATCTAGGACTAGCTAAGAAATAGAAAGGTAAATCAGTGGAACAGAGTAGACACAATTTACAGCAGTAAATAATTATTCTAACTTTGTATTTGTATTTGATAAATGTAAACACAAGATTTGGGGATAAGAATTCATTATTTATTTTTTTTAAATTCTTGGGAAAACTGAAAAGCAGTATGCAAAACTTGGTCATAGACCAATATCTTACTATTTACCAAGATAAGGTCAGAATGAATACGTGACCTAAATATAAAGAAGACTATTACAAGAATATTGGAAGTACATGGAACATATTATTTATCAGACTTATAGATAAATAAACAATTTAGGAATAAACAAGACAAAGATAGCAAAATGAGGTGTAAAATGGATAATTTTGACTACGTTAAATATTTTAAAATTGTATAAATAAAACAAATGTAGCCAAGATAAGAAGGAAAGCAGAAAATTTGGGGGGGAGGGAACAGGAGAGGTTGTGGACAGTTTTTAAGAAAAAGGTATCATATCTCAAATATATAAAGAACTTGGTTAAACCTATAAGAATGCAAGTCATTCCACAATTGATAAATGGTCAAAGGATATGAACAGTTTTCCTCTGAAAAAATCAAAACAATTTATATGCATATGAAAACTGCTGTAAATCATTATTGATTAGAGAAATGCAAATTAAAATAACCTTGAGGCATCATTTTATACCTATCAGATTGCCTAAAATGATTGAAGGGGAAAGTGACAAATGTTGGAGGGAATGTGGAAAAATTTGCACACTAATTCATAGCTGATGGAATCATCAACTGATCCAATCATTTTGGAGAGCAATATGGAATTATGCCCAAAGAGTTATTAAACTGCCTATACCCTTTGACCCAATATTACCACTACTAGGTCTATTTCCAAAGATAATTAAGGGAAAAGAAAAGAACCTATATATTCTAAAATATTTATAGCAGCTCTCAGTGATAACAAAGAACTGAAAATTGTGGGGATGCCTGTTAATTGGGGAATGGCTGAAAAAGTTTTGGTATATGATTTTGATAGACTACTACTATGCTATAAGAAATGATGAGATCTATGATCTTAGGAAAACATGAATAACTTGCATGAAATAATGAAGAGCAAAATTAGCAAGACCAAGAAAATACTATACAGTAACAACAATATTGTTTTCAGAACAACTTTAAGGAAATAAATCACTTCACTTTGACTATTATAAATACCCAAATTAACCACAAAGGACATATGAAGGAAGATGCTATCTGCATCCAGAAAAAGAATTGATGAATAGAAGTATGTATAGAATGTTAGATACATGTTACATACATCTCTCTCCCTCTCCCTCTCCCTCCCTCTCTCTCTCTCTCTCTCTCTCTCTCTCTCTCTCTCTCTCTCTCTCTCTCTTTCTCTCTCTCTCTCTCACACACACACACACACACATACACACACACATATTTGTGTCTCATGGTAGCCACCTCTAGGGCAGGGGGAGAGGGAGGAAAAAGAAAAAAATTTACATGATAATTTTAATAGATGTTTAAAAAGACTAACTATTTGTACATTACAGATTTGTAGCTTCATGCGTAATCATCTTTTTATTATACTATGTTATGGAAATGCTTTTTTATTCCACAAATTAAAAATAAGATATTTTTGAAAAAATATCATAAAAATAAATAAAGTTTCATATATATATATTGCCATATAAGGCTTCTGGTGGACTAAATCTGCATTGCCTCATCTACAAAGTAAGGATCATAATACATACCTTATTGGAGTGCTCTAAGATAGGGGTTCTTAATCTTTCTTATATGTCATAGACCCTTTTAGCCACCTAAGGAAGCCTAGGGACCCCTTCTCAGAATCATGTTTTTAAATGTATAAAATAACATTTCAGATTACAAAGGAAAACAGTTGTATTTAAATGTAATTATAAAAATATATTCATAAACAAGCCTTAATTCTAGGTTAAGAACCACTATTCTAAGGAAAGTATATTATAAACCTTAAAGTGTTGTAGGAAAACAGTTTGACAAGAGAGTCATATAATAGCTCTTGAGCTAGAAGGGAGCTCAGAGGTTTTCTCTTTCAATCTTCTCATTTTAAAGATGAGCCACTGAGGTCCCTGAGAGGCTATGAGACTTGCTTAAGGTCCTATAGGTTGTGAGTAGCAGAGTTATTATCTGAGACCAGGTCCTTTCACTACAGATTCAATATTTTTCCATTGTCCTATATGTTGCTGCTGATAGTGGTGATGGTAATAATAGGAGATGTATATGGCACCAAAGATTCCAAAGTTTTGTTCACCTTCTGATTTAGATGGGGTGATATAGTAAAGTTATGAAAAATCATGGAAAAGTTGTTCACTATTATGGAGGGCCAGAAATGGTACCATCAAACATATGTAAAAAATTAAAAACTCTGATCAACAACAATGTTGGAGTGAAAGCTGTTGAGCTAAAAAATAAAATAAAATTCTTTTAGCATAGGTTGCTATAGAATTAGCCCTAGAAGAAAGTTAATTACACGGGAACATGGAAATTATCATGGTACTGTCATTATCAAGAAGCCATCATGCCTCTAGGATAGGGACAAGTGTATGATGGAATCTATTATTGCCAAATATCTAGTAAAAGAGCAGGGTCGGCAGGGAGTAGAAAAATTCCAATGGTTACCCTACTGAGTCTTTGGCTCAAGCATATATCTCACCTAAATGGACATCCTGGTTGGTTTTATTTCAGCTAGTGGTGGCCAAAACGAAGGAACAGGAGACCATAATAGCGTCTGAAGCATTCTTGTGGAATACCACTATGGTGTTAGGGCAAAGGCTTAGTATACTTCATTAAAATTCACCAAGAGGCTCATATAGGTACAGTAAGAGGTGAAAAAACCCTGACAGATCAATAATTACAGGGCTTAAGAGATGGAAAAATGAGTATTTTCAATACAACTGTTCTTAGATCATTGTGTTTTATCTGCTGAACTTTTCTGGAAAATTGTAGTAGCATTAGGAATGTCTTAGTTTATATATCCATGATTCACCAACTGCCAGCATATATCCAGTGACATAGGCAAACAGTCCTATCTTCAGTCATGGATAGTTCTTTTCCCTCGAGTGCCCTCCCAAGCTACCTGCTGTATCAAAGTAGTGGCTTTCCATGCCAAGTACATGATCAGGTTCTGGAAGCAGTTTGTTTATTCTTCCAAAAACCTCACTCTTTTGGCTTCTATCCTGCATCTCCTATTTAGCAAGTTGGCTTTTGGTGGAAGGAGGTAAATGGGAGGATGTTTCCCTAAAGGAACCCCTCCACATTGCTATAGGGATTGTTTTCAGTGACTCTAGGGATGATCTAGCCAGGATTCTGCCCTGTTAAATGGGATACCATCTACCCAAACTGTAGGGATTCATTAGGAAGTAAAGGTACAGGAACTACTGCATCCATCACCCCAATATTCCACTCTTTTGTGGCAACCCCTTACAATATGTGTCCTTGTCTCCTCACCCCCTGCCCTGTGTTGAGATGATACTATGGTTGTAGACAGGTTTTCCACATCTTCTTCTGACTTAACTGTACCACTAAGGACATGGGCTAAGATTGTCCATCTCATACACTTACTTTGTATTGTATTTAGTTGTAGATGTGTCTATCCTTTTCACCTTCTGACTACCACCCCCAACACAACACAACACAATACAACACACACATATTGTAAACTTTTCAAGGTTGAGACTTCTATTTTATTTATTTTTAAAATATTCTTCATCTGTAGAGCTATGTATACAGGAAGAGCTTAATAAGCATTTGTGAATTGAATATGCCATTGAACTTTTGATTATGGATTTATTACCTCTAATCAGTTCAGCAAACCAATCTGAAACATAAAATGCCCAAGTGAACAACTTTTCACTATATGCCTGGTGTTTATTGCCAAGGGATTCCAGTTGTTTGCTTGCCTTATTAATCTTCTCATCCCTTTATATAAAAGACAGCATTGCCTGAATCAGGGCAACCTTTCCCTTTTTGTTATTAAAGATACAGATGACTATCAGTATGCTCATATAGTTTCTATAGTTACATTCAGTGAGGTTCTTTTAAAATTATGATTGTATTTCTATCCTTATTTAAAGAATAAGTATAATTTCCAGCCTTTTGTGATAGTTCCCAGGAGCCAGGACTCATAACACCCTTTTTCAATATAGCATAGAAATTGGAAGAGCCTGATCAGTAGCAAAGAGACATTAGGGTAAAATTGAAACTCAGAAAGAAGGTGAGTTCACAAGGGAGTGTGACAAAGAAAGTGGGAGGGACAGGTTTTTATTTGCCTTAAGGACTCAACTGAGCCAATTGGGGAGGAAAGCAAAAGATGTCTATTTACAACCCACTGGAGTATTGGGGGATTCTTTGGCAGATTTTGCTAGTTGATTTTTGCCGAGATAGACTTCATGAGAGTAGAAATGAATTTTGGACTATTACAGCAGAGCTTGGCATTGCAGCTTGAGCAGACAACTACAACAATGAGAAGTGAGCATACGTATGCACATGACCAAAATAATGTTACCACTGTAATGAAGAAAAAAGCCTTTGCAGTTGTGTCTACATAATACCAAAGAACCCACGGAAAAAGGAGAACAAAAAAAAAAAAATAGAACTATACCCTAAGATAATTGTGCCTGGAGAGTTCAGCAAGCAAAACAATATTAGCACATCATCTCTCCATCATGAGGTGGGCAGTGATCTTCATCAGTCCCCTAGAATCATGGTTGGTTATTTAGTTGATCAAAGTTAATTTTACAGAATTATTCATTTTTTAGAAAAGAAACAGAAGACCTCTAGCCTTCATCTTGTTTTACCTTGATTGTTCTTCATTAGTATAATAATCAGATAACATAACAAGTTGAGACAGGTATAGAAAAAATATAACACAAAATAGAATATGTGAATAAGGGAGGTACATAGAAAATGTTATATTGTTGTCATTTGTCCTTTGTCCTTCATTCTTGAAGAAAACAAGATGATGTCTGAGAAAGGAAGAATTTCTAAATATTTAAAGGAGACAGGATTCATGGAGGATGATGAATTTGAGATAGGTCTTGATGGATGAGTAGGATTTTTAAAAGTAGAGAAGAGTGGGGTGAAGAATGTAAAAAAAAAAACTCCAGATACAGGGAATATAATCACAGAATTTGAAAGTTGGAATGAACTTCAGCAGTCATGAAGTCCTATCTATACACTGAAGTAATCCCTATTATAAAGTACCAGACTAATTGTCATGGAATCTCTGCTTCAAACTCCCTAAGGAGAGGGAAGCCACCATCTCCTGAGGCAAAGTTTCCTACTTTGAGATAGCTCTAATCATTAGTAAATTGTTTTCTGTTTTCTGGACATCAAGGCAATGTAGCTTCTTGGTAACCTTGATCCACTGATCTTAGCTGTGCCCTCTGGAACATCCAGTTTAATCCTTTCTCCTTTTAATAGTTCTGGAGACTTCTTCTGGAGACTCTAGCTTATCAATGTCCTTCTTAGACCTTCACGTCCAGAACTGAACATAATGCTGATGATGAGTTCTAATGAATGGCAGAAAACAATGTGGCTATCATCTCCTTTATCCTGAAAAGTATGACACTCTTAATGTAGCCTATAATGTGTTAGATTTCATAGATGCTGAATTATGCTACTGACTCATCTTACATTCCGGTAAAACTCCCAATTCCTTTCTAGAACAACATCCATTGATCTATGCATCCTCCATCTTGAACTTGTGAATTTAATTTTTTGAACCTAGTATAAGACTTTATATTTAACCTTGTTGAATTTCATTTTAATAGATTCAATCCAATGTTCTAGCCTGCCAAAGGCATTTTTAATAACTGTCATCCAGTATGTTAGCTATTCCCATAGCCTTCTGTTATCTGAAAATCTAACAAGCATATGTATCTATGTATTATCTATGTAATATTTATGTATTTGTCCAGGTCAGTGAGAAAACATTTTAAGTAGCACAAGACCAAGCTCAGTTCCCTAGAGTACTCAACTTGAGACTGCATTCTTTCAATTGAACCATTAACCATTTTTTTCACTCCAATTCAAACAAGTAGGATTCCATATGAATTTGTTATTATGTAATCCATATCTCTACATCTTCTCCACAAGAAAAGTATGAAGTACTTTGTAAAAACTTGGCCAAAATTTCAATAAACTATATCCAATGCATTCTCCTCATGGACTGGTATAATGTTTTGAATGGAGCCATTCTGGTTCTTTGTAATCACTTCTTTCCTTTCTAGATATTTATCAATAATGCCTTTAATGATATTTTTGAGAACTTTCCCTGAAATTAAAGTCAAACTTGATGGCTTCTTCTTGGAAGACTTGATTCTCTTGCTTTTTTTTAAACTGGACCGTTGGCTTTTTTCCAATCGTGTTACTTTCCTTGTTTTCTATGTTCTTTCAAGTAGCAGAGAGAGTGCCACAGTCATCATATTTGCTGATTCCTTCAAGACCTGAGGAAATAAGAGAAAAAAATGAGAGATCTTTTTTAATGCAATAACAACAGAAGGACAATTAGATTTCTTTCTAAAAGAGTATAAGGGAAGAATCAATTATAGTCAATAAACACTTATTAAGCACCTGCTATGTGCTGATACCAAGCATTTCAGATACAAAGAAAGGTAAAATACGATCTTTGCTCTCAAGGAGCTCACAGGCTAATAGGGGAGACAACAGGCCATCAACTATGCACAATGTATGAGATAAATAGGAAATAAGTAACAACAAGATGTTACTAGGATTAAGGGAGATAAGAAAAAACTTTCTATAAAAAGTGAGATTCTAGCTTGGACTTAAAAGAAACTACAGAAGTGAGGCAGAGATGAGGAGGAAAAGTATTCCAGGTATGGGACGTAGACAAAGAAAATGATTTGGGAGATAGGGTGTCTTGTTTGAAGAACAGAAAGGAGATCATTGTCACTGGATCACAGAGTATGTACGTAGGTGGGGAGGGGTGTAATTTGTAAGAAGATTGTAAAGGTGGAGGGGAGGCAAGTCATAAAAGGCTTTGACTACCAAACAGAGCATTTTATATTTAATTCAGAAGGTAATGGGGAGCCACTGGATTTTATTTAATAGAGAGAGTGCATGGTCAGGTCTGTGCACTGAGAAGATCTCTTTGACAGCTGAAAGAAAGATGGATTGTCATGGGAAGATATTTGTGGCAACCACACAAATTTAGCATGCTATTCTATGATCTAAGAATGATGAGATGATGGCAGGTGAATCTACTGCACCAGTGCAGCAGCAGTGTCAGGCGGAAGAAGGCAGAAGAGAAGGGATAAAAATCCAAACTAAACTCAAAGGGAAAAGGAGAAATAATAGTAGAGGAACACACATGAAACACCAAGGACCAAACCTTATATTAATTTATACAAGTTAGTTTATATATTTTAATGGAACAAACTGCAGAAGAGGAGGGTGTATTAAAATAGGTACAGTAAAGGATAAAGGAAAACCTTTTATGTACAATAATCAAATCTATCAAATCAAATCAAATCTAATCAAATCTATAAAAGTTTTTTTATTTCAATATTACTGTATTTTCATTTTTAGATTCTCTCTCTCTCCACTCCCCTCCACACCCATTGAGAAGCTAAGAAATACAAAGTCTATTACAAATATGAAGTCATTTGCAAAACATATTGTCCATGATCTGGGTGGTGGGGGACAACAAGAAGAAGTAACGGGAAAAACAATTATGTTATAATCTGCATTCTGAGTCCACCAGTTTGTCTGGCCACGGATAGTATTTTTATGATGGGTTCTTTGGACTTGTCAAGTCATTGTATTGATCAAAATTACTAAGTCTTCTAAGGTGATTATATTTACAATTTTGTTCTTACTATGCAAATTATATTAATTCTGTTCACTTCACACTGCATCAGTTTGCATAAGTCTTTCTTGGTCTTTCTGAAATTTTCTCCTTCATCATACTGTTCCACCACATTCATATGCTACAACTTGTTCAGACATTCTCCAAAGGATGGACATCGACTCAGTTTCCAATTCTTTGTTATATCAAAAAGAGTTTTATAAATATTTGTGTGCTTATGGCCCCTTTCCCTTTTTCTTTCACCTATTTGAAATATCAATCTAGTGGTAGTATTGCTGGATCAAAGAGTATTTACAATTTAGTAGCTTTTAGGGCATAGTTCCAAATTGTTTCCCAGAATGGTTGGACTAGTTCACAGCCCTAGCAATAGTGCATTAGTGTACCTACTTTCTAGTGTCTTCTCAGAATGTGTCATTTCCTTTTTTGTCATCTTAGAAAATCTGATGGTTGTGAGGTGGGTCCTCATAGTTGTTTTAACTTGTATTTCTCTAATTATTAGAAATTTAAAGCAAGCTTGGATTGCTAATGAAAAACTGAAAACTGCTCTGAAAAACTATCTATTCATATCCCTTGACCATTTATCAAAGAGGGAATAACTCTTATTGTTGTAAACTTAGTTCCCTACAAACATAGTTCTCTATATATTTGAGAAATAAGACCTTATCAGAGAAACTTGATTGAGAGATTTTCCCCAAAGTTTTCTGCTTATCTTCTTATTTTAAGTACACTGTTTATATTTTCTAAACTTAATGCAATCAAAATTCTCCATTTTATTTCTTATGAATTTTGCTGCTGCTTCTTTGGTCATGGATTCTTCTTGTCCCTAGATGTGATGAATAATTTCTTCTATGTATCATCATTTTCTTATATCAACCTTTATTATCTAAATCATGTCTGAATTTTGAGATTATCTTGGCATACATGCCCTGTTACTCCAGACTACTTCTCTATTTTCCCAACAGTTTTTGTCAGATAACAAATTCTTCTATCAGTAGCTAGATCTCTTGAATTTATCAAACCCTAAGTTATTGTGTCCATTAGCTCCTGCATATTATATACCTACCCTGGTTCACTGATTAACAACTCCATTCTTATGCAGTGCCAATTTGTTTTAATGAATACAGCTTTGTAGTACATATTGAGATCTGGTAGTGTCAGGGGCCATTTCCTTTCTGGTTTTTTGTTTTCATTGATTTCTTGATATTCTTAAACATTTTTTTCCCTCCAAATGACTTTTGTTATTGTTGTTTCTATCCCTCTAAAGTAATTTTTTGGTAGTTTGATTTGTAAGGTACCGAATAAATAAATAAATTTCAGTACTATTATTATTTTTATAATATTGACTCAGCAATTAATATTTATCCAATTATTTAGATGTCTGTGTGAAGTGTTTGTTTTTTATTTTGTTCATATAGTTTGTGTGTGTGTGTGTGTGTGTGTGTGTGTGTGTGTTGACAGGTAGACTCCAAAATATTTTATACTGTCCTCAGTTATTTTAAATGGAATTTCTTTTTAAAAAATCTGTTCTTCTTGGGTTTTGTTCTTAATATATAGAAATGCTAATGAATTCCATGGGTTTATTTTAGATCCTGCGACTTTATTGAAATTGTTTTGACTAGATGGTTCTTTTTTGTTTGGTTCTCTAAATAAATCATCATATCGTCTGAAAAAAGTTATAATTTGTTTCTTTCTTGCCTGTGAAGATTCTTTCCTTTTCTTATTCCTATAATAAGCATTTCTAGTACAACACTGAATAATGGCAGTGATAATGGACCTTCTTTTATCACCTCTGTTCTTATTGGAAAGGCTTCTACTTAGTCCACATTACAGATAATACTTGATCTTGATTTTAGAATAAATACCCACTTATCATTTTAAGAAAAGCCTCACTTGTTTCTATGCTTTCTAGTGTTTTAATAGGAATGGGTGTTGTGTTTTGTCAAAAGATTTTTCTACAACTATTAAAATAATCATAGGGTTTTCATTGTTCCTATCTTTGATACAGTCAGTTATACCTGAGGTTTTCCTATTATGGAATCAGTACTTATTTTCCTGGCATAAAACAGCCTTAACATAGTATATGATCTTCGTTAACACATTGTTGTAATCTCTTCCTAGTATTTTATTTTGAAAGTTTTGTATCGATATTTATTAGGCAAATTAGGCTGTACTTTTCTTTTTCTGATTTTGTTTTCCTTGGTTTATATATCAAAACTACATTTGTATGATAGAAGGAATTCAATAGGAATACTTTTTAATCTATTTTTTATAAAGAGTTCATCTTCTATTGTAATTAATTAGTCTTTAACTATTGAGTAGAATTAGGCTGTGAATCCATCTGGTCCTATTTTTTTCCTTGTGGTTTCTTCTATTTCTTTTTTTCTTTTTAAAATTTATTATTTATATTTAACCCCCGCCCAAGCCACTGTGCAGGCAAGAAATGTGATATAGTATTTATACGTAAACACATAAAACACATTTTCATGTAATCACATAAAACATTTCCATGTTAGAAATGTTACAAAAACAAACATGAAAAATAAAATGTAAAAAGTATGCTTCAATCAGCATTCACACTCCATCAGTCTTCTTCTTCCCTCCCCCCCCCCCACTTCCTAGAAGTAGACATCATTTTCCATCATAAGTCTTTTGAAATTATCTTGGATCATTGTACTACTGAAAATAGCTATCATTCATAATTGATTATTGTACACGATTGCTGTTAATATATATAGTGCTGTCTTAGTTCTGCTCACTTCATTTGGCATCAAGTCATATAAATCTTCCCAGGTTTTTCTGAAATGATCCTGTTCATCATTTCTTATGGTACAATAGTATTCCATCACAATCATATACTACAACTTGTTTTCCCATTCTCCAACTGATAAGCAATCCCTCAATTTCCAATTTTGTCACTGCAAAAAGAGCTGCTATAAATATTTTTATATGTATAGGTCCTTTTCCTTTTTCTTTCATCTCTTTGGGATACAGACCTAGTAGGGATATTTCTAGGCCAAGTTATGCACAGTTGTATAGCCCTTTGGGTATAATTCCAAATTGCTCTCCAGAATGGCTAGATCAATTCACAACTCTACCAACAGTGCACACTGGTGTCCCAATTTTTCCATATCCCCTCCAACATTTGTCATTTTCTTTTTCTATCCTATTAGCCAATCTGATATATATGAGGTGGCACATCAGAGTTGCTTTAATTTGCATTTCTACAATTAATAGTTATTTAGAACATGGTTTCATATGAATATAGATAGCTTTCATTTCTTCTCCTGACTACTGCCTATTCATGTCCTTTGGCCATTTATCAATTGGGGAGTGATTCCTATTCTTGTAAATTTGATTTAATTCTCTATATATTTGAGAAATAAGATCTTTATCTGAGACATATGCAATAGATCCCCCATCTCCCCAATTTCCTACTTTCCTTCTAATGTTGGCTGCTTTAGTTTTGTATGTGGAAAAACTTAATAATGTAATGTAATAAAAATTACTCTGTGATTCTATCTCATTTGGTCATAAATTATTTTCTTCTCCATAGATCTGACAGGTAAATTTTTTCCATGCTTCCCTAATTTTCTTATACTAGTCTTTAAGTCTAAATCATGTACCCTTTTTGGATCTTACCTCAATATAGGGTATGAGATGTTGGTCTATACCTAGTTCCTAACAAACTGCTTTCCAGTTTTCTCAGTAATGTTTGTAAAATAGTGAGCTCTCGTTGAGCTTGAGTCTTTGGGTCTATAAAATACTACATTATTATGGAAATTGACTACTGTGTATTATGTACCTGATCCGTTTGACTGATCTACCACTCTTTTTTAGCAAATATCAGATTATTTTGATGATTACAAAATGGTATTTCAGTTTGACATCTCATAGTACTAGGTCACCTTCCTTCACATTTATTTTTTCATTGGTTCTCTTGATATTCTTGACCTTTTATTCTTCCAGATCAATTTTATTTTTTCTAGCTATCTGAAATAATTTTTGGTAATCTGATTGATATGGCACTGAATAAGTAAATTATTTCAGGTAGAATTGTCATTTTTATTATAACGGTTCAGCCTACCCATTAACAATTACTATTTCTCCAGTAATGTAGCTCTATTTTTATTAGTGTTAAAGGTCTCTTGTAATTGTGTTCCTATAGTTCCTGTGTTTTTCTTGGCAGGTAGACTCTCAAATATTCTCTAATGTCTGCAGTGATTTTAAATGGAATTTCTCTTTCTCTTGCTGCTGGATTTTGTTGGTAATATATAGATATGCTAATAATTTAAGTTGGTTCATTTTATATCCTAGAACTTTGATGAAATTGTTCATTATTTTAACTAGGTTTTTTTTTTAATTGATTCCCTAGGATTCTCTAAGTATATCATCATATCATCTGCAAAGAATGATGGTTTCATTTCTTCACTGCTTATTTTAATTCCTTAGATTTCTTTTTCTTGTCTCATTGCTATAGCACAGTATTGAATAGCACTAGTGATAAAATGGACATCCTTACCTCAGCTCTGATCTTAATGGGAAGGTTTCTGGCTTATGTCCATTATAGTAATGCTTGCTGAAGGTTTTAGATAGATACTGCTTATTTTAAGGAAAGCTCCATTCACTCCTATGGTTGCTAATCTTTTATTTTTTTTTAATTAGAAATGAGTGCTGCATTTGTATTTATCTGTATTAATGTGTCTTGTTTATTGTATCTTGTTGGAGTAACCATACAATTTTTATTTTTTTTCTATTTAGATAGTTAATTATGCTGATAGTTTCTTTTTCTAAAATTGAACCAGTCCTGCATTCAAGGAATAAATTCCATCTAGTCATAGTGTATGGCACTTTCTTAGTAGTGACTTTTTAGTAGTTTGGTGTGACACTGAATAAGTAATTTAATTTAGGTATAATTATCATTTCATTATATTAGCTAGGTCTACTTATGGGCAACTGATATTTTTTCAGTTATTTAGATCTGACTTTATTTGTGTGAAAAGTGTTTTGTAATTGTGTTCATATAGTTCCTGGGTTTGTTTTGGAAGGTAGATTCCCAAATATTTTATACTTCTTAGAGTAACTTTAAATGGAATTTCTCTTTCTATTTCTTACTATTGTTTATCATTTCTCATTCAAGAGTCTGTGGTTTCTGACCATTACTTCCTTTAATCTATCCTTTTTGTCCCTCCCCCTGCCTTTTTTAAAAATATTTTTCCCTGCTGCTTTTTGGTTAGATAAGATATATTTCTTCTATATCCAACTATGTGTACACTTGTATTTAATTTCTTTTCTCTTTGAACTGGTTCATATGAGAGTGAGGTTCAAGTGCTGCCTGCTATCCTCTAATTCCTCCCTCCATTTTATAAATTTTTCTTTGCCTTCTCTACTTATATAAGATATTTTTTTTCCATTCTTCCGCTCACTTCCTCCTTCTCTTAGTGTGAGCATCTTTCTCAAAGTTCTATTCTTCTTTTGAGACCATCCCAACAAAATATAATCACAGCTATGCCCTTAGTCTAAACAGACTCCCTGAAACAGTTTAGAATTAACAAAGCTCTGTGGGCTTAAATCTTCCCATATATGAATATGAGCAATAAAACATTGTTTAGTGTCTTATGATTTCTTACTCATTTACATTTTATACTTCACTTGAATCTTGAGCTTGAATGCTAAATTTTCCATTCTGGTCTTTTCATCATAAACGCTGGAAAATTCTCTATTTCATTAAATTCATTAATTTCCCCCCATAGGATTATACTGTTTTCTGGGGAGGTTATTTTCAGTTGTAATCTTGTTCCTTTGCCTTCTGGTTCTAAGATATCTACAATTTTTTTTAATCCATCCCAGTCAAATTTTATTCCATGGTTTCTGTGTACCAGCATCTGGGTGAGAACTTGGGGGTACCAGGGAGAAGAAGCAAATAGGGGAGTGTCTGTCACCAGGAATTAGTCAAATTGGGTAAACTGCTTCACCTCCGACCCTTTTTTTTTTTTTTTACTTTTTAATGTCTGGGTTTGGCTTTGGGGATGGGAAGGTATATTTGGGAACCAGAATAGTTAGGTAACCCTTCCAGGAGTTTTCTGCCCAAGGTAGAAAACAATAAGCACCACAGAGACCTCTGACACACTGGTATAATATTTTGGAGAAGGCAGGAAACATGCCCCAAGAATGCTGTTGGGGAAAGATGGCCTCATCAAAGTGAGAACTTAAAAGAGAAAGAGGGACTGAGGGTAATTGAGGGTTTTTTGGCAATCAAGGCCATGGCTTGAACAAAGGCTTGGAGTGGGGGCAAGATGAGTTACAGAGCAATGGGCCAAGAGGAAGTTATGGATTGCACTGTGGAGGTGGCTTTACTAAGAAACAAGGCAAGAAGGGGAGATGGAAGCCAGATGGATGAGGGCTTTGAAAGTTAAGCAGATGATTTTTTGCTTTATCCTAGGGGCAATAAGGAATGATGGGAGTTTCTGGAGTTGGGCAGTGACATGGTAAGATTTGGACTAGAGGAGAATTATTTTGGCTAGTGAGTAGAGGAGTAGGGTGAGAATAGAGGAAGAAGGTCATTTTATAATAATTCTGTTGAAATGGGTTTAGGGCCTACCCAGTGGGTGTAGAGAAGATGTAGAAAAGAAATATAGTGAAGTTAGAAACAAAAAGCCTTGGAAACAGATTGAGGGAGGGGGTGGTGAGAGATAGAAAGGATTCTAGAATGATTCTTAGGCAGTAAATCTGAGAAAATTGGAGGATAGTGTTGTCCTCTACTGTAATATGGAAGGTAGGAAGGTTTAGGGGGAAAGATTATGAGTTCTGTTTCACATGTGATGAGTTTAAGATGTTTACTGGTCCTCTAGTTTGAGGTGTCTGAAAGGCAGTTGGAGATAGGAGATAGAGATCTGACTAAGCAGACAGTTTGGGGTAAGATAGGTAGATTTGGAAATCATTAGCATTGAAATGTTAACTAAATCTATGGAAGCTGACTGCTTTCAATGTTTACTCCTCGACCTGGGAACTCTGGAACCTGGCTATAATATTCCTAGGAGTTTTCTTTTGGGGAATCTTTTTCAAGAGGCGATTGGTGAATTCTTTCAATTTCTATTTTGCCCTCTGGTTCTAGAACATCAGGGCAATTTTGCTTGACAATTTCTTGAAAGATGGTGTCTAGGATCTTTTTTTGATCATAGCTTTCAGGTAGTCCAATA
>CM053585.1:443822491-443850062 GCA_028646515.1 Pseudochirops corinnae
TATTAAGTGTCTGAGGCCAGATGTGAACTCAGGTCCTCCTGACTCCAGGGCTGGTGCTCTATTCACTGCACCACCTAGCCACTCCTAAAAAGTTTTCTGACTCCACATTAGGCAAAATGTTTTGATATTTCCTAAAACTTCCAAGGATAAATCTGAACTGAATGCAGTTCTCAAGATAAAACAAATCACATTAAGTCTTTAGGCTACTTTTATGCATTCTAAAGTTATTTTTATCCTCAAAAGGTCTAATCCAGTTCAAGGAAAAGATTTATAAGATCAGTTTGAATCCCTAAGGCTTAGCCTAGAGGCAATCTTATATTTAGCTCTTTTAAGTGAACTTATTGCTGCTGTTTAAGCCAAAATTAAAAGTATAAATAAAATGTGGCTGGCTTCACAGTTACATTTGGGTATTTTGGTCACCAAACTGCCTCCAGGGCTCTCCAAATTTAGGAATTCCATCCTTAGTCCTGGACTGTCATTCTTTTATTACTTTTTATGATCCAACTCAATTTGAAATATATTTATTAAACCATCAGCTGTGAGCAAGGTTCATTTATAAAAGCTGGTTGAGGAAATAAGTTACAAGGCCACATCCTTTGCCTCTGATTCTGAAGTCACATGCAATTTTCTGTAACTTTGGAAACTTTGGTTTCCTTCCTCCCTCTCCTCCCCATCAATAGAATGTTTTTCCTCTCAAGAAAGTAATGAAAATTAAAGGTAAAGTTTTTAAAATTTCTTTAAACTCACTGAAAGTGGAGATAGGGAACTAGATATTTTCTCTTTTTTTTCTGCCCTCCTCCCCCCTCAATTTGTTGCTTTCTAAGAGAATTCATTTCAAGGTCCAAGTTGAAAATAACAATGAATCAGCCAACCAACCTCACACACACACACACACACACACACACACACACACACACACACAGAAAATCAACATTCTTTCTTCCATCCCCTAATATATTCTCAAACCAAAAAAAAGACAGATGGGTTTCTGTATATATTCTTTATAGGACTTTTTCTGAACAATATTACTTCAGCAAAGGATTTTAAGGATACAAGAGATCTTCCATTCCTCATCCAGTAGGTCTCAAGATCTTGGAGCAATGAGTATTAAGACATAGACTTGTCAATCTCTAGGAAATAAAGATACACTGTTTCTCTGGAGAGAAGAATACTTGATAAAGATTTATAAGCATGTGGATTTTGGAGGAAAATTCTATTCCAATAGAATGCAAGTCATTGGGGGATTTGGAATATGATATTCCAGAGGGCAAAGGAACTATAATTACAACCAAGAATCACCCACCCAGCAAAACTGAGGATGATTCTCCTGGGGAAAAATGGACATTCAATGAGATAGATGACTTTCAAGTATTCTTTCCAAAAAGACCAGAGTTGAATAGAAAATTTGACTTTCAAATACAAGACTCAAAAGAAGCACAAAAAGTTAAACAGGAAAAGGAAATCAAAAGAGACTTGATAAGATTAAACTGTTTACATTCCTACATGGGAAGATATTTTTAATTTATTAGACCTTTCCCATTATTAGGGAATTTAGATGGATCATATATAGACAGAAGGCACAGGTGTGAGTTGAATATGAAGGGATTGTAACTAAAAATAAAATTAAGGGGTATGAGCAGAATGTACTGGGAAGAAGAGAAAGGGAGAGGTAGAATTGGGTAAATTATCTCACATATAGTTGGTGAAGTAGAATCAGGAACTCACTTGAACTCCTCCATAAATTCATTCAGTAACCTCTAAAAATGAATCTGAACAGATTTTAGAGTGGCAGAATCAATTGGAAGATGGAGCATGACAGATTTTCAGTCCAGGAAGATGCACAAATGTGACTGGGCAGGGGAAGCACAGAGCAGGGGATGCACCAGCACAGACCTGAGACCCAACCAGAGCAGATCCAGAGTGAGCCAAGCTGAGCTGATTCAGCCACCACAGGGGCAATTCCCAGATTTCTCTCCACAGGACAGGGGATCTATTGGAGGTGGGTAAGAGAAAGTACATGGCTCAAGGCTGTAGCAGCTAATTCTGGGGCTACCAACCCACAGCTTAGATGTTTAAAAATCAACTACCTGAGCTCCTGGGAGCAAATGTGGCAGAGTAAACCTTAACCATTTCACCCTCAGAAAATAGTAACATTATAACCCCAGTTTTGCCTTCACACAACCAGGGGAACTGGCAGACACCAGTTCTGCTGGCCACCAGCAGCTGAGCCTGCCTGAGTTTCAGCCTATGCACTGGGAGGTGGAATCCTGAAGCAGGCAGACCACCAATCCCCCACTACACTGTGAGCTTCAGAGTAACTTTGAGGCAACTCAGAAAGCCCCAGCCCTGTCCTCAGTCTAGACACCCAGAGGACACAGCACACAAAGCCAATAAACAGACCTTAAGAAGCATGGGTCAGAGCCTTCTATGCCCAAGAAACAGAAATCCACTTTAAAGTCCAGTAAGTAGGCAATCACACTGGGAAAGAAGCAATTTCTAAGAACAAAAACAATTGAAACATTTTATACTGAGAAAGAACAAAATTCACAAGAGGTCAGCGCTGACTCTATACCCAACTCTGAAACCTCAACAGGGAATATGAATTGGTCTCAAGCACAGAAAGCATTTTTGGAAGAACTCAAAAAGGATTTTAAAAGCCAAAATAGAGAGGTAAAAGGATCAACTATGCAGCAAAACTAAGCATAATCTTTCAGGCAAGAAGATGGTAATTCAATGAAATAAGGGACTTCCAGACCTTTCCGATGAAAAAGCCAGAGCTGAGTGAAAAACTCAATCTCCAAATATAAGACTCAAGAGAGACATAAAAAGGTAAACAGGGAAAACACACACATTACACCCCCCCCCCCCCACATAACTTGTTATTTAATAAGAGCAATTGGTTTACATTCCCTATATGGGAAGTTGATACCTGTCAATATTGAGAATTGTATAATCATTGCAACATATAAAAGGGTTATCTATAGTTAGAGGGTGTGGGTAAAAACTAACCAAAGTGACAATTAAAAAAAAAACCTTATTAAAGGGAGGAAAGGAATTGTAATGGGAGAAGAGGAAAGGAGGAGGCAGAAAAAAGTAAATTATGTGACACAAAGAAGCATAAAAACATATTATAGTAGAAGATGGAGAAGATGTGGAAAAATTGTAACAAGAATGCATTGTTGGTAGAGTTGTGAACTGATCCAACCATTCTGGAGAGCAGTCTGAAACTATGCTCAAAGGGCTACAAAAAACTTCATATCTTTTGATCCAGCAATACTAGTAGGGCTGTATCCTAAAGAAATCTACAAGTGGGAGGAAGACCTGTTTGCACAAAAATATTTATAGCAGCTCTTTTTGTGGTGGCAAAGAATTGGAAATCAAGGGGATGCCATTCAGTTGGGGAATGGCTAAACAAGTGGTGGTATCTGAATGTAATGGAATACTATTCTGCTATAAGAAATGAGGAGCAGACAGGCTTCACAATAACCTGGAGGGACTTATATAAACTGATGCCAAGTGAGAAGAACAGAACCAGGAGAACTTTGTACATAATTACAGACACATCATATGTGTGATGACTAACTTTAATAGACTGGGTTCCTCTCAGGAAAACCAAGGTGATAAGACATCTCCAAAAGACTCATGATGGAAAGGATATCCACATCTGGAGAAAAGAATTGCAGAGTTAGAATGAAGACTGAAGCAAACTACTTGCTCCTTATTTTGTAATTAGTTTTGTTTCATTCCTTCTTTCCCATTGTTCACTTCATTGGTTATAATTCTTCTTTACAATCTGACTAATACTTAATGCAAAGATATTTGTAGAGCCTGTATTGGATTGCATGCAGCTGGGGGAGGAAAGTGGAGAGGAAGGCGGAAGAGAGGGTGGGGGATAAAATTTGGGACTCAAGGGATTGTGGAACTGAATGTTGTAAGCTAAAGGTAGATAAACAAATTTAATAAAATGAAATTGAAGGAAAAATTATCTTACATAAAAGCACAAAGAAAAAGCTTTTGAAGTAGAGAGAAAGAGGTGGGAGGTGAGTGGGAATGAGTAAACCTTACTCTTATCAGAAATGGCTCAAAGAGGAAATAACATACACACATAACTGGGTATAGAAGTCTATCTTACCCTGCAGTTAAGTAGGAGGGGAAGCAGATAAAAGAAGGGTCGGTTGGAGGGCCAGAGATAGAAGGGAGGGCAGCTTGGGGTAGAGGGTAGTCAGACACAAAACACTTTTGAGGAGGGACAGGGCAAATGGAGAGAGAGAATAGAATAAATGGGGGGATAGGATGGAGAGAAATACAGTTAGCAATAGTTAATTGTGAAAAAAAATTGAAGAAAGTTTCTCTGATAAAGGTCTTATTTCTCAAACATATAGAGAACTGAATCAAATTTATAAAAATAAGAGCCTTTCCCCAGTTGATAAAAGATCAAAAGATATAATTAGTTTTCAGATGAAGTAATCAAAGCTATCTACAGCCATACAGAAAATACTCTTTTCATTATTGATTGGAGAAGTACAAATTAAAACAATTCTGAGGTACTACCTCATAGCTATTAGATTGGCTAATAGGACAGAAAAGGAAAATGACAATTATTGGAGGGAACATGGGAAAAATGAGACTTTAATGTACTGTTAGTGAATTTGTGAATTGATTCAACCCTTCTGTAGAGTAATTTGGAACTATGCCCAAAGGGCTATAAAACCATGTTTACAATTTGACTAACAATATCACTACTAGGTCTGCATCCCAAAAGAGATACAAACAAAAAGGAAAAGGACCTATATGTACAAAAATATTTACAGCATCTCTTTTTTGGGGGTAAAGAATTAAAAGCTGGAGGGATGCCCATCAATTGGGGAATGGCCAAACAAGTTGTGATATGTGATTATGATGGAATACTATTGTACTATAAGAAATGATGAGCAAGATACTCCAAGCAAAACCTGGAAAGGCTTTCATGAGCTGATGTAAAGTGAAATGTACTGTGTACGAAATAACAGAAATATTTTAAGATGATCAGCTGTGAATGACTTAGTCATTCTCAGCAATACAATGATCCAGGACAACACTGAACAACTTAATGATGAAAAATTCTATCTATCCTCAGAGAAAGAACCCTTGGAGTCTGAATACAGATTCAAACATACTTTTTAAAAAAAATTTTTTTCTTTTCTATTTTTCTTTCACATTACTACTATGAATGTTTTGCATGACTACACATGTATAACCTATATGGAATTATTTGCCTTCTCATTGGAGTAGTGTTGGAGGGGGAGAGGGGAAGAGAGAGAATTTATAACTCCAAGTTTTGAAAATGAATGTTAAAAATTATTTTTACATATGCTAGGGAAAAAATACTAAATGAAAACTTAAAAAAAGAAATATGCAAATCTATCAAAAATGACATACAAATTGAGGTAATAATTCTTAACAGTTTGACAATTGATAATACAATTATGGATCCTTGAAGTGTTGAAATAATTCTAAATGACAAGCCTAAAGATACAAATTTGCAATCACATCTTTATGTAGAATGGAATTAGATTACCAAGTGATGATATAGTCTAGGCCTAATTAAGTCTCTAACATAACAGAAGAGAAAGAAGAGAAGAAAAACATGGCTTGCAGGTATTTCTTAGCCTCTCAGGAAGGCGAAAATGTCCCCAAACCCAAAGCAGTAAGGCCTTGGAATCCTTAGATATAATTGGTTCTTTTGGCCTGTGTAGGTTCCATGTCTCTTGATAGTGTACAAGTCTCTTGATAGTCATCTCTCTGCTACTCTTAGGAGTTGGAAGCAAAATAACACCCAAATAATGAGGGTCATTTTGGTGATAAAGGGGTGATATCCTCTTTTAAGGGACATGTTTGGAACAACCCTTGTAGCAACAGTGGCTACTTTAATCCAACACAGTGTTCCTAGAAAACTTACATTCTAAAGCCTTCTTTTAGTATCATTACCATTATTATTACCACCATCACTATCATTAATAATAATAATAACTAACATTTATATAGCACTTTAAGACATGAAAAATGTTTTACAGATATCTTGTTTGATCTTCACAAAACCCCCAAGACATATGTGCTATTCCCTAATTTACAGATGAGGTAACTGGGGCAGATAAAGTTTAAATGATTTGCCCAGGGTCACACAGATATTAAGTGTCTGAGGCAGGATTTGAACTCATGTGCTTCTTGCTGTAGATCCAGCAAGGGAGAATTAACTATGCTCTTTTTCCAAATAGCCAGTGAGTAATGAGACATTATTGATAGTTGATAAAGGATCTGTTATATGCCAGTGTTAAAAAACTGGGGATACAAAGGAATGTAAAAGATAGTCCCAGCTCTCCAGGAATTCAGTCTAATGGAAGATTATGAAATCATACAGAAAAGTGAAACAGACCAAAAAAAAATCAAAACGTTACTCAAAATTGCAATACATGAAGGACCAATGATTTTTTTTTCAATGATTTCTTAAATGTGGGTATTTCTACACTTATACAGATCATAACCTCTGTAAATTCTTATGTTATTTACAGTGTGCTTCATACATTATTTTGTGACTAATTATGTACTATCCTACATTTTATGGTTTTATTTGATGTGTGTTCCATGTCACCGCCATGCTCAGTAAACACTAATGATTCCCTGTTGCTCTGGGATCAAATGCAAACTCTTTTCTTTGCCATTTAAAGATCTTTTAATCCTGGCTCCAAATTAAATTCCTAGCTTTATTTTGCCTTAGTCCCCTTTATGTAGGCTTTTTATTGGAAAATTGACATTTTTGTTATATCTTACACATGATGCTCAGTTTCCTATCTCCTCTCATTTTTCATAGCCTCTCCACCATGGCTTAAATACACTCTTTTGTCACTTCCATGCCCTTTAGGATCCCTGATATCCTTTAACGATCAGCTAAAGAGCCATCTTCTATAGGTCATGATTCCTGAATTCCTGAATGCAACTATGTAGTCCAATCACACCCTTGCATTAAGTTGGGATATATTTAGTATATTATCTTAATGAATAGGTTTTTGTTGTTTTCAGTAAATTTTTAGTCATGCTGTTACCTCATTGGGGGTTTTCTTGGCAAAGACATTGGAGTAGTTTGCCATTTCCTTCTTCAACTCATTTTACAGATGAGAAAAGTGAGACAAACAGGGTTAAATTACTTGACCAGGATCACACAGCTAGCAAGTATCTAAGATCAGTCTTCTGGATTCCAGACCTATTACTCTATTCACTGTGCCACTTAGCTGCCCAATGAACATGTTATCTCCCCAAATAGATGATGATCTCTTTGAGTCAGGGACTTTTATTTTATTTTTTCTATTTCTAGTGTCTCACATAACATCTGGCACATAGGTATCTGTTGACTGATGTCTTAACAGCCAGTTTGGCTAGAAAGCAAAGATTATTAGATGCCCTTAAATACCAAGGCCAGGGGTGGCTAGGTGACACAGTAAATAGAGCACAAGCCCTGGAATCATAAGGACCTGAGTTCAAATCTGGTATCAGACACTTAACACTCACTAGCTGTGTGACCTTGGGCAAGTCACTTAACCCCCAATTGCCCTGCCCTCACCCCTCCAAAAAGCAAAAAAAAATAAAAAATAAAAAAAGCAAAGAAAAAAACAATCCCAAGGCCAATATTTTATCATAAAAGTTGTATTAGATCAACAACTCTTTATGATACTCTTCAGAATTTGTTGTCTTGACCAATTAATAAGGCTTCTTCTCCAAAATAATCTAATTCTGTGAATTTATTTTAAAAACCACATTTATTTTTTAATTGGGGAAATGCTTTTTAAAATTATTTTAATCATTATTTGATATCACAATTAACTGGGATAAAACCCCTTAGAACCATGTCATGCTACATGATATATAAATTTCCCAATCTTTTTCTTATGATATTTCTCCAAATACTATGAAAAGTCTTGATTTTCCACAGTCTTTCATCTTTTTTTGCCAAGTGTAAGTTGCTTCTAAGAGAGTAAAATATCCCCCGGTTTTGGAAATAGAAAAAGTATGACATCTTTTATAACAAAGACAATATAATGCAATGCTATAAATCGAGAACTGATTTACTCAACTATCATAATAAGCTAATCCATATAATCTTTCCTTTTGTTGGAGGAAAAAAATTATCTTTTCTTCCTTGCTCATTAAAAGGTCACCATGAGAGAGGAGATTAATAAAATAAACCATTTAAGTTCATTTGTAATATATTTTCAACTTCAAGTATGATTTATATCTTTGGAAAGTGTTATTTCCACTGCCCACTCTTTCTCACATTTCCTCTTATATTTGTTGTTAGTTTTATAAAATTTATAAAAGAATAAGACTATGGAAAATGGAAAAACACAGGAGAAATCTTCTTCATTGTCTATTCTCAGAGTACTTTTGTGTTATTTGGGGCAGGTAGGGAGCCAAACATGATTATAAGACATTACTAGAAATCCACACTACACACCCCACCTCTATGCATTTGTACAAGTTGTCCTTCATGCCTTAAATGAACTCCCTCCTTAACTCTGCCTCTTAGAATCTTTATATTTCATTAGATTTAGCTCAGGTATTGCTTCCTCTATGGAGCTTTTTTTTAAAAAATACCCCATTAGTAGTGCTTTCTCCTTATATTAATTTTTTTTTTAAGCTCATTTGGCATTCTTACTTTTCTCACAGACAGAACTGCCCTTCCCATCTTTGCTTGTTTGCACTAGTTTTCATTCAGGCCTGGATCCAGGTCCAAACACAAGACTTTCAACATGAAACCTTTTCTTTTGCTAGTGACCTCCACAAACTTACCTTGTATTTATTTTGAATATGATTGTTTTATGAACATGTCTTTTTTATCAAATAGATGAGGTCAGTTACTCTTTCCTTTTTTGTCTTCATATGTGTTGCACATAGTCTAGTGTCTTAAATGTAGTAGATGCTCAAGTCAGCAACTTGTAGCTTGATTACCATGACAAACAAGTGGCTCATAAAAAGGATTTTCAAGTATTCCAGATGAAAAGACCAGAACTCAATAGAAAATTTGATCTTCAAATATAAGACTTAAGAGAAGCCATGAAACAATAAGCAAAAAAGAGTAACTATAAGAGATTCAATAAGGTAAAACTGTTTGCATTACTACATGGCAAGATGATACATATAACTCCTAAGAACCTCATCATCACTATGACAGTTAGAAGAAGTATACAAAAAGGGTACTGGTTTGAGCTGACTATGAGGAGATGGAATAAAAATAATAAAATTAAGGGGTAAGAAAGAGGGATACATTATGAGAAGGGGAAAGGGAGAGGTAGATTGGGGTAAATTATCTCACAAAAATGAAAAAGAGCTTTTACTATGAAGGGGAATGTGGGAGGGGGGGGACTGCCAGGAAACATTTGAATCTTACTATCATTGGAATTGGCTCAAAGAAAGAATAATATATACACTCAGTTGGGTATAGAAATCTATCTTATCCTAAGGAGAAGCAGGAAGGGAAGGGGATAAGAGAAGAATGTTCATGTGTGTGATAGAAGAAAGGGTACACCTTTGAGGAGGAAAAGAGTGAAAGACGGAAACAGAAGGAAGAAGGGAGAGGGGGAGAAAGGGAGACAGAGAGAGGGAGAGGGGGAAATGGAGAGAGGAAGAGAGAAAGAATTAGGGAAAATAGGACAGAGGGAAATATCCAGTTAGTAATCATATTTATAAATGTGAATGGGATGAACTCACCCATAAAGTAGAAGCAGAGAGCAGAGTGAATTAAAAATTAGAATTGAAGATCCAAAAACAATATGTTGTTTAGAAGAAACACACTTGAAGCAGAGAGATACACATTGAGTAAAGGCTGAAGCAGAGTCTTTTGTTCCTCAGCTGAAGTAAAAAAAAAAAAAGTTAGCAATCATGATCTCAGAAGAAGAAAAAGCAAAAATAGAACTAATTAAGAGAGATAAGCAGGAAAACTACATTTCACTAAAAGTTATTATGAGCAATAGTAATACTAAATATATAATGAATCAAATGGTATAATAACCATATGCTTAAAGGAAAGTTAAAAGAATTACAGGAAGAAAAAGACAACAAAACTATACTAGTGGGGGACCTCAATTTTCCCCTATCAGAATTAGGTAAATTTAATAAAAAAAAAATAAAGGAGAGAAAACAAATTTTAAATCAATTAGATATGATAGGCCTGTAGAGAAAATTGAATGGGAATGGAAAGGAATATACTTTTTCCTCAATGGCACATGGCATCTACACAATAAATAACCATGTATTAGGATATAAAAAAATCTTATAACCCAAATTCAGAAAAGCAGAAATATTAAATTCATCCTTTTAAAGATCATAATGCAATAAAAATACATTAAATGGCAGTTGAAAGATAGATTTAAAAATTATTAGAAAGTAATATTATCCTAATGAGTGAGGGGGTCAAAAATAAATCCAAGAAACAATAAATTCTTTTATTAAAGAGAATGACAACAATGAGGCCATATACCAAATTATGGAATGCAGCAAAAGCAGTATTTAGGGGAAGGTTTGCATCATTCAAGAAGAGAAACAACAGACCAATGAAGTGGGTATGCAATTGCAAAACAAAACAAAACTAGAAAAAGAACAAATTAAGAAACCTCAATTAAATGCCAAATTAGAAATGCTGAAAGTCAAAGGAGAGACTAATAAAAACAGAAACTAATAAAACCACTGAACACAACTATGATCTGGCTTTATGGGGAAACAAACAAACAAACACCAATAAAATAGATAACCATTTAATTTGATTTAAAAAAAAGAAAAAAGTCAAATTCAAGTATCAAATATGAAAAGAATGAATTTATCACCAATGAAAAGGAAATTTAAGTAATCACTAGGTAATGTTTTTGCCCAACTGTATGGCAATAAATCTGACAATTTAAGTGAAATGGATGAATATTTACAAAAATATAAATTGCTTAGACTAACCGAACAGGAAATAGAATATGTAAGTAACTCTTAAAAAAAAAAAGAAGAAAGAAATTGAACATGCCATCGATAAGCTCCTCTCCCCCCCAAATACACAGGGTCAGAAAGATTCACAAGTGAAATCTACCAAGTACTTTAAGAATAATTAATTCCAATAGCATATAAAGCATTTGAAAAAATAGACAAAGAAAGAAGTCTATCAGTTTCCTTTGACCACAGAAATATGATGTTAATACCTAAACCAGGTAGTACAAAAACAGAGAAAGAAAACTATAGACCAATTTCCGAAATGAATATTCATGAAAAAATTTAAATATAATACTATCAAGATGATAACAGTAATATGCTACAAAGATCTCACACTATGATCCAGTGGGATTTATCTCAGGAATATAGCTTTGATTTAATTACCAGCATAATTGACCATATCAATACAAAACCAACAAAATTCATATGATTTTCTCAATATTTAGGGAAAGAATTTGATAAAACACAACACTCATTCCCATCAAAAACACCAGAAATCATAGGAATTTTCCTTAAAATGGTAAGTAGTATTTATCTAAATCCATCCACTAGCAATGTTTGTAATGGGATAAGATCCCTTCCCATTAAAATCAGAGGTGAAGCAGGAATATTCATTATGGTCACTATTATTCAAAATGCTGTTATAGCAATAAGAGAAGAAAAAGAAATTGAAGGAATTAGAATAGGCAATGAAGAGATACCAGTATCATTCTTTGCATCATACCAATAAAATGGTATTCCTGGAGAATCTTATAGAATCAATTAAAAAACTAGTTGAAATAATTAATAATTTTTTGAAAGTTGCAAGACATAAAATAAATTCACATCCATCATTAGTATTTCTATATATCACCAACAAAGTCTGGTAGCAAGAGATACAAAGAGAAATTTCATTTAAAATAACAGCAGACAATATAAAATATTTGGGAGTCTCCCTGCCAAGACAATCCTAGGAACTACATGAACACAATTACAAAGCACTTTTCACATAAAGTTAGATCTAAATAATTGGAAAAATTTTAATTGCTCGTGAGTAGGCCAAGGCGATATAATAAAAATGACAAATCAAATCTATGTATAATTATATAAAAATGCTCTAAATCCCTATTGATTAGAGAAATACAAATTTAAACAACTCTGAGGTACTACCTCACACCTATCAGATCAGTTAATAGGACAGAAAAATAAATGACAGATGTTGGTGGGCATATGGGAACAAGAGACATTTGAAAAAGACACAGACAGAGTTAAAATAAAGGGCTGCAGCAGAATCTAATAAGCTTTAACTGAACTAAAAAAAAAAAAAGAGACAATCCTGATTTCAAAGTAAAAGCAAAAATAGACCAAATCCAAAGGGATAATCAGAGAAACTGCATTTTGCTAAAAGGTACAATAGACGATAATGTACAGTGTTTCTACCTGACAGTGAGCTATCTTCATCATCTGTTGAATAAGCAGTGTTTATGTATGTGGATACATATACTTACATGTACATGCATGTACATGACAGACAATGGATTATTTTATAAAGGATTGGCCTTGGAATTAAGAAGACTTGGCTTCAAGTAATCCTTTTTATATATACTAGTTACATGACATTAGGCAAGTTCCTTGATACTTTATGACTCCAGGATAATCTCTAAGATTATAGATTACACAGGAATTGTTGATTTCTAGTGTTCCATACCTGTAGCTCCACAGACCAGTGAAATCATGGGAGCATATTAGAATAAACCTATGCATGCATGAATGAATTTGTGTATGTATGCTGTAAAAATGAATTTTCTCTCTTGTATGTAATAATAAATTATTACATGAGGACCAAGGTTTTTCCCCTTTTCTATTTCCTCATTTAGAAACTAACAAGTGTTAGAAACACTGTGGGAAATGTCTCTTAAAATTTTACCCAGACCAAGATCTAATCAAACAGTAAAAGAAATTCTAAGTTTGAGTTAAGTTTGGATATATTCCTACTCATCATATTTGCTCAGACAGATCTGGGAAAATGTTGATTCTCCTTTTTGTCAAGATAGGTGATTAAAGACATTGATATCACTTTGACTAAGACTAGGGTGACCTAAGTCACATACTCCAAGACCCTCATTTTAATATAGTCCACCCATTATGTTAACCTATAAGAGTTAATTCTCACTCCTCAGGAACACCTACTCTTTAATGGGCATATAAATTGTAAACCCACCAGCATTAGGGTCTTTGATCTAAAAGAGATGGCCAAATGACCATCTTTTTATTGATAATGTGCTGGCCTTATTAATAAAAATAATTAAATTAGCTTGAAATTGTGTTTCTCACAACTTTCTAATCATCGTAATCCATACATGCATGCAACATGACTTTCTGGGTGAGGGAGGAATAGTCTTGTGCTGCATATTGTCCATGAAACATCATTTAAATTGGTAGAAAGAATGATGATATAAGCCCACATAAGGGGTAGAGTTGTTCAAAAGCTTTACAGAGAAGAGGTAGACTTCATTTGTCAAGAACTGATCCATTTAGTTCTATTTTCTATTCAGGATTAAGTCCAGAGAGGGGAAAAAAACAAAGCATTTAGAAGTGGCAAACATTTGGCAACATATCCCTTAATTCTAGCTTGTCTCCTGAGATATTTCAAGAAATTTCTCTTTGGAGATCAGCATAGAGAGGGAGCCCACCTTCCTCATCACCACCACAACCAATAGTCATGGCCTTGCCAGAACCCTGGTCATCCTTTCAGCCTAGGCTTACAACCATCATTCAGGAAAGCAACTCCTGTAGAGAAGGGGTAAATGATATCCATCAAGTATCAAGCAATATATTGCAGGCATGCAAATCTAGATGAAGCATGAAAAGGGAGAGAGAGAGAGAGAGAGAGAGAGAGAGAGAGAGAGAGAGAGAGGTAGGAGGGAGAGGAAACAGAGGAGAGGCAGAAGGAGGAGAAGAGGAGAGGGGGAGAGGGAGATGGAGAGAGAGGGACTGAGGGTGAGGGATGTGAGAATGAGAGAGAGAGAGAGAGAGAGAGAGAGAGAGAGAGAGAGAGAGAGAGAGAAGGGAAGGTATATGCCAGGCATGTCAAATCAGCAACACCAGCTTGATTACCTTCTCCCTTCAAACCCTGGTGGAGACAGTCTAGGACAGTGGTTCTCAACCTTCCTAATGCCAGGACCTTTTAATACTTGTATGTGGAAGTATCTGCATGTGGGAGGATCGCCTGGAGACAGATAGAGGAGTGGTGTCTCCGTTCCTAAGACCATTGGAAATATGTGTTTTCTGATGGTCTTAGGTGACCCCTGTGAAAAGGTTCTTTGATCCCCAAAGGGGTCATGACCCACAGGTTGAGAACTGCTGGTCTAGGACCTTGAATCTGAAAGCCTTGGGAATAGCTTTGCTCTGAGCCCAGTACTCTCAGTTATCATACTGAGAATGAAGCCTGGTAGAAATGCAGCCTGACAACTATTCCTACAGGTGCTACAGCCACAGCAACTGAAGATCAAGAAATGAGAGTTTTATCACTAAGTCCTTAGCACTGTCATATGAGTCAACATTAGATATGGATATACTTTTACTAGTGGAAGAGACATTAGAGATAAAACATTAACAGTTGATTTACCAAAGCATGTTAAGGAACATCAGACTTTTATATCTGATTGGCAGTTGAGACCTTTCATATATATTGTGTCCTCCATTAGAAGATGAAGTCTTTGAGAGTAGTGACTACTTTACTTTTCTATTTCCATCATCAATGTTTAACAAAGAGTTTTGTCCATTATAAGCACTTAATAAATGCCTTATTCAGTTCATTTGATCAGCTAACCTTGATGATAACTTTACTTACTCTTCCTTTTCCCATCCCTGAATCTTTGAAGTAGCTAAGTGATATAATGGATAGAGCATCAGACATGAAGTAGAGAAGACCTGCATTTGAACTTGGTCTCAGACATTTACTAGCTTATATGATGCTGAAGAAGTCACTGATCCTCTGTCTACCTTAATTTCCTCAACTGTAAAATGAAGGTGAGATTACCTCAGGGTTGAGATAATATTTATGAAGCTATTGATACTGTGCCTGTCACTTAGAAGGTGCTTAATAAATGTTCATTTCCTTCCTTCCTTCTTTCCTCCCTTCCTTCTTCTGTCTTTCCTTCCTTCAGAAGTCAGAAATCCAAGGTTAATGGAAAGTTTGTCAGAGGAATAAGAAAATAATAAAAAGTGGGAGTGGATTACATCTGACCACATTCTACATTGGTACCATTTGTGTAAATATGCCATTATGTGAATCATATAATAAACATTAAAAGGCATTCTCAAACATCTACTAACAATAACAATTTTATATTAATATTTTGTACATAAATGGCATCATTTATTTGATATCACAGTTCTTTACAATACAAACTATGAAACTATAATCAGATTTTTATATCCCATAGTGAAATGCTGAATTTGAGCTAGAATTTAAAAGTCATACATCTGAAGATTGTTTTTTTTGTATATACAGTGTATAAAGACATGCATTATTCATTTTAGCAGCTAGTTCATTGGAATTATCATTAAAGACACTATTACTACAAAATGAGGTGTATTAGAATTTTACTTTGCTTTATATATTCCAAAACAATTTCAGTAAAAAAAAATCAAGTGCAGTGAAGTTATAGTCTATAAATAACATGCATTATATATTATGCATTTATGGGTCTATAGCTGTCAGTGATTACTAAATGTATTGAAATGACATCTCAGAACAGAATAGAGTAGAACAGAACAATAGAGCTAAATGGATGTTCGAAATGATCTAATTCAGTAGATGAGGAATTGGAAGCCCAGGGAGATGAAATTATTTGCCCAGGCAAAGTAGTAGTAAAGGCAACAATCAAACCATGGTGTCCTGACTCCATATACAAGAAGAAATGAAATCATGAAAAGGCTTTTATTAAATACTGTGTGCAATGCACTGTGGGGATACAAATAGAAAAACTAGCTAGACAGTTCCATCAAAGAGGAAAGGAAAGGGAACAAGCATTGATAATATGCCTATTGCACCAAGCACTATGCAAAGCACCTTACAAATATTATGTTATATGATCTTTACAGCAACCCTGAGAGGTAGCTACTATTAGCAATTTTCATTTTATAGTTGAGGAAACTGAGGCAGATAGAACTCAAGTGCTTCGCCTAGGGTCAATCAGCTGGTGTCTTAGGTAGGATTTGAAGTCTTTATTTAACTTCAGTCCTAATGTTCTATCCACTGTACCACCTAGCTGCCTTAATAAATGAAAACCTCTTTATTAAGTGCTTACTAGGACAAATCACTGTGCCAAGTAATGGGGAGGCAAACAGAAAAATGAGACAGTTCTGTTGGGGAAGGAAGAGTTCTGCATAAATATATAGTTTTTGCTAACTGAAACTTAATCTTTTAAGCACTGAAATCCTTTTTTTGATGGAAGTTTTTCTAAATGTTTCTCTTACATGATTTCCAGGATAGAAAACATTACCCCATGTTTTGGAAAGATGGAAAAGTAGCAAGTTCTTTCAGTAAGCTTCATAGCAGCTATGAAGGCTATCCCTACTGAATCAGAAGAAAGGTATTTGGTCAGTTCAAGTCTTTTATTTACAGTTGGTAATTGATGTTAAAGGGTCCCTGCTATGCAAGGTCTTATTCTATTAAGTTTGAAGGTGATGTTAAGGAGAAAGTAAAAAAATGTATACACCCAATTCATACACATTTCTCCATTGAACTTGGTATAAAACATTTAGAGAGCATTTAAAACATCTCTTTTTCTAGAGATCATATTAACTATTTTAGGAAAATAATGGCGGGTTTTATATTTTCTGTATCCAATGATGCATTCACTAACTTAAAAAAAAAACTTACCACTTTGATTCAATAAACCAATTTGCATGTGTGCATACAGATTTCATAAGCTTATATTTGTCCAAATATTAAATTCTAAACACTGTCACTAAAAATACTGTCACAACAGAGGGTTCCAAATCTAATATTATATACCATAGTATAATTCTACTGATAAACCAACAATAAGACTTGAGATCTGAGTTATTTTTCCTTTGGCAATGCACTGAATAATCTACTTCCCCTTGCCCTCATTTCTGACAAACAATACATTTATTAAATAGCTGACTGGGGCTAGAAGTGCAGCCTGTGGCCACAAAATTTTATTTATGTGGAACTAACTGGCTCATTGGGAACAAACTCTTGACCTCCTCCTCATTAGAAGCATAGTCTAACTAAGCAGGAGAAACATACTGGCCAATGCTAAGGAGATTTACAGATGCACTTTATAACAAAATTCTAAACTAATTAATTTAACCACACTTTATGTTAGGAAATTGAAAAGTACATTAGAAGGATCTTGTCTATTTGGGGTAAACAGTATCTCCAAATTCTGAAATAGAGATGTCTGTTTTCAGTCAATTTTACAATGTTAATAAAGAGGGAATCCATTATTCTCTGATTTATTGACATACTGAGTGTTGTGCTATAGTTTATGGCAAATCTTTGTTCACTTAGCAAATAAAGCATGCGTATTGTTTTCAATTTCTTTACTCTCCCAGTTGAGCAACAAACCTTTTTTTAGGTAGTAGATTAGTAACAATAATAGAGCCAAAATTTGAAGGTTTTCTTGGCTTTCTTGAGAAATTTATTTTTACGTTTGTGACAACTGCCACCTATGGTATAAATCTCTTACCTGAGGGAAACTCAGACTTCATGGATTATTTAAAATTAGAAACCATAATGCCTTATTATTGGACTAAAACAGAAAGTCACATGCAAAAACTACACTCCTATAGATTTAGAGACATACTAGAGTCACTTTCTCCCCCTAATCCTTTGGAAGTGTATATTCAGCTTAAAAGGAAATCCAATGGAGGAGGGTGGGTGGTGAGGGAGAATCTATAATTTGTAGTATATAATCACCATTAGGATATTACATTTTCAATTACATTTTAAAAGGTTTTAATTCAATAACATTCAATTTTAATTATGTTCTAAGAATAGTGATACAAGAGAGCTTTAATTCATTTTAAAGGCACTATTTGCCAGACATTCTGTCAGCCTATCCCTCAGAGCTCTCCATAACATTATATATTTTCAGGGAACTAGTTTAGCTCAGCAGATAAAGTCAAAAAGGTTTTAGGTAGGGAGAAAAAGAGAGTTTTATACCATATGAATGTTACAGATTAATGTTGGACTATGGACAATTTTCTTAGGTTATTTGTACTATAGGTTCTCAAACCATGGGATGAGAACAATACAATTGATCTCAGAAAATATGGTTAAAACCAGTGGTATGCTAGTAGATATTTAACGTCTGACTCTCAGAAAGATGAAACACTTTTAAGCTTAATCTGCAATATAAACATTTTCTGCATCACTTTTTTTTAAGTCTAGAAAAATCAACAAAAGTAATAACAAAAGCCTAATTGATAATATTTACTCGTTTTTAAGGTGTAAATACTCAAAGTGAAAATTTGCCCTTGAAACTTTCGGATTCAATGGTTTTAAACCAAGTTAGGCGTGAAATATTTTAATAACTCACATTTCTGTATCACTAAGTTTTTCCAATGTATTTTCTGACTAGCATTGAATCTATACATAGACTTCTACTTCATTGTGACCGAGGGTTAAGTGTAATGTGGAAAAATTGGCCTTTAACACAGCATCTTGAGAAGTTTTATTGCCCAAAATGAGCCTATGCATTACTTGATAAAGAAGAAATTTTCACAATAAGGTACCCTTAAACCAGATACACCCTCCTTTTCCAGCGAACACCAAGTCTAATTATCCCTTTTAACATGCAAATATTTGTCACAAGAATGAGTATGATACCTACATATAAACCATAATACAAGTCAAAACAGTTCATATTCTGTTCTCTTGACTAACACTAGACATTGGCACAAGAACAAATGAACACTCAGTCTAACACTTCATTGAAATTTTTTTTTCAATGAGCATAGGCAGTAATTCAACAATTGATTCAATTCTCTCAAGCCTCACAACAAATTCTCTTGTCATTTAAATAGTTCCTATTAAGTCCAACATTTTCCTCACAACAAATGCGGGAGGTAATTCAAATATTATTATGTCAAAATTACATTTAATCACCATATGACTGTGATAGCTACTCAGTGGGGAAGCATAAGGTATTAGTAGTTTAAGCCTGCCTTACCCAGTTAAAGTGCCAAGAAGAGGCTGTGTGGTCAGTTATCTCTTACTCTGCCTTACTCTGTAAGGTGCCTCTAAATTGTAAAAAGGTGTTAGATTTGTGGATCTATACAATTAAAAATCAACTCTGAACTCTCACCTACTGGTGAAACTCTTCCTCCTCTTATGAATTTGTTATATTTCAGTGAATCCTAGGTTTATGATCTTGACAGCATGAAAATGGTGATCTAGAAAATCAGACACATATTCTCAAACGTAATATACAATGTTTACACTTAACATAGAATTGATAAGGATAAAAGCAGTACTTGACAAGTAGAACACAATGCAAAGGGAGGGACTACAAAGTTGCAGCTCTACTGGACCTTGGGAATCATAGGATGTTCTGGACAGAGGAGTTCCAGGAGGTATGCACATTGAGTTTATTTAGTTCCTATCACTGCTGTCTTTGGAGTGGGCAAAAGAATACATAGTCAGTGTTCTCAGATGCCTGTAGACCCAGAAGATGAAAAAAGCTCTCCTAGTTGATGTTTTCTTTTGGAAAGGATCTAATTCATTAGGAATCAGAGTAAGTGGAGTGAGCACTTAGCCACTAAAAGGAGTCCTGCTGTCTTCCTTAGTGTTAATATCCCTCTGCATCAGGCATTCTTAACCTGGAGTCAGAGGACCCTTGGGGATTAGTGGATAGATTTCAGGGGAATTTACAAAATTATCTTGGGAAAAATATCTTTATATCTTTATTTTCACAGAACTGGAACTGATATTTATTCTTTCCTTTGCGATTTTTAAAAATATTTTTCTGAGAAAGGGTCTATACTACAGACTCTTTAGGCTTCCTAAGATTGCCAACGTAGTATTTCTGTCTGTCTCTCTATGTCTCTCTGTTTCTCTCTCTTTCACACACACACACACACACACACACACACACACACACACACACACACACACGTTAAGAAATACTGCTCTAGATGTTGGCCCTGAGTGAAACCTTCTCTAGTCACAGCTATTTCTTGTCACCTCTTCCTAGTAAAATCCCCACTCCCTGTCACTTCAAATCTGGATAGTCCCATCTCCTGTTTCTTCTCTCCCCTCCTTTCCCTCTCAATGTGTGAGGGGGGACACAAAAGAGAACACAAATTCAGAGAAGGTTAAATGTCTTCTTCAGAAGAAAGAAACTTTCATTTTTGCCTTTTTATCTCCTGTGCCTAGGTCAATGCCTTATTCATTCACATAAGTATTTAAAAAAATATTTGTTGAATTTAAATGAATTGCTTGGTCTCAGATATCTGATTGGATAAGGAAAAACCCTTTTTGTTAACTCTCTCAGGCATTTTCTATAGAATTTCCACTTCTATTGGTCCTTTTGGCTCAGGGATTATCTTGTTCAAAAGGTTCTGAACCTTTTTTCCCCTATTCATTTAATGAGTTGGCTAGATCTAGATCTGTGCTTTTTTGTTTGTTTTTGCTATAAAATAGGAATGTTTTGATTCCATTTTTTTGTTTTATCCTGTAGATCCAAAGCAATTGTGACATTTTGTTGATTTACTTGACAAAAATTTATTGAATTGAATACAAGGCAGTGTCCTTGAGATTGATTTGTGTGTGTGTATGGGGAGAGGTGCCGGGGGAAGCAGAGTGATGGAGGAAAAGATTGTTGTCCTTTATCAGAAAGGCTCAATTTGTTTATTCAGTCTTGTTGCTCATCTCAGAATGTAAAGAAATTGAAAACAATATGTCTGCTTTATTTGCTAGGTGAACCAGTATAAGCCATAGCACAGCACAGGAATACCCTAGTAAATCACAAGATAATAAGTTTCCGTATTTATTAGTATTATAAAATTGATTTAAAATGGCTGTGTATATTTCAGGATCTGAGTTTAGAGATAATAATTGCCCTTCTTTTCCCTTCACATAAAACTAACCTAGGGAAAAAATAAACTTCACCTTTTACATATAAAATTTGATTATTACATGAGATTCCCATGTACTAATATTCTTTTCCAGATTTATTACTCTCCTTAATCTCCTTTGGAACTGGAAGATTGGATAAGCTTGTTTGGGCAGTGATTTATCTATTTCACTTAACTTTTATTTGTGTTTAATATTTTTTAAAAGTCAGGGTTTAGAACTTTTTAGATATTGACCCTTAAATTTCTATCATTCATTCACATTTGTCATTATTTTTGGTTCCCTAATATAAGTTCTTATTATCTGCCTTCTGGATTGCTGTAACATCCTCTGATCTGTCTCCCTGCCTCCAGATACTTTCCTTTCTTGTATAATCCTGCTATCCCACTTTTTCTAATATCCTCCATTTCACCATATTATTTTCCTGTGAAACAACATAAAATTGCTTCCAATGGCCTGCTATATCAAGCCCAAACTCTTCTTTTGCTTTCAGGTTCTCTTACCTCTTACCTCACCATGTCTATTCAATTTTATCTGCTAGTACTTCACAATAAAAATCTTTCGCTCCAGTCAAGCTGATTCCACTGAAATAGGCTACTCTTCTTTGTTCCTCTTCCCACAACACTTATTGAAATTGACCAGGTTAATTACCATCCACTTTAGTTTTATTGTCTACACTATTCGATTGCCATTATATGTCTTCCACCTTCACTTCCACCTGTTCAAATCTTCCCAATCCTTTTAAGGTCTAGCTTAAATCTTGCCAGTTATATTACATCTTCTCCATTTTCTCAAAGCTATGTTGATAGTGTCTTTCATTGAACCATAAGTTCCTGATAAGTGTGAATAATTAACCTCATAAAGTGGTTGCATTATTCAAATTCACACTATTTGAAGTTATATGTATGGCATTTATGACCAGCACTTCAATTATTTCCCTGTAGATTAATTTCCTTTTTTGATGTCTTCCAGAATAATTCATAAGTTTCTTGATGTCAGAAACCATGTTTCATACTTCTTTTATTTCCTTCCCGGAAACTGGTCCAGTAATGGGCACATAGAGATTTGTGATGAATATTACTCATTAAAACTCTCAAGGATTTTAAACTTAAGTAGAGATGGTGAAGGGTGATAGATCTAGTACTGGATTTGTAGTCGAGAAGAATGTGATTCAAATCCCAGATCAGAAAGTTGGTAGTTACATGACTAGGGTCAAATCATTTACACTCTCTGAGGCATTCACATTAAGTGGATGTCATAAGCCCTATATATATTGATCTTATGTGTATATTTCATCAAGCTCCAGAATAATACAGATCTTTCTTAATGAGATCCAAAACAACTTAAAAGGAAGCAGTTTAATAATCAACAAAGGAAAAAGGGAATGATGCATGCTTATTGACCAAATTGTACTTGCATAGAAATTTAAATATTAAATATAAAACCCACTGAATTAGCTCATTAGTGCATACATCTTGGATAGACACTGCAAACAGACAATTTTTTGGGTCCAGAATTGAATGGGAAGAAGAGAACAAGGTAAAATGCATTTGAGAAATTGCATAGAAATGTCAATGATATCAATATGTATTCTGAAACCAAATCCCATATTTTAATAGCATTATCTGGCAGTGATACTATATGGCTATGAATTATGGACTGTGAGAAACTCTGAAGAATTCAAATTTCAGGTGGCCCAAAAGTCAATAAAAAGATACATGAAGAGTACAAACAGACCTTATCACATTACCTTTGATAACGTGCTAAGCAAAATATTTTTCAGGAAGTGGTATGAAATATATGTGGAAATGTAAGGAAAGAAAATCACTGCCATGTGCCAAGAAGGGAGGACTGCAAATAGTCAGCCCTGGTGTAGCATTGATACTCTTTTAATGTTAAAAGGCCTGGAGAAGGAGCTTCAGTGTGTTGGCAGGATCTAATATAGACAATTTGTAATAAGACATGAAATAGGGTTGCAGGGGATAAAAAGGTGTGGGAGGGTCCTTAGAAGGAACAACAACATCAATCAGTTACACAACCATTGGAGTTTTAGTATTATCATGTACACCTTTTATCACCAACCTCATCTCACCTCAAAATTGCACCAAAAGTCCAGAACTATTTTGTCAGTACCTCTCTTCAGTAAAACCACTTCTATTTCTCAGAAACTTTGCTGAGCTTTCTGTTTAAATGTTTTTTTAAAATGACTACTTCTAGAGATGAATCTGGTCACTTTAAGGAAAGTTTCATTATGATCTGTGATATCTGTAATCCTAAATTCTGTACTGGAAGTAAGTTTTAGTGTTTTTTGTTTGCTAAAGAAATGATTGTAAGCATATTTCAGTTCAATCAAGACCCAGGGGAGAAGGCAGAAAATTAATGGGGGAAATCATGGGGTTTAACATTTTAAATGCAAAGACATACTGTGACTATAATCTATTTTTTAATCTACTTTTGTTGCTTGTTGTGGGCTGCTCAGTGTCCAACACTAAGCATGATCAGAGATGCGAATAAGAAATGACCAGACAATGTGGGTAGTTCAAGGAAGAACCATGAACTCCCTTTCATGATTCTTTGAACAAGGCTTTTATAGAACAAGCAGACAAAGATTCAAGTACTCTCATCAATAAGCTTAGTTTGTTACATCCTGAAACATTATTGTCATTATCATAGTCTTATCTTTATAATAGTCTGTCACATCCTAGAAGTAGCTCAGGTAAGATCAGGCTTTGTAATTCTAGGTGCCAAAAAGTCTTGGGAAAACCAGCATGTCTAGGGAAAGTCAGTTAGCCTTTTTAAATATATAGCAGGCTTCAAAGTATGAGGCCAAAGGCTTCAGTCTCAAAGACATCTGCATAGAAACTGACCCCCAAGAATCAAGTATTTTGACTTACAATAGTCTTTAGTCTGTTATATCCTGTAACCAACACACAATGGATAATTTGATAAGGAACAAGTTCTTTAGGCACCTGAAGTCTGGGGGCAAGGACTTTGATGTCAGGATCCCAAACAAAAGTTCTTTTAAATGTATCCCTGGGGGTCTCCAGGGAGCCAGCCTTTATAAGCTGCATCACCTTGAGGGGTCCTGATAAGGGCACACTGTCAAGATTTCTATCTGAGTCAGGAATCAGGCCTCCTTTGCTCCCTGCAATTGCTATGAATGGAAAACAAAAGTTGTCTGTTTTCCCTGATGTAACTACCACTGCCACCATGGTTACTACTACCCTATACACTTCCAAGATTTCTTTATGCTACCTAAAAAAAGAACTAGGAAATAAGACAGTAAAGAGTAATAACAACTGAGAAAAAGAGACTCACAGTAAGGGGATATATGATCCTAGTATAATATTTGTAACAATACATGAGATTTTTTAATGCCAAGAAATTCTAAAGACTCAAACTCATTCCATATTACAAAATCTGACTCTAAGATAATTATTCATGGTGATATAGAAACATATTTCTTTAATTCTGGCCCACAGAATAAAACCAAAATAGATTATTAAAAAAGCAATGTAATAATATAAGAAACTGTCCAAAACATATTTCAGATAAATCTTGCTCCAAATGTATATTGTACTTTAATATTGCTATTTTTATAGCTTTATAAAGTTATATGCATATTTTAAAGATAGTTTCAAAAAATTCATAGTTTTCTCCTAAATTTTAAAGAATACCCTATCTTATCTTTTAAGAAATTCATACTAATATACTGGCAAATTACCTGAAATCTAGATCAAAATCTTCTCCCCATGAGGTAAGATGTAGTCTCTCCCCTCTTGGTTTTACAAAGATAAAATTCTGGAAATTTTTCTAAACCTGTAGGTCACATATCCTTTAAAAAAAAAAATTGAACTATGAAGCTGAGAGAATTAATATATTGTTATATTACCAATTATTAATTGTGATCCACCTTTTTTTCCTTCATTTTCTGTAAAGGTCTAACTCCAATTAAGGTCACTTTCTGAAGGGGGCATGGTTGATTGATGAGATTATACCTAATCCTCAAAGAACAAGTTTATCTATTTTGAGTGGGATCCCACCCAAATAGGAGACCTAATTTCTATTTAGGATATAAATGAAGTCCAGCCTGGGCTAGCCCTTACCCTGAAGGAAGCAGTCTTTGTCCTTAGTGCCCTATATTAGAATTTAGGGTGACCCAGCTCAAGGAGAAAACTAGCCTGAGAGATCCATATTGCTGAAGGCTGCTGAGTCTCATGACGGACCCATGTTCTCAGCCAAATGAGGTGAAGACTTTTAGCCCACCTTCCCATTTAAATCTACCAATTTGAGTTGATTTCCACTTATCAGGGGAATTCCCTTTCTGAAGGTATTTAGGGTGTTTCAGTTTCCTTTGGGGTCTTTGGTTACTTAGAGAAACTACCAACCATCAATTAGTATAGCTAGTATAATTAATAAATTATCAATTACCCAGAAATTCTCTCTCTTTGAACTTTAATTTATATCAGAGTCAAATTCTTCTACCACAAATAGAGAAATAAAATGACATTTCACTCTGGTGGCTAAATATTCACTCAGGAGAATTTGAGATACATTTGTTAATTGTCACAAGGTGCTATATAAAGGAAAAATGTGTGGTGAGATGATGAGAGCATAAAATAAATCTATGTTTTCAGATTAAACTGAAAAGAGACTGATGTAATATATTTGACTTTATGATGACCAAGTTACCTTCAACAATAGATTGAATAGTTAATGAATACTGATTGAACTGGAGATTTTATTGGCAAAGGGAACTCCAGGGTCATGAAACTTCCCCTACCAAGGCAGCAGTGTACCCTCTCTGAAAATTATAGTCTCAGAGAATTGCCTATGTAAAGAAAATAAGTTTTTGGCTATCAATCACTTAGGGATATTTTAAATATTTAGAAATTTAAAGGAATTTTTTTCTAACTATACTTTAATAGGTTTCTCTGAAGTAGTACACTGTAATGGAAAGACCACTTTGGAATAGAAAAGATATGGGTTTGAATCTTCAGTATTATATATTTAATATTAACCATATAAAATATGCTAAGTAACTTAGACTCAATATCAGTTTTTATAGGAAAATTGGGATGAAGGCTTATATTAAAAATATTATTCTTAAGTTTTATGACTCATATACAGGCAATTGTTTTCAAGAGCTAGTATGTAATAATGGTTTAGTTTTAATATAGTTAGTTGGTTAAGTTCTCTAGGACAATTTGAAGCCTGTATTCAAACTACAGGACATTTTCTGTGAGCTCATGAAACATAGCAAATTAATTATGTGTTATTATGTATGTATTATATGTATTATGCATGGCTCTGTATTATTGTCATCATCATCATCTTGTGTTTCTTATCTCTTGATAAAATTGAGATAGAAATAGTCCAAGGACAAGTTACTTTCCTTATTTTATTATACAACTACCTACAGAACTACACAAATGACTAAAATGACTATTTTTTTTGTCATTGAATAAGTTTTGCAACATATGCTCATCTTCCATAAAATCATTGAAAGTATTTTCAAGATAAATCCAGTAGCAGATAGAACTACAGAGATGACATGTGCCCTATTCTGTTCTGATGTGGTTTTAATGTCTTGAACTAATGCTTTACATTTTTAAAGCATTTTACTCCATGTAGTTTAGGGATTATGAGCATTAAGTATGGTCATATTTGCTATAAATTATAAAAAATTAATTTTAATGGATTAATGTTATATGCACACACACACACACAGTTATAGGAAAGAGCTCTGTCTATAATGACGTTTCCTCCTCTTTTCTCATGCCTATTTTCAATGAAGTGCAGATAGAAATGGTTCTGGGAATAGTTACTCTGTTATTAGTCATTTATATTTAATGTTCTCCAGACTACTGAGCAGGTAGAAAATTACTTCTTTTTTCAAGTAAGCCCATCTTCTGTGGACTTACTAGCAGACAGTACACTAGGAATATGCAATGCCTTGTCCTTTTTCTATACACTTTTTATTTCTTTATTTTTGCTAAGTCTCTATGTTTGGAAAGCCTTTCATCCTACGGAATCTAGAGATTATGAGTATTAGTACGGAAATATTTATTTTAAAAATGATTCTATGGGCCAACATTAAAGCTGGATGATAACAAGAAACTGTTTTGTCTATTAAGTACCAGTAGAGTTTTACAGCATGCCTCAGTACCAGCATAGTAATGCTGTTGTTGAATTCTGAAGGATGTGGTAAGGTCTATGTTTGCAGCACAGTGATTTATCATTTGTTAGTTTATTAAAGAAAGTGAGCTTCTGATATATAATTCTAGTCATGAGCCTATAGCTCCTAAGAATTTAAGTGCTTGTAACAGCAAGTACCCCAACACACCCAGGGCGGGGGCTAGCACAGGTTCTTAGATCTGCTTTTCTAAAGGAAAGCAACTCAAAATGGGTTAACGGTTTCACTTTAATCAATCAAACATATATCATTTACCTAGTTCAGGGGGAAAAGTCAGCACACTG
>CM053585.1:443850562-443873363 GCA_028646515.1 Pseudochirops corinnae
TTATATGAGTGACCTCTGAAGATATTTTTGCTTAAAGAGGGGAAATGGATTAAATTGACTATTAAGCCTTTTACCCTGTCAGCTTAAAATTTCAAAAAATGATTTAAAAAGGACAATTAAAAATTTTTGTGGTGAACAAACCCTCTAAATCTCTTCTTCCTGATTAATGTAGGCAACTTACACATTCCTTTGCTGTCTTTTCCTTTTTCACTTTCCTATCACTTTTAAACTTTTACTCTCACAGAGCACATTTTTAGCTATTTCATAAGCATGTTGTAAAGATTAATAACTTAATTAAAAGGCATATGGAGCACATATCTAAATTCTTGAAGAAAGGCACTTTAAGTGATGGTAATAATAGCCCAATGATCATTTTCAGAGGGTGATGACCTTTTTATGACATAGCTTATTAATTGCCCCTAAAATTAGTCAATTACCGCTCTTTTTAAAAATGAAATGTGGGGCTTGATAACACTTTTGTAGGCACCATGGGCATATTTTTTCTACATGTTCTATTTTACCAAATTTCTGAAGTCAGACAAAAAGAATCCCTTACTGCCTTTGCCTTTTACTCTGGTCATTTGTTGTAAAGCTCTCGTAAACATCTCTAAGGAAAATACAAACAAGTAATCCCAAACCCAGAACTGTCTATACGAGATGATAGGAAAAAGGTAGCAGATACCTGAATGTAAGATGAAAGTTATGTTCAAAAATTCACTGTATAACTTGGCTCTAGGGTGAATTAGAATATGTTACTGTGGAAGTAAACACTGAATAAGAATCTTTCCATTATGGTACATTTTATTATTCTGTTAGTTCAGGGAATTTTGTAGTTTTTATTAGAATTTCTTGAAAGTAAACTGTCAACAGAATTGGTTTGAAATTAGAATCAGTCTATTAACAAGAAAAAAAATCAGGTTAAATTCCCCCATGATCATACCTGAAGTTTTCCTATTTTGTACTTGCTAAAACACCTTGTCCTTGTGTGAGCTGTCAAATTTCCTTTCAGAATGATTTGGTCTGTACTATATAGCTGTCAAGTCTAGAAGGGAAGGTACATGGAAGAATCCTATAAATGCTATAATTACAATGCTTTTACACCAATCAAGAAACTGTGGTTTTGTGAGAACTGCTTTGTGATCAAGGAAAGCAACTCAAGCAAGAGAGGTAAAAAAAGAATGAGACTTGACAGTAATGTTATTCTAGATGAATATTGCCCTTTGTTTCTAGGTGTTTCCTCTAGCCCTTAAACCTTCAAAACTTCACAAATACTGACTAGTGGAACACGTATTTGAGAGGCAGTGTAATATAGTCAACACATCAAACATTTATCAAACACCAACTGTGTGCTGGGGAGACAGAGGCGAAACACAGTCCCTCATTGCAAGGAGCTCACAATCTGATGGGGGTAAAATATATCTGAACAACAATGTCCAAACAAGCTATATACATGATGAAGTAGCTATAACACAGAGAAGAGGCCAGCCAGGATTAAGGGGGGTCAGGAAAGGCTTCTTGTAGTAACTGAGGTTTTAGATAAGATTTGAAGGATAATAGAGAGGGCAGAAGATGTAGATGAAGAGGGAGAGAATTCCAGTTACGATGGAGAGCCAGTGTTAAAGCCTGGAGTTGGAAAATGAAGTGTCTTATGTGAGAAAGAATGAAGAGGCCAGCGCTAGATCACAGAATATGGGATGGGAGGCAATGTGTAAAAAGACTGAATAGGTAGGATATGGAAAGCTTGTAAAGCCAAAGAAGGAATTTTATTTTATTTTATTTTATCATATTTTATTTTATTTTCATCCTAGAAGTAACAAGCAGCCACTAGAGTTTATGGATTGCTGGTGAGAAAGGGAAGGAGAGACAGGATTAGACCTAGGCTTTTAAAAAGATCAGTTTGACAACTGAGTGAAGGATTTACTAGAGTAGAGGGGTGGGTGAAGGGATCTGCAGCCTCGAGGCCATAAGTGGTCTTCTAGGTCCTCAAGTGCAGCCCTTTGAATCTAACCTGGATTTGAGGCCACATTTGAGGACCTAGAGGGTCACATGTGGCCCTGAGGCTGCAGATCTCCCCCACCACCACCCAGAAGTGTGGAGAGACTTAACAAGGGCAGAACAACAATGCAATTGTAATAGTTCAGGCATAAGGAGATGAGGGCCTAAACCAGGGTGTTGGCAATGTCAAAGGAAAAAGAAAATATACATAGGAGATGTTAAGAAGTCAGAGTTGAGAAGATTTGGCAACTGACTGCTATATGGGGAGTTGAGAGAGAGTGAGGAATTAAGTATGGCATCTAGACTAGGAGCCTAGGTGACTGGAAGGATAGTGGTGTTCTTGATAGTAATAAGAAAATTGGTAGGATAGGAACTCTTGGGCAGTGGAAAATTTGAGTATAATTTTTTGAATATTGGGCTTATATTATATGGCATTCAGTTTGAGATGTCTAAAAGTCAATTGTAGAAGGGAGAGTAGAAGTCATGAGAGAAGCTAGGATTAGACATGTAGATCCAGAAATTATCGGCATAGAGATGATAAAGGAAACTGATGAAATCACCATGTGAAATAATGTCTATGGAAAAGAGAATAGAGATCAAGACGGAGCCTTGAAAGATACCCATGGTACGCATGATCTGGATAAAGATTCAGCAAAGGAAATTGAAAAGTGGTCAGAGAGTTAGGTGAAAATCGAAGAGAAAGTACTTTCATAAGAACCTACAGAAAAGAGATAATCAAGAAGAAGAGAGTGATCAAGGTCAAAAGTTATATAGAGGTCACACAGCATAGAAGGATCCAGTGGATAAGAGAAGGAAAGGAGAGAGAAGAGGGGAGAAAAATAGAAGAGGAATGAAGATAGAGAGAGAAGGCTCTCTACAGAGGGGCAATTAGCTCAAATGCTTGGAAGGAGAAACTAAGAGAATATGGGGCTTTGATAAGGGAATTCCTTATTTCTTCACTAGAGACTGGAATATAGAAGGTGAATTACCATGATATCAGTGGATTGGAGATTTAAAGAAGGAAAAAAAAAAAGGTAGATCATAGCAAATGGCTTCTATTTTCTCAGTAAAGTCAGAGGCAAAATAAAAAAGCTGATGGAAAGTGATAAGGAGATAATATGGGAGGTATGAATAAAAAAAGTTTTGAAAAGCCAATTTAGGGAGGGGGTCCAGAAACTATTAGGGAAGAGTTAAAAAGAATCTCTTGCTGTGATGAGGGCTACCTTAAGATTAGATAATATATATTTTTAAGGTTTCAAATCAACTTCCTTTCAAAGACATCTCACCCTAGAAGGGACAGCCTACTTTTAGACTAGTGTGGTCTATTTATCATTTCTCAGAATGAACCAAAATCATTAGGTACTGGCCAAAAATTCTTTGGATTGTTGGACAACCGTATGGTCGTGTCTATTTAATAGGTGCTAATCACTGCTATTATTCACTAGTGTAATAGAAGGATCAGGGTCTGGTGTAGGTTCTGGAGTGGCAACTGTTATTTATTCAGCTTAGATGTATAACTATCCATAAAACCTGGGAGATATCTAGGAAGAAAATGACAGTATTAATTTTGGAATAATTTAAAGCTAGACTAATTTCCTCATTGAGATGAATGAATTGAAAAATGGACAAGAAAAAGAAAAGTGGTCAGTAAAACAAACTACAGCAAGAGCCAGCACATAGTAATGGCAGAGCAAGGTGCAATGACATGGACAGTGCTATATTCAATAATGAGAAGCTTGCACTAATGGATAAATTACGAGCATAGGATAGATGGAAATTCTCTATAAAACAGAATAATATGGTGAAATGTTGACTGATAGATTTCTTAGAAAAAGCAGGGTTCATAAGAGCTACCTAAGAAGGAACGCTACCTAAAAAAGAGACTGCTGGTCTAGAGTTTTCTCTAATTTACAAATGAATCCTGCTGTAACATCTTGGATCCAATTTTTATAACTAGTGCCCTGTCCTCAGGACTAAAATAAGGAGTGATTTGGGGAGTTTAAGTGAAGGAGATTGAATATTATGGTGAACAATATCTTGAATAAAAAGACTACAATTTAGGGTAGGTTTCATTCACTCTACTGGGAATCTGAAGACCTGAGGCTAATTAGTGGATCTGCTACCTGGTATGTGTGTTATTTCACTTCCATAACTCTCAGTTTTGTTTTTTTTTGTAAAATAAGGAGATTAGACTATATGATATCTAAAATCCTTTCCAGATGTCATATCTTCTCAACCTCTATGACTTTAAGTAAGAACATATTCAGAGGGAGAATGAAATCAAAGATCAAATTTTAGTTCCCTGCATTTATCTAGAAGAATATAATTAGTTGACAAGATATATACTTTTACCTTTTCCTTCTTTTGTTACTTTGAACCATTATGTGTTTCTTTGGAATTTTTTATTTTTGACTTTTTTTTTTGAAGTAAGAAATTCTATTAATACAGATGAGCACCTTTAATTCTTAGAGAGATACCTGGGGCCCTGAGAGCATGAACAGGGTCACCACACACGGAAAGGCAGGACACCAACACAGGTTCTCCTAATTGGAGCTGGTGCATCATCTACTACACCAGGATGCCTCTTCTATAATTACCAGTAGGAAATTGTATAGAAAACCAAGAGAAGGACTGAGTGCTTATTTCACTCAGAAACTATGTAAAATATGCAAAGAACAAATTGAAGCCTCTATTACCTTCTGTAGGAAGGAACGAGGACAACAGAAGGGGTGTAGTTGTTCAGTCATTTTCTGTCATGTCCTACTTTTTGTGATGTTTGAGTGTTTATTTATTTATCTATTTTGGTTAGAAATACTGGAGTCATTTGCTGTTTTCTTTTACAGCTCATTTTACAGATGAGGAAACTGAGGCAAACAGGTTAAGTTAACTTCCCCAGGAAGATGACTCTTCCTTATTCCAGGCCCAGCACTCTATCCAGTGGGCCACATAGCAGCCCAGTGAAGTGATAGTGGCAGCAAAAATTGGAATGGAGAATAAGTGAACTGAATCCTGGGTCTTTAAAACAGAAAAAAAATGAAAGTCAGAAACAGAATAGCAAGCCTTCCACATAGCCTATTGTACAATAGGTGATGGAGACCTACCCCATTCTTGAGGGTTTTTCAGTAATTTGGAACTGGAAAGTGACCTTTAAGATCATCTTCTCCAATGTCATTATTTTACAGATGAGAACCTTAAGGTCTAGAGAAGTTAATTAATTTGTTCAAGGTCACTCAAGTAGTGAACAGTACATCCAAGATTATAGGCCAGGCCCCCGCGTCAAAAATCCAGTGGCCTTGCCACTATACTGAAGCAGATCAAATGCTGGGCTTGGAGTCAGAAAGACTTTAGTTCAAATTCAGTCACAGACACTTGTCAGATGTGTAACCTGGAGCAAATTGTTTGATCAAGTTCTGCATCATTGCTCCCTGCTCTGCCATTCCCACTCGTTGCTCATTTGTAAAATTGGGATGCGAACAATAGCACCTAAGCGCCAGGGTTGTTATGAGGATCAAATGAGATATTTTTAAAGCACTTCACAAACCTTAAAGTATTATATAAGTGCTGCCTATTATTACTAATTTGGTTGTTGTTATTTTATGATTGTAGAATATAGATCTGGAAGGAGCCCTTTCATATCATCTACTGCAAACTTCTCTTTTTAAAGATAAGGGACCTGAGGCCTGGAGAGGTCAATTAAGTTGTTCAAGGTCAAAGGAAGCAATCGAGTCAAGATTCCAACCGAGTGTCTGCCTCAGAATCCAGCGCCTTTGCTCCTACTCTGAGTTTCTTAGAGAGTGGGGTATCCTGGGAGTTCTTGTGATGTTTTTATTTTGTCTTTATTCTTACCTTTCCATCCCAATCATCTGAATTTCTTTCTCTCTGATTTATCTTTCATATAAAGTCCTTAAAAGGACATGAGAACTGAGACTTTGACTATCTAGTTACCATTTGGGGAGGCAGCAAAAATGAGTTCAGGTGTTTTTAGGAGTGTGGAAGGATGTGGGGCCCAAAAACAAATAATATTTACTGGAAAATCTGCATTAGTTCAGTAAGATGCCCAGGTTCGTTTTGGCCAAGTGCTACCTATACGAAGTGGATCCAAAACTACATCTGTCCAGTCCAACTACAGAGTGTCTTGAGATTTTCATGTAAGAAGCCAAATAATGAAATAGTGTAGATTTCTCACTCAGCTGTATTTGAATATTTCATCTAGTAAGTCGTATAAGATGGCAAACACAACATTAGGGAATTATCTTTTCCAGGCTATGAAGATTTAATGCTTTTATGAAAAGTTATATGTAACCATACTCATTATTATAAAATTTTTTTTACTAATTACCTAATTGTGCATAGCTTTGAAAAAACAAAACAAGAACAAAAACAAAAAGAGGACAGACATTGGTCCCCACATTCTAGAGACTTTCAATCAACACATAATGAACACTCACAGGGTGAAAGGCATGTGATGGGCCTTTAGAATACACATAAAAGTAGAGAAACTATCCCTGCTCAATAAATATTTGATTAATTAATAAAGAATTTTACAATCTAAAGGGGAAGTCAAAATAGGCCAATACAAGATTGTCATAAATATGTACTCATAAGTGCAGTAATTATCTGAGTGCTTTGAGCTACTGGGGAAAAAATAGAACTCTTGCTGGAATTTGGAGCATAGGGAGGGTTAATTGATGAAAGGGATATTGATCTATGATTTCAAAGGATATATGTTTTTTTAAAATTACTAATGAATCATGAATGTTAATTGTTTCTGCAAGAGAAAGCCAAAGCTTCCATTAGTACCCCAGTCACATGTTCAGTACTGGACTTTACATGTAGCTTGAAAATTGAGGAAAAAAATAAGTCACAATTCAGTGAAAAACTATTTTTCTCATTTGACCTTCACCACAAGGATTTCAATGTTGTAAAGTTCTGGGGACTTGCACCCATGGGAGAAGACTTCAATTTAGAAAGATTATGTCTCAAAATACCAAAGCTGCTGGCATCTATCTGTGGGAGGCTGTTTGGGGACATTGTTCCTTAAATTATTACCACTACCAGATGGGCTGTCCATGACTGATGATGCTTCAAAGCTAAGGGTAATGAAAAAGATGGGACTATAGGGGATCAGAGATGCTACTCATAGCACCCAGCTTGTTGAGAATGCTAGTACAGGTACCAAATCACAGCAGCAAAGACACCCACTGGGAAAATACTCACCTTTCCTTAGAAAATACTTTTCCCCAGTTGGTACATTTTGCACATAATTGAAGATATGTGTGAACTGTAATTGTAATAGGTTTGTCTTCCTCCCCCCAAGAGTTTTGCCTTCATGCTCTCATATGGCTACAGGTTTATTAATTTCCGACCCTAATATATTCTATGACAATTGCTTTTGAGATACTGGCTTGCTCTCAGCTGAATGCTGGATAGCTTAATGAGACAATATCACCCTAATTAAAATGCACCTAGGAAAGTATCACTGTGACCAGGACTTCCAAGATGGTTAAGACAAATTAATATTGTCAAACCCAAGAGAGATATTATAAATTCTTCTTTATGCTTCCTTTATGTCTTTCAAGGACAATTTACCCCCTACAGATACAACTGATATTTCAAGTGTCTCACTGTCTCATTCTGCAAAATACTTTAATGCTCTACTTAGCAACCTCAGATGTGTTTTTCGTTGTTTAATAATTCTTTGCTTCCCAAGAACATGACTTAACCACAACTTTCAAAATTATGGGGTGGGTTAGGAATTAAGAAAAGATTTAGAATGACATGTGCTGTTTTTTATTTATACTTTATGGAAATGGGGTGAACAATTTAATGAAGAATGTGACCTTAAAATCATCACATTTACAAAAAAAATGCGTTTAAACTGTATTGCTTAGAGAGACAGTTTCATTAGTGAGAAAAGTACATTTGAAGAAAAAGCTGACTATTTAAAGTAAGCAGATCAAGGTTATGTTTGAGTATCTTCTCTCTCTTTCTCTTTCCTCTACATAATATCTTTATATCTCTATACAAGCTTGCATATATACACATATATATGCTTATGTATACACACAAATATATGTATATATGTATTCACTTAAATATTTTACTTAATATTCACTTATATATTTCATTAAATATTTCATGAAAAAAAATTGATTACAAATTTGTAAATTCTTCATTTCCATGTCATGTCTAACCTGAAGTACTTCATTTTCATATGGGTTATGACCTGAGAGAGGTGGTCGGGCAAGGCAGATAGAAGTTTGACCTTAGAATTAGAAAATCTCAGTTTTAAGTATTGCTTCTGAAACCAACTGGGTATTTGACCATGGGCAAGTCACATGACCTCTTATGGTCCCAAGGAACTCTCTGAGACTATAAGTTACTGATGAATTGATGACTTGTAATGATCTAATTTCCAATATTAATGAATTTGCTGGTCTGCCTGACTTCTCCCACCCCTCCAAAAGAATAATGGTTAAAAAATGAGAGAAATGAAAAGAAAAAAGCTCCAGTATTGGAATACAAAACAGTTCAGAAGATATTCATTCAAAAAGAAGATGTAAAACCCATCACTGAGTCTTTTTTCCCATACCTTTGATCAATAGGCATAGAGACTAAAGGATAAATATTTTCACTGTTCTCTCTAACAAATTAACTTTGGAGATTATTTTAATTTAGCAGTTAGCAAAACTGAGCCACATAGTTGAAAATAAGCTGAAGTCTCATAATATTGCTGTTCTCCTTTCTAAGATAGAGGTTACTATAAGCTTTCTCTTATTTTTTTTTTAAGTTATACTTATAAAACACTGCTTACCCTTTTTATGTGGTTGAAGGCAGACCTAAGTGATGTAAAATTTTAGGCTATAATGTATCACAATGAGGTATGATATATTTCTGTATATGCTGTTCAGAAGTACAGGTATTGGGGGCATGAGATACACTAGTCATGGTTCCCAAATATGAAGTAAAGACAGGTTGAAGAGGAGCATTTTTTCCAGATCCATGCCTTCTTCCCCGGCAAATTGTTGCTTCTGAAGTGAATTCCCCTCTTTAGGGCATTTCCTTGTTAAGTGGAACAAGAAATGGCTACATGTATGTATGACACAGATTATACAATGTTAGAACTACACAATTATTATGATGCCTTTGAACATGTGGGAAAAAAATGATGTAAGTTCATGGCATCTCCTTAGGAAGGTATTAGGCACAAGAAGAGCTGGGGACTGTCACTGATTCAAGAAAATATTTTTTCCATTTATTTGGAAAACATATAAAACAAATTGTCTTCAAAAACATTAGGCTTTTCATTAATGGTTAACTAATCTTTCAAGTCTAAGTGATGTGTAGAAGAAAAAAAGTAAGATTTTGGAATTTCTGGATTCTACAAACATAGATAGGAATAATACAATACTATTAACATACTTATATTTTCCACAAAATATGCTATCTTGTTTTATTAATATCAAATATTTCTGAGCACCTATTTTGAGTATATTAATATATTCAAAATTATAATGGTTCTTATATTCTAGGAGTTTAAGTTCACCATTGTTCTAAAAAATTGAATTACAGATGCAGCAGGACATTGGTATATTTCCTGCTGAAAGAAATTTTGTTCAGTTATTTCAGTTTTGTCCAACTTGTTATGATAAGATACTGGAATTTTTTGCCATTTCCTTCTCTAGCTCATTTTATAAATGAGGAAACTGAGCCAGAGAGGGTTAATTGACTTATCCAGGGTCACACAACTAGTCAGTGTCTAAGGCCAGATTCATAATAAGGAAGTTGAGTCTTCTTGACTCCAGGCCCCACACTCTATCCACTGAGCCATCTAGCTGCTCTTATTACAGAAATGCTTCCCTTCAATTGACATATTTACTCTGATACACTGTTAAATAACACCAATGATAAGAGGCTCTTTTTCAGTCCCTTAGTTTCTAGGTTAAGAGTTATTCTAATTAAATCTAACCCACGGGAATTAAGATGTCATAGCTCATGCTGCCAATACCCATTGACTGACTGAGAGTGTGTGTGTGTGTGTGTGTGTGTGTGTGTGTATGTGTGTATGTGTGTGTATCTATATATCTCCATCCTTAGGGAGAAAAGATCAGTCACATTGAGGGAAGAGAGCACTAAGTTTAAGTTACTGCCCTGAGAAACCAAAAAGAAGGAAGGCTGGCCATACAATTCAGAAGGGCAAGGGGAAGAATGGAGAGAAATTGTGATTCTTATCTTTGGTCAAGCGAAGAATTCTTTGTCTCCACATATTGTACCTGGGATGGATGGACAGAGGACCTAGAGGCTGAGACTGAAATTTAAGCTATTTGCTCTTCACTCTGAAGAGGTAATGCAGTGAAAAAAATATTCAGACATATTCACATGTAGAGACAAATTGGAGCCTTTTTATTACTAACCCAGAGTAATGAATTGCTCTTTAACTGGATTTAACTCTTCCCTCTTTGGTGAAGTTCATGCCCATCTCCACTTCAAACATCAAGCCCCTATTAAAATAATATTACAAATGACTTTTACCACCTTGCTTCCAATAGAAGTGTTTGTGACCCTATTTATGCATTCAGAGAGAGGGAATGAGAGAGGGAGAGGAAGGCAGGAGAAGGTGAGAGATACAGAGTCAAAAAGAGAGACAGAGATAGATTGATTTCTATTGTTATGTGTAATAACCTTTCAGACAAAATGTGAGCATGCCTCATCTAGTGGAAAGAAGGCTAGATTTGAAGGCATAAGAGCTGGTATGGATTTCTGATTCTGCCACTTACTACATGTGCTTAGAAAAGTTGTTACTTCTCTGGGACTTGGTTAACCTATCTTTAAGAGGGGAAGATTGTCCAAGATTGATGTGGGAAGTGCTCTATGGTTCTCTTCCAGTGATATATTGCACCTCGGGTTCAGCTGTGATATTCCCAGTGGCCCTCAGATATGGCACATATCTTGGAAGGCAGAAGGTGAAGTTCTACTTCTAACTTGAAAGGATCTGAAGAATAGACTTCAGCAAGAGTGAAGCAAATTATATATAAGTAGGTGGGCTTGTAAGCAGGATAAAGTTGTGGAAGTTAAGGCCGTTTAGCTGTCTTTTCTTTCTCTGGTTACCAGTAGGATCAGGAAACGATGCTTTTTAGCTCTTCGTTTTTTTCTTGCTTTTGGTTGCTTTGTTTTTGACATCAAGGTCTGTGTGGTCTCTTGAAAATTTTGACTCACCTAAGTCCAGGGGCTGTAACCTTACTTAATTTCATTTGCAATAGTGTTTGTGTATTGCTATCAAGAATTATATTTTTAGGGAGGAGCCAAGATGGTGGAGAGAAACCAGGAAGTTTCCTGAGCTCTCCCCAGTTTCTATCAGAAACAACATTAAATCAAGCCTCTAAATGAATCCTGGAGCAACAGAACTCACAAAAATATGGCATGAAATAATTCTTCAGCTTGAGATAACTTAGAAGAATTTCAGAAAAGGTCTGTCTCACTTGAACAAATGAGGAATACAGCAAGGCCTAGCCCAGCCCAGAGAGCATCCAGGAAAGCAAGCTGGATGCTCCTAGTCACAGCACAGATCAGCAACTAAAGCCCCTATATCCTGGCTCAGAGGTCTAGTGGCACATCAGGCAAGCTGTGAGGCCTCCAGTCTCACAGAGTGCAAATTGCCAGCCCCAGAACCTCAGCAAAGAGATGCAACTAGGTTAGGCCACCACAGCATGCATGGGTAAGCTGTGAGCACCTGAAGCTCCAGCATGGAAATCCAGTGACCAAGCTCCTGGCACACAGCACAAGAAACTTAGGATAGTTCCCTGGGTACCCTGGGATCAGAGTTCAATTTTTAAAATTGAGCAAAAAACAAAAGGAGCCCTGACAATAGAAAGCTATTATGGCAAAAATGTCCCAATGTATACATGTGAAGCCTCAAAGGGAAATATGTATTGGTCTCAAACCAAAATGTCTTCTTGGAAGAACTCAAAAAAGATTTTAAAAATCAATTAAAAGAGGTAGAAGAAAAATTGGGAAAAGAACTGCTATAGACTAGGCAATGAATACATGAAAGTAACACTCTTTGTAGTTGATATGATGGTATACTTAGAGAATCCTAGAGCATCAATTAAAAACTAGTAGAAACAATTAACAACTTTAGCTAAGTTGTAGGATATGAAATAAACCTACATAAATCATCAACATTTCTATATACCAACAAAGTACAGAGGTAATAAGAAATTTTAATTAAAATAATTGCAGATAATATAAAATATTTGGGAGTTTACTTGCCAGAAACTATATGACAATTATAAAACACTTCACATAAATAAAGTCAGGTATAAATAATTGGAAAAAATATGTATATATATATATATATATATATATTTATATATTTGCATATAAAATGACAATTCTAGTGCCATACCAGTCAAAATAAAAGAAATGAGTTTAATGGAGAATCAAGAAGAAAGAGCCAACAGCTTGAAAAAAGAAGCACAAAAATTAGCTAAAGGAAAAAACTCCTTAAAAAAAAAGAATTGGCCCAAATGGAAAAAAAAATCCATAGAAATAAACACCCTTTTAAAATTATAATTAGCCAAATGGAAAAGAAGGTACAAAAGGTAAATGAAGAAAATAATTTCTTAAAAATTAGAATTGGGCAAGTAGAAGAAGCTAGTGACTATGAAACATCAAGATTCAGTCAAGTAATATCAAAAGAATGAAAAAAATTAGAAGAAAATGTAAAATTCCTCATGGAAAAAGCAATTAATCTGGAAAATAGATCCAGGAGAGATAATTTGAGAATTATTAGACTACCTGAAAACCATGATCACAGAAAGAGAGCCTGGACATTATCTTTGAAGAAAGTATCAAGGAAAACTGTCCTGATATCCTAGAATCAGAGGGCAAAATAATCATTGATTAAAACATATGTGTTGTCTTTTTTGCTATTGTTTCTTCTTTTCTGTGATTTTTCCCTTTAGTTCTACCTATTCTTTAAAACACAACTAATGTGGAAATGTTTAACATGATTGTACATGTATAGTGTATATAAAGATTTCACACCATCTTGGGGAGGGGGGGATAGAGGGAGAGGGAGAAAATTTAGAATTCAAAATCTTATAGAAGTGAATGTTGAAAACTAAAAATAAACAAACAAATAAATATATTTAAAAAAAGAAAGAGGAGACTTCAGGAGACACAGTATATCTTTTTACAAGACACACCTTCAAATTTCAGTTTATTGTAGTGGATTAAGTATGGTACCTAGAATCAGGAGACTCTAGGTCTAAATCTATCCTTAAATTCTCACTAGTTATATAAGCCACAATTTCCTTACTTATAAAATGGGAATAAAAATAGCCCTCAGTTCATCGGCTTACTCTAAAATATGTTAGATAATGTTTATAAAGTACTTTACAAACTTTGAAACTTTATGTAAATGTAAAAAAAAAAAGAAAATATATGGAAAGACTTGAACTTAGTAAGGAAGATGTTATACACCTTCAGAGAAACAAGATGATAGGAGGAAATAATCACACCATGGTCTTACATATATGTGTCTGAGTTTATATGTGTGTATATATTTATAAATATCTATGTATATATATGTAAAACCATGATTAATTGTAGTCCTTTTTAGGGCAGTGGGGGAGGAAGGAGAAAAAATAAAGTTAAAAAAAATGTATAGCAGAGAACAAAAGAAAACCAACGAGGAGGCAAAAATAAAGCTGGTCAGCTTTGAAAGCAATGTGTGGTATTTATTATATAGATTTTCTTGAAATGGAAATTTATTTTTTTTATATTGAATCCTCTCTTATGGTCTGCTGTGTACATGGACTTTATTTTTTCATTTTCTATTTAAATTTACCATTAAAAATTCCCCAAAAGCAAGAATTGTACTTTAATATATAGAGATTATTTTTTTTATGGATTTGCAAGTTGTTGTTGTTTTTACAGAGCTAACACATTTTCCTCTGTCTACATTAAAGACTTCAGTCCTTACTAAATTTCTCCCCAATCCAAAAAACAAAATTCCCATACATTCACTCTCTCTCACTCTCTCTATAGCTATATTTTCTTTTTTTTTTTAAGGTGGGTTCTTCCAGCCCAGTCTGTGTTCATTGTATGCAGCTTTAAATCCTGACAATTATCTCTTATTATCTTTACTTTTAATAACAATTTAAGGTTATTTAAATAACAATTTAAAGTTAAATTTACTTTTCTCATGACAGTCCAATGAGGTAGGTGATACAAATGTTTTCTGTACCACCTCCTACCAACTCAATTTATTAATGAGGAAACTTAAGTTTTATCACATAAAATGATTCCTTCCCTCCCCCCCATATCATTGAAGTATGCCAGTGAGTTTTAGTATAGCAGTTTAAAGAAATGGTGTTTAAAGAAATAGCAGTTTAAAGAAATGGTGTTCATACTAGATTATACTTTTTCTTACCCCATCCATCTTACAGCTGTTCTTACTCCATTTGGATTGACAGATTTCTTCTGCAGGATGAGAACAAGTTAAAATCCATTCTCATTTCTTTGTCTTGTATCTGGGGAAAGTAACAATAACAATAAAACACTACTAAAAAAATCTTATTGAAGGCAAAACAATGTGCCCTAGCCTAAGTTCTAAGATCTCAAAATCCAATCATAGTATCTTAGATTTAATGTGAAAACATCAAGCCTGATCCCTCATTTTCCTGATAAGAAAGAAACAAATGATAAGCAGAATTTGAACACAGTGATTCTGAATGCACCTTCTCCTAGATCAGTGTCTTGTTATGATGCAATGGTTTGAAATTAATGAAACTATGAGCTATGCCATGCAGGATTACCCAATTCAAAAAGGTCATAGTGGAGAGTTTTGACAAAATGTTAACTGCTGGAGATAGAAACGGCAAGCCACTCTGGTATTCTTTCCAAGAAAATGCCATTGACAGTATTAAAATACTTTATTAAAAAAAAGAATGACAGCGACTTCACATTGCTGATAAAGGTCCATATAGTCAAAGATTTCCTGTTTTTTTTTTTTGGTAGCAACATATGACAGTGAGAGTTGAAATATAAGAAAGGTTAAGTCCTTCCAAAGCGATGCTTTCAAATTGGGCTTTTGAGAGCTCCTTGGACAGCAAGGAAATGAAATCAAACAATAAATACTTAAGGAAATTAAATCTATTAATTGGTAGGACAAGTACTGAAGATGGAGCTTAAGTATTTTGGCCACATAATGAGAAGTCAGCACTCATTGGAAAAGATTCTGATGCCTAGAAATATTGAGGGAAAAAGGACAAGGAAAACACAGAGGATGAAATGAGTAGATAGTGTCATAGAAGTAATGAACCTGAGTTTGGACAGATTTCAGGAGATAGTAGAGAATAGAAGGGCCTAGTATTCTGTGGTCTACAGCAGTGGTTCTCAACCTTCCTAATGCCGCGACCCTTTAATATCATATGTGGGCATGTCTGCATGTGGGAAGACCTGCCTGGAGACAGATAGAGGAGCACAGTGTCTCAGTTCCTAAGACCATCAGAAATATGTGTTTTCTGACAGTCTTAGGTGACTCCTGTGACCCCTGTGAAAGGGTCGTTCGACCTCCAAAGGGGTCGTGACCCACAGGTTGAGAAATGCTGGTCTACAGGGTCACAAAGAATCAGAAGTGACTGAGTGACTGTACAACAAGAGTAACTGAATCTAAATTCATCACCATTTTCCTACTTTACTTCATGGCTTCACATCACAACAGCTTCACATGTTGTTGGCTTTGTGTGTTTGTTGGAACCCTCTTTTGTTTTATTCTCTTAATGTTCATTTTACAGGTTTCATAGGAAGAAGGCTTTTTATAAAAAAGTCATTTTTTCCTGAATAATTTGATTTTTTTTTGAAACTAAACATAGAAAAAAAAAGTTGTCAAGCAACTTTATACGACAGTGAAGCAGCCAGTTGATCAACATTCATTAAGTACCTACAATTTGCCAGGCACTGTGCACTACGCATAGAAAAAAAAAAAGATGACAGTCCCTGCTCTCAAAGAGCCCACAGTCTTAGAGACAACTAAGTTGTACAACAGCTGGAAAGCAGGGGCTTGAGTCACGTTCATCTGAGGCCTAATCCAGTTTCATATACTTATGAGATTTTTGACCCTGGACAAGTCACTGAAGCTCTGAATGCTTCAGTTTCCTCAGCCTTAAAATGGAGATAACAAGAGCACCCACCTAACAGAATTGTTATGAGGATCAAATGAGAGAAATGTCTGAAAAGTGCTTAGCACAGGGCCTGGTAAATAGTAAGTGCTTAATAAATGCTTGTTTCCTTCTTCATTTCATTTCTCAACTATGTACAAATAAGCTATAATTGGGATGACAATGGTTGTTTTTCATGAGCATTGGCATCACTGTAATGACTGAACAGGATACTGTCCAAGTATGATAAACAGCCCTGACATTTATCCCAATTCATTTTTTTCCTCTTCAGTTTTTGTTACCAGGATACATATTTCTTCTCTTATGTTATCACAAAAATGTTTTTTATAACGACTCTTTTCTAAGAATCGAACAAAAAGACATTTAAAAAACCTCTCTTCATGGGAACTCCGATTCCTATGTTTCAAGCAAAACCTTTGTTAGTCACTCATTGATATATAAACAGAGAAAACTTTTTCACTAGCAAGAGGGCATTTCAAATTGGGCCATTTGAACCTGAGTACTTTAGTGAAACTTTTGCAGTATATTTTATTTTTTAAGAATCTCTCAAAGTATTGATCAGTAAGCAACTATTAAGTGGTTGCTATATACTGGACAGTAAACTAAGCATTAGTGATACAAATAAAGGGAAAAAAAAGATTCCTCTCAGTCTTTTATACTAAGCTAATATATCAATGATCTATACTTTTGTTGGTATGGAAATTCTTTCCATTACTATAGACCTCAAATTGTCTATAACTTATAATTAGGTTTTCTTTTGGAAAAATATTTTCACCATTTCAATAATTAATGACTAAACTCTTCCCTTGCCCCTTTGCAATTTTGAATATACTTTTAGTTTGTCCTATAGACATTGTCATAGTCATTGTCATCTGAGCACTTATGATCTAACACTCCCAACTACCATATAGACAAGTCAATCTCAGAGGCAAGGAGAGTATATTCAAGGAGAAAAAAAAAAGTATAAAGAAAAAATAAATGAGTATGATGTGACATTAGGGGAAAAATCCAGTTCTCTCACACTGCAAAATGCCTTGCTTTTATTTTTCTGGTATTGGGTATCAATTTATAGAGGTGAATGTTGTATGTTAAATTTGATAACTATTGTCAGTTTCAAACACTTAAAGATAAAGTAATCATAGAATAGTCAATAAGATCACTCAGAAACTCTTTACTTGCTTTCCCACAAATAAGGCATGTGGGAAGATTTGTCAGAAACCTCATCACATCAAAATTGTCTAAAACCAGGCCAAAGAGGAAAGGCCAAAGATCTATTGTATTCTGATTGCCAGGGGTGCTGGATATGTGGCTGTTAATCAACAAGTGACAGGAAGGTTAGAATGATTAATGAGAATGGAGGAGGGGAGTTGAAGTCAGCAAGTCCCAGCTTGCAATATGTAATATTTTCATAAATCATATGTCCCCAAAGGAGTCCCTTATTATGGTTCCTTCAGTACCAATCACATCAATTCACTGGGCACCGGCCACACTCCAAATTGGTGTTCTATTCCCTAGGCAACTCTGCTGAATTCTAAGCTTTACTGTATCATGGATAGATAGTTCAGGCAAACCATGCCATCAGATGACAGTTGCCCTCTATTTCTTCCTTGATCTTATCACAGACTGGCTCATAAATCCTGAATTGTGGACTTCACCCTGGATGGAGAGAGGTGAATTTTAGGATGCCTCCAATGGTACTAACTAGATAGTGTCTACCTTGAACTCTGTGTCTTCAGCACACTATTTCAATCTTATTTTGTGAATTATCTAAATTCATAGTCCTTGGATCAGAAGATTAAAATTGGAAGACATCTGTCTTTCCCCTTCTTTTACAGAGTAACTGAAGTCCACTGAGATTATATGTATTATCCAAGATCAAAGAGGTAGTTTAAGTCAGCAAGTCAAATTAATCATCATTCATTAAATATGCTAGTCAATGTGTTAAATGCTAGGGGTAAAAAGAAAGGCAATTGACAAACAAAACAAAACAAAAACCAATCCATCCTCCCAGAGAGTAAGTAGCAGGGTTGAATTTGGAAGTTAATCTTCTGATTCTAAATCCAGTATTCTTTCCTCTCCATCTTTTATCTTGAACACTCAATAAATTAACTTTATGTATAATCATAAAGGTTCTTTGGTTTCTTTTCAAGGTTTGATCTAGCTGTAGAAAAAGAGCTATATTTTGTATCATATGAACAATATAATAAAGGCAAATGTGGCATCAACCTGGGTCAATGGGGCACATGAGAAGAGATTAATCTAGACCAAAGCTCTTTATAAGTGATACATAATATTGATATTGTGTTTTTTAAATATTTATTTATTTTCAACATTCATATTTTTTATGTTGAGTTCATACTCTCTCTCCTTCCAGGCCCTCCCCTACCCATTGAGATGGCAAGCAATATAACCATTATACATGTGAAGTCATAGAAAACATATTTTCATATTAACACTGTTGTAAAAAAAAAAAAGCAAGAAAAATAAAATGGAAAAAAGGTTCATTCTGTATTCAGAATTCCTCAGACTTAGATCATTGTCTTGATTAGAATAGCTATGACATTCACAACTAATTATCATTACAATAATGCTATTATTGTGTACACTGTTCTCCAGGTTCTGCTCATTTGACTTTGTATAAATACATATCAATTCACAACTTGTTCAGTCATTCCCCAATTGATGGGCATTCCCTCTTTTCACATTTTTTTTTTGCCAAGAGCTGCTATAAATATTTTTTGTACATATTGGTCTTCTCCCTTTCTTAAAAATCTCTTTGGGATACAGACCTAGTAGTGGTATTGTGAAGAATATGCAGTTTCATACCTGTTTTGGCATAGTTATCCCAAATTGTTCTCCAGAACAGTTGGACTAGTCGCAACTCCACTAGCAGTGTGTTAGCATTCCTATCTTTCCACATCCCTTCCGTCATTTTATCTTTTTCCTTTTATGCCAATTAGTTAGTCTGATACATATAAGGTGGAACTTCAGAGTTGTCTTAATTTGCATGTCACTAATTACTAGTAATTTAGAACTTTTTAATGTGACATTTATAGTTTTCCTTTCATCTTCTTAAAACTTTCTGGGACCAGAGTACTAGGAAGGTAGAGCCAAGATGTAAAGACAGAAATTTGCCTGAGCTCACCCAAATTAACTTCCAAATGATTTTAAAATAACACCTCAAAACAAATTTCTGAGCAGCTGCACCAACAGAAGAACTGGGTGAAACAATTTTACAGCCCAAGCCAACTTAGCAGGTTGACAGGAAAAGTGTGTCTCACTGGAGTGAAAATGGAGTATAGTCCAGCCTAGGAATGTCCCCACAAATCTGAAGCAGGCCTAAAACAGCAGATGCAGCTCTTGGAACTCAGTCCACAGATGTTAAGGAGGTTGTGTGGGACAAAGAGACCCATTTTTAAAAATAATGGATGCCTTTTAATTTACTTTTAGTTTACAACATTCAGTTCCACAATCTCTCAAATTTTAAATTTTCTCTCCCTCCCTTTCATTCCCCTCTCCCCCATAGCATGTAATCAAATACACATTCCACAAATACCTTCACATTGAACATTAGTCACGTTGTAAAGGATTATAACCACTTCCTGAACAATGAAAAATAAAGGATAAAAGAAAATAAAACACAAATGAGGGCGGTCAATCTGCTTCGATCTGCATGTGAAGTCATATAAAACATATTTCCATATTAGCACTGTTGTAAAAAAAAAAAAAGCAAGAAAAATAAAATGGTTGTGGATATCCCTTTCCATCATGAGTCTTTTGTAGTTGTCTTCTAACCTTTTAGTGCTGAGAGGAGTCCAGTCTATCAGAGTTAGTCATCGCACATATGATGTGTCTGTAATTGTATATAAAGTTGCCTGGTTCTACTCTCCTCACTCAGCATCAGTTTATATAAGTCTCTCCAAGTTATTATGAAGTCTGCCTGCTCCTCATTTCTTTTACCACAGTAATATTCCATTACATTCACATATCACAACTTGTTTAATCATTCCCCAATTGATGGGAATCCCCCAACTTCCAATTCTTTGGACCACAAAAAGAGCTGCTATAAATATTTTTGTACATACAGGTCTTGTTTCCACTCCTGTGATTTCTTTGGGATATAGCCCCATAAGTGGTATTGCTGGGTCACTTATTTATAGCCCTTTTGGCATAGTTCCAAATTGCTCTCCAGAATGGTTGGATTAGTTCACAACTCTACCAACAATGCATTAGTGTTCCAATTTTTCCACATCCTCTCCAGCATTTATCATTTGCCTGTTTTGTCATCTTAGGCAATCTGACTGGTGAGACGTGGTACCTTAGAGTTGTTTTCATTTGCATTTCTCCAATCAATAATGATTTAGAGCATTTTTTCATACGGTTATAAATGTCTTTAATATCTTCCTCTGAAAACTGTCTGTCCATATCCTCTGACCATTTATCAATTGAGGAATGACTTGTATTCTTATAGATTTGACTCAGTTCTTTGTATATTTTAGAACTGAGGCCTTTATCAGAAACACTGGTTGTAAAAATGCTTTCCCAATTTCCCACTTCCCTCCAATGGTTACATTGACTTTTTTTGTACAAAAACTTTTCAATTTAATGTAATCAAAATTATCCATTTTGTATTTCATAACACTTTCTAACTCTTGTTTCATTATAAAATCTTCCCTTCTCCATAAATCTGACAGGGAAACTATTCCTTGCTCTCCCAGATTCCTTACAGTATCAGCATTTTTATACCTATATCATGCATTCATTTAGACTTGATTTCGGTATATTGTGTAAGATACTAATCTATACCCAGTTTCTTCCATACTATTTTCCAGTTTTCCCAGCAGTTTTTGTCAAATAGTGAGTTCTTATTCCAGAAGCTGGGGTCTTTGGGTTAATCAAACAGTAGATTACTATAGTCAGTGACTGCTGTATATCCTGTACCTAATCAATTTCACTGATTCGCTACTCCATTCCTCAGCCAGTACCAAGTAGTTATGACGACTGCTGCTTTATAATACAGGTTGAAATCTGATATAGCTAGACCTCTTTCCCTAGCAATGATTTTCATTAATTCCCTTCATATGCTGGACCTTTTATTCTTCCAGATGAATTTGTTACTATTTTTTCAAGCTGTATAAGATAATTTTTGGTAGATTGGTTAGTATGGCAATAAATATGTAATTTAATTTAGGTAAAATTGTCATTTTTATTATATTAGCTTAACCTAGCCATGAGCAACTGAAGTTTTTCCAATTATTTAGATCTGACTTTATTCATGTGAAAAGTGTTGGCAAAGTATTCATGTAGGTCCTGGGTTCATTTTGGCAGGTAGATTCCCAAATATTTTATAATGTCTACACTAACTTTAAATGGAATTTCTTTTCCTATTTCTTCTTGTTGGATTTAATTAGAATACATAGGAATGCTGAGGATTTATGTGGGTTTACTTTATATCTTAAAACTTTGCTAAATTTATTATCTCAAGTAGATTTTAAATTGATTCGCTAGGATTCTCTAAGCGTATCGTCATATCATCTGCAAAGAGTGACAGCTTAGTCTCTTCTTTGCCTAATTTAATTCCTTCAATTTCTTTTTCTTCTCCTATTGCTACTGCTAACATTTCTAGCACAAAATGGAATAAGAGGGGTAATAGTGGACATCCTTGTTCTACCCTTGATCTTATTGGAAATGCTTCTACCTTGTCCCTATTACATATAATACTTGCTAATGATTTTAGATAGATGTTACCTATTATTTTAAGGAAGACTCCATCTAGTGTTTTTTTTAACAGGAATGCATGTTATATTTTATCAAAAGCCTTTTCTGCATCTATTGAGATAATCATATGGTTTTCACTAGTTTTATTGTTGATATGATCAAATATACTGATAGTTTCCTAATATTGAAGCATCCTTGCATTCCTGGAATAAATCGTACCTTATCAAAGTGTATTATTCTTGTGATAAGTTGCTGTAGTCTTTTTGCTAATATTTCATTTAAAATTTTTGCATCTATATTCATGAGGGCTATTGCTCTATAATTTTCTTTCCACATTTTGTGTCTTCTTGATTTAGGTATCAGTACCATATTTGTGTCATAAAAAAGAATTTGGTAGAAGTACTTCTCCAATTTTCTCAAATATTTTGTAGAGTATTGGAATCAATTATTCTTTTTTTAATTGATTTTTAAATTTTATTGTAGTTTACATCATTCATTTCCATGAAATTTTGAGTTACAAATTTTCTCCCCATCTTTCCCCTACCTACTACCCCAAAATAGCCATCCCAGTGTTTCCCCCCACCCCCAATCTATTCTCTCCTATGTCTTCCCCACTCACCCCTTTGTCTTTTTGGTAGGACAGGATGGATCTCCCAACCACAGTGCCTGTGCATCTCAAGTTCCAGTCGGATGTAGTTAATAATAATAATAATTGTATGTATATACATATATATTTTTAACATTTGTTTATAGAACTTTAGATTCTAGATTCTTTCTCTTTCTTCCTCATCACCCATCCCCACTGGAAGGACAAGCAATCAAATACAGTCTGAACATGTGTAATTACACAGAACCTCTCCACAGTGAGCATCATGTGAGAGTCTGATTACATGTCCCTTCTT
>CM053585.1:443873863-443886363 GCA_028646515.1 Pseudochirops corinnae
ATATTCTGTTTGCATTCTCTGAAGTTCAGGTTGCTGACTTTTTCCCCTGAACTAGGTAAATGATATATGTTTGATTGATTAAAGTAAGGTTGTTAACCCATTTTGAGTTGCTTTCTTTTAGAAAAGCAGATCTAAGAACCTGTGCTAGCGGCTATCCTGGGTATGCTAGGGTCCTTGGTGATACAATGCCATGTATGAGCAGCTTTCCAGAAGAATACTACTAAGGTTCTGATTATGCAGTATAGTGAACACTCTATTTATTCCAAAACAAATCAAAGCAAAACATTCACAGAAATCAAGGTACAGCTTTCACAATATTATGACTTATCACAGAAAATCAATATATTATTCACAACAGCTTATCATTAAAATGGCCACATAGTTTCCACCATAGTGGCCACAAAGTTTTGAACAAAGAACAATCCTTTAGTAACTCAATCATTCAAAATCATATTTCAGGAGGCTTGCCTCCTTACTCAGTCATTCAACCATTTCAAAATACAATAGTCAAGGTATTCCACTCATGGGGCACACTAAGTTAAATCAATCAGTCACTTATTTAGTAATCCATTACTAAGTATCATTAATCACTAAGTACAATCATTAGAAAATACACAGACCCTCCACCCCCAGGTCACTAGTAAATTTACAATCCCTCAGTCAGTATACAGTATCCAACTAAAGTCTTTTTTCAGCTTGCCTCAGGGTGGTCTCAGATTCCCTGGATCCCCTTCCATGGTCCCAGCTTCTAACTGAATCCCTAAAACAGTCACCTGGATTCAGAGGCAGATAGCTCCCAGGTTCTTGTCCTGTTCTCCAGGCCGTTCCTGCTCCGTATTGGAGCTCACAGTGTCCAATCCACCTCAAATCCTTCACAATTTCTGTTACCAATAATTCAAGGCTCAACCAAGCCACAAACAAAGTCTTAATATCCTGGCCATGCTTCCTCAGTCTTCTGTAGCTTGTTCAAAAAATCACTATCACCTTATCCAGCCTGGCGGAGGGGAAGGGGAAGCTTTCCTCTTCAGCCTTCTCACCTCCTCCCCAGTCTCTGCAGGGCTTGCTCTAAGATCTGACTCAGTTCTCAATTCTCACCAGCAGCTGTTCTGCCTTCACATTCCTGTCCCAAGAAATTCTGACCCTTCCTCTCTGGGGTTTTTCCTTATATACACACAGCATTAGCTTTCTATGTCAGCCAATCCCTTCCTGTCATGTCAGTAACAGAAGACAGGACTTCATACCTTCTGTTTCCCCAACAGTGGCTTGATCAATCACTAAGTGCTAAGTACCTGCTACCTTTGCTTAATTTGAAACAAGGTGCTATGCGCCTGCTTACTTGTCAATACAAAAAGGGGTCTTCAAATTCAAATTAATTACCATTACATCTGGGAGTAAGGATTCACCACCAATAGACTCCCAATTCATTGAAGTTGATTGCTACAATTGTAAGTTTCAGTGGTCCTCCAGACCAATAAGGAGGATTTGGAAGAAAAGTCCATAGTAAAGGCAAGGGTACCATGTCCCAGGAATTGGTTCATTTGCTAGTCCTATACTCTCATCAGGATGTTGTCTCTCTGTCTCTCTGTCTCTCTGTCTCTCTCTCTCTCTCTGTCTCTCTCTCTCACACACACACACAGTAGATAAGTGGAAATTGTCATTATCTAATTAAGTATGTCCCATATTTTGTTCCCTTTAATACCTTTAATCACCTGTTCTTAATGTATATAATACCCTCCTGCCATGTCCTCTTTAGATATTAGATTCTTTATTGTGTTTTATTGCATAACTCGATTAGTACCTTCTTCAGAAAGTTTTAACTGACCCTCCTAGTCTGTAACAATTTTACCCCTCTTAGAACTCACTTAATATTTTTCCATCTCTTGCACAATTTTCACTTATTATTTCATATAGTTATTATGTAGGCATCTTATAAACATCAACTAAGGACAAAGAATCCTCCTAAACTCTATTTTCTTCAGAGACTAACATGATGTATTTTATAAGAACAGTTAATAATTTTCATTTCTCTGATGTCAGCAAATATTTTTTATACTGAATGATGAAAATATAATTTTTTAAAAAGCAGGACATAATTACCATGTGATGTAACAAAATTATTGTAAATGTAAATCCATATTCTTTATGGTTTAACTAAATGTTCATGGAAGTGTCTTTACCCATTTTTGCCAGTAGATAATGCTCATGTTCATTTATTGATAGTTTGAGCATTAGTGTTGCTTTTAGTAAGTGACAGCAGGATATATATTTTAGAGAAAATTCTGAAGAGAAATAAACTTTGTTTTATTGTTTTAAAATCAAGCTTTCTACTCACAATCTACAGCTTTATGATTAGTGGTTTTTTTGGGACAATTAGTTCCAAGTCTTTGTATAATTTGATAGATGAATGGATATGTACATGCATGTGCTCACACAACATACATATATATATATACACACATATGTATATACACACATATATATGCATATACATATTTTCACACCCATCACATCCCAGATAATAACAACTAATACAAGTATAACTATTAGTTCATACACATAAATTAAAATATAATATTACTTTACAAATACTTAGAAGATATCTTTGTTGAATTTTACAGAAGGGTATGTTTTCTCAAGGAATATTTTAGAGTGTACCATATCTTTACATTTACATAATTGAATGAAAATTGTGCTTATTTGCTGACTATGGCAACATTGATTTGTTTGTGCCTTAAGGTTTTCATCTAATAAAATATCTTCCAAGTATTTGTCAAAATCATATGAGATTCCTTAAAAGATATAATGGCAAAGCTTCGTGCAACTAAACTCTGATAATCAGTACAAAGAAGTATGAAACAGAGCTATATTCCATAGAGCTTTTTGTTACTACCCATGGAGATTTTCTGGTATAGAGTAGAAAGAGAATGATCAATGAATGGGGAAGTTTTTCAGATGCTCCTATTTGTAGGAGATAATGTACTGATTGCATCAAGCCTTTGGAATAATTAAGAGACTTCTAAAAGAGGTGCATAATCATCCAAAAAAGCTCAGAAAAACTGACCACATAAAGAAAAACAATTCAAGTAAATATGCCTAATGTCCAGCCTGATTAAGAAGTTGGACAGATAACCTATAGAACTAATTCATCAGGACATGGATAGACATTGCAGAAGAACATTTTACTGGGACCAGAAATAGACAGGGAGAATAGTTGTTCAGTCATTTTAGTCATGTCCAACTTCATGTAACCCCACCACATTTGAGATTTTCTTGGCAAAGATACTAGAATGCTTTTCCATTTCTTTCTCCACTTCCTTTTACAGATGAACAAACTGAGGCGAATAGAGTTGTGACTTGCTCAGGGTCACACAGCAAGTAAGTGTTGGGAGACAGATTTGAAATTAGGTCTTTCTGGGGTGGTTAGGTGGTACAGGGAATAGAGCACTGGCCCTGGAGTCAGGAGGAACTGAGTTCAAATTTGCCCTCAGACACTTAACACTTACTACCCGTGTGACCTTGGGCAAGTCACTTAACCCCAATTGCCCTGCCCGCCCCCCTCCAAAAAGCAAAAAACAAACAAAAAAAAGAAATTAGGTCTTTCTCATTCTAAGCCTGGTACTCTATTTACTTTGTTATCTAACTGCAGTACTTTTAATCATCCTGCTTCTTTTTCCTGAATCAAAGGCCAATTAACATATATATATATATATATATATATATATATATATATATATATACACACGTATATACATATATATATATATGTTTTCTAGTAATACAGTGTAACTATAAGCCATAGTTTACCAGTTTTCAAAAAATTAAACTATCAAAGAATAATAGAATGTGATATCACATGAGTAGGTATCAACATTATAAAATCACTTAACAAAATATGAAAAAAAAAATTTAGGGGGAATGGTAAATACCAAGTGAAGCATATTCCACATTCGTTTGATGAGAAAGCATATGAATTTGGGTTTCATGTACAGTAGATGCTATACTAGAGAAATTAATAGAAGAAGGGTTATTGGCTTCCTTGGGAAATATTACACAGAGAATGGAAACCACAGCAGAATGACACACAAACATCATCATCTGGGGGCTACCAGGGAAACATATTGATTGTCCGTGACAGTAGTAGAGAGAAAGAGAGAATGCCTGTCCACACACAGCTAAATACATTCATGAAACAAATGGAATTTTGGCACTTCTGAGGATCAGGCTGTCTCTTCCCTATACATGTGTTTGTATGCATGTTACTGCCTATTAATATTCCTGAAGCTACTCCAGGGATGGGACTTTCACTTCTTAAAAACATTTCAATTGCCTAACTCAGTGCCTGACTCATAGTAGGTCCTCAACAAATTTCTGTTGATAAATTGATGACATTAGATGCATAAAAGCATAACTATTAAGGGAATTAGAGAATGCCTTTCAAGGCAATTTCTAAATGACCAGTAACTTACGACTCAGTTAGGACCTCTTTCAGTCTTAATTCATAATACTACTCTCTTATTTTTAGGCATTTAAGTTATTTATCATCTCAGATTTTATAAGTAGAGCCCCTCTTAGTTTATGGCTGCTACATTTTATGGTCTTATTCTCTAGCTAAATTCATTAGTATTATTAGCTAGCTGTTTCATTAGCGGATGATTACCTACTTTTCCCACTTTGGTCTGTACTCATCTTAGGAAAGGCACAGCAGATTAATATCTCTTGGCACTCCTGTTGTATGTAAAATCACCAGAGGGGAAGGGTTAATTGGCATATGGCCCGGACTGAGAAAAAGTTCCTATGAGAACATGAACTAGTCAGCAACTGGAATGTAAGTGAGGAAAGCTCATTGAAATCCAAAAGAGCAGATGGAGCATAGATGAAAATAAGCCAGTCTGAATGGCCTGAGATGTCAAGACTACCGAACAAAACCAGACAGGACAGCCTGTGAGAACACCAGAATTGGAATACTTGAGTATAAAGCTGTAAGAAACCAGAAGTGTAAAAATCTTACAGTGGAGACATACTATCATTTCTTCAGGAAGGTCTGACCCAAACTAAAAACATCATGCTGTTGCATTTTAATGGAGATAACATCCCCCAAATTGGGAGCTAGTCCACATCTTCTCCAAGGTTTAAAATGTTAAAACAACAAAGTTAAAATGATGGAAAAGGTGACTCTTTTCCCTCCCCCACCCTTCGTTTCATTCTAACTTCACAATTTAGTCCCATCAGGAATACAATAAAATGAATAGATGTTTCCAAGTCCCTATGGACTTCACTATCTTCCAAATAAATCTTACTTTAGCTTATCCAGGATGGGTTTCCCATTACAATTTATTTGTTTCCAGCTTAGCTTTGAACACAATAGAATCCCTTACTCGTTAAGGGCATCAGAACTGGGAGCTGATAAAAGCAACTAACAAACTCCATTTGTTTTCCAAATCTCCATGTAAATAGCAACAATCAACACATATGAAGCTCTCATGCAAACTAAATAGAGATTGATATAGAATTTCCCCATGATATTAAACATTCATTAATTGGCTTAATGTATACTGCTCTTTTGAGATTAAGCAACCTGTGTTAGACAAGGAAGTGGAAGAGGTCACATCACATGCTAAAAAGACATCAGTATAGACAGACATGGAAAAATGTACATAATGCAGATATAACAAAGAAATAGAAATCATATACCCCAGTTTCACCTCATGAAAAGGAAAGCAATTGTGTTTGTATATCTAAAATTCCTATGATCATAGCTCTAGGGTTAGAAAGACCCTAGGGCTTATCTAGCCCAACTCCTTTATTTTTTAGATGAAGAAAATTAAGCTGAGAATTATTGGAATTTGTCTTGGTTCATAGAGGTTGTAAGTTGCAGAGCCAGGATATGAACGTATGTGTGATGATTCCAAATCTGATATTTTTTCCACTGTTCCTTCTTGCCTCCTCCATTGGCAATTCTTATGTGATTGAGCTCTGGAGTATGAGCAAAATGTCTTGGATCTTAGGGATTCTCCTTCTGGGAGTCATATGATGTAAGGGAAGTACCTTGAAGAGACTGTGGAGCACATGTACAGAAATTTTGTAACTTGTTTTGGCTAACTTTGTGGCAAATGGAAGAATCTTTGGTTGGCTATGGGGACATTCAAAAGATCTTATTTGGTTTCCACCATGTCTTTTGCCACACTTCTTTTTGTCACTCCTTTTATGGTGAGATACTTACCCTCAGAGCATCTGGAGAGAGATAATGCTGAAAGAGAAGAGTTCTTGAGGTCTTCATATAGTGAACATGAAGTCCCAAGAAGCTGTTGGTCATTGACCTCTACATTTGTTCTTTTCTGTTTTAGGTGAAAGAAATTAATCTAATAGGAGAATAAGGCACAGGAATTAGAGAGTAGAAATCTAAGCCAGATTTTTCAGTCAGCAGAGTTTTGATACTCTGAAGAGTAAGGAATGACCTTCAGGAGTGATCTCAAGCCAGAGGAAGTAGAGATGAAGACTCATTCCAGTAGTCAGGCTGTATCTGGACAAAAACTTGGTGAAACCAATATTGTGTAGTAATTGAACTAGTTCAGTTCCCTATCTCTATACATGACTGAGTGAATGAATAATTTGTTAAGCCCTTTCTATGTACAAAGCACACTGCTAAAAACTAGAAATACAAATAAAGAGAGACAGTTCCTGCTCTGAAGGAATTTACATTCTATTGGGGGAGGCAACAAACATATAGATGTCTGATGAAAAGTTCTCATAGTCCTTAGGATGCAGTGGGAAATCAGCTAGTTAAGATTATTTCTTTATTTTATTTCTACTCACAAAAATCTTATCAGTTTCTGATGCTGCACCATTTTAAAGTGCTAAGGAATTTGGTGACAGGATCTTTCTTTCCTTGGTCTTTGATGGAAATACCAAAATAAGTGCCAAATATTTATAATATGAATAACAGGAGGATATTTGAAGGGAAGAATAATTATATAACCCAACCTATGTAGATTCAAAGTATGTTTGAATTTTCATTTAATATTTCATTCAATTTTTATATTCAATATTTCAGAGAAATATTCTAGAATTGCACGGCTAGGCATAGGAGTAATGAATTTCTCTACCTTTCCTTGTTGTCCCATGAAACAAAGGGCAAATCTGGGCTTCTATGAATGAGTAGTAGTTTCTTTGTTTAATAAATTCAGCATGGAGCCAAGAAATGAAAGACTGGAAAAGCTGACCAACTGCAATTATGACAGGACTCAAAGAGGTGATGGCTATGGAGTGAAACTTTCTGAGCCTTCAGACTTTAATGCCAGGGATTTGGCCTTGTTCCCTCTGTTTTGGAGGCAGTAGTGTTTGAGTAGTCATTTGCCTCATCTATTCTGGTCAGAAATAGGAATGAGGTTATACTCATTTGGCAAAGGGTATTGAAATTTGTCTTTCTATTGCTGAACTTTGCAAATCTACTTTGATGATTAAAACACACACACCTATTTCAATATGTGATTTTTTTACTGTTCTAAAAATATGTTAAAAATTTTAACATAACCTTCCATATTCGAAGAATCTCCATAGGGCACAGGACAAATCAGATGACTTACCAAGAAACAGCTTAATCATGTAAACTGCACCCACACTGAAGCTTAATCCATGCTAATTCAGAGATGAAAGGCACCACAGAAATTACTTACATGCAAGTGTTTTTTATATATGTATATGTATATATAATATGCATACATATTTGCTTTTATTTTGGTTTTGTAGATGAAGTCAGATTTTAAGAAGGTTAAGGGGCTCAATTATATTAAGCAAAAACATGAATACAAGCTCTTTATTACTTTTTCAGATGACCCCAAGAGTACAATGATCCAATGTCTCCAAAATCATCTGTGGTATTCCTTACCAGTCACTTTCTGGTGATTGGTTGACAGCAAGTCAATATTTCATACCCAGGAGTACTCTCATTTGTTTAGTATCTTTGATCTCTACATTCCACCAAAGTTAATTTCAGAAACACAATCCAGTCTGCTTCAGTAAGTGGTTAAGATAGACTTCTGAGTGGTTATGATCAGATTAGGTCTTCCATTCAAACAATGATCATATTTCTACGGAGTTTGTGAGGAGAAAAAATGTCATCTAATTCAATAAATGAGAAGGCTACATACAAAGCTTCATTGATTTATTCACCTTTTATCCTTAAGCTAGTACTTAGAAAATATAATTATTACTATTACATCTCCATTAAAAAAGGAAATATTGAATTTCTGCTGCTGGACTAATGTCACTAATTTGGATAGTTTCTTTTATAGTAAACATTTCTTACCAAATTCAATATTTAAAGTAACGTCAGCTTGAACTGTTTGTTGTACAAAGGTGATATTAAAAATGATTCTGATTTTGCTTTTAGGCTGTGAAGATATAATTTTTGATTGCCATAGCATTAACTCCCTCCCCCCCCCTTTTTTTTTTTACCAGAATCTTATTCCTTAAACATATTATAAATTTGCAAAGAATTGGATAAAATCTAAATGATACAAAATTCAGAGAGCAACTATTATAAACTTAAAATATGGACTATCTGATAGCAAATTTTATTTTCCTAAAGTTCAGCTTGCACAATGGGTATGATAAAAGATTGCATCTACAATTCAACGAGAAAATTATTCAAACTGGTTGGTTGCAATTTACAGAAAACAATGTTTTTGATGGAAACTATCATTAACTATAGGGTGATCATCATCATTATATATATGGAAGACATTATATTAGGTATGGGGAAAACAAAGTAATATAAGACATGATCTCTGCCCACAAGGGACTTACTATCTAGTTGCAGAAGCAGTGCATAGAATCTTGAGATCAAAACACCATAGAATGTTAGAGGCAAGAAATAAATAACAATTCAATCTGGAATCCTAACATTTTCACTTGGGTAATAAAAGCAAAAAGAAATTGAAAAAAGGAAGAAGAAATCACTGTGATCTGGCAGTTTGTATCAAAATATTCATTTGAAAGGCAGAGCCTGAATTGAAACTTTGAGATGGCCAAGGAGTGACTGTCGTTCTTGGCAAGATACAATGAAAACTCACAATTCATCAGCAGGATTTTGTTTCCTGTGAGTGAATGGTTTACCTTCAACCATTTACCCAAAGATATTCATACATATAAGGTGCAGAAATAAAAATTATCCATATCATTTCAAAGGAAGGAAGTTTCTCTCAACACTTTTATCCTGTATAGTGTGGTTTTCAACTTTCCTAATGCCGCAACCCTTTCATACAGTTCCTCATGTTGTGGTGACCCCCAACCATAAAATTATTTTTGTTGCTACTTCATAACTGTAATTTAGCTACTGTTATGAATCTGATATGCAGGATGTATTTTCATTGTTACAAATTGAACATAACCCATACATTGAGAACCATTGCTCTATATCATTACTTCATAATCTTTCCATACTTTCATCATCTAGTTCCTCATTTTTTTTAACAGAACAATTATATTCCATCACATTCTTATGTCACAACTTGTTCAGCCTTTCTCTAACTAATGAGCCTTCCTTTAGTTCCCAGAGTTTTAACCACCACGAAAAAGGTGCTCTAAAATTTTTGTACATATAGGACCTTTTCCTAATTCTTTATTGTCTCTTAGGTATAGACCTAACAGTGGTATAGCTGGGTCGAAGGAAATGCACTGTTTGGTATCTTTTTTTTTTTTTTTGTGGATAATACCAAATTGCTTTAGAGAATAGTTATAATTGTCCAGAGGTCTACCAACAGTGCATCAATGTGCCTGTTTTCCCTCAGTCCCTCCAATATTTGCCATTTGTTTGTTTGTTTTGTCATATTCAGTTCATCTTATGGATATGAGATACAACTGCAGAATCACTTTAATTTGTATATTTTAATGATTTTTCTAGCTAACTTTATTGATTCTAGGCTTATCTTCCTTCTCTGTTGCCTAAAAAACACACATTGTTTACAATTGTCATTTGAAATATGTAATACCTGGGTTGAAACTGTGTCTCAGAATACATACATATACACACACACACACTTTTATTGGCTTAACCACTCTTAAACACATTCCCCAAATAAATTGATGACAATAATGGCTCTAGCCATGTAGGATTTTTGTGAGAATCAAACAAAATAATCTATGCAAGAAGATGAGCAAATATCAAGGTACTCTACTGAGGAAATTTATCAAGATTACTACTACTTTTCCAGCCTCCATGTTTTCATTCACATTGATCCCTTCTCTCTTGGTGACTTCTGTTCCTGTGCCAATCCTTCCCACCCTTCAAGACTTTTGTCCAGTCTTAACTTGTTCACTTCTCTAACATAATAGATTTAGATCTCTAAAGGACCTTCAAGTTTGGTTAGTTCTACATCTCTTTTCTTACAGATGAGAAAATAGGGCCCAAATTAGAGATGGTACTTCCCCCAAGGTCATATATTCAGTGCAAGAACTTGAATTATGGGCCTCTCACTGCAAAACCAACAGTTTTCCTAATGAATTGTGCCATTCTCATATTCTAGTTCTCACTGATTTCCTCTTTCTCTGAATTATACCACTTATCATCTGTATCACACAATTTAGCACTTAATGATAAACTCTTTCACATTGTTCTCTAATTAGGTATTGCCTGCTAGTCTTGTATCTCTGAATACTTTGTAAACTCCTTAAGGGCTATCTCTCTCCTGCAATGTCTTTCATAGCATTAAGAACATAGAAAAAACATATTTACTAAGTGTCTTCTATCTGAAGGAAAGTCTAACTTCAGTCAACTAGATCTTGCTGGATCTGAATCATAAGGGGTAGTCTATAACATCCAAGAAGAGCAGAAATTCTTAATGATCATAGTTTTGTAGAAATCTATAACTTTCTGATTTTAAAAGTAGGTCTTTTTGATAAAGAAGGCTCATAAATAGACTGCATCATGGCTTCAATTGACAGCAGCTAATAAATGGAGCACATATCCCTATCCTTGCATGTAACAGTGACTGATTACCTGTAATTAAGGTATGACTATTGCTGAACTTACTGGGGAATGCCAGAGGAAAAAGCTTTATCAAATAGAGCTATACTTACAACCAGAGTTGTGTGTGAGTGTGCATGCATGTGTGGGTGTGTGTATACTTGGGAGGGGGAGGAAGAAGGGCATCCAATATATTCCATATTCATTGATCAAATGATGCATTGTTGTTTTTTTTTTTGCTTTTTTTTTTTTTGGAGGGCAATTGAGGTTAAGTGACTTGCTCGAAGTCACACAGCTAGTAAGTGTGTCAAGTGTCTGAGGCCGGACTTTAACTCAGGTCCTCCTGACTCCAGGGCCGGTGCTGTATTCACTGAGCCACCTAGCCAAGCCTAAATGATGCATTGTTAATACTCTAAGAGTGGGACAAGAAATGTGTCCTGTCAGAGGATACATGTCTTTGAAGGGTAATGAGGGATTTAAATAAGAAAGGCAGAGATTTTTGAGCATGGTTTGGTTTTATTCTAAGAGTTGGGTGGGAAGAAGAGAAAATAAGAGATGAAAGGAGAAACTCTGGTGGATATAACATTAAACTTGATGTCAGAAAAACCAGAGTTCAAATCCAATCTCAGACACTTAATATCTATATGATCCTGAGAAAGCCACACATTTTTTTCCCTTAATTTCCTCATTTGTAAAATAGGGATCATAATAGGACCTACCTCCCAAGATTTTTGTGAGGAAGAAATAAGGTAATATTTAAAAAGCTTTTTTGCAAACCTTAAAGTGCTATATTATTCCTAGCTATTTTTTTAAAATTATAACTAATCTAGAAAGGATGGAGAAGGTTGTAGGACTTGGATGCAGAAGAATGCATGGAGGAAGAGAAGGGCAGTGGGTGTCTAATGAACTTCACTCTTATCTGAAACAAAGATGGGTTAAATATTCACATTCATACCATAGACAAACAGTTTGTTGTAGAAACACATCAAACCCAACAGGAAAACAATGAGGTATGGGGTTGGGGGCCAGGGGGGAAGGTGTTAAAAGAGAGAGAATAATAAAATAAATATTCATACTCCTGAAAGTGGAATTTAATGGAAAGGCCAAAAATAAAGAGAAGAACAAAATTTAATGAAATGCTTTAGATTGTCTCTTAGACAATTGGGGAATGGTTGAAAATGTTATAGTATGAGAATGTAATTGAACATTATTATTCCATAAGTAATGATGAAAGTGATTAAGAAAATACTGGGCAGCATGAACTAACAAATAGTGAAAAGAGCAAAAACAGGAGTATACTTTATAAAGGATGATATTATAAAGAAAAAAAAAGCAACTTTGAAAGCGTTAAGACTCTGGTCTTTGCTATAACCAACCATTTCTTCAGGGAAACTATGATAAAACATTCTACTTACCTCCCAAAAGAGAGGTGATAAACGCATAGGGCAGAGGCACACATTTTAGACATGGGAGCTATGGGTATGGTTTCATCTTACTTGTCTATGCTCATGTGTTACAAGGCTTGACATTGTTTTCT
>CM053585.1:443887907-443901060 GCA_028646515.1 Pseudochirops corinnae
TTAGGAATGAGGTGATTAGGTCCTTGGGCCAAGGAGTGGCAGTGTCGGAAAAGAGAACATATATAAGAAATATGGGGAGGGTAGAATCTATAGGTGTTGGCAATAGATTAGATATGATGGGATGATAGAGAGAGTACAAAGTTGAGGATAACACTCAGGTTGTGAGCCTGGGTGAATGGGAGTATGATGCTTCTTTCAATGGTATGAGGGAATTTAGCAAGAAATGTTTGGAGAATAAAACAATGAATTCAGTTTTGAACATATTGACTTTAGGATGTCTGTAGGATATCCTTTTAGAGATGTTCTGTAGGAAGTTGGAAATTAGAGACTAGACATGACTAGAGATGTTATGACTGTATAAGTAGATCTGGGGATCGTCCTCATAGATAGGATAACTGAATCTCTAAGTGTTGATGACACCACCCAAGTAAAATAACATAGAAGAAATGTGGACCCAGGACAGAGCAATAGAGGGAACTTGTCGGGTGTGAGCCTAACCTGGATGAAGATTCTTCAAGGAGACTGAAATGTAGTAATCTGGTAAGGAGAGGACTAGGGGAGAGCAATGTCATAAAATCCTAGAGAGAAGAGAGTATCAAGGAGAAGAGGGTGGTCTACAACACCAAAGGCTGTATAGAGGTCACAAAAATAAGGATTGATAGAAGGCCATTACATTTGGCAATTAAGAGAAAATTGGTAATTTAGGTTGTAGCACTTACAGATAACTACTGAGGTTGGAATCCACACTGCAATTAAGGAGTGAAGAAAGGAAGTGAAGGCACCAATTATAGATCATCTTCTCAAGGAATTTAACCACAAAAGATCATGTTTTGGAGAAAGTGGGGAGAAATCAAGAAAAGGCACTGCATAGAAGATTCATTAAAAGCAATTATTGATACAGGAGAGTATATTTATAAAATTTAGAAACATGATGGTAGATGAGTTTTTGAATGGCTTCTGTATCTTCAGTGAAAATTTTAGTGTTCTATACTGAGAATAGAGTAAATGGTAGGGTTTAAGATTTAGAGAATGTTGGTAAAAGTTTGATGCAGAAGTTTTGTGGAATTTGATAAAAAAAAGTCCACTAGAGATGACTAAAAAGATTGCTGAGTGACAGAGAGACCTCAGCTGAGATTAGATAATATCAGTAGCTTGTGGATTCAGTTAACATAATTTTGTAACTTTTCACAGAAATGCTCAGCAACATAGGGATAGTAATGGAGAAAATGGATGGTAGAGGTTAACTAGGGTTGGGATTTAGCATGATGGGAATAAAGAAAGGTCAGTAAAGAGGCAGAAACGAGGAATTTTAAAGCGGAGCTGAAATTTTTTAAATTCCTGACCACGTAGACTCAGCTGATTAGAAAGGCAATGATAGACTTGGATTATCAGGGAAAGGTCAAGGAATCATCATTTACAAAGAGAACACAGAGGAGAATTAGTAGAAATGAAGACATGGTTTATATGGAATCAAAGAATTACAAATTAGAGGGGACTTAGAGGCAATCTAGTTAATTTTTGTTATTGTTGTTTATTTAATATATCTGTGATTTCATTGGAAAAGGCAATTTACAGTAAAGAAATCCTTTTAACAATGAAAATCAGCAGATTGCCTGTAGTTTAGAATCCAAGAGTATTACCTGGACACTGAGAGGTCAAATGACTTTCCCAGAGTGACATAACCAGCATTTGCCAGAGCCTGGCATTGAAACCAGATTGTCTTTACTCTAAGACTGTCTCACATTATGCCATCCTGTCTCCCCATCTATGAAGAGAAAGACAAATTATTCTACCCCATTCCAGACTAGGAAATACAAGCTGATGCCAGAATCAGACTTTAAAGCTAGGTCCTTTAACTCCAGGATCAGGCTTTTCCTTATGCTAAATAGACTCCCAAGATAAGAACTTGTAGTTTGAGAAGGGAATTTTCATTCTTGAGATCTGCAATTGGCAAGTGATATTAAGCTTTAAGAAATGTATTTGGGCAGCTAAAGCTAAATGGACTTGACGAGATCAAGCAACTGCAAAACCAGAGTTCCAGAAACATATTGAGTAGGGTATTGACATATCTAGGGATAACAAGGGATAGAGTAGAGAGGAAGCTAATGAGCCAGCTGGAGAAGTGATCAGAGAAGGTGAATAAATACATCGACTGTTGTAGATCAGCGCAATGAATCTCAAGTCAGGGGAGCATAAATTTAAAAATGTGGAGAATGGCTGCAGGTGGCAGCTTAGTTATCTCCTTTGCTGCCAAATATAAGCTCAGTAGGAGTAGAGACTAGAGAGAAGTAAAAAGAAGCCCTACCTCCTTCCGATCCCTGGAGGATGTTTTGGTAGGAATGAATTGGGCTCACCAGTTTCATATAATTATAATTCAAACCCCTTTAGCAAGAATCGTTTACATGTTAATGATGATGAGCTTTAAAATCGTCATTATTATTTATAAAAGGCATCATAACTATAATCAGCTCCTGCTTAAACTGCCTCATCGTTAACAACTTAGCCATACTTAGAAGTATTTGGCATCTCCTAATGAGCAACAAATGATAAAATGAAAGTGTTTTAAAGATTGTTGCTCTGCATAATTTAATAAAGATTGCAATTTAAATAATTAAAAATGGTGATGAGGTGACAGCTTTATTTTACATAGTTATATTTCCACAAGATATGGACAAGGATCATAGAGGATGAGGTATTGGTGAGCTGCAACCTGCACCAGTGGAGAGAGTATTCACATTTCAAGATCATGAATCCATTAAAGATATTTTTATTTAGAATAATGCAGTATACTTTCTATACACAGAATATAAAACGTCTCTGCTGCACACATAGTGGGGGGCTGTGGAAAGGGAGAATATAAAGAGGGAAAGAGAGAAAGACTAACCATTTTCCTAGTGACTTATTATGTTCTCCATATTTGGAACATCTTCACTGCTATTGGGAAATAAATATATTTCTCAATTTTATCACTTTTTTTGCTGTAGCTATTTTCAAGTACACAAGTAATTGACTCATTTTTGGTAAGAACTTGATTAACCTAAATTTTAATTTAGGCATCATAAAACTACTTCATATATGTATTGAGAGGCTAATCAAAGATGTAATTAATTTTAAGAGGGAGAAGTGGCATAATTCAATGGATAGAATCCTGGCCTCAGATACAGGAAGATATGGGTTTGAATCCTCCTCATGACATTTACTAGCTGTGTGACTCAGGCCAAATGATTCAATCTCATTAAGTTTTAGCTTCCTGATCTATAAAATAGAAATAATAATACCAGCAATAATTAGTACTCAGGGTTGTTCTAAAGATTTAAATAAGATAGTGCATGTATTTGTACATTTTAAAATACAACATAAATGTTAAGAATGACCTCAGAGGAACTTCTTGATTACAGATGAATGAGGGACCAGGGAAAGAAGGGGGGAAGGAAAGGAGAGGAAGGGACAAATGGAGGAAGGAAGCAAACAAGCAAGGAAAGGGGAAAAAAACATTTATTAAGTGCTTACTATATGCCAGGAACTCAAGGATACAAATAAAAGTAAAAACAAAGATAATTCTTATCCTCAAGAAGCATATATTCTAATGACAAAAGAAACACAAAAAGAAGCTGAAAAGCAAGGGAAGGTGGTAGTGAGAGTAAGTTTCAGTATATCAATAAGATAATAGGAATAAGTTTTATGATTATAACTAATAATAATAACATTAACTATCCATTTTGTGATTGAGCTGTCTCAAGCAAGCTGTTTTTCTGTAAGCTTTTCTTTCCAACGATGGAAAGATAACAAGATAAACATCTGTGTAGTATGATATAGTAAACAACATGGGTATATTCTTAGGAACTGACAAACACATGCAGACCCTCTACTAAGACAGACCACTGAGAAGAAAATATTATAAATAATTTTGCCAGGAATTTTGAACTAAATCATCAATCAAATTTTGTGGTAAGCAACTATACAAAAATCATGATAAACCTACCTAAGATCTCAGTATCACCCCTTTCCTCAGTAGGGTTGGCTCCTGTGCTCCCTGTACTTGAGACTCAGTGAAGTCCACGTGATTCAAAGGGAGTATTGATTAACTGGTGGAGATTTTAGAGACTTGCTAAAAGACTTCCACCTGGAGGGAGACATTCATTCCAGTAAGAAAGAATTCTATTGAAACCTCTAAACCATCAGTCTTATAAGGGTATGTTTTTAGATTGTATTGTTTGCAGACCTTGATTCATAAAGTTTGATTGCATGCTTTGAGAAATGTAAGTCTAATTAGTGATTTCATGATATTAATTTGCACTTGTAATGATAAATGAGAAATGGGGGTTGTACATTAATGGGGGTTGGGGAATGAAGGTATTAGCTTCCCAGGATGTAGAGTCAAGAAGGTGAGGGTTCAAATCTTCTCTTTTTGGCTTAGTAGGTGTGTGGCCACGAGCAAGTCATTTAACAGCAGCCAATAAATCACTGCTGAGAAAACTCCCTATTCCTATCTACTAAGTTATAGATCAATATTGATAGGCCCATTGGAGGGTGTCCAGTCCCTGACAAAATTGCATGACAGGTCAAGGAAGAAGACATACGTGAATGGTGGGTCAGAGGGCAAAATGAAAACAGGGAAGCTATTACCAAAGCCTGGTGATTATGGCAAGTATAAAAATCAGTCAGAGTGGGATTCAGAATCAGAGAATACTAGAATTAGAGGGAGAAGAGAATTTGGAGATCTACTAGTTTAACTCTCACCCTCATTCTGAACATCAGGAAACTAAGACCCAAATTGAGAAGGGGAAAGTGATTTACCTGAGGTCACTTAAGCTACTTTAATGGCAAAACTAGAACTAGACCCTATATATTCTAATTCTACTTTCTAGTTTATTCTATCACAAAATCCCCTAACTTCTCTTAGACTCAGTGTCCTCAGTGTAAAATGGTGATAATAATAGCACCTAATCTCACAGGGCTATTTGGAGGATAAAATCAAATGGGATAGAATATGTAAAGCACTTTACAAACCTTAAAATGCTATATAAATGTTAGGTATTATTACTATTTTTACTATCATCTCATTTAAGACCTGCAACCATCTTATGAGGAAAGTACTAGAGATATTATCCCCATTTTAAAGATTGGGAGACAAACTAATAGAGTATGCATTGCTTGTCTGTGATTACACAGTTAGAAAGTATCAGCAGTTAGATTTGGATTCAGTTTCTTTTTTCTGAATCCAGTCCCACTATGTTATTATCTATGTGGCATCATATTACTTCTGAATAGCACGAGTAACAGAGTCAGAAGATTTGGTGTGTGCTCTTGTCTCTGATGCTTATTTACCCTGCAGTCTCAGGCAAGTGATTCCTATAAACTAGTGATAACATTCCATTTACTAACTGGGGATCAGATGGGATGAAGTATGGAGTAGTACTTTGTAGTCTGTAAAAAGCCTCACACAAGTCTAGTGGATTCATAAAATAGTCTATTCTAAGAGCTTACTGTATACAAAGCACTGTGGTATGTACTGGGATAAAAAAAAAAGTTTATGTGCAACATTATTCCTCAATCTCATTAAGGTATTTGTTATAAAGGCAAGTGAAATTTGGATGGTGAGTAACGTAGCTTCTGATACAGACCCTTAGAGTCATATTTATCACAACATTCCTCCTACCTCTATGGCATGTCGCCACTAAAACAAATCCTACTAAACCACATGTGACTAATTACTAAGTATTGGGTTGTTGCTATAGTATGGAGTATATATTCTGTTCAGATTTTGGATAGTTTTCTTGCATTGCCAAAGCAGATGTCTCTTTAAGTCCTTTGATTCATGCCTTATATTGACCTAGAAAACCATGGACAATGAAGATATAACAGATTTTAAGAGTATAGCAAGTCGTAAAAGGAAATCTCTACAAAAAATGAACTCAACATCAGAGAAACTATATATCTTGGTTACTAGAAAGTACTCCAGGTCACTTTGAGAATAACAGAAGATAGAAACATAAAAGAAAAGCAAAAAGGGACATTGAGAAATTTAGTATCACAATAATGATGTGTCATACACAGAGAGGCACTTAAAATATTATGTTAGCTATTCCAAGTCAGACCAAGTTTTGCTGAAAATACATAAATTAATATCTCAGAACTTGTAACTTTGGCATGCTTTTTACCATACTACTCTCTCATTCTGTCTTCTAAATAAGGGCCTATCTTGTTGGTATGTGATTTTTAAATTATACCCATCTATCACTGGAATACAACCCAGGAAAGAGGATGGTCAATAAAAGACAGGAAGCTAGGAAGAAAAGAAGAGAAAAAGGAAAAGAAGGAGAAAAATAGAATGGAACAAGGAAAGAAGGAATCAGCAGAAGCATTTATTAAATCCTTACCACTGCGAATTGTTGTTCAGTTGTGTCTAACTCTGCTTAAACCCATTTGACAGATGAGGCACTGAGACAAATAGACATTCTGAAATAAGAGTCCTGGGCAAGTCACTTAATCCCTATTTGTTTCAGCTCCTCCTCTGTAAAATGGGAACACACTAGAGAATGATATGGTAAGCTACTCCTGTGTCTTTACCAAGAAAACCCCTTGGACAGAAGTTCATGGGGTTATGAAGAGTTAGATTTTCTATTTTATTAATTAATTAATTTTTAGTTTTCAATATTTACTTTCAGCATTCACATTCAACATTGACTTCCATAAAATTTTAAGTTCCAAATTTTCTCACCTCCTTCCCCTTCACCCACCCCAAGAAGGTGAGCAATCTGACATAGGCTCTAGACGTACATTTATATTAAACATATTTTCACATTAGCCATGTTGTAAAGAACCTGATTTCTTTTTTAGCTTCTATAACAATGATAAATATGCTACTCTCTTTCTTACAGAATCATAGATTTTGACCTGGAAGGGACCTTGGAGGTCATTTAGTCCACCCTCATCATTTTACAAATGAAATCAATATGGACTTTTCCATTTGACTCATTTACAGCAACCACAACAATGTTGTTAACTTACCTTCTAGGTCAATGATCCATGGAACTCTCAGTGAACTTAGATGAGAAAGACAAAAACATCTTTATTTCAACATATTTGGTTTCCCTTAAATCCTATGCATTTTGTTTTATTCATATAAGAACATGATTCTAAGAATGGGTGCACAGGCTTTACTAGATTACCAGGAGGGTCTATGATACAAAAAATTTAAGAACCCTTGTTCTAGGGGACAGGCAGTGAGAGAAGTGAAAATTCTCTGACCCCCATGCAAATTGATGAAATCTTTTAAGATTTATAGCAGCCTATAGTTGGAAAACTTGGCAGAATAAATTGAACATTTTACACCTGGAAAGGAACATCATATTATTTCTCTTAGCCATACTTAAAACAACCCTACCGGTTATCACTATTATTGATATCAGTTAACTTTCTTATGTAAAAAGAAAGACTTAAGACATTTCAGATTTCCCCATAATAGGATAAGTGAAATAAGAGTTTAGATTAGGATCAGAAAGAGTAGGTACTTAGATTTTCATTTTCTTTCTTTTTCTCTTTTTTTTACTTTTATTTTCTTTTTAGGCCAGGGTCACTTTATCCCCAAGTTACCTTGCAAATCAAAGTAACGGTTCTTGATCATTCTATAATTACAGAAGCTTGTCATTCATTTTAGAGCACCCAAGAATATGCATTCTGTTCATAGGAATGGAATTATTGAAATTAAAGAATAATGAAATTAAAGAAATACAAAATAGGCTATAATTAATGGCTATTTCTGATCTCAGAAGTAATAGTTGAGGAAAGTAGATGTAAACTGGCAATGTACATAATTTACAGGTACAAGTGTATCCCAGTTATCCAAAGAGAAGTATTTCGAGAAAGTCAAAAAAATGAATTTTGTAAGGTGAATTATATATTAGCATAAGTATTACCTTGACCTAGATCTTTCATCACATGATGAGTTTCATTTGGAGAATATAATCAAGATATACTAAAAAAAGAAGTGACTCGATTTGAAGTTAAAGGATATAGGTTGGAATTCCAGCTCTGCTACCTCTGTAACCTTGTGTAAGCCACAACCCATTTGAGCCTCAGTTTCCTTATGAGTAAAATGAGGAGTGGAGGAGGGTTTGGAATAGATGATTTCTAAGTTTCCTTTCACCTCTAAATTCTATGATTCTATAGTTTCTTAATGTGATGTTATCTCTGTCCATTTAAGAACTAAAAAAGTAATGAGAAGTCAGTGTAGTTGCTTGAGATCCCCTAGTTAAACCAATGTCAGACAATTAGCAATTTGTTTTGGATAACAGCATCAAGTAATGTTTTGTGAAAGAGACCAGTTGTCCCTGTGTGGCAATTATAATTGCTCTATCAATACATTGTTTTTCTTCTTATTGTCTCATAATAAAATTATTTATCAAAATAGAAACTCATCAATTTTAAACACATTGCGGTATCTAAATGTAATATAATCCCATTTTTCAACAAGAAACAAATAAGAGAGATATAGAAAAAGACAGAAGATATAAACTAATATAGAGTGCAGGAAAAAAGAAACAGGAAATTAGCACACAAAAAGACTATTACTTAAACAAAAAGAACAATAATAATAACCAGTCAGATTCTGATTAATTGTTATCAACAGTCTGTCTTGGCTAACAGATGAAACATATCTTTTTACTAGAGTAACTAAAGGCACATAAAGCTGCATAGGTTGTCAGGAAATCATGTTTTTTCACCAGTTATTTCTATTTACCTGCTTTTATTTCATAAAAACGATGGATCCAAAAATACATTGAGAGATGATGGTGATATAAAAACAAAAGGCAATTATATTATTTCAAAACAGTCCATCCCAATAAACATTTATTGTCTACAATGTGCCAGGCAATATGCTGAGTTCTAGGAATACAATCAATAAAAGAGAAAGATAGTCTCTCCCCCCATGAAGTTTACAATCTAAATGGTGAAACAAAACACAAAAGAAAGCAGGAAAGCTGCGCAGAATGGGGCAGTTGAGGAGAGAATAAGACAAGAGGGTATACCCAACTCAAGGGCATTCATCATTAGGCAGATCTATGGATGCAAAATGGAGTGAGAGTCTAGTTTCTGCCCGCTATAAAAGAAGACATTGGGAGATATTTTATATTCAACCCTGTAGCCCTCCAATTAGAATGGAAAGGAGGCTGACAGAGGTGATAACAATTAAGGCTTGAGTTAGTAGCATGGTGATAAGTTGAGAAGTGATGAACTTATTCTGGGAGGTGCATCCTATTCATTAGAATTGAAACCAGGTAGGGCAGCAGATATAAAGTGGAGTAAATACATACATACAAGTATATCTATGTATGTACATATATATTTGTATTTTAATAACTTAATGGAAACAAACTTTTGTATCTATTGTATATACATTTGTATTTTTTGCGTTTTGGGGAAGCTAACTCAAAAGGACATGGTTGTATCCGCAAGCACCCTAGCATATCCAAGATGGCTATAGCACAGGTTCTTAGATCTGCTTTTCTAAAGGAAAGCAACTCAAAATGGGTTAACAATCTTACTTTAATCAAACATATATCATTTCCCTAGTTCAGGCGAAAAAGTCAGCACCCTGAACTTCAGAGAATACAAACAGTTACAAGCAGAAGTTACAAGCAGATAAAGAAACAGATCAGCAGACAGGCTTCCAACCATCTGACCATTACATCCATACCTAGTCAGTTACCAGAGAGGGAAGCACCAACATTTGGGTTTTTCAAAGCTGGGGAGCTCAATGACTGCCCAGAATCTCATGTGGCCAAATCATACAACTCTTTCCAAAGTGAGCCCCAAAGCAAAAAAACTCCCTTCAGGGTATATATAGCCTGCTCCTGGATCAGAGAATGTCACAACCCTCTTGACCCACTGCCTAATCACAAAGTAATAAGGCACGGGCATTCCTGAAGAACAAGCCTCCAGCCACAGCCTCCATGTGACCACATTCAGCCTATTAGGGGGCAGAGTATACTTTCAAATCTGGGAAAGTTCTCAGAGCCACTTAAGCCTATCAAAGGGCCTAGGGGCAGGGAAGATCTTCAGATTCCCATAACAATGGTGTATACATATAAAAGATGCAGGTAAAGCTATATATAAGTAATACACAAACACAAATTCATATGTAACTAATCCTACATTTTAAAATATTATGTACTTATTAAACATTGATATTATTTAATAAATTAATTAATACAAACATTAATTGTTTGTAAGTGGGGCCAATGTAATACAATGATAATTTAAACTAAGCTAATTTATATATTCTATTCCATCCCAATTAAATTACCAAAAATTGTTTTACTGAATTAGATAAAGCATAACTTAATTCATTTGGAGGAACAAAAAGACAAGAATATCAAAGGAAATAATAAAAAAAAGGAGTTTTAACTATACCAGATTTTAAACTATATAATAATGCAGTAATGATCAAAACTATTTGGTCCTGACCAAGAAATATAAAGGTAGATCAATGGAACAGAACAGACATACAGTTTACAACAGCAAACAAATATAGTAATCTTTTGGCAAGTGTAAAGACTTAAGATTTTAGGATAAGGATTTAATATCCAGTAAAAATTGTTGGGGATACTGGAAACAGTATGGCAGAGATTGTTAAGAGACCAACATCTTCTACTATTTAACAAGATAAAGTGAAAATGGATATATGATCTAGATATAAAGAGAGATATTACAAGAAAATTGGAAAAACATGGAACACTTTACTTATCAGACTTACGGATAGGTGAACAATTTATGAACAAACAAGAGAGAGAGAAAATAGAGTGAGGCATAAAATAGATTATTTTGTTTACAGTAAATAAAAAAGGTTTTGTACAAACCAAATGAACGTAGCCAAGATCAGAAGGAAAGCAGAAAACTGGGAAAAAAACTTATTGACAGATTCTCAGATAAAGGCATCCTATATTAAATATATAAATAACTCTGTAAAATCTATAAGAATATGAGTCATTCCCCAATTGATAAATGATCAAAGGACATGAACATGAAGTTTTCCAATTAAGAAATCAAAATAATTTATAATCATATGAAAAAAATGCTATAAATCATTATTGATTAGAGAAATGCTAATTAACAACCTTGAGATATCATTTTACACCTATCAGATTGGCTAAAATTATTCAAGGAGAAAGGGACAAATGTTGGTGGAGATATGGCACACTAACTCATTGTTGGTGGAATTGTGAACTTATCCAACTATTTTGGAGAGCAATCTGGAATTATGCTCAAGGAGTAACTAAACTGCCTATATCCTTTGATCCATCAATATCACTACTATGTCTATTATGAAAGGTGATTGGGGAAAAAGAATAAGAACCTATATGTTCTAAAATATTTATAACAGCTCTCTTTGTGGTGTCAAAGAACTGGAAATTGGGGATTCCCATCAATTGGGGAATGGCTCAAAAATTTTCATATATTATTATGATGGAATACTACTATATTATAAAAATGAGGAGCTAGACATTTTTAAAAATATGAATAGACATGCAGGAAATAATGCAGAGTGAAATGAGCAGAATCACAAGGACATTGTATACAGTAACATTTTGAGTGAATAAATCATTTTTGACTATTATAAATACCAAAATTAACTACAAATGGTGTATGAAGGAAGATGTTTTGCTTCCAGAGAAAGAAGTAATAAATAGAAATGTGTATAGAAGGATTTTACTTATATACATACGTATGTGTGTGTATATATGTACATCTACATATATAATACACAGACATATTTGTATCTAATGGTAGCCATTTCTAGGGTGGGGAGAGAAAAAGGAAATTTATGTAATAACTTTATTATATATTTAAAAAGAATAGTTGGTTGTATATAACAGATTTTCAGTTTCATGTGCAATAATCTTTTTATTATACTATGATTTGGAAATTCCTCTTTATTCCATAAATTAAAAATAAAACAAAATACATGGGAAAAAGGAAATATTATGCATTTTAATAAACTTAAATGCCCTCAGACAAAATGAATTTCAAAGGAAATGCAGAAATGTTTGAAATTGAAATGTCAAAATGCTATTAGCTGAGTGATTCCTTCCGATAATGATTGAATAATGACCATTATTCACGTATCTTCAGGATTAAATTTTTTAAAATAATTGTTATAATCAAACTTTGCCCTCAGTATTTTTCTCATTGAACTGAAATTAATCTTTGTGTGAAGCTAGTGCTCTTTAAGAGCGATGCTTTGAATGATATAGGTTATGACACTGACACGTGATTCTCATAACCAATTTTTCTCATAAAATTGATTTGGATATTTCTATTTCTTGAAGACAGGCAGACTTTGAAAAATTCATTGTACTTGGAAAATACTTTTTCTATGAGATCAAAAAGTTCTCACTGAATCATATTACCTTGCAGTGAAAGTACTTTTGCTCTAATTTGTCTTTCCTTATTTTTAATAGGAGCTGTCTATGTAGACGGTAAGGAAACCAAATGGATTGCCTTAAGAAAATTCTCAGCCTTAGGGTACTGAAAGGGAAAATGAAATTTTCTCCTAGTTTAGTGCAAAATTAGAAAATTCAGAGTTGTTTTACTATTTTAATCACCAGACATTTTGATCCAATGTGATTTTTATTGTACATTGTATTTCCTTTCTATCCAAGTATTTATTGAATACTTATTGAAGGAGTAGCAATTGAATGGTGCAGTGAATAGAGCACTAAGCTTGGGATCTGGAAAACCTGAGTTCAAGTCTGGGACACTTACTAGCAGTGTGACCCTGGGAAAGTCACTTAGCTTGTCTTTGTATCAGTTTTGTCATATGTAAAATGGGGATAATAATAATAGCACTTAACCCCAGAGTTGTAAGGATCAAATGAGATCCTATTTGTAACATGCTTGGCAGAATGTCTAGTACATAGTAGGTGCTACATAAATGTTAACTAGTAACCATTATTAAAATTATTATTAAAATTACCTACTCTGTGCCTAGGAGTGAAGAGCTGGATAATGTATTTTCTAGCTATTCTTTGGTTTATTGATGCTTAAAATCCTTATATAAAGAAGATAATTTACATTAGAAGATAATGTCTCTAAATGTGTTTGAAAATGTAAAGTTCTGAAGATGGTGGTGTAGCAGCAGTAACATATC
>CM053585.1:443901560-443917551 GCA_028646515.1 Pseudochirops corinnae
CTTAAGTATGAGATTTTTTTTTTAGGTGATATATTGTGTTTTTAATAATCTAGAGAGGAGAAAGTAAGCATCCAGGATGAAAGGGACAAAGGCTATTAGAGAGGCAAGAAGAAAGAGGATTGAGAAAAGCCACTAGATTAAACAATTAAGAGATTATTTTTATAACTTCAGATATAGTAGTTTTGAGTAATGATACAGTGAGATAAAGAACAACCCATCCATGCCTGTTTATCCTATGTTACTCACTCTTCCCCAACAAAAAGTGAGGTCTAGAGAGCAGCCCCTGTTCTTAGTAGAGCCATTAGCACCCATGGAATGTACCAGGATAAAGATAGTTACAAGTTTAGGGTGGACCTAGAATAAGAAGAGGTGTGTAATGTTAATGGAATCTAAAGATCTTCCATGCCCCTTTTTTTTGGCAAGTAAGCAGGTACTTAGCACCTTGTTTCAAGTTAACACCTTGTTAAAGCTATTTAATTAACACAGAAGTAGTTAACACCTTGGGAAGAAGTTGCTGATGTAACAGAAAGTGGCAGAATAGGGAGGAGGTAAGGTATATATGAGGAAAGGCCTCAGCTGGGAATATGGCAGTAATTCTCTCAGTGAGCATCTGGAGGCTGCAACTTCTGCTAATATATTTCCTTTGGGAGTTTCTGCTAAGAACTTCCAAGAACCAGGATGAGGAGCTACCATGAGTGAGAGAGGAAGATCCCTGCTTGAGGGAGCCTGTTCTGTTGTGAAGGCTTAGGAATGTGGGTGCATTAACCATGTGTATCAACTTTGTGGCTAATGTAATGACTTTGGCTTTCTGGTTCTGGGTCTTGGTTTTCTGGTATTTGAATTAAGGCTTTGATTCTGCACTCCATGTGGAGAGTCTGCTACATTTTGTGATTCACAACTATACCAGCATATTCATAACCACTGGGGGTGTTGTGAATATTGCATTATCATTACAGGGTGGAATGGGAGACATTTGAATTCTACCAGACAGAGGGATGATGTATTTGAATTGGAGACAAACTCTTGTTTAGCTATTATAATGTGATTGAGCTTTGACCCACCAACTTCACATTCTCTGATTGGTTAATCACTTCCACCTTTGCATCAGGCTCTAGTCTCCTGAATTTCAATTTGAAGACTACTTATATAATGGTTCAAATAGACCAAAAGCTACAAATTTTCCTGATTTTTCCTTTTCCTTTATTTTATTTGTTTTCCAGTGGTCTCATGGTGGAAGGAGGATCATAAAAATTTTAAGGTTACAGGCTTAAATTTCTTTTTTTCTTATTTAATATTTTATTTTTCCCCAATTACATGTAAAAACACTTCTAACATTTTCTTAAAAATTCAAGTTCCAAATTCTCTCCTTCCTTTCCCTTGCCTCCTTCATCAAGAAGACATTTTGACATTAGTTATCCATGTGTACTCATGCAAAACACATTTCCATATAAGTCATTCTGTGAAAGAAAATAAAAAGTCCAAGAAAAATAAAGAAACTAAAGACACTGTATCTTTGATCTACATTCAGGCTCTACCAGTTCTTTCTCTGGAGATGGACAGCACCTTTCATCATAAATCCTACAGAATTGTCTTGTATCATTGTATTGCTGAGAATAGCTAAGTTCTTCATAGCAGATCACCATACAAAATTGCTGTTACTGTGTAGAATATTCTCCTGTAACTCCTGGTTTTTTCCCTGCATGAGATCATCTAAGGTTTTCCATTTTTTTTTCCTGAGAGCATCCTGTGAATCATTTCTTAAAGTACAACAGTATTCCGTCACAATCATGTACAGTTTGTTCAGTCATTCCCCAATTGATGAAAATCCCTTCAATTTTAAATTCTTTGTCACCACAAAAAGAGCTGCTACAAATATTTTTGTATATATAGATCCTTTTCCTTTTTGTCTCCATGGGATATAAACCTAGTAGAGGTATTGCTTGGTCAAAGGGTATGCATGGGTTTATAGCCCTTTGGGCATAGTTCTAAATAGCTTTCCAGAATGGTTGAATCAGTATACAACTTCACGGAATACATTAGTATTTTAATTTTAACCACATCTCCTCCAACATGTCATTTTCCTTTTCTGTCACATTAGCCAATATGGCACATGTGAGGTAGTAGCTTAGAGTTGTTTTAATTCCCATTGTTCTCATCAATAATGATTTAGAGCATTTTATATGACTATAGATGGCTTTGATTACTTTGTCTGAAAACTACCTGTTTAAATTTGACCATTTATCAATTGAGGAATGGCTCTTATTTCTATAAATTTGATGAAGTTTTCTACATGTTTGAGAAATGAAGTCTATATCAGAGAAACTCAATGTAAAAATTTTTCACAGTAATTATTGCCAACTATGTATTTCCCTTCATTCTATTTTTCCCATCTCTCTCTCTCTCTCTCTCCCTCTCTCTGTCTCTCTCTGTCTCTCTCTCTCTCTCTCTCTCTCTCTCTCTCCCTCTCTTCTCCTGTCCATTCTCAAAAGAGTTTTGCTTCTGACTTTTATTTCCCCCCAACTGACCTCTTATCATATTTCCCCCTTCTTTTATCCCATTGCTTCCTACTTTTCTATATGGTAAGATAGATTTCTATACCCAACTGAATATGTATATTATTTCCTTTTTGAGCCAATTCCAGTGGAGTAATGTCCATGTGTTCCCCTCCCTGATTGCCCCATTTTCCCTTCCACTGTAAAATCTCTCTCAGGCATCTTTTATTTCAGATAATTTATTCTATTCTAACTCTCTCTTTTCCCTTTTCCCAGAGCAATCTTCTTTCTCATCCCTTATTTTTTTCAGGTAATCATACCATCACATTGAACTCACACCTCTCCTTTCTGTCTATTTATACTTGTAACTGCCCTAATAAGGAGAAAGTTTTTGACAGTTATAAACATCATTTTCCCATCTAGGAATATAAACAGTTTAAACTTATCAAATCCGTTATGATTTCTCCTTTACATTTTTGTGCTTCCCTTGAGTCTTGTATTTGAAAGCAAAATTGTTGGAGCAACTGAGTGGTGTACTGAATATAGCACTGGTCCCAGAGTCAAGAGGACCTGAGTTCAAATCCAGCCTCAGACACTTAACACAAAACTAGCCATGTGACCTTGGGCAAGTCACTTAACCCCAATTGTCCTACCTTTCCCCCCTCCAAAAAGCAAAACAAACAAACAAAAACCCCCAAAGTCAAATTGTCTAATCAGCTCTGTTGTTTTTTTCATTAGGAATACTTGAAAGTTCTCTATTTCATTTAATTTCCTTTTTCCCAAGAAGGAATATGCTCAGTTTTGCTGGGTAAGTGATTCTTGATTGTAATTCTGGCTCTTTCATCCTCTGGAATATCATATTCCAAACCCTTTGATCCTTTAATGAAGAAGCTGCTAGATTTTGTATTATCCTATTTGTGGCTCCATGATATTTGAATTGTTTGTTTTGGGTTACTTGCAATATTTTCTCCTTGACCTGGGAGGTCTGGAATTTGCCCATAATTTTCCTGGGAGTTTTCATTTTGGGAGTCTCTTTCAGGAGGTGATCAGTGGATACGTTCAATTTCTATTTTATCCTCTTGTTCTAGAATGCCCAGGCAGCTTTCCTTGATAATTTCTTGAAAGATGATGTCTGGGCTCTTTTTTTGATTGTGATTTTTAGGTAGTCCAAAATTTTAAAATTACCTCTCCTGGATCTTTTTTCTAGGCCAGTTGTATTTTCCCAAGAAATATTTCACATTTTCTTCTATTTTTTCTTTCTTTTGATTATATTTGATTGTTTCTTGATGTCTCGTGGAGTTACTAACTTACACTAGCCCAGTTCTAATTTTTAAGGAATAATTTTTTTCTAGTGGGCTTTTGTACCTTCTTTTCTGTTTGATCAATTACATTTTTTAAAGGATTTCTTCTCTTCTGTGAATTTTTTATATCATTTTCCATTTGGCCAATTCTGCTTCTCAAGGCATTCTTCTTTTTTTGTGTGCCTCTTTTACCATTTGGCATATTCTGGCTTTTTTAAGGTGCTATTTTCCTCAATATTTCTGTGCCCCCTTTACCAAGCTGTTGAATAATTTTTCATGATTTTCTTGCATCACTCTTGTTTGTCTTCTCAGTTTTTCCTCTACCTATCTTATTTGATTTTTAAAATCCTTTTTGAGTTCCTCCATGACCTGAGACCAATTCATATTTTTCTTTGAGGCTTTGGGTGAAGGAATTTTGACATGTCTTCTTCTGAATGGGTGTTTTGATTTTCCCTGTCACCATAATAACTTTTTATGACCAGAATTTGTTCTGTTGTTTGCTCATTTTTCAGTCTATTTCTTGACTTTTGACTTTATGCTGAAACAGGACTCTGTTTCTGGATTGGAAGTGGTACTGTCTGAAGCTTCAGATTTGTTTATTTGTGGAGCTATTTTGAGAGGTAATTCTGGGCACCTATCAGTTTTTGTCTCTTCCAAAGTGGTATAATCTAGAGAGAGGTGTGTTTACTACGCTTCTGCACTGTATACTGGTTTGTTAGTGACCATAAGCACTCTTTCCTACCCTGGAACTGTGACCAGGGTCCCTGCTCCCCTGTGTTCACAAGTTCTGCTGTGCTAGTACTTCTCCTCACACTTGGAAAAAAGACCCATCATCAAAGGATAGCCAATGCAATAGAGTCCTTCCCCTGGTGCCAACAAAGGGACTCGTGTAAATCTCTTTCTGATTCATTACCTGATCCCCTTACCATCTCTGGACCAAGAGCTCTAGAAACCACCACTCCCGCCACTGATTCAGTTACTTTGAAGTCTGCTTCTGGTTTGCTGGGGCCCCACCTGTGTGCAGGGCTATGCTGCTCTCACCCTGTTATGATAAATCTTTCTGCCAACCTTCTAAATTGTCTTGGGCTGAAAAATTGTTTCACTCCATCTTTTTGTGGGTTCCGCCATTCTAGAATTTTTTTAGAGTCAGTATTTAAAGGCACATGGAGGGATTTGGGGAAGAGCCAAGGTGAATTCCCACCTTTACTCTGCCATCTTGGCTCTGCCCCTTATGTTTTTGTTTATTTTTAATGTGGCACCAGACAATAATCTATATAGTGATCAGATTAGGGAAAAATGTTGCTGCAGAAAATACTAACACTTTACTATACTTTTTCTACCTTCAGATCCTCAGAAAACATTATTGCCAAAATTGCACCACTGCCTTGCCATTTTATCAGATCTAAGGATAATTGGCCATGTTAAAGGACCTAGGAGATGAGAATGTTTGGTTCTGAGAGCAAAAGGAAGGAAATAGTATTTTGTGATTTTGCTCTTTTTCATATTGAAGAGGAATCAGTGAATAATACCTACTGGGTAACCACTTTTCTACATCCTGAACAACATAATTTGAGGAGTTTAGAAAAGAATAGAAGAAAGGGCCCTGACTCTCAAGACACCTGAGATCTGAATGGGGGCAAACTGGAGTGTTGGGAATGAAGAGGAATGAAGGTAATGCATCTTTTCGAGTGCTTGGGCAGGGGAAAAAAAAAACATTTAAAGTAGAAAGTCAAATCCTTGAGGCTTGAGGAAGGTTAAAAAATGCAAGAATGAATTAAATGAGAGAAGAAAGATGGAAAATAAATCATGACTTCAAATCCAGAATGCAAGTAGATGTTCACATAAGTAAGGAGGTCACCAATCTTTGCAATGAAAAGACAAAAAGAAAAATCAAAAAGTGAGTAAATCTTCAAACTCTATAGTTTTCAACACATGCTTTTTGGAGCTTTTACAGTCAAAGACTTGTACAGGGTGGAATGCCCCTGAGTTTCTAAAAGGTTTCACATAATGGGCACTCATTAACTTTAGCCTTTCAGTCCCTGCAACTTACATGAAAGGCTTTTGTGAGTATTAATCCACTTCTCCATGAGTGGTTTTTGACAGATACAGGAAGTAGGAAAAAATCAAGGGCTGGTCAATTGTCATTCTTATTTTTCTGCCACTATTCATCTGTCATTGTTCAAGACTTCATGTACAGCTTAGTTCTACAAGACAGTGTGAAGAGCATTTAAAATTGAAATGCAAAGAGATTAAATGAATTTAGGTTAACCTGGCCATATTTTCCCCAGTTTCTAAGCCTTATTTAAGAAAGAACCTAAATTTTATAATTATATTTTTCATATTTTTAAAAGCACAATAGAGAGGCATAGCTAAGATGGTGGTAAGGAAGCAGTAACTTCTCTAATCTGTTGCTAAATGCTAAAAAGTGAATTTGAATGGATTTTAGAGTAACAGAATCCATTGGGAGACAGAGCATGGCAGATTCCTAGCCTAGGAAAGTGCCTACTCAGGTCTGGACAGGGGGAACACTGAGCACACAGTGGCTGCACCAACACAGATCTGAGAGCAGATTACAGCAGAGTGAGAAGGAGCACTAGCCAGCAGACTCACCCACCCCAAGGGCAATTTGCAGCGATCTCATCACAGAAAAGAGGCTCGCTGGAATTAGGTAATAGAAAACACAGGGCCCACAGCCAGAGTAAAAACCAAAATATGTGGAAACAGCCTCAAGGAGTCACTGAGAAAGGAGGAAGTGAGTCAGTATGGAGTCTAAGCCCAGGAGGGTGGATCCAGCAAGCACCAACAACATAAGCCCAGGTGGACCTTAGCATCACCTGGGTAATCAGCAGACAGCAGGCCTGCCTCTGGCCTCCAGCTACGGAGCCTGCCTGAGCTGTAGCCCAGAGTCACAGAGGTAGAAACCTGAAGTAGCCAGACCACCCCTCCCCCACCATTACTCTGTGAGTCTCAGGGTAACTCAGGGGAAACATTAAGAGTCCTGGCCTTGGCCTCCATCTAGACACTCAGAGGCTACAGCTCACAAAGTTAACAACCAAACCCCTACCTCCTAACCTGAGAAACTCAATACTTCTGCACCCCAGAAGCAGATATTCACTCTAAAAATCCAGGACATAGGCAATCACAATGGGCAAGAAGGAAACTACAAGGGCTAGGACCATAAAATCTTTTTATAGTGAGCAAGAAAAACCAAAATCAGAAGACAACGTGGACTCTGTACTCAGACTGGAGACCACAGAAGGAAATGTGAATTGGTCTCAAGCCCAAAAAGCATTCTTGGAGGACTCAAGAGGGATTTAAAAAATGAAATTAGAGAGGTAGGAGATAAATTTAAATCTACACTGACCAAATTGGAAAAAAATTAAAATTGGAGAACTAGGACAGGAGGTCCAAAATCTAACTGGAGAAAATACCTTCAAAAAAATGAAAACTGAACATATGGAAAAGGAGATTCAAAAATTACTCGAGGAAATAATTCATTAAAAATTAGAATCAGTCAAATTGAAGCTAAGGACTCTATGATGCAGCAAGAGTCAGTCAAACAAAACATAAAGATTGAAAAATTAGAAGAAAGTGCAAAATATCTCACTGGAAAAACAACTGACCTGGAAAACAGATCCAGGAGAGATAATCTAAGAATTATCGGCCTGCCAGAAAGCCATAATGAAAAAAGCAGCCTGGACAGCATCCTCCAAGAGATTGTCAAAGAAAACTGTCCTGAGGTCCTAGAATCAGAAGGTAAAATAGTTATCAAAAGAATTCACTGATCTCCTCCAGAAAGAGATCCCAAATTGAAATCTCCAAGAAATATGGTAGGCAAATTCCAGATTCTTTTTATGACACCAATATGGTACTGATACCTAAGTCAAGGAGAGACAAAATGGAGAAAGAAAATTATAGACCAATCTCCCTCATGAATATAGATGTAAAAAATTTTAAATAAAATATTAGCAAAAAGACTACAGCAATTTATTGCAAGAATAATACATTTTGATCAGGTTGGATTTATTCCAGGAATGTGAAGATGGTTTGATATTAGGAAAACCATCATTGGTCATATCAACAATAAAACTAGCAGAAACCATATGATTATCTCAATAGACACAGAAAAAGCTTTTGACAAAGTACAACATCCATTCCTATTAAAAACACTAGAAGTATAGGAAATAAATGGAGTTTTCCTTAGAATAATAAGTAGCATCTATTTAAAGCCATCAGCAAGAATCACATGTAACAGGGATAAACTAGAAGCGTTTCCAATAAGACCAGGGGCAAAAGAAGGATGTCCACTATCACCCCTCTTATTCACTCTGGTAGTAGAAATGTCAGCAATAGCAATTAGAGAAGAAAAAGAAATCAAAGGAATCAAATTAGGCAAAGAAGAGACTAAGCTATCACTCTTTGCAGATGATATGATGATATACTTGGAGAATCCTAGGGAATCAAGTAAAAAACTTCCTGAGACAACAAATAAATTTTTAAAAGTTGCAGGTTATAAAATAAATCCACATAAATCCTCAGCATTCCTATATATTTCTAACCAAGTCCAACAGCAACAGATAGTAAGAGAAACCCCATTTAAAGTTACTGTAGACATTACAAAATACCTGGGAATCTATCTGCCAAAACAAACCCAGTACCTATATGAACACAACTACAAAACACTTTTCACACAAATAAAGTCAGATCTAACTAATCAAAAAAAAACATCAATTGCATGTGGCTGGATCAAGCTAATATAATAAAAATGAAAATTTTACCTAAATTAAATTACATATTTAGTGCCATACCAATCAATCTACCAAAAAATTCTTTACAGAGCTTGAAAAAATAGTGACAAAATTCATTTGAATGAACAAAAGGTCCAGAATGTCAAGGCAACTAATGAAAAGAAATGTTAGGGAAGGTGGCCTAGGCGTACCAGATTTTAATCTCTATTATAAAGCAGCAGTCTTCAAAATTGCTTGGTACTGGCTGAGGAATAGAGTAGTGGATCAATGGAACAGATTAGGTACAAAAGACTCAGTAGTCAATGATTATAGTAATATACTGTTTGATAAACCCAAAGACCCAAGTTTTGGGGATAAGAACTCACTATTTGACAAAAACTGCTAGGAAAATTGGAATATAGTATGGCAGAAACTGGGCATAGACCATCATCTAATGCTTTACACCAAAACCAAAGAAGAACATTATAAAATGCAAAATGGATAATCTTGATTACATTAAATTGAAAAGTTTCTGTTCAAACAATGCCAATGTAACCAAGATTAAGAAGGAAGTAGGAAATTGGGAAAGAATCTTTACAACCAGTGTCTGATAAAGGCCTCATTTCTAAAATATACAAGAAATTAAGTAAAATCTATAAGAATACAAATCATTCCCCACATGATAAATGGTCAAAAGATATGAACAGGTAATTTTCAGACGTAGAAAATAAAGATATTTATAAGCATATGAAAAATGACCTAAATCACTATTGATTCAAGAAATGCAAATCAAAGCAACTTTGAGGTACCACATCTCACCAGTCACATAGGCTAAGATGACAAAACAGGAAAATGACAAATGCTGGAGAGGATGTGGAAAAATTGGAATAGTAATGCATTGTTGGTGGAGTTCTGAACTGATTCAACCATCCTGGAGGGCAATCTGGAACTATGCTCAAAGGGCTATAAATAATTGCCTACACTTTGACCCAGTAATATCACTTTTGGGGTTGCATCCCAAAGAGATCACAGAAGTGGGAAGAAGACCCATATGTACAAAAATATTTATTGCCGCTCTCTTTGTGGTGGCAAAAACCTGGAAAGTAAGGCAATGCCCATCAATTGGGGAATGGCTAAACAAGTTGTGGTCTATGAATGTAATAAAATACCATTGTGCTATAAGAAATGGGGAGGAGATAGACTTGATTTTCACCTGGAGAGGCTTATACAAACTGATGCTAAGTGAGAAGAGCAGAACCAGGAAAAATTTGTACACAATCACAGACACATTGTATGTGTGATAACCAACTTTGATAAACTGGGCTTTTCTCAGCAACACACAGTTATAAGACAACTCTACAAGTCTCAGGATGGAAGGAGATATCTACATTCAGAGAAAGATCTAGAAAGAACTGAGTTTAAATGGAGACTGAAGCAATCTACATGCTATCATTCTTTTCCATGTTTGGTTTTGTTTCTTCATTCCCATTGTTCACTCCATTGGTTACAACCCTTTTACATAACCAGACTAAAGTCCAGTTTGAAAATATTTGCAGATCATATACGTGATTGCATGCCGCCATGGGTTGGGCATGGGGGGAGAGGGAGGGCAGAAAATTTGAAACTCAAGGGATTGTGGAACTGAATCTTGTAAACTAAAAGTAAATAAACCAATCAATTAAAATTTTAAAAAAATTTTTAAAACAATAATATAAGGATCTTTCTTTTTTGTTAAATGCAGGAATTGAATATTTGTTTTAAAAACCAGGATAAAAAAAAACTTTAAAATATTTTCAAATATCTTTACTCTATACATTTTCCTATAATCAATATATTGAAATGTATGCATAATTTACAGATTTGACAGGTTGCTTGAACCTCAGGAAAATTAAGTGGTTTTTCCCAAGTTTAAACAATTATTGTCAGAGGATAGGTTCAAACTGAGGTCTTTCTGACTGCAAGTCTAGCAAGCTATCCACTAAAACACATTGCATTTCCTTTCCTATAGGGAATACTATTAAAGTCTAAAGATCTGTTTCATATTTGATGGTCTATGAATAAAATAGAAGAACTCATGGCTAAAATTTACTGATCATAGGAATATTTTTCTTTTAAGCAACTAAAACCCAGAACTTAAGTCACATGGAAAGTTTCAAGATGATAGCTTGGATTTATAAAGTACTTTAAGATTATTAATTAACTGATCTACTTTAAAAATAGGCAATTAGAATCATATGATATAATTAGTTTAAGTATTATTGTGGATACATATCTTGTAGATGAGTTAATGAATAAATAAATGAAAGAGTATTCATTATACATTTACTATAGGCCAAGCAAAGTGCTCAGTGCTGGGGATAAAAATATAAAAATGAAATAGTCTCTGTTCTCAAAAATCTTGTGTTATAAAAGAGGGACAGAGAAAGAGAGAGATACAGACACATAGAGATATCATACATACATATACATATATACATGTGTGCATATTGAGTTATGTAGCAATTAGCATCAGATCTTGATTATAAATGATGGACCCCATGACCTTTGACTCCAAATCCAATGCCCAATTCACTACCTTGTTCACTAAACTTCCTTTAAAAAAAAAAAAACACAATATAAATAAGTGTCACGGAAAGTTAAATTATGTGCAATTCAAACCAAAGGAAAGATTCTTTATTTTCAGCATTTTGGTGGTATAATGGACAGTGAGATCTGGAGATTCATTTCTATTTCAATTTTTAATCCTTTTTAAAATTTATTTTTGGGTTATTTCAGCTGGTTCTTTTCTGTCAATTATCTGAAACCCATTATTTCCCACTACCAAGTCTGCATTGTCCTTTGTTTCATCTACAATTTTGTTTTATTGGAAAAAAAGCTCTTTCATTATTTTCAAGCACAAAACTTCATTTGGTTGAAATCATGCAACAGACATTTTCTAGATGTGTTATCCTCAGCAAGTCACAGACTTCTCTACTAGTCAAGCAACTCTATAGGATTTATCCAATAAGATAGAGAGATTGTGGTATGAAATCAGTGGAGGAGATACCATACTGAGTATATCCCATATTGGTAAAATGAATCACAGATCCTTCTTATATTCACTGAACATCACTGGGAGAATAATGATGTTGAAAAGATATATTTGTATATCAGAGAGCAGCTTGGTTCCATCAAAAGCATGGCACAATTTTTTAAATGTAATCCTTTTCCATGTTGTCTTCTTAGACAAGTCTGGGGCCAAGCTGTTATCTTTCTACAATGTCTATCCAAAATGTACGTAGTGATGAACTAATTCCATCAGCTGTTCTTCCTATTCAATGTTACAATCAGGACAATATGCATTCTTTATATACTTTTTTTTTTCTTTTGTGGATTGCTAGGGCTATTTCTATTTTTATTTTGCAAGGCATTTGGGGTTAAGTGACTTGCCTAGAGGACACAACTAGTAAGTGTCAAGTGTCTGACACCATATTTGAACTCAGGTCTTCCTGAATCCAGGGCCAGTTCTCTATCCACTACACTACCTGGCCATTAAATGTCCTTTTTTGGTTTTCTTTTGTTTTGTTTTTCATTTAGACTAGTGCTTAACTTTGCTGAATATTATATTTTCAGCTGCAACTCCATTTCTTTTGCTTGTTTATATATAATGTTCCAAGACCTGTGGTCTTTTAGTTAAGCCATTGGTAGGTTTTCTGTGTTCTAATTCTGGCACCATCATATTTAAATTGTTGCTTTTTCATGTTACTCATAATATTTTATCTTTGTCCTGGAGGTTTCAGAATTTGACTATAATATTCCTGTAGGTTTTCCTTGTAGAATTTCTTTTAGATAGTGATCAATGGATTTTTTCTATTTCTATTTTCTTTTCTTGTTCTAATGCTCTAGGACAAATTTTAAATTATTTCTTGTATTATTGTATTAAGATTCTTTTTTCTGATTGTAGGTTTCAGGTAGTCTAATTATTTATATGTATTCTATTCTTGATTTGTTATCTGGATAAGTTGTTTTTTCTTATGATAGTTCACATCATCTTCTATTTTTTCATTCATTATATTTTATTTTATTATTTCATTGTCTCATAACTTCACTGGCTTCCCATAGTGCAATTCTAATGTTCAAGAAGTCATTTTCTTCTTGAGACTCTAGATCTCCTTTTCTTATTATCTGACTTTCTTTTCATAATCTTTTTGTTTTTCTTATGTTGTTCTTTTAAAAAAAATTTTCCTCAATCACTCTCATTTGATTTTTAAAGATTTTTTTTAAAGTTATTCTATGAATTTTCGGGCAGGTGGCGATTTGACATTACTCTTTTTTGATTCAGTATCCTCTTCTGAAGACAAACCCTGGTCTTCTCTATTTCCATAGTAGTTATCTATGATTGGTTTCTTTCTCCTTTGGCTACTCATTTTTTTTTAATCTCTAGCAGCTTTTTTTTTTATCACTTCTAGTCCTGGAGTATGAAGGATGATACTTCTGGCATCAGATCATCTTTCGGTTTTCCCCTTTAACCTGGAACCAAAACCAAGAATTTTGCCCTTCTGTAATTGCCCAGAGGATCAGAATCTGACCTCTAACCCCCAATGCTTCTGAACTCAAAAGGCCGGTGCTTGTTCCTTCTAGACCAAGGCCATGTCTCCACAGCACAGCAGGGTCTGTAGTTCCTTATCAGCACAGGTTCCTTCAGTCTTCCTAGGCTAATGTTTACTCTTCATAGGGAACAATCTCAGTCCTGGGATTTTTATTTGGATCTTCTATGATTGTCCCAAGAGGACCACTGTTCTGCTCCCAATTCTTGTCTGTTTTTTACCTCTTTGTGTTGGCCCTGAGGCTCTGTTTTATCTTGTCTGTGGGGGAAATCTTGAGACCTTAGAATTTTCTCACCCATTGCACTATCCTCTCAGAATCCTCTGCTGGAGGCCTATTTCTTGAATCATCAAAGATCTCATTCAGGATATCCCGTGGTGTTTCAGAGTCTGATGCAATTATCCTAATATAATTTGTAAAGTCAATTAATAAGCTTGTTGGATACCTATTACACGCCAGGCACTGTGCTAAGTGTTGGGGAAACAAAGGCAAAAAAGAGTTCCTGGACTTCAGGGGCTCACAGTCTGAAAGGTGAAACAACATTCAAACAAATATGTACAAACAAGCTACATACATGATAAATTAGAAATAATCAATAAAGGTAAGGCAGTAGAATTTAGGAGGACTAGAAAAGGCTTATGAAACTTAGGATCTTAAGAATTACTGACCTATTGGAATTGCTCTTTCATTTGGACTTTGTGTGGGTCAAAAATGGTGGCAGTTATTCACTTTAAGGAATACATTTCCCTATTTCATGTTTGTTTGCTAATGATGATGAAAGGCAGTCAGACAACCATCATTTAGTAAATTCCTACTATGTGTCAGGTATTGTTCTGAGCCCTGTGGATACAAATACAAATAAAAATAAAGGAACTTAACAATGGGAAAAGAGGGGCAAAATGATTTAAAAAAAAAAAAGAAGAAAGATATTCAAAGAAAATTACTTTTGTGATTGTATCTGTCAAATTATCTTGAATTATTTTGACGAAGGTGCATAATCTGCCTGGAATATGGGGAATGGTACTTCTGGACTCAGCCATCCTCCAGTTAGAAGGAAAGTTATGTTTTGTTCTACTGCATTAAACACTACTTTTTCAATAAATAAAACAGGATTCTGTATTCTCCATAATAGCTGGTTGTTGTATAATAGAAGATGATATCGATTTCACAGAATTATCTGTGAAAGCTTGCCTGGGCCCATGTATATGTCATTTCCATAAATGTTTTTAATAATAATGTTCTATAATTTTAAAAAAATTCTTTGGAATCTTTCTTTTTATATTTTATTTCTTATTTCTTTTTTTCTTTTTAGTTTTCAACATTCATTTCCACAAGATTTTGAGTTACAATTTTGTCTCCCCATCTTTCCCCTACCCCCCACACCAAAATAACAGGCCTACCCCATTCCCCCAATCTGTTTTCGTTATTATATCCTCCCCCATCAACCCCCTAACTTTTTAGTAGGGCAAGATGGATTTCTATACCACGGTGCCTGTATATCTTATTTCCCAGTTGCATGTAAAAAAACAATTTTTTTTAAACATTTGTTTTAAAACTTTGATTTCCAGATTTTTTCCCTTCTTCCATTGTTACCCACCCCTACTGGGAAGATAAGCAATTCAATATAGGTTATAGATGTGTAGTTACCCAAGTCATTTCCATAGTAGTTACAATGTGAAAGACTAGCAATATTTCCCTCCATCTTATCCCAACACCACTTATTTTATTTTCTCCTTTTAAACGATCCCTTTTTTTGTTTTCTCCTATTTTTTAAAATAAATTTATTTATTTATTTTCTTGTTTACATCATTCATTTACATGAGATTTTGAGTTACAAATTTTCTCCCCATCTTTCTCCTACCCAACACCTCAAAACAGCCATCCCACTGTATAACCTACTCCCTCAATCTTCTCTCTCCTATGTCCTCCCCCTCACCCCTCTGACTTTCTTGTAGGGAAGGATGGATCTCTCTACCACAGTGCCTGTATATCTTAATTCCCAGTTGGATGTAGTTAGTAATAATTATATATAGATATAGATATAGATATAGATATATAGATATATATTTAACATTTTATTATAAAATTTTAAATTCTAGATTCTTTCCCCTCCTCCCTCATCACCCATCCCAACTTGAAGGACAAGCAATTAAATACAGGCTGTACATGTGTAGTTGTACAGAACGTCTCCATAGTGTACCTATTGTGAGAGACTGATTATATGATCCTCCTTCCTATCCTGCCTCACCTTGTCCTATTCTCTACCCTCTACCTGTCCCTCTCCCTTTACAGGAGTGTGTACTTCCAGCAACACTCCCCCCCATCCTCCTCTCCCCTCTGTCATCCCACCTCTCATCCCCATCCCCCCTACTCTCCCGTGTGGCAAGATACCCAGTTGAGAGTTTATGTCATTCCTTCCCTAAGCCAAATTCAATGACAGTAAGGTTGACCCTTTCCCTTTTGCCTTCCTGTTCTTCACCTCCATTGTAACAATTACCACTTGCCTGCTCTATGTGAGATGATTAATCCCATTCTATCTCTCCCTGTCTCCTCTCATTCTAATCCTCTCCCACCTCAGAATTTCACATCTTAGAGTACCGCCCCTTCCTATTCAATTGATCCTGTGCCCTCAGTGTACTCATATATACACATACTCAGATATGTATTCATACGCATGTATAAATCTTTCTATGTAGACACATGCGTATGTATATGTATATATACATTTGTATTCCCTTCACCTATCCTCATATTGAGAAAAGTTTCACAAGTTACAATTATAATTTTTCCATGTTGGCATGTAAATAGTTACACTTTGATAACATCCTTTTAATTTCTTTTCAATGTTTACCTTCTCATGCTTCTTGTATTTGAATGTCAAATTTTC
>CM053585.1:443935082-443958472 GCA_028646515.1 Pseudochirops corinnae
GGAACATGAGGTTGATCCCCTATTGCAAACTTTTGAGAGAACATAGTTAAGTGTTGCACAAGATTGGCAGGCATGAATTACTCTCTGTTTCATTGGAAAGAACTCTTGAATCTATGAGATAATAGATTTATTTGATTAATGTTAGATTCTAGCTAGATACCTAGGTCATAGTATCCATTTAATAAATGCTGGTTAGAATATATTTTCCAAGGCAATCAATGTGCTATGCTTTGTGTAAAATAACATGTAATAACCTCTCCTGCCATATCTGGGTAGGTCAATTTATGGATTTATGATAATCCTGTCATCAAACATCCTTTGACTGAGGAGCATGAGTAGTTATTGAATCTTCATTAGTTCACCTCCTTGCACTATTGTGTAGCCTCAGTCAAGTTTTATACCAGATCTTTATCTTTTATTTCCTTCCATAGGGAATGTGAAGGTAAGGACAACTCACCAGTGTTTTGCGAGCTTTAGGTAAAGTTCAGAGATTTTTCTATTGTAGCTATAACATTATATGTGAGGTTTGATATGATTCTATTAATGATTGGTATCCTAATTTGATAAATGGGGAGGGAGGAATCAAACATTCATTCTTCATCATATCATGTAAGTGAAAGCCAGCTCCCTCTATTACTATCATTTACAAGTATTTTCCTTCATTTATGGATTCAGGCCTCTTTAACCTTAAACAACAGTTTTCATATTCACAATAGAATCACTGAAATTTGTGTAGGAGAACATGAGAGTAGATTCAGCGGTAAAAATAATGAGAGACTGTTGGATTCTAACAACATTTATGTGCTGTAAATCCAAGCACTAGCAGCTTTCCAGAAGAATGCTACTGTGAACATCTTTTAAGACTCTGATTACACAGTATAGTGAACACACTCTTTATTCCATACCAAATCAGAGCAAAACATTGACAGTAAATCAAGGTACAAAATTCACAATGTTACAGCTTATCACAGAAAAATTAAAATATAGCAGTCACAACAACTTATCACAAAAAATGGCCACATGGTTTCCACAACAGTGGTCACAAAGTTTTCAATAAAGAACAATCATTTAGTAACTCAGGCATTTAATCATCTCAGTCATTCAATCATCCTTAAGGAGGTTTGCCTCCTTAAGGGACACAAAGTACAATAGCCAATGTTCTCCACTCATGGGGCACACTAAGTTACAAATCAGTCACTTAGTCATCAGTCAGTAAGTACAATCATTTAGTCAATCAATCATTCAATCAACTCAGTCATTCAATCATCCTTCATCATTTATTATTCAATCATCAGAAAATACACAGACCCTCCACCCCTAGGTCACTAGTAAATTACAATTTCTCAGTCAGTACACAGGATCCAAGAAAAGTCTTCTTTCAGCTTGACTTGGGATGGTTTCTCAGATTCCCTGGATCCCCTTCCATGGTCCCAGATCCTACCTGGATTCAACAAACTGTCACCTGGGTTCAAAGGCAGACAGCTCCCAGGTCCTTGTCTAGCTCTCTGTACAGGTCCTGCTCTGCACTGAAGTTCACGGTGTCCAGTCCCCCTTAAATCCTTCACAGTCTCTGCTCCTGGGAAGTCAAGGCTTAACAAAGCTACAGACAAGTTCATGCAAAGTACCAGCATCACAATCATGCTTCCTCAGTCTTTCCAGGTCTGTATGGCCCTCAGAAATCTTCAGTAGTTCTGTGTGTGCCAGGGACTGCCCTGAAGACTAGATAAGGACCAGAGAGCTGTCTACATCTGAGGACTGGACGAGGAGCTGGGAGCTGTCTGCTTCTGAATCCAGATGACTGTTTGGTGGATTCAAGTAGGAGCTGGGACCATGGAAGGGGATCCAGGGAATCAGAGAGACCACCCTGAGTTAAGATGAAGAAAAGGCCTCTCCTTGGATATTGAATGAGTTTACTAGACATCAAGGGGTGGAGGGTTTGTGTAATTTTCTAATGATTGTATCTTGTGATTAATGATATTTAGTAATTGTGAATCTAGATAAGTGACTGATTGAGTTGATCTGTGGTTGCCCCATGAGTGGAAGATTGATTATTGTATTGTGAATTGATTGAATGATTAAGTGAGGAGGGTTTCCCTCTTAGGGAAACCAGATGAGTATTCTTTTGTTCCTTGTTCTAAATATTGTGGCCACTGTAGTGAAAACTGTGTGGCCATTCTAATATTAAGGTGTTGTGAACACTATATTGTGATTTTCTCTGATAAGATGTAATATTGTATTATATTGTGATATATTGTGAATGTTTGCCTTGATTTGTAATGGAATAAATGGAGTGTTCACTATACTGTGTAATTCGAACCTTAAAAGCTGTTCACAGTAGTATTCTTTTGGGAATCTGCTAGTGCATGGTGTTACCAGGTTCTCCAAAATCATTCTCTTCAGCCTGGGGGTGGAGGGAGGAGGCTTTCCTCTTCAGGCTCCCTGTTGGCAGCAGCTTCTGCCTCCATGTAGCTTGCTCCAAGAAGATCTGACTTTCCCTGTCAGGGGCTTTTCCTTAATATACAGTATTGCCCCTCCCTGTTCAGCCCCTTCCTGTTACATCAGCAATAGGAAACAGGAATTCATACTTTCTGTTTCTTTAACAGAGGCTTGATTAACTACTAAGTGCTAAGTACCTGTTACCTTTGCCAATACAAAGGGATCTTCAAATTCAAATTATATTACCATTAAATATGCAGAACAGATTTCATAACTAATAGAATCCTAAGACATTAGGGGCAGAGGGAACTTTGGATATCTCAAAAACAAAAAATCACACTTTTTTGAAGTCGGAAGAAGTCTTAGGATGGCATCTGATCATACATGTACATCAAAAAGTATATAGCATTGCACACCTGGCAAGTGATCATATTAAATGTGCTTGGAAACCTCTACCTTTCAAAGTAACCTTTCTCCTTCTGCTTAGCTCTGATTATTAGAGTTTTGTAAGTTGCTAAACCTATATCAATTTCTGTGAGTCTTCCACCATATTGTTTTTAACTTTGTTCCCTGGAGCCAAGCAGAATAAATTTAATTCTTTCATAGGAGAGCTTTTAAAATACTTTTTAAAAAAACTTACTAAAATGCCACCCTTTAATTAATCCCTTTACCAGCCTAAATATTTCATATTTCTTCTGATATTCATTTGTATTGATATCTTCATCTTAAGATCTATCACTAACCCAAGCACTCTATTCTAGATGCTCTTCAGCTTGTCAATATCCTTCATCAGATGTAGCACTCAAAATTAACATAATACTCTTAGTATAATCTATGGTATATATAATCAATGGTATAATCTAATAAAGTAGAGTATGATGACATGGTCACTTCCTTAACACTGGTCACTATGCCTTTCTTAATGCCTGGCTGCTTCGCCAGGCAAATTACCTTGTTTTGGTATCATACCTTACTGTTGACTTACTTTCATTGATCTCATAGTTTGCTAAAACACATGGAACTTTTGGAGATGATCTGTCTGGTACTTGTGAAATTGATTACTTTTAACTTCAGCTGTAAGATTCTTAGTTTATCACTATCTTTTTGGATTCAGCCTAAAGCTCTTGAGATTTTGCTATATCCTGACACTGTCATTGAAAATTTTTAGCACTGCCTTTTAGCTTTGTGTCATTTGAAAACTTGCTAACTATCCCTTAAACCTTTATCTAAGTAAATGATAAACATGTTTAAGGCCACAGGGGAAAGCCCAGATCCCTGGGGCACTTCACTTCAGAGCTTCCTCCAAGTTGTCTTCTAATTACTCATATTTACTCTGGTTCTGATCATTCAACTAGTTCAGAATCCTTCTAACTGTATTTGGATTCTAATCCAAATCATCTTCACAAGAATAGCATTAGATACTTTGTCAAATGTTCTACTAAAATGTAGGCAAACTGTACTTGTATTTTTTTTTAATTCCCTCAATTTAGCAAGCCCTTAAAAAAGTGGGAGGAGGTGAATTTTGCATATAAGCCAGTAAGGCCATTTATGACAATTTATTCATCTTTCTTTCCCCTCTGGTGTTTCAGTTGTTTCTCGGTTAAATTGGACTTTTTGTCATCTCCTCTGGGGTTTTCTTGGCAAAGATACTGGAGTAGTATTGACATTTCCTTCTCCAACTCATTTTACAGATGAGAGCACTGAGGCAAACAGAGTTAAGTGACTTGCCTAGGATTACACAGCTAATAAGTAGTCTTCTTGACAGGCTTGGCACTCTATCCACCCATTATGACACATAGATCCTAATTATTACTAACCATCTATTTAATAATAAGCACTAGAGTTTGCGCAGAATTGAAGTCAAGTTCATTGGTATATGGTCTGTAAACTTCTTATTTTGGAAATCAGGGCAAGATTCCCCCTTTCTCCTATTTTGCAGCATCTCTATTGAATAATCTCATTTTGTAGATGAAGAATCTTAGGCTAGAAAGAATAGTAATATCTCTCACTTTCTGTCACCCAGCTACTAAAGGACAGAGTTGGTGCAGAGTTGGTCTTTATACCAATTTCGGAGTTCTTTCAATAGACCGCACAATATTGCTGTCTTGATCAAACTGCTCTGGCCCACTCCACCTTTTACAATCCCTCATAGACTATTGTTTCAGCAATCAGATGATGAGGCTTCTTTTCATAAAAAAATAGAAGCACTTAGGAAAATTATAATTAGTGTGATGTAACTTGCTTTATACAATAGATGAGTTCCTGAAAATCTGTCTCTAAATCATAAATCTGAAAAATAATATACTAAATGCTTTATGGGATCTAGGTATTTTTAAGAGTCTGTAATGCAGGCTTTGGTTAGGACAAAATTAACCTTTTAATGAGAGACAGAGATAGAGAGAAAGAGAGAGAGACAGAGAGAGAGAGAGAGACTGATACAGAAAGAGACAAAGACAGAGAGATACACACAGACACACAGGGAGAACCTGTGGTTACATTGGTATAGAGAAATTCTCCATGAGGATATTCTCTCTTCTAGTGCAGATTGCAGTCATTTCTGTACATTTTAATTTTATAGAGTTACTTTGAGCAATGATAAGTTAAATGACTTATCTAAGATCACACAACTAGCATGTGCCAGAGATCAAATTTATTTGCTGGTCTTTCTGACTGTAAGATGAAATTTTTGTCTTTTCTACCAAGCTACCAAACTCTCATTATTTTGAATAATTAGACTTATTTTAAAGGATTTTAAATGTATTCTATTTTCTTAAAATGAAAGGGACTCGACTTTTATTGAAGCTGAATATAAGAGGCCGTTTGATAGAATGGAACTAAGGAAACTTATTAGCAGTGAGCATGTTAAACAAAAGCAAATACTGTCCTAAAGGGACATGACTAGAACAGCATTTACAGGTATGAATTTAAGGAGAAAAATAGTAAATTATATGGTTTAAGCTTAGCCATCTCACCATACTAAAGAGAACCTCTCCATCCTATTTTCCCAGTAGAATTTGAAACAGTGGTGGGGCAGAAGTATCCCGAGGGTGCAGAGATGAGTTCAGCTCCTGTGCAGGTATTAGGGAAGACAGTATGGTCCTGGGGAAGCTGTCATGGCACTGAAGGAACTAAGGTTAGAAAACGAACTGAAGACATTTTGTATCGGTAGAATATTAGCAATTTAGATCCAGTCAGATATATGTGAATGAACAACTCTATAGACCTAATTTCCGTGCAAATATGATTATCATTAGAACATCTCATTGTCAAATAGTTTTGTATTGTTTTGAAATGGAGTTTTAAATGTTTTGTCTGGGAAAAACTGGGCATCTGGAAATCTTATGCATAATCAGCCTCTTTTTTTCCATTTTGCTTCACACTTGACTGAGTTGATTTAGACACAATAATTCCTGTTAGTCCTGTGAGAGTTTTCTTCCAGAAGCAGCTCACTTGAGATCAGGGTGCAAAGGAGATGTGACAATTTGAAAATAGAAAGATGTATTTCTGGAGGCATGTGCTCATGCCATCTCACTCCTTTTTAACTGAATGCATCTGTCACCAGTGTTTGTGTTGTCGTTGGGGCTTTTTCAGGTTGTCTTCAGTAAAGAAGCAATGCTTGTAGAGATATTTCCTGGCACGATGCTCTTTGGATTCTTCAGGTTTCACCTCTTCAAGCAGCCACAGCTGCCGAAAACCAGGAAAGCAAGTTCTTATCACCAAAATCCTGGCACTGTGAAATGGCTCAACTTCAGTATCCAATGTGATTTTATTAATGGAGATAACTTGAAAGAAGATGCATTCCCCTCTGTTTGACTGCTGCATCCTATGGAACACTTTTGAGCTGAACTCCTTCTGCTGGGTAAACCTCCTATATATGTGATCTCCTATGAGCATATGCAGTCCATGAGAGCAAGGATCATGTCCTCAGTTCTGTGCACAGTGATTCACACATAGTACTTAAAAATGCTTTTTCATTTATTAATTCATTCCGTCATTGATTCCAGATTCAAAGACTTGATTTCCTTCATAAGCACAAGATTGAAAGAAAATATACTTACCTTTTATCTTTTGTTTACCTACTCCATAATTCATAGTTAAAAAAAGGAGGTTGACTCCTGAAAAGTAAAACTCGTAGAGTATTCTGTCAGCTATATGCTACCTAAAGACTTGTGGTTGTGTTTTATGATAGTGATTAGTCAGACATTACAAAATATGGGAAGATTTTCAATATCAAGAATGCCTTTTAAATAGGAAAACTGCCAAAATCCATGATATGAAATATGACTGTGCAGTCTATATTCTGTAGTCCAGGAAGACAAAAAAGAGAGAAGCCACGTTAGAAAAAGATAAAATTTTGTTAAGATTCATCATAAGGAAAAAAAAAAAAACTAGTGATACATATTATCATAATTTCCAAAGTAAGAATATTCTAGATTTCTGGTTAAGTTGTACTTAAATCACAGCTATGATAGGCACCTTTAGTTCTTCAGTTGACAAATCCATGTGAAAAACTATGTACCAGGTAATTTAAGTACTTGAAAAACAAGGCAAATGGAAAACAGTGCCTTCTTTAAAGGAGTTTGCATTCTAATAAGTAAGACAATATGTACTTATATAGGGATTTATAAAATATGTACAGAGTAGACATGCTATATTTTAGAGAGGAAGACAGTAGTTGGGGGAATCAAGAAAAGCCTCTGGTACAAGGTGGTACTTGAGCTGAAATTTGAAGGAAACAGTATTCTACAATACTAAGGTGAGGATTAGCAGAGTTTTCTAAGCTTAGACACAGTCAATACAAAAGAAAAGGGTCAGCAGGAGTGCAGTGTGAGAGAAACAGCAAATAAACCAGTATGGTCTGGAATGTAATATTGTGAATGTGAATAATGTGTAAATGGACTGGGAAGATAGAAAGAAGGTATACTAGAAAGAATTTTAAATGCCAAACAAAGGGGTTTATATTTGATCCTAGAAGTAAAAGGATGCCACTGGTTTATGTTAAGGGCAGGGGTGGGGTGAAATGATTAGGCATACACCTTAAGAAAACTGCTTTGGAAAGAATGTGGAAGATAGAAGGGAGAGAGGAAAAAAAATAAGGAAAATATCAGGTTTGTAGGTAATTGGTAATGAGAACCTGAATTATGTTGGTGATTTTATTAATATAAAGAATAAAATGTATAGGAAAGATAACTATGAATATAAAAATGACAGCATTTGACAAATTCTTTTTTAAATTGAGAGTGAGGAAAAGTCAAATGACAGAGATGGAGGAAAAACTGAAAAAGAAAATAAAAATAATTCAAGAAAAACAAGAAGGGTATGAAAGGAAAAGTCAGCCAACTAGAAAAGGAGATCCAGAATCTTAAGGAAGAAAATGACACCTTGAAAATTAGAATTGGGCAAAGTGAAGCCAATGAAATTATAAGAGACCAAGAAACCATTAAACAAAATATGAATAATGAAAAAATAGAAGAGAAAGTGAAACATATTATAAGAAAAACAACAGATTTGGAGAATAGATCAACAAGGGAAACTATAAAAAATAGATGGACTAACTGAAAGTTATGATCAAAAAAGAATCTTGATACAATAATATAAGAAACAACTAAAGAAAACTGTCCTGAAGCATTAGAATGAGGGGTGGGGGTGGGGAGGGAGGGAAGGAGGAAATAGAAATAGAAAAAATCCATTGATCACCACTTAAAAGACATCCTATGAAGAGAACTCATAGAAATATCGTAGTCAAATACTGAAACCCCCAGCCCAAGGAAAAAATATTAAAAGCATCAGGATTAAAAAAAAATTAAATATGATGGTGCCACAATTAGAATTACACAAGACCTAGCAGCGGAGTCATTAAAGGACCGCACATCGTGGAACACAACATTTTGAAGAGCAAAAGAACTGAGGCTCCAGACAAAAATGTCATACCTTGCAAAGTTAGCTATCATCTTGAATGAAAAAAAAATGGATATTTGATAAACTCTCAGATTTTCAAGACTTTGTTAAAAAAAACTTAATAGACGATTTGACATACAAGAACCAATATAAATATAAGGTACATAACAAAGACTGATTATAAGGGATCCATACGGACAGATTGTTTACTTTTTATATATGTAAAATGTAAAATTTATGTCTAAGATTCTTATTAATAATTGGGTAGTTCATAAAGAAGATTGGGGAAAAACCTGAGGATGATATGGATTTAAAAAGTAAAAACCACTTAGGAACAGCTAAAAAGAGTAATTATTTTATACGAATGAGGTGCAAGAAGAAGAATTGATACATAGGAATTAGATGGGGGAGGGGGACTGGTAGTTCTGGTAACCTACTTCCATCGGGAATGAATATAAGAGGAAACAATACATATTTTTTAAAAGAGTATAGAAGTCTTCTAAATTCAGAAGAAATAAAACAGTAGCAGCATAGGAAAGGGGAGAGGACAAGTGAGGGATCTTTAGAGGGGAGAGTGAGGAAATAGGTAAATAGGGGTATAGAAGGGTGTTTAGATTTAAGGGCAAGGGAAGATAGGGGAGGGATCCTTGGAGGGAGGTAGGCAATCGTAGGAGGGCAAGTGAGTGGGTAAAAGTAAAGTAGAGGAGACAGAAGAGAGAAGAAAGAAGATATATGCATATACATAAAAACAAGATCAGGAGTAGAATAGGTTTTGAAAAGTATATGTCTATCTATGTACATGTGTATGTATATATCTATAACTATGGAGCAACATATCTAAACTTTATTGTAGTCTTTTGGAGGGTGGGGGAAGGTATGCATATATTTATAGCTATAGAGAAACATATCTAAACTTTATTATGGCCTTCCTGGGCCGGGGGGGGGGGGGGAGAGAGGGAAAAAAATGAACAAAGTAAAAAAGTGCACAGCAGAGAACAAAAGAAAACTCACAAGGAAGCAAAGAAAAGATGGACAATTCTCAACACAATGAATATTATTTATCATATAGGCTTTCTTGAAGTGAAAATTTAATGTTACATATTTTGAATCCTCTTATGTTCTGCTATGCACATGACATGCTTTTTTTTTTCTTTCTAACTTTGTATCTAAGTTCCAATATTTAAGTTTATGATATGTTTTTGTTTCTTTTCTCTATTTTCTGTTTGTGTTCTGGTGTTGAGTCTAAAATAAAATTTTGGGGGAAAACCCCTATAATTTCAAAGAAGTTTTTTTTTTTAATTTGTCTTTCTGATATCAAGACTACGTTGTCTCTACAACTTACCCCCATAGTTTCTTATTCTACCCTAGGAACTAAGAATCTAGCAAGGACTTTTTACGCATGAGGAATCCTTGAGCATATCTGTAAGCGGCAGAGAAGGACACAATAACTAGAGAAAGAATGAAGGCAGGGACAGGGATGATAGTAAGGAGCTAGATAAGATAGGAGAAGATGGGATCAAGGGAAAATATAGAAAGTTTGGATTATAAATTTATGAACTGAAAAAGTGTGTAATTTCTTAATTTCTGCCCAATTTACTATGCAGATTTATTATCAGAATAAAGTAAATTATATGTTACAGAATTTAAAGTTATAATTAGGAGTTTCTCCTCATGGGATCATGAATTAAGAGCTAAAAGGGATGTTAAAGTTGGCTCATTTGCAGATAGGAATATTTAAGTTTGGATTGGTTGTGACTTGTCCAAGTTTGTACAGGTGAGTAAGTGAAATAAATAGCTTTTGGATCATCTGGCATCAGATATAGATTCTTTCCCCTACAAAACAAACAAACAAACAAAAAAAACAGTCAACAATGATTCATTAAGTGTCTATTCATGTGGTGACAGGGCCTCTGTTAGGTCTAGGAAACCAAATCAATATTTTTCCCTTAGTGCTCTAGTTTGCTCAAAGGAATTAAGTTATCACATTTATGCAAACTCTTATGTATCATGCCCCAGTCTCTTTCCTGAATGCCCATACAAACCACACCAGCTTTCTGAAGATCATCTCCACTTGGATTCCCCATCCATATTTCAAACTCTGTATATGCAAAATTAAATTTATTATTCCCTCCACAAAAATCTGACTTAATCCAAATCTCCTTCAATTTTGTTGTTGTTTTTGTTTGTTGTTGTTGAGGTGCCCTTATCCTTCTCATTATCTAGATTCACAACCACAAAGCCAACCACAATTTGCCCCCCTCACATATTCTTCTACCATGTCAAATCAGTTGTCAATTATTGTTAATTAATTTTCCCAGCATCTCTTAGATCTATCCCTGTTTCTTCACTGACATGGCCAGCTGCCCTATCTCAATCCTTGTCACCTTTTCCCTGCACTTTTTGAATAACCACGTCATCGACGTCTTTTGTTAAAGCCTCTTCTATCTCTAACTTGTTCTACAAGTAGCTGGCACATTAAAATTCCTAAAATATAGATCTGAGTATTTTACTGTCCTCTTGTGACTCCCTATGGAGTATTGTATGAAAGAGTAGTATTTTAGCTTAGCGGTTAAATCCTGCCACAATTTGACAACCGACTCCTTTTCTAACTTCATAATTTCACAAACTTTTTATTCCAAACCGTTAGTTCCCAAATCAATATTTCATTCTCTGCTTATGAAAATTCACATTAACTGTGCCTGTGTCTAGAATATACTAAATGCACATTACAGTTTCTTTAAATTCATTAGTTTTTTTCAAGGTTCTGTTCAGTATCAACTCCTGTGTAAAGCCTTTCTGAAGGCTCTAGTGGTCATTTTTCTCTTCTTCTTTTTCTACCATGAATGCCCTTCAAAAACTGGTTCCAACCTCCTTCTGAGTCCTTTTATATATTTTTAACATTTAGGCTTTCATTTCAATAATTAACCTGCTTTCTCATTGTCCTTTACAAATGCTCTTCAATCTCTACTTTCCGTGCTTTTATAACAGCTATACCTCATGCCTAAAATTCCTTCTTTCCTTACCTCCATATTCTAGAATCTCTTTTTTTGTAAATTATTAAAAGTCTAGCTTAATAAACCCAGCTCAAGCTTCACATTCTGCATGAGGCCTTTTCTGTTCTTTCCAGTTTCTACTTCTTTTCTTCCAGTTATCAGGCATTTCTGTATTTATTTTGCATATGTTAGTGCGTACACATTTGTGTTCATGTTATCTACTATAAAAAAGGAAAAATGATAAATGTCGTAAGGCATGTGAGAAAATATATACGTGAATACATTGTTGGTGGATCTGTAAATGAGCCCAACCATTCTGGAGAGCAATTTCAAACTATTCTCCCAAAGCTATTCAATTGTGTATACCCTTTGATGTAGAAAAAGCACTATTAGATCCATCCCCCAAAAAAGATCAAAGAAAGAGGAAAGAGTTACTAGGTATAAAAAAAATATTTATAGCTGAGTCATGGCAAATAATTGGAAACTGAAGGGATACAAATAATTTGAGGAATGACTGAACAAGTTATGGTATATAAATATGATGGAATACTATTGTGTTATGAGAAATGTTGAAAGGTGATGGTTTTAGGAAAAAAAAGTGAGAAAACTTGCATGAACTGATGAAAAATGTAGTAAGAAGAACCAGGAGAATATACATAGTAATAGCAATGTCCTAAATACAATCAACTTGGAAAGAAGTAACAATCAACACAATGACTCACCATAATTCCAAAAGATTCCTTATGGAAGCTATTCACCTCCAGACAGAGAAGTAATACACTTAATGCAGATTGAAGCACATTTCTTTTCTTTTCTTTCTTTTCCTTCCTTTCTTCCTTCTTTTTTCTCTCTCCATCTCAGACTCTGTCTGCCCCCCTTCCTTCCTCCCTCCCTTCCTTCTTTTATTCCTTTTTTTATACTTCTTTCCTTGTATCTATATATCCATCTACATTTATTTTTTTCATTAATTTCTTTCTTGGAACATAACTAATATAGAAATTGATTTGTTTGACTATACATATTTTTAATTCTTTTGGTTTTACTTGTCTTCTCAGTGATTGGATAAGTGAGGGAATTTGGAAACCAAAATAATAAAATTGAATAAAAATTAATGTTTTTTGCATGAATGGATAAGTCATTGAACATTACTGTTAATAGCTGTTACTTTAATATTAACTTTTTATTGGATACTCAGAAATCCACATTTAAATTGCTTATGGAACTTTATTTTATGGGTTTTGTCATTTCACTAGAGGTCAAGCAATCAAAATTCATAAATCTTTTGTTTTTCCAAATTTAATGGCACCTTATTTTAGTCTGTTATGTTAATGTACATAGATCTTTTCTTTTTTGCTCTTTGGAGGAGGGAGGGCAGTGCAATTGGGGTTGAGTGACTTGCCCAAGGTCACATGGCTAGTAAGTGTCTGAGGCTGAATTTGAACCCAGGTCCTCCTGACTCCAGGGCTGGTGCTCTATTCATTGTGCCACTTATCCACCCCAACGTACATGGATCTTAAAAGTATCATTATCCCTTAACTCAGCTATGGTTGTGATCTAGAAATCTACAAAATGGTAAAAAAAAAAAAATAACAACCCTTTTAGATGAGTGATAGAATGTTGGTAAGTCAACCAGTTTCCTTGTTCTATTAAGAATAGATTATTTTCTCCATAGATTTGTATACAATTTATTAAAATAAAAACCTAACATTAACTTTTTTTAGATTCCTGTTCATCTGATGTTAAGAAGGTTATTCTTCAACTTCCCATTAAATTTTATTTTTGATGATATTAGATACTGAGGGTGATTTTCCCTGAATATAATAAGATTAATCAACCTTTCATCTCATTGCCTTGATCTCTACCTTTTACTTAATTTTGTCCATTTCCTCATCACTTCTGTTCTCTACACTCTATTTGACTAAAATAATGATTCTCTCCCTTTAGAATGTTTATGCTTTCCGAGCATTTTCAGTGCTTCATTTTCCCATCCGGTTGCTCTCTTCATATGGTTTATAAACTATCTCTTCTGTATCCCTTATGATGCCTATAAGTGGCAACCCTGCCAAAAGTTGACTCTATGAACAAGCCAGGGGAGGAAAAGAATTGAAGTAGCCCTCATTGTAACACTTAACTTAATAACTGATATAAAGGCCTATAAAGGAATGAACATTTGGTGCACTGACGTGTTGAATATTTGCTGAGGGGTAAGACTGAAGGGATATTAGACTGAGAAGCTGTCCTAATCTCTCTCCTAAATCTTCAGTTATTGTTAGCATATAAACATAATCCAGATGCTTTATTGATTTCAGAAAAGGAGGAAGATTTGGATGCATGTTTTAACATAGTATTTTCCATGATAATCATTTTCCTCAGTTGATAGCAAGATTCTTGATGGTGCTTAACTCAGTGCCTGGCATATAGTAGGTGTTATATAAATGCTTATTCACTTCCTTTTCTTGCTGTTACCACCCAAATCCTTGACATTGACGCAGTTTTACACCACTATCAGCAAGCAAGATGCATTGCCATCTAATTTTCTGCTGTAGCCTAAGGACCATGGGGTTCTTCTATTTAACTTGAAGTAAAAAGCTCCAGTATGTGTTTTCCAATCCTATTAGAATGTGAAGTCCTTAAAAGCAGGCACTGTCTCATTTTCTGTTCATATCCCCAGCTGACATAGTTCTTTGCTCACATTTAATTGTTTTTGTTAATACATTTATTCATCCTTGTATTTGTAATTGCCCTCTCCATCCTCAAATTGTCTTGCACTTAGTTATATAAATGTTGTATTCTTAACCCTCAGAAGAATATAAGTTCTTTGAAGGCAAAGTTTTTTTTTATTAATTTTGTCTTTATATCCCCAGTGTTTGCATAATACCTTTCACATAGTAAACACTATAAATTCTTTATAGTTGAATAAATGAATCCTTGCCTTAGAGGTACTTGCAATGTAATGATTCCTACCTTTCACTCTCATTCTTTCCTCCTAAATCTTTCCTTTTCTTCTTTCTACATTTCATAGAATTGGAGGAATTAGAGCTAGAAGCAATCATAAAATTTACCTATTACAGGTAAGTCCTAGAAAAGCTGAGGGATTGCCAAAGACATATACTAAGACCAAAGCTTTTAACTCAGACTTTCTTACTCTACTACACCATTCTAATTCTCTCTTATTAAATTTTCTTTTTTAAATTAACTTTTGTTTATTTTTAGTTTACATCATTCATTTCCACAAGATTTTGAGTTACAAATTTTCTCCCCATCTTTCCCCTACCCACCACCTCAAGACAGTGATCCCTCTGTATACCCCGCCCCCAATGTGCTTCTCTTATATCCTCCTCCATCACCCCATTGACTTTCCAGTAGGGAGAGATGGATCTCTTTACCCCAGTGCCTGTATATCTTAATTCCCAGTTGCATGTAAATAATAATAATAATATTAATATAATTAATATTAATAATATTAATTAATTAATATTTATATATAATAATGATAATAATTATATATTATTATTATATATACATATATTTAACATTTGATTATATAACTTTAAATTCTAGGTTCTTTCCCTTCCTCTCTTGTCACCCACCCCCACTAGAAAGACAAGCAATTCAGTATAGGCTATTCATGTGTAGTTACACAGAACATTTCTACAATGGACATATTGTGAAAGACTGATTATATTTCCCTCCTTCCTATCCTGACCCTCCCTTGTTCTATTCTATACTTTGTCCCTGTCCCATTACAGAAGTGTGTGCTCCTAACAACCCTCCCCTCCAAGCTTTTGGTGCAGGAGTTCTGACTGTATTGTCCTCCTCCTGTTCCATTCTTTGATCCTTTTTGTCCCCAAAAAAGGAAGCTGAATTTGGATTGCTGAGCTTGGTTTGCGTCCTTTGCCTGCTCATGTTGCCAGTCAGATAATTTGATTTTTGAGCCACAGTAGAACTCTGCTTTCAGAGGGGAGAGCTTTTTCCCAAATTGCTGGGGTTTTTGCAGCTGCTGAAGCTAATAAGAGGCTGCTGCAGCACCCCTCCCCCCCCCAGCTTTAGTTCACTGAAAACGCACCTCAGGACCACCACCCAAGACCACGATCCTGATCAAGGCAGCTTAAGGCAAGAACACTTAGCCTCTGAATGATTGCTTGGCCCCTCTGCAATCTGCAGGCCATGAGCTCTGAAGCAGCCACGTGGAGGCAGCAGCAGGGCCGCTGCTTCTCCTGCTTTCTTGCCCTGAGGGTGGTCGGCCAACTGGCTTCTCTCCCCCAAATTTAGCTGAGTTCTACTGACCTTTCACTTTGTCCTTGTTTCTTACTGATTGATAATTCTGGAAACTGACATAGCTGCTGCTGATCCTCTCTCCAGTATGCTCCAGCTGCAGCTTGTCCTGACTGCCCCCGGGGCTAATCCGAGGTTTCAGATCAGGCTGGGCTCAGCACCCAGCCTTCTACAATGAGCCCTTACTGTCCCGCCTGCTGGGCTGCCCCCAGCAGGAGATGTATTTTTCTGTAATTTTGTGGGTTCTGGAGCTCTAAAATTTGTTTATAGTCATATTTTATAGGTATTTAAGGTGGTTATTGTGGGAGCTGCAGAGTTCTTCTGTTTCTAAGCCTCCATCTTGACCTCTCTTATTAAATTTTCTTTCCCATCTGCTCAATGATTTTCATATAGTATATACTGAATTCTTTATAATTTATTCATTTATTTATTCCTGAGGAATGATAGAATATAGTCTACTTTTACCAAGTGTATGCCAAACTTTAGAAAACTCTCTGTTGATATTTATTTCATTTATTTATTTCATTAATTGTTGCTTTCACTTACAGTTTTGTGTGTGTGTGTTTGAATGGAATCTATATTAGTGAGATGAGTGGACAGTTGAAAGTAATTCCCCTTGGGGGGGGTACTTTTAGGTGAATGATTATAACTCATGACTCAGTCCCTCAAAATCTGAATTTATTCCACCTGGGTTCAATCTTGGAGAAAGTGCCAAAATCCAAAATAACCATCTCTTAAAATTGTATTGTTCCCATCCTAATTTGCCTCTGAGTAATTTCAGAATATATGTTTGATATTGCTTGTCTTTAGATCTTGATACTGTATATGCAAAGGAAAAGTTCCTCTTATCAGTAACAAGCTTTCAAGGTTACCATGGCACTGAATAGCCTTTATTCCAAAAAAAATGGGGAAAAAAGCCACAAAGAATTTAGAATGGATCAAAAACAAATACTATACAACATCAAAAATTCTGGAAAGCATTTTTATTCTTTGACAGAACTCTAATTTCCAGCATTAGCTGTGAAGTGATGGATTTAGGAATGAACTTCTAAAGATGTGTGATATGAACAAGCATAGTTTGAAAGTTTGATTGATATTTTCATCTGGGTTTCTCCAGAAAATTACATATATCCAAATCAACAAACTCTTGTTTTTGTCTAATGTCTCCTGGTGTATTTCTGAAGCTCTGGCCATAGACTACAGTTCCCAAGAAACTTCTTGTATAATTGTAGAAAAAACATAAATGAAGAATCTTATATGCTATTTTTTTTACTTAATGAGGAGTAGTATTATCTTCAGTAGTATTCTGTCTAAATGCTAATATATCATTCATGTCTCAAGATAATACAGTCCATTATTCATCTCTCTGCCAATTTTTATCAGATGATCCAAGTTCTGATTTTCAAAACTGAAGTATTACATTATCAGTAGGGCATTATAAAGAGAAATGATGCTATAGCAGACTGAAATGCCTCTGATAACTTGATTTTCTAATGTGTTGTGCTAATACTGCCAAGCAGATGTTACATTTCCATAACAGTTTTATATGACATTCTGGAGAAAAGTCTGAGGATGCTTTTTAAAGTAATAAAACACATGCTAGTAATAGTGAAGAGAGCAAATGTCTTTCTGGTGACTTTTAAATTATATTCCTAGTGGCAATGGGGGTCATTAATGTTGTTGGTTGGTTTTCTTTTCTTTCTTTAAAAAATAAATTACAACTATGAGTCACTTTCATCCTGTCTGGATCAGGGGCTATTTCTCCCCCACAAAGTGCTCAGAATGGCAAACTACATTTCCGTGAATTTCACAAATAATTACACACATTGAATGAAACCAATTCTCACTTAAGTTAGTGTTAAGGACCTAAATATAGCTGAGTAAAGGCAGCAATGTCCTTCCCAGTAGTTTCAACTATAGAACACGTCAGCAAGTGGAATATTTCTGGAGATGAGATGTAACTGAATAAGAGAATGTGAATATTTCAGATTGGGTCAAATCTGATGCCATAAGTCCTAACTACCTCCTTTCAAAGAAGGTTTAGGTTTTTTCCATTGGGCTAGCTCAGATTTGGGTCTTTATTCAAATAGAATGTCTTCTATTCTTTTACCATGTTAGAGGTTCTAACCTGTGGCCTAATGGCTAAAATGCCATTAGAGACCTGGAATCAGGAAGACCTGCCTTCAAATCTCATGTCTGACACCTACTAGTTGTTTGACACTATTCAAGTTATTTAAATTCCCTGAGCTTCACTTTCTTCATCTCTAAAATGGGAATAATCTTATTTATAATAACTTCCTCTTAAAGCTGTTGTCATATTTAAATTAGATAAAGTATGTAAAGCCTGTATCAAACTTTTAAAAGACCATATAGCTGTCAATTCTTCTTATTATTATTAAAATGAAAAAGAGAATGGTGATAGTTCTCAGAAAAAAATTGCCAAGAATAACTTAAAATTTTTAAGAATTGAGTAAAGTTACTGGTAGGGCAGCGAGTTGGCACAGTGGACGGAGCCCTGAGCCTGGACTCAGGAAGACTTGAGTTCAAATGTGACTTCAGATACTTAGTACCTGTGAGACCTGGGACAAGCCACTTTACCCTGCTTGCCTCATTTATCTCATCTGTAAAATGATCTGGAAAAGGAAATAGCAAACCACTCCAATAGCTATAGTAAGAAAACCCCAAAATGAAGTCACAAAGAGTCTGACACAATGGAAATAACTGAACAAGAACAACAACAACACATGTTTCTCATAGAAAATGATACTTTAATTGGGATTTGAAGGAAACTATGGAAGCCAGGAAGCAAAAATGAGGAAAGAGAACGTTCCAGATGTAGGGGATAGCAAGTGAAAATGCCCAGAGATGGTGTGTCTTGTTCAAAGAACAATAGGGAGGCCAGTGTCACTGAATCACAATATCCCCAGAGGGGAGGAGGTTGTATGAAGACTAGAAAAGTGTGTATGTATATTGGAAGAGGTGATCAGATTATGAAAGGCTTTGAAGGGATTGATCTTTGACCTGGGAAGTGAGAGATAAGTACTTATGTTTATTGAGAGGGGTAGATTGACATGGTGAGGAAGGAGGAGAGGATAGGCAGTTAATGGATAGACAGACTTGCAGAAGTTAGACCCTCAAGAAGGCTACTGCCATAGTCAAAGCATAAATTGACCAGGCCTATACCTAGGTGGTGGCAGCGTTGGATGACAGATACGGGCAAAAATAAAAGATATCAAGACTGACAGGTAGATTTAATATTGATGATACTTCTGGCTGATAGATTATAGCCAACAACAATATGTGTACTAATATTTTCCACTTCTTTTAAATGCTTGTGCTTTCCTTGTTGATAATTTCCAATTTATCCTGTGCATGAAGTTTGTTTATATGTAATGTTTTGTATGTTATCTCACCTGTTAGACTTTAAGCTCCTTTGAGAAGCATCTTGGGGTGTGTATATGTGTGTGTGTGTGTGTGTGTGTGTGTGTGTGGGTGTGTGTGTGTGTGTTTAACATGTTTTCCCATTCTTTTGAAGTTCTAGAGCAAGGAGGCCTTATTTGTTAGGGAATAAGTTTGAAAGAAGCCTAAGCTGTTGTGTTTAAGTCTTAAATCAGTACCATGCTCATCAGGATGGTGATGCAGTGGCTATGGGTCTAACAGCACTTCATAAATATTGGACTGTACCTGGTTTGTAGGATACCAGAACAAAAGGACAGACTTTTAAATCACTTACGGAGAGATTTATTCATGGTACATTGACACTTAACACTAGCTGGTGCTTGTGAGTGAAGGAAGTAAGGTCTAGAGCTGAATAGAAGTAGTGGGTGAGGGGAAGAAAGTGGTGACCTGAGGGAACAGTTGGCAGAGCTATAGGTAATGCCTAAAGGAGGAGATAAAGTTTCCTCTGGCACGTGCTGTAATGGAAATGGTAATTTGAAGATCTTCCCTGTCCCTTAATAGGTAGAATATAATCACACAGAGCCTATGGTAGGAGGAGCTTGCTGAACAAGTGAAACAGGAAGGGTGGAGCAGAACCCAGAGGAAGTTGGGAGTCAGAGCAGTTAGACTGGGGGAGAAAGAGGATGCAAGGAAGCAGACAGCTTGGCTTGTGAATGTTTGTTTTTGGGAAGGATTTGGGATGATGTAATCCTCTGCAGTGTGTATCAGGAAGTGCCCTAGCATATCTAGTATGGCTGCTAGCACAGGTTCTTAGATCTGCTTTTCTAAAAGAAAACAATTCAAATGGGTTAACAATCTTGCTTTAATCAGTCAAACATACATCATTTACCTAGTTCAGGGGGAAAGTCAACACCCTGAACTTCAGAGAATGAAAACAAAATACAAACAGAAGTTATAAGCAGAAGTTACAGGCAGACAAAGAAACACATCAGCAGATGGGCTTCCAGCCGTCTGACCATTACATCCATACCTAGTTAGTTACCAGAGAGGGAAGCACCAACATCTGGGTTTTCAAAGCTCTGGGGCTCAATGGCTGCCCAGAGTCTCATCTGGCCAAATCACACAACTCTTTCCAAAGTGAGCCCCAAAGCAAAAAAATCACATCAGGGTATATATAGCCTTCTCTTGGATCAGAGAATGTCACAACCCTCTTGACCAACTGCCCAATCACAAAACAATAAGATGTGGGTGTTCCTGAAGAGCAAGCTTCCCACCACGGGCTCCATGTGACCACATTCAGCCTATTAGGGGGCAGAGTCTATTTTCAAATCAGGGAAGGTACTCAGAGTCACTTAAGCCTATCAAAGGGCCCAGGGGCAGGGAAGATCTTCAGATTCCCATAACACAGTGTTATTTTGTGTAGGTTTCTTTGTTGCTATGATGGATTCAGTTTTCTGATATTAAGATTTGGCTTTCTGGTGTCTGAATAAATGTTTCCTTCTGTCTTCCATATGGAGATTCTGTTATATTTTGAAATTTAGAATTATGCTGGCATATTTATAGTCACTGTTGGTTCTATGAATATTTCCTTGGCGACATACATGCCAAAGGTGGATAGTTATATACATAGCTCTGAGCTCAGAAGTTGGAGCTCTCATTTGGAAGAATACTTCAAGGGATTTTTAGGACTTTCCTTTTTTTGGGGGGGGGGGGGATATCATCCTATCAAGAGTAATAGACTAGAGCTGGTCTGTAGGTTGGTTGAACTAAGCAGTTCCTCAGATGACCTGAGGGCTGGCCATTTTTCTGTCCTGTTTTTCCTTATCATCTTTCAGTTGAGTGTGATACCTTGGACTGATTGACAAGCAGGGGCAGGAGTAAGGAGAGAGGTTGCTCCAATGGTTTCAGGAAATCAGACCACAGACTGGGTAAGAGGGAAATTTCAAAGGGGCATAAAGGTTTGAGACATCTTTGGAGACATATACTCTTCATAATATGATGTAAAAGGTCATAAAAAGCACTGAATGCACTGTAGTTTGTTTTGTTTTGCTTTTTGCTTTTCTTTGTATCTCTCAGTGCTTAGCATAGTGACTGGCACAAAGTAGATGATTAAAAAGTGCTCAATGACTGCCTGACATATGCAATCATGTTACAGTAGCTATATCAAAAACGTATAGTACATACGTCTGGTTTTCTAAGCCTAGAAGTTGCAAACTAAGCTGCATTAAATTATGCCTCACCTTAAAGAACATGTCTCTGTAGGTATAAAGGAGACCTCATAGATTTACAAATCTCATTGCACTTTACACTAACTGGAGATTCATAGTCAGTCTATGTATGAAGAATAATTTTTCCCACAAGCTTAGCCCCAAATTAGGTGTAGAACTGATTTTTAATGCCATTGTCTATTCCTGTGCTGACTGCTGTCAGACCTCTCCATATAAATATTCCTTCTTTTTCTTTTCTTACAGTGCATTAGAAACTAGTTTGAGATACAAGCTATCTCCTTTCTTTTGAATTTAAAGCTCTTTTAATATCACAAACTGTGCCTGTTACATGATTTAGTTCATTTGGAGCATATTACCAAGTTCATTTCCCTCAACTTAACCTTTCCTCTTCTACTCTGTGGCAAAAGATCTCTGTTTTGAGTTTCATTTCAATTGATTAATTAAATCATTCATTCAACAATTAAGAGTCTCCATCTAATTATTAGATTCCATTGCAAAAGGCTTCTCTCTCCTCCAGGAGCTTCCCAGTTGTCATAAGCTTAGACTTTCTCCTTGTCACATGCAGTCAAGTGAGGAGGCACTATCCTTTTCATCATTACTTGAGGAATGGCTTATTCTACAAGCTGATTAAGCCTAGACATCACTTGCCACTCCTCCTGGGAAAAGGTTAGCAAATCCCTATTTTGTGATCCTCCAAACTCTGTCTGTGATTCAGTATTACCATCCATTTTTCTTGCTATCTCAGCCTACATCCTTATTCTCATGCCTATCTCAGCCCCTCCCCTTTTGAATCTGTGTACTTATTTGGCTATTAAGAGTGCTGTGCCCCTGCACCCTATGTTTTGTTCTCTTCTTCATTTGTTTATAGGGGCTCTGTCACAATGTTATTCAAATTATGATAGGTTATAAATGAACTATTAGAAAGATTTATTCACAATTTAGCATTTTAAGAGACTCCTTAGGACCCTCCTCCCTTTTCGAGCCTCATTAGCTGTAGATGATAATTGTAGGGATTGAGAACTTAAAGTGAGAGCCTGAAGATAGAATTAATTTAAGTATCACCCTGTAAGTATCACCTCATTACAATTGAACAACAGAAGATACACACTTTTCTCTCAACTGACACAATAATTCTTCTTCTTGGACTTTGTTTTTACTCAAAGTGTATTTTCTTACAAACATCCTTTGGTTCTTTCCTCTCAAAATACATTTACTCCAAAATTTAGTATATAAGTTATCAACAGGAAGGAAGGATATATCTTTTAAATTTGACATCCTCATACCAATAGCTATTACATTTAACCAGAGGTTTATTGCCTGTCCATATTGACTTTTTGACATTGTTATATCATTGCCTTTAATACTATGATGTCTCATATGGTACAGAGGTGAACCTGCCTTCTCAGATGCCGTGTGTGCTAGTGGAGAGACAAGCTCTGACTTTAGTGCAGAGTGCTGTGTTTGATTCAGATTCGAGAATTGGAACACCTAATTTTATTTTATTTTTTTTATTTTTTCTCTCAATGACCTGTTTATTTACTTTTAGTTTACAAGATTCATTTCCACAATCCCTTGAGTTTCAGATTTTTCTCCCCTCCCTCTCATCCTCCCCCCATGGCGCCATGCAATCAAGTATTGGATCTGCAAATACTTTCATATTGTTCAATAGTCTGATTGTGTAGAAGGGTTGTAACCAATAAGTGAACCTGGGAAATAAGAAACAAAACCAAACATCAAAAAAAAACTATAGCATGTATTGCTTCAGTCTCCATTTAAACTCTAGTCTTTCTAGATCTTTCTCTGAATGTAGATATTTCCCTCCATCCTAAGACTGGTAGAGTTGTCTTATAACTGTGTGTTGCTGACAAGAGTCCAGTTTATCAAGGTTGGTCATCACACATACAATGTGTCTGTGATTGTGTACAAATTTTTCCTGGTTCTGCTCTTCTCACTCAGCATCAATTTGTATAAGCCTCTCCAGGTAATTATGAAGTCCATCTCCTTCCCATTTCTTACAGCACAATAGTATTCCATTACATTCATATACCACAACTTGTTCAGCCATTCCCCAATTGATGGGCATCCCCTTTGTTTCCAGTTTTTTGCCACCACAAAGAAAGCTGCAATAAATATCCTTGTACATATGGGTCCTTTTCCCACT
>CM053585.1:443965961-443976517 GCA_028646515.1 Pseudochirops corinnae
GAAAAAGAAGCATGGTGAAATACAGAATCTCACTGGTTGACATATGATACATAAGCTAAAATAAGTAAAAATGACATTTCTGTGAGGTTATGAGATGGGTGAAGCAAGGAATATCTCTGTTGACTAGGTAGTCACAAGATGGATGAACTCCTCCTTAGGTTAAGCAGGAGGAGATGGTACAAACTAAACATACCTTCCAAGAACATATTGGTAGGACTTTCTGTACCATGCCACTACCCATGCTTGATTTGATCATGGAATTTCAGCAAAACAGGATATCTTTGTATCATTCTTGTATAATCTCCATAGCTGATAAACAAATAATGAATATTACATTAAAATTTGAGGCCTATTATAGGATCCTTCTATTAGAATCTATATTCCTGTGTGATTTATACAAAGCATGGATTATACATTACTTATTCTTATGCTGGTAATCTCCATAGTTGGTAAGTAAATAATGAACATTACATTAAAGTTTGAGGTCTTTTATAGGGTCCTTCTATTAGAATCTGTATTCCTATGTGACTTATACAAAATATAGATTGTACATTGCTTATTCTTATGCCTATTATTAGGTTGAGTAGATAAGTATTATTAGATGGATATAATAAAATAATTACTAATAATCATTACCCCTTCTAAAATAAAAGTGAACTTAATAATACTGATTAGAGTTTGAGTAGGAGTCCTCCATGAATCATTTCTCTAAATAGAAATAAACTTCTTGAGGAAAGGGATTATTTTCTCTTTGTATCGCTAGTGAATGGCACAAGGCCTTATATATGTAGTAGACACTGAATAGATTATTTGTTGGATTGAAATGACTATTCTTCATTGCTGTTAGGAGCAATGTAAATTGTAAACCTCTTTAAAGTGTAAAAGAAAAATGTTAATCTACAAAAGCTGATCATTTTAAATTCATAGAGGGCTCATTATATGTTGGGTACTAGAAGTCTTATAAGTTTTTAAAAATCACTTCCTATTTGCTTTCCCTACTCCTGGGAGCTTATAAAAACTGACAAAGTGTATTTTGGATCATGGTATCACGGACAAAGGTAAGGATGCAATAGATATAAGCAGACTGGAATGAAAGATGTGAATATATCCGACCCATACTCAATGAACCTTTGATCACTTAGCAGTAGAAGCGTAGAAAAAATAGTATGCAGAGGGAGGGAAGATCAGTGTTATGACTAAGGTGTCATAGAACCCAGGTATGAAATCCAGATATTCTATTAACTTCAAAAACAAAAATATTCCTCTTTCTCCTTCTCCTCTTCCATCCCTAACAGTCTCTGGACTTCACTATTTCCATTAATGCTGTGTTCCCAGTCACTCTTGTTAAATGCCTCAGAATCATCTGAATTTACAGAGATTATAGATTACTCACTCTATGTTAATCCCCCCATTCAATCAGTTGCCAAGGAGTCTATGTCAGAAATGTGTTTCACATCAATAATTTTCTTTACTGTTGCCATCATTCTAATTTGGACTAGAATTTCTCTCTTCTAACACACACACACAAACACACACACACACACACACACACATACCCCTTAATCATACTTTCTTCCCTCTGATGATTTTCTCCAGTTTGTCCTATGTATCTTGTTTATACATAGTCAGTAAAAAAGCATTTATCATGTGCCTATTATATGTCAGACTCTGTGCTAAATGTTGGGGATGCATAACTGGCGTTATGTTGTATCCTCCCCTAGACTGCGAGATCCTGTCTTTTGGAATGTCTTTTACCTTTCTTTGTTTCCTTGATGCTTAGCATAGTGCCTAGCATGTACTATGAATCTAATAAATGCTTATGCACTTTGGGACTGACTAGTATAATGATCTGATGTGTCTCCCTATGGCCATTATCTTGTTTCTACCAAACTCTCCTATGAATAACTGTCATAATAATAATATATCTGAAGTGAAGTTCTGACATCCTCCTGTTTTAAATCCGCCTTTGTTTCTCTAGTGCTTTTGAATTAGGTCTGTATTCCTTTGTCTGGACTTTCAAGGCTCTCCATTTTCTGGTACCAACTTACATTTCCACCATTACTTCCTTGTGCTCCCTTAGAGATACTGCCTGTACATCTTGCAAATTGGAAAAAATTAACCATTTTGGGTTTTTGTTTGTTTGGTTTGTTTTATGTATACAATAGAGCCTGTTGGCAGGCCAGGGAACCCTTAGACTCCTCAGAATAATATTTTTAATCATGTAAAATAAGTAAAATAATTGCATAAAATAAAATACATAGGACTACAGAGAAAACCAATTATATTTAAATTATATGATAAATTATAATTATACTTACATTATGATATTTCTGGGTGAGTGTGTATTTCCATCTAAATCCACAGATTCCTTGAAAGCTCTCCACAGATTCCTTGGGGGATCTATGTGTGGACTCAAGGCTAAGAACCTCAGTTCCAAACTTAGCCTGCCATTTCTCTGCCTCTGTACTTTTGTTCATATAATTCCATCTGTGCAGAATGATCTTCTCACCTTATCCAAATCTCTCCACCTGTAGAAATTCAAATAGCTCTTAGACTCCTAACTCAAATGACTCCTCTATCATGAAGTTCTCTCTGATCTTCTCAAATGAATATGATTTATGCTCCTCTGAACCCAATTATGCTCTGTTTCACTCATATCATGTTGTATCAAGCATTAGAGTTATTTGCATGCTTTTCTTTTCATTTAATTTTAAATTGAGGCCAAGAGAATGGTCTAACTAATGTGCATTTAATAAATATTCATTTAATTTTATTTTGTCTTTTGATTTCTTTCTCTCCCATTGTATTGCATAGTGTTCCAGGCTCTATGCTAGGCACTAGGAATACTGTAATGCCACGCACAATCAGATCCCCAAAAGAATGCTACTATGAACAGCTTTTAAGGTTTGGATTACACAGTATAGTGAACACTCCATTTATTCCATTACAAATCAAGACAAAGATTCACAACAAATCACAATATAAAATTCACAACAAATCAAGGTACAGTACAATATTCACAACATTACATCGTATCACAGAAAATCACAATGTAATTTTCACAACAGCTTAACATTAGAATGGCCACACAGTTTTCACTACAGTGGCCACAATATTTAGAACAAAAAACAAAAGGATAATCATCTGGTTTCCCTAAGAGGGAAACCCTCCTTACTTAATCATTCAATCAATTCACAATATTATAATCTTCTCCTCATGGGGCAACCATTAACTTAGTCAGTCACTAACCTAGATTCACAATTTCTAAATATCATTAATCACTAAATACAGTCATTAGAAAATCACACAAACCCTCCACCCCTTGATGTCCAGCAAACCTCAGTTTCATCCAAGGGGAGGTCTTTTCTTCGTCTTGACTCTGGGTGGTCTCTCTGATTCCCTAGATCCCCTTCCATGGTCCCAGCTCCTACCTGAATCCACCAAACAATCACTTGGATTCAGAAGCAGACAGCTCCCAGATCCTTGTCCAGTCCTCTAGGCAGTCCCTGGCACACACCAAAGTTCACAGGGTCCAGCACATCTCAAACCCTTCACCACTTCTGTTGCTGGCAACTCAAAGATCAGCCAAGCCACAAACCAAAAAAGACTTATCTGGTCATGCTTCTTCAATCCTCCAGCAGTTCAGCTGGCCCTAGGACCCAGGAGAAATCTCAGCCTTTCAGGATGCCTTCCAGGCAAGCCCTCTCAGACTTCCAGGTGGCTTTCACCAGATTCTGGTCTCAGGGCAACTCCAACTCAGTTCTCAGTCAGCTTCCAGATGCTGGGAGAGAAACTCTCTCTCTTTCCTGCAAGAAAACTCCAACTCTGTTCTTCAGTCCAGCTGCTCAGCTCCCAGATGTTGGGATAATCCTCCTTCCTCTAACAGGAGCCACCAGAAGGAAGATTCCCAATTCTGTCTCTGTCTCTAGAACTCTTCTTATATACACACACTAGCCTCCTTTCTCTACCAATTCCCTTCTGTCATGTCAGTAACAGGGGAGTTTGCACCCTTTCAATAGGAGGCAGAGCTCACACCTTCTATACTTAGCCCTAAGTTACTAAGGGCTAAGTATCTGCTAAATTGATTACAGTTATATCCCACCCCTCCAGGATTCTTGGCCTTACAATTTCAATTTAAATGGCCATAGATCCTGGATCCTGGAACAAATAGAGGCACTATACTGTGTAATCTGAACCTTAAAAGCTGTTCACAGCAGCATTCTTTTTGGATTCTGCCTGTGCATGGCATTACATTGTGGTATAGTCGGCAGGATTACAAAGTAGAGTGCCTCTATTTGTTCCAGGAGGCCAGTGTGTGTATATAAGAAGAGTTCTAGAGACAGAGAACAGAATCAGAATGCTCTTCCTGGTGGCTCCAGTTGGAGTAAGCAGGATTGCCCCAGCATCTGGGAGCTGGGTTGCTGGACTGAAGAAGTGAATTGGAGTTTTTTTGAAAGAGATAGTTTCTCTCTCAGCATCTGGAAGCTGACTGAGAACTGAGTTGGAGTTTTTCTTGAGACCAGAGGCTGGTGAAGGCCAAAGAGGTTGTTGCTGCCACCTGGAAGGCCAGTGTTGCTGCTGCTGCCTGGAAGGCTGAGTTTTCTCCTGGGTCCTAGGACCAACTGAACTTCTGGAGGACTGAAGAAGCATGACCAGGATAAGCCTTTGTTGGTTTCTGGCTTGGCTGACCCTGGAGTTCCCAGCAACAGAAGTGGTGAAGGGTTTGAGATGTCCTGGACCCTGTGAACTTTGGTGTGTGCCAGGGACTGCCCAGAGGACTGGACAAGGACTGGGGAGCTGTTTACCTCTGAGGACTGGATGAGGACCTAGGAGCTGTCTGCCCCTGAATCCAGGTGATTGTTTGGCGGGAAGGAACTGGGACCATGGAAGGGGATCTAGGAAGTCAGAGAGACCACCCAGAGTCAAGATGAAGAAAAAGACTCCCCTTGGATGAAATTGAAGTTTCCTGGACACCAAGGGGTGGAGGATTTCTGTAATTTTCTAATGATTATACTTAGTGATTAATGATATTTAATAATTGTGAATCTAGATTAGTAACTGATTAAGTTGATCTAAAATTGCCACATGAGTGGAAGATTAATTATTGTATTGTGAATTGATTGAATGATTAAGTGAGGAGGGGTTCCCCCTTAGGGAAACCAGATGATTATTCTTTTTTTCCTTGTTCTAAATTTTGTGGCCACTGTAGTGAAAACTGTGTCGCCATTCTAATATTAAGAGATTATGAACACTATATTGTGATTTCCTGTGATAAGATGCAATGTTGTGAGTATTATATTATAATTTGGTATGAATATTTGCCTTGATTTGTAAAGGAACAAATCGAGTGTTCACTATACTGTTTAATCCAAACCTTAAAAGCTGTTCACAGTAGTATTCTTTTGGGAATCTGCTTGTGCATGGCATTACAAACACATAACTGAAAAATTACTCATTGGCATCAAAAGTTGTCATTCCAATAATGAGTAAAGTGCTTCCACATATAAGTATAAGAGTTGAAGGGGGGCATGAAACACAAAGTATGAAATCATACTAAGTGTTCTGGGAAAATTTCAAGGGGAGACTTAAGACCTAGAGGGATTAGAGAATGCATTACCAAAACAAAGGTGACCCTCAAATAAGGCTTGGAAGAAAATTAATTTGACATATGATGAAAGTGTGGTCAATTTTAGGAATGCAAGATAGCCTGAGTGAATATGTGGAGTTGGAAAAGGGCGTTTTGTGTTTAGAGCAAAGCTAGTAGACTAGTTTGGCTGAAATGAGGATTGTGTGAAAGAGCAATTTAAAATGAGACAAGGGTTCATTGGAACAGTATTGCAAAGGTATTTTGAATATCGTACTGAGGAGTATGTACTTTTCTTACAATTCATTGGTAGCCAAAGAAGATTTTGACCTAGGAAATCTTAGAAAAATTATTTTAGCAGCTGAGAAGCTATGTTTTGGAAGAGTAGACGATATCTGTCATGAACTACTGGGGAATCTGGAAAGCATTCTGGGAAAATTGAGTTTAAATCAGTCTCCTACTTTATGCAATAATAAATTGCATATAGTTGAATGATCTAAAAGCAAAATATCACAATAAAAATAGACAACCTTGGAAGGCAACATCTTTCAAAATTATGAATAGAAAATTCTAAACAGGAATGGGATAAGAGAGATAATAAATGATAAAAAGAAAAAATCAGTTATTTGAAGGGTTTTTTAAGTGTGAAAATAACATCTGTATATTTAGAATCAGAACAAAAGATAAAAGACTAGAAAAATCATTCCAAAACATGCAATATCACAAAATCCAAATAAAAAGATACAATACAAATGCAAAAGATTGTCATTTACATATAGATGAGTTGTCAAAGGATATGAGTAGATTTCAAGTAAAAGAAACTGCTAATTACCATTGGAAAAGTGTCCAGAAAGAAAAAATGCAAATTGAAGCAACCTTGAGGTATCACCTTGTACCAATCAGGCTAATAGATATGGCAATATTTGTGAAAATTGTTTGAGGAGCTATGGGGACAAAGCCAAGCTAATTTATTGCTGGTGGAATTGAATTGGTTCAGCCATTCTGAAAAACAATTTTGAATTATGCAAAAAAAGTAGTAAATTACTAACTTGTTTATAGCCTTTGACCAAGAGCTTTAATTACTATGACTATACCCCAACTGGATTAATGACAGCAAGATACAAATATACAAAGATGTTCATAACTGTGTTATTTGTGATAACAAAAAAAGCTTGAAACAAAATATGTGTCAAGCAAATGAAGAATAAATAGTTGAACAAATTACAATGTATGAAAATAATGGAACATTAATTTAAGGAGTTACAAATATGGGGAATTCAGAAAAACATGAGAAGACTTCTATGAATTGTCACAGAGTAAGAAACTGGAGCTGAAAGAATAATATGCACAATAAATATAGCAAATTAATTCAACATAGAAACAGCAAAATTGAAGTCAAATATGAAGGTCTATGACACTATACAGTCAGTATTTAAACATGCATCATTCCTTTCTTTTAACAATAGACAATTTAAGTAGGATAAATGTACTTTTTTAAAGTGGGTTAGGGGTGCAATTTTTTGGGAAGTACCAGTTTTATCAAAATAAAATAAAACATTTTCTTATATTTAATAAATGGTGCCAGAGTCATCTCCAAATGACCTCAGAGCCTTCCAGAAAGACCGTGTCATAGCCTTAGATCTTACCAGAAAACTACACACAAAATATGCACCTCACCCGTATCACTCTAGCTCCTATTGAAACTAAGGGAGAATCACATGGTGACCAAACAAGAGACACCAAGCCCAGTACAACTTTCCTCAGTTGTATCTTTGTCACTACAAAGGGAGAGAAAGAAAACAAAAGACATACCCAGTTCCAATACAGTTTACTCAGATAACACCACATAAAGTACCCCTGCTGTCCTTAACTTGCCTCTCATCAACCTTTCCAGTGTAACTACCTTTCACACACTCCACATTCCAGCCTAACTAGGTTTCTTGCTCTTCCTCACACACAACATTAAATGTCTTTTCATGGGTCTGGTATGTAATACAAGCTTTATTTCTCCCTTTTAGAATTCCAACATTCATTTAAATTTCAGTTCATGGACTACTTTTCTAAAGGACCTATGACCTTTCTTGGTTTCCTCAGCTGCTATTATTCCTCCCCATTCCCACTTAAAAAAAGACAATTTTATTCATTTTATCTCTATTTTTTATATGGTCTCATATTTGTATGTTGATTCCCATAATTAAATGTGTACTCTTTGAGGATGAGGATAGTTTCTTTTCTTTTTTAATTCTAAACTTCTAGCACAGTTCTTGTCACAATGTACTACCTTAATAAATATTTACTAATCAGTTTATTAATTGATTTTTTTTCATGAAAGTTGTCTTAGATCTTATTTTCAAACTGTTAACAATCTAAAAAATTTTAAGACCAAAAACCCCAAGCAAATCTATCTATTTATATACCAAAACTGAGTAATTTCTAGGTTTTTTTTAATAATGTCATATTATAACTTTTATTTGAAACATATTTATAATGCCCATTTAGTAAACATTTTATAAAAGGAAGTGTTTTCTCTATTGCTAAGAGAAGGAACTATCAGATTGATCTTCACAAATAGAAACCTGACACAAATAATTTTATTTTGATTTTCACATAACAATTTGCTTTTTAAAATTACTTTTGTTCATTTTCCATTTTCCTAATACCCTGTATAAATTGAGCTATTATGTTGGAAATTCTTTTATGATGAAATAAATAGTACCAAAAATAAATTTTCACACACTCACAACCACATGAACATACATTTATATGTGCGTATATATAGACAGGAATATAATGTATATATGTTTTACACTTAAGTATATATGCACACATATACACATATATCAATTAAGCCATTTCAGAATTTGAAATCCCAGATTCTTAAGCCATCCACTACTATTTTTTAAATTGTTTGATTTCATTATGCAAAGTTAAATTCCCTTAACTTTATTTTCCTGTTGTATATATTTTTAATTATTTTATTAGGATGAATGACCATGGATAACTACAAAGCAACAAATTCTGAATTAAGACATGAAGTGAATTTCCACCTGATAGCAAATAGGGCACTGGTATTTTATACTTTTAGAGTCTATTTTAACTTTGATGCATATAGCTGTGCAATTAAGTCTTAGAAGCAAAAAAACAACCTGGGAATTTTTTAATTATGATTTTCCTCATTAGAGAGAAATGTCAGTTTCTCAGTTTAAAAAAAAAAACTGTGAGAAACCACCTTTAGTACTGATCATCAGATCTCTAAATGAAAAGCAACATATTTAGTTGGAAAGATGCAGAAAAAATATTGCCACACATTGTACTCCTTATTATTCATTACTAAATTTGATTGGGCATAATACAGCAATATGTTTAAAGGCTGTATGATACAGTGAAAAGAACGTTAGGTCTGGAGTTAGATGACTTAGGATCAAAATCAACTTTTGATTCTTAGAATCTGAACAAGCCACTTAGCCTCCCTGATTATCAGTTTCCTCATCTGTAAAATAATTGTTTTAGATTCCTCTGAAGTACATTATAGGTTTAGAATGTGGGACCATTTAAAGCAGGGATTCTTAATCTGCAGTCTATAGATACCAAATAGGTCCATGAGCTTCTACAGGAAAAAATATTCTCACTCCCCATCTCTCTCTTTTTCTCTCTCTCCCTCTATGTGTGTGTGTGTGTGTCTGTCTCCCTCTTTCTTTTAAGTCCTCTTGTAAAACATGACTAATATGGAAATGTTTTACATGATTGCACATGTATAACCTATATCAGATTGCTTACCATCTCATGGAGTGAGGAAGTGAAGAAGGCATAAAAGTTTAGGAGTCAAAACTTTTAAAAAAATATTAATATTGTTTTAACATGATTATGGAAAAATACAATATTATGGAACGAGATACTGAGGTAGCTATTGGACAAAACAGAAATAGATATATAACATACAAAAAAGAATTTATTTGTAGGTAGCAGCTTTAAATTAGAATTCTAGCTCAGCTACACTTTCTGTGTTATCTACACTTATGCTGAGTTTCAGCTACGTTATTTGTAAAGTGAGAAATTTGGAATAGATCATCTTTAAGTCAGTATAGTAGATAGAGTGTTGGGCCTGGACTTGGGGAGACCTGAGCTCTAATTAAGTTCCACATACTTATCAACTGTGTGACACTGGTCATGTCACTTAATTACTATCAATCTCAGTTTCCTCAACTCTAAAATGGGGATCATAATAGTACCGACTTTGCAGGATTGTGAGGAACCAAAGAGATATTATTTGTGGGGGAAAATGTGCTTAAATACAATGGCTGGCACATAATAAGTGCTATATAAATATTTATTCCTTTCTTCTTTTCTTCCCTTCTCTCTCCCAACAACAGTACAATAAAAGGCAACATGTTGTAAGGGCTAGAAAGCTGAATGTGGAACCAGGTAGTCCTGGCATCAAAGTCCATCTTCCAATACAGAAATATTGTATAGCCCTAGACAAACCACGTACAAGTTCTGTCCTCTCAGGCAGCTCTTTCAGAAGGATGTGACAGATATGTGGGAACAAGCATTTAATAAGTAGGTACTGTAATGCCATGCACCAGCAGATTCCCAAAGGAATGCTACTGTGAACAGCTTTTAGAGTTCAGATTACAAAATATAGTGAACACTCTGTTTATTCCATTACAAATCAAGACAAACATTCAAAGCATTATAATATTCACAACATTACATCACAGAAAATGGCCACACAGTTTTCACTACAGTGGCCACAATATTTAGAACAAGGCTTATCACAGAAAATGGCCACACAGTTTTCACTACAGTGGCCACAATATTCAGAACAAGTAACAATAGAATACTCAAACTTCCACTCAAGGGGCAACTCAATCATTAACAAGAAACAATAGAATACTCAAACTTCCATTCATGGGGCAACTCAATCATTAACAAGAAACAATAGAATACTCAAACTTCCACTCATGGGGCAACT
>CM053585.1:443977017-444018767 GCA_028646515.1 Pseudochirops corinnae
ATGTCATATAGAAGAGGCAAGGGATAACTGTTACAATGGAGGGGAAGAATAGGAAGGCACAAGGGAATGGGTCAACCTTACTCTCATTGAATTTGGCTTAGGGAAGGAATGACATACACTCTAATTTGGGTATCTTGTCCTACAGGAGAGTAGGGGGTATGGGGATGAAAGGGAAATGATGGAGGAGAGGGCAGGTTGGGCAGGGAGGATTGTTAGAAGCATACACTTCTATAAAGGAACAAGGACAAAGTAGAGAATAGAACAATGGCAGGGTGGGATAGGAAGGATGGAAACATAGTCAGTCTTTCACAATATGTCTATTGTAGAGATGCTCTGCATAACTACACATGTACAGCCTGTATTGAATTATTGAATTGCTTGTCTTTCCAGTGGGGATGGGTGATGAGGGAGGAAGGGATAGAATCTAAAATTTAAAGTTCTATAATCAAAGTTTAAATATATATGTATATATAATAATTATTATTAATTACATGCAACTGGGAATTAAGATATACAGGCGCTGGTGTAGGGAGATCCATCTTGCCATACCAAAAAGGCAGAGGGTTGATGGGGGAGGACATAGGAGAGAACATATTGAGGGAGGGGGTATACTGTGGTATTACTCTTTTGGGGTGGTGGGTAGGGGAAAAATGGGGAGAAAATATGTAATTCAAAATCTCATGGAAATGAATGATGTAAACTAAAATAAACAAAAATTTGGAAGAATAAAATAAAAAGAGTTGGAGTAAAAATAAAGTTTCTGGAACCTCATTTCTATATCTAGGAAATTAATCATTTTGTACTAGATGCCTTCTGAGTTCCCACCCATCTCTAGAACTATGATCTTATGACTGACTCTTATTCATATACTATTGAATTCTGTTGAAGGAAGTCATTTATTGTGCCAATGAGATTTACATTGCATTCCTTTTTTTCTTCCCTTTTGAACTCTAGCAGAGTCCCCTCAGGAGATGTTAAAACCCTTTCCCTTTTCAAGCTTCTTCCACCTCTTCCCCCTACTAAAATGCTTTTGATTTAAAATAGATTCTATATTTTTAAGAAACTGAAAGATTCCATTACATCTCAATGGAAATTCATGCAAATACAAGAAATATTGACACTGCTAATCCCATTCACTCACCCTTACAATCCATCTCCCCTCAAACAAGAGTTTATTACAATAGTTAGCTATCTTTCCTAAGATTGCCACAAGATCTTCTAACTTTGTGTACTTTAGAGGGAAAAATATATTTTGTCTAACATCCTTACATTCTGAGTTCTCTGAATATTGCTGTTTGCTCCTTGAAGGCTTTTTGCAGCTTTTTAAAAAAAAATCCATCTCACCCTCAAGAATAATTTTGTTCTATTTTAAACATGGTAGGGGAGGGAATATTTTTAAAAAGAATTTTTTACAAATGTCAATGGATTACTAGCTTCAATTTCTGCTACCAGGTGCATTCACCACCCTCATTTACTGTCCTGAGTTCCTAGTTTAAATCATATTATTTTATCTCTATATCTTTAATCCAGAAAATTACATTATCTGGTTTCCTAGGGAAACCTCTCTACCCTATTCTATAAAAACTCTCAAAGAACCCTTAGAATAGTTGGTAAGCTGTCCAAGAAAGGCTTCTCTCTGGTGCCTAGGTGGTATTATACATAACAGTGCTGCCCCTGAGGGTAGGTGGAACTGAATTCACATCCTGCCTTTGAAACTTACTGCCTTTGTTACCCTGAACAAGTCTATTATCCCCAATGTCTTCATATATAAATTGAGGTACTAATAACAGTTGCTTTACAGGTTTATTCTGAGAACCAAAAGAATTTGAAACTCTTAATGTGCTTTATAAATTTTATCATAATTATTATCTCCTCCTCCTACATAATTATCATCATTATTGCCATGCTGTTATTGGTTGTTTTTCTTCTTTGTCTTGTTTCCTTTCCAAAATGCAGTTGTTATTTCACTTTTGCACCACTTTCATCAGTTGTGCTGGACTATTTTTGGAACTGAGAAAAGATGTGGCATACTTGGTGCTTTTGTTTTCTATTACTGTTTTATTTAAGCAAGCATACCATAATTCAAGCATCAGATTTCTTTTAACATGCATGTTTGTTAAATGCATGGATACATAGATGAATGAATGACTGGCTGAATGAATGAATTGTTTGAATGAAACAATTTTACCAATTTTCAACAAGTTTACCAATGACCTGAAGGAAGATATAGATGGCAAGTTTATGGAATTTGAAGATTTGGTATTGCATTGAAATTGACAGTAGCAGCTATCAGTTTCATCCCTTGTCCTTTCTTGCTTTTCAGGATTTCTGATAGTGTAATGATAATGGAAATCTGAAGATCTTTCCTAACCCTTAATAAGCCTAAATTGAACTTCAGGACCTTCCCTGATTTGAAAATATACTTTGCCCCCTAATAGGCCGAATGTGGTCACATGGAGCCTGTGGTGGGAAGAGTTTGCTGAAGGATGGAGCAGAGTCCACAGGAGAAGCTTGCTTTGAGGGAGGCTTTTTAAGGAAGGCAAAACTTTTGTTACTTTGTAGTCAAGTGAGTCATGGGGGGTTGTGATGTTCTCTGATGCTAGAGAATACTACATGTACCCTGATGTGAGATTTTGCTTTGGGGTGAACTTTGGGAAGAATTGTGTGATTTGGCCAGATGAGATTATAGACAGCAATTGATCACTCCCAACACCACCCCAGCTTTGAAAACCCAGATGTTGGTGCTTCTGTCTCTGGTGCCTAACTGTATGTATGTATGTAATGGTCAGATAGCTAGAAGCCTGTTGGTCTACTGAATTGTGTTATTTTCTCCATCTGTATTTTTTGTCTGCTTGTAATTACTGTTTGTATTCTCTGAAGTTCAGGGTGCTGACTTTTTTCCCTGAAGTAAATAAATGATATATGTTTGATTAAAGATTATTAACCCTTTTTGAGTTTATTTCCTTTAAAAAAGCATATCAAAGAACTTATGCTAGCAGCCCTCCTGGGTATGCTAGGGTCCTTGCTGCTACACATAGTAATCACCAGTTTTTCCCCTTCCCTTCCTGAGATTCTAGTGTTTTCTTGACCTCTCTCTCTGTCTCTCTGTCTCTCTGTCTCTGTCTCTGTCTCTCTCTCTCTGAGAACCCCACCCCCCACATACATCCCCACAGACACACAGATTTGGCTGGAGGGCAATGCTGGAATTCAAAGACAAATGGAATACAAGAATGTATTCTCTTCTCCAGGATGAAAAAAAAAAAGCAACTTAGCAGGAATTGATGACCATTTAAGAAGTATGCACCTTGAAATGAGAAAGATTAGAATCTAATAGCCATAACTTAACTGGAGTGAGACTTAGGAAGCATTAACTGATAAGAGCTAGTTAAAACCTCTTCATGGTTCCCATGGGGATTGGATTGAGTCGGGGTTGGGTCGTAAAATCCAACAAGCAAAAGAGCTAGAAATGTATTAAATTGCAGAGATACATATTGGTTATGGCCATCTCATCTCATGGTAAGACCTATAACAGACAGAGATAGACAGACAAATGGAAAAAAAAATAAGAAAAATCCAGATAGAGATAAAGACAGAGACAGACAGACTGACAGTCAGAGCAACAGAAATAGACAGAGACAGACCAAAACGGAGACAAGGAAAAATACCTTTATTCAGAGAAAGTCAGAGAGATAGACATAAAGGTATAAAGGAACATAGAGATAAAGAGACAGAGGTAGATCAACAGAATTAAAGAACAACAGAAAGAGATGCCACATAGGCCTGGAAGTAGTATCAGTAGAACTCTGGAGCTGCAAAAAGATTAGAAAGAAGCAGAGAACCCTGGACCAAAACACTAGAAGAGGTCTTAGAACTGAGAAACAAAGATATACAGAGCTATTACTTAAGGACCAAATCAAAACCTTGCCTTTTGTTACTAATCTGACTCTTATTGACTATGAAAATCAGAAGATCTGACTCTCTAGAAAACCTAACATTTTTTTGTGCTAATACAAGCTTTTGGTAACTAAGTCATTCAGTAGGAAAGATGAAGTCCATCAGAGGGGAAAGTTTTCTTAACTGTCTATGGGTTCAGGTAAAAGTGTTTCTTTATTCTTTGTTGTATCTAATGAGATTTTTTTCTTTCTAAAGCATCTTGTTTAGCTTCAGGTTTATAAGGGAACTGAAGAGGTTTAAGAAAGCACTGGAAACTTGCTTTGCAAAGCATGTTGGGATTGTCAGTGCCTCCCTGTTCTTCCTAGTACAAGGCAGTGGAATATAAACTACTTGAAGGCAAAAAATATTTATTTTCCATCTTTCAATCTCTAGTTCCTAGCATAATCACTATCATGTAACAAGCTCTTAAGTGATATTTGTTGAGCAACAAGAAGCAAAGCCAAATTACAAAGTTAAATTTAAATTACTCTTGATACAGTCTTCTGAATTAACTACTACTGATTATTAGCATGAGCAATTGAGAATTATCCTTAGAGTTTCATGGTTTTTGTAAGAAAATTCTATTCTTTCATATTCTTGTATTACGTTGAGGTTGTGTTTGAGATAGGAAACTGCTTTCACAAGATATCCAGTGGCAAGTCTGTAAAATCATTGCTGATTTTATTCTTCCCTTTCCTTTTCTTCCATATTAGTACTTTCAAACTTATTCTCTATTGTATATTTTGAGATTTATTATTTCTCCTTATGTAAAATTGTATAGCTCTTTATTATACTTTATTCCATTGAGATCAGACCATCTGTCTGACTTTTTTTAGATTGTTGATATTCTCCTTTGGTCTTCCAAATGCCATCAACTGTTGCCAACTTGATATTATCTGTACTTTGCAGCTGCACTGTGTGCTACATCATTTATAAGAACATTAAAAATATGGGACTTAATGTGGAATCCCTTTGAATTCTATTTGATATCTCTTCCTAATTTGATCACTCACATCAACATTTAAGTCTATAACATTTACAAGGATAAGACTAACTGAGGTAAGAATTGTTAAGTCAGTGTGGTACAGTAGATACAGAGCATACTTTGGGACAGAAAACCTGGATTTGAGTCCAGTCCCTGACACATACTGTCTACGTAATCTTGAAAAGATCACTTTATCTCTAAATGTTCTCTGAGCAAGTTTTAAAGATTGCAAATAGAAGAGAGGTTGCTAAGCTACCTTGGTAGGAGATTTCTTACTCAAAATTTTCCTCTATCAAAGAAATCATTTCCTGTCCCCATTCTTATTATTTGGAACTTTGAGCTATTTAAATCCTCATTGTCATTATTATGATGCTAGGAAAACCTGAGTGTAATAAGATATACATATACATACATACATACATGTGTACACACATATATATTTGTATATGTATGTATGTATCATATATGTATATATGTGTGTGTGTGTATATATATATATGTGTATATATATATATATTCCCAATACCTATTCTTCAAAACTTAGATTAAGTTGGAAGAGAAATAAGGGCACACACATTGTGTAAAACAGAACCATAAAACTCAATTAGAAAGATGGACCACTAAACCATATATAAGGTCCCTATAGCTCTATATTGACTTAGAAAACTACATCAATATTATCTATATTCTCTAGTCTTTTTATTTATTTTATTAAATATTTCCCAATCACATTTTAAACTGGTTTGGGTGGCACTTGGGGATGTTTGTGGGTACTGTTTGACACCTCCAAATAAGGGGAAAGAATAGTGGGAAAGGAGTAAGGTAGAAAATATGACTTTAAACACATTTCTACCCCTATCCAACAATGAACCATCTGTAATCTGGACAATAGATTTCTTAATTGAAAAGGAAGGGGTTTGGATGAGTTCTAAGTGATAAATTAATGCCCTGAAAAAGTATTAATTTATCTGTCTCTTTACACTGGAAACAAGTTATACTAAACTTTACAAATATTTTACTTTGAGTTATACTTTCAAATTTTTATTTTATTCATTGCATTTTATTGGCTTATTTTTTACAAATATCTAAGAATATTATTTGTCTTTTTTTCTCTAAAAGTTGATGCCAATTATTTTGCATCTTATGGCCATTCCCAGACATTGTCCTTTACTCTTCCCCATTGGGTACCAATCCACTCTAACAAAGATAAACAATTAAGCAAAACCAACAAACACAATAAAATTTCTTAGCTATTGCACTTCACTCCTCTACTAAGAGAAAGGAAATGTGTTTTATCACCTGTTTTCCAGAATTAAGATGGCGTTTAATGAGAAATTAGCTGACTTCTAGTGTTAGGGTTGATGATGACAACAATAATGAAGATGTATATTTTATCTAGTTCTGATTTCTTTGTTTTATACCATTTCACTCATTCCTGTTTTTCTCTGAATTTCTCAAATGCCAAGCTTCTTATAATATCATATGGTATTATATTTAATTCACTTTTGTCAACCCCTATTAACCATTATGTTCTTGCCAAAATGGAATAGCTAATTATATTATTATGCTGAATGTAATTCCTAATGGTTTCAGGGTGGTAATATACATCTACATCTTAATAAAAAGTTAATTATTTCTGTATCTATAAAATTTAATTTTTTTATGTTATCATGCCATCATGTTGAATTTTTTATTCTTTTATACTGATTTCAAAACTTTTCATGAAATCACAGAGACAGTTATTTCCCAGAGATAAGAATGAAAAGGCCTCTATTGTTTCATGAAAGCAGAAGACAGGGTAAAATCACAAGTGTGGCTGAAATATAGATTTCATGCACACAAGTAAAACAAAAAGAACCTGGAAAGACTTATTGTATCCAGACTGTGCAATATTTTATGTTTAGGGTAAAAAGTTTTACTTTATGTTGTGTTTAAAAAGGAACCAATAAGCTTTATTAAATAAAGTTATATTAGTAGACTACTGAATTAGGAAAATAGTTTGGTAGTACCCTGAAAGATGATTTAGAGAAGAGACAGACCATGTGAGAAGTAATGAGTTTTATGTAAGGCAGTGGTAGTATAAGTACAAAGGAAATAATGGATATGAAAGTACTGAGGAGCAGGTAGGTGGTGCAGTGAACAGAGCACTGGCCCTGGATTCAGGAGGACTTGAGTTCCAATCTGGCCTTAGACACTTAACACTTAACTAGCTGTGTGACCCTGGGCAAGTCACTTAACCCCAATTGCCCTCCAAAAAAAAAAAAAAGAAAGTACTGACAGAAGGGTGTTAAGGGAATTAATTCAATGGAAAAGTATTTATAAAGCTTCAACTACATGGAAAGAATGATAATATGTGCTAAAAATATAAAGACAAAAAATAGTCTCTGCCCTCAAAGGATTTGCATTCTATTGAGGAATCAGAAGATAAAACAGATGAATAGTTAATTTAGGTATAAGGAGAGAGCATTAACAGGAAGGATTAGGAAAAAAAAAGTGAGGAGAGTTAAGCCTTGAAGGAAGATAAGAATTTTAAGTGACAGAGATAAGGGAGGAGAACATTCTAGACTTGTGGGAAAACTTGTGCTAATATGTGAAGGTGTGGGAGGGTTTAGATACCACCAATCCCCAGTTTGCCTAGAGGATAGCATGCACAAAGGAGACTAATGTATTCAATCATTAGGTTGGATCAAGATTGCTAAGGACTTGAAATGGCAAGTTCAGGATTTTGAATTTTATCCATTTTACCACTAAAACTTTTAAGCAGAGGAATGACATGGAAAACCGTGTTTTAGGTATATTATCTTTTGTAGTTTTGTGGATGATTGATTGAAGAGGGAAGCCAGGAACCCAGATAGTATGCTTTTGCAATTTCCCTAGGAAGAAATGAAGAGGCCCTGAAATAGGGTAGTGAACATATGAATGAATACAAAGGAATGAATATGAGAAAAATTGTGGAAGAAGAACCAACACAATTTGGACATAGATTATAAATGGAGTTATGCAAGAGAGTCAGGAATCAAGGATGATTTTGAGATTAAGAACCTACGTCACTAGAAAAATGATAGTACTCAATAAAATTAGAAAAATTTGGATGAGAGACAAATTTAGTTGGAGTGATGGTGTGTTTTCTTTTAGTCGTATTGATTTCATGATGCATAAAAATATACAATTGGATATATCCAATAAGAAGTCATATGAGAGATAAATAGAATTGATTGTGATTGAGTCATATACTAGTTATCAGGTTCCAAATCACCTTTGTCCTTATTTAGGCATGAAATATTATAAAATCATTGCCTTACATTTATTTTTAATTGGAGCAAATTTGTTACAATAGTTTTTTTGAATTAAATTTTAAATGCATTTTTATTAAAATATTAATGTCTAAAAATCATACTAAAAAATTAAAAAATTTTGACAATTGATTTGTGCCCTTTTCCCAAAGGTTTCATCATCAGTATTGCAGGATGAATATACCTCAATTTATATATATATACACACACATTATATATTTATATACACACATATATGTTATATATGGATATATATATATATATACATATGAGTACATATACATCTCTAATAATTATAATATTAAGGATTTATTTTATTTTTAATACTATTTCCCTTAAAATGCAGATTGCTTCTATTTGTATGTGTTTGTGTGTGTGTGTGTGTGTGTGTGTGTGTGTGTGTGTTTTGGTTTAGGATGAATTAACTAGTGATTGAAGCTAAGTTTGTAAAATGTCATGTAAAATATATTTACAACTTTATTAGTAAGAAATGAAAAAAACATTTTAAGTAAGACTTTTAGTGTTTGTTATTTAAAGCAATGGTGTCAAGTTCAAATAGGAATGGGGCTCACTAAACTACTATATATAAGGATCCTAGTGGAAACACATTTTCACTTAGAAAACTATACATTAACTTATTGTATTTTATTTGTTAAACATTGCCCACTTACATTTTAATCTGGTTCAGTCCACCCTGAGAATGTTCTGAGCTAAAACTGAGGATTGAAGACTCAGATTTAGAGAACGCTCACACACACACACACACACACACACACACACACACACACACACGATTTTTTTTTCTCCACTCTTTTGTTCCTCTCTTTCCTCCATCTTCCCCAAATAATCATATGGAAGCTTAAAACTGTAATAAAACTTTGGAGATGTCCTCCATGTGTATGAAGTGTATGTAAATATATAATACATACATAGACAGGCATAGACACATACAAATATATGTGTATATACACATACATCCACAAATATGTGTATATATGCATATACATGTATCTATGTGTACATATATGAATCTATGTTTTATGTGTGTGTATATGCCATTCATGTTATCCTAATTGTATATCCTGTCCCTCCTCAAATTATCTTGTATTTATCAATGTATATATTGAGGCTAGGTAATAGGCTGAAGGATAATTGAGGATAGGAACTGAATCTAATTTTTAGTTTATATTTGAAGTACTTTGTACGTAGTAGGTGCTTAAAATATATTTATTAGATTACATTAGATTGAACTATTATGGGTCAATATCCATTTAGAAGCATATTATGAGAGCTGAAGAATGCAGTTGCTAGAAGCATATACAGATAGTAACCAGGCACAGTCTTCTTTAATTGTCTCAAAAACCTGTTGTGTTGTTTTGCATTTTTATTTTCACATTACTAGCTCCAAATTAGTGTAGCATGAGGCAAGAGGAAATTTTGTGCCTGCCAATTATGAAGTGACCATATAAAATGGAAACATATCATCCATCTGCTATTCTTGTCAGGAGATTAACATTTATTCATGAAATAGTAATGGATTTGGGTGCCATGAAAGGCATATTTGGGGTGAGATTGGAGAAATGGACAACATACACATCCCTAACTCTAACCATTCAGCAGAATGCCAAAGATTAAATCCTTGATTTCTGCCCAGTGGTAACTGCACCTGTTTAGAGATCTAGTCTGCCAGCAGAACTGGCAGTGGTTTTTACTTCAGAGGGAGCGGCTTGTTTACTCTCTTGGCAAATAAACCTCTGCTTATCACTGTTTGAATTCCTGAGGTATAATTCTACATTCAATTGTCTCCTACTAGACAAAAAAGTCCCATTCACTTAATACTTAATATACTGTCTTTAGTACCTCGCAAGATAACAGCAATGTCTTCTTGTTGAGGGAAAAGATGAGGGGAAAAAAGAGAACAGAACAAAAGAAAATTTTAGCTGCATGTAGGTATTATGTGTTTAAGGTGTCTGCTACATTAGAAGGACTTGTCAAGACAATGGATCTGTCTCTCGTCATATAAAATCAAAGAAACCTATTTATAATCTAACAGGAGGCACTGGAAAGTTCACTCTATTTATAGTCAGAAGATCCAGACATGAATCCTGGCTCCTACACTTACTATTTGATCTTGGACAATTTGGTCAACCTTCCCCCACCACCACTTTGCCCTAGTTTCCCCTTCTGTTAAATATATTTTTTAGAATAGATAATTTCTAAAGTTCCTTCCAGACTTAATTCTATCATACACATTACTTCATGTAGTTATTTCATTCTTCTCTACTAGTAGATTTTATGGCACTTTCCCTCCCCTTCCCTTCCTTTTTCTTCTCTTTGTTTTATAAAGGGTTTCTCTTTTTTTCCTCTTTAGTGGTTGAAATTACTTTGAAATTTCATGCATTGTTATTTATCAAGTCAGCAGACAAGTAACAGAAGGGATTTTAGAGGATTACTATAGTCAGTTACTTTATTTTAGAGATGAGGAAACTGAAGTTCAAAGTGGTTTAATGATTTACCCAGGGTCATGCATCTAGGAAATGGCAAAGTTTGGGATCTGTACCTACATCTTCTACTGGATACAATACCCTTGATTACTGTCTTTTTTGAAAATAGTTCTTCTTTGGTCTGCAACTGATGGTACTATCCTTTATCAGTCTTCTACAAACTGAGGCTGTCAAGAACATGCTATTGTCCTCTAGTATTCCCATTGAGGTAAAGCAGAGTCATAAAGTGTATTATTACAGAATAACATGGAAATGCCAAGCTACTTCTCAAGTATATTTGTGCCATAAGGGCTTTAAATTCCTCATAAAGGCTTCAGCTATCTCCCCATTCTGAACAGGCTTCCTGGGAGCCTCTTACTATCTGTGAACTTCTAATGCTTCAAGGGGAATTAACACTCAGCTTGATATTCTGCTTTGTTTCCCTTGATCCCTTGGAAGTGCAATTTGATACACAAAAGGAGGGAAAATAGCACATGTGGTTGAGCAGCTGATGACTCATATGGCAGCCACACAAACAAGCTAATGAGGGATTGGCATTTGGAAGAGGCCAGTCCACACTAGACTTCATACTGTTCTACTTGCTTTGGCCAATAATAAGTATTTGAGGGAGAGGAAGAATTGATTTTTGCAAATATTTTCAGATAAAGTTTTTTTTTTCTCTCCCAAATCTTATCTCTGTGTGCTAATATTTGAAGGAATAAAAATTTTCTCTTTATTATCACTATGCATGTTAGACAAGTAGCAGGAAATAATGCATAAATAGTCTTAGAGTTAAGAAAATTTGGGTCAGGTTTATATTAGTAGTATGACCATAAGCAAGTCTCTTTATATAATAAAACCATGTATTTAAAGCTGTAAGACACAATAAATGAGGAGCTGAGACTGAGAGAGATTGTGGGAGATTTGCTTGTAGTCACATAGCTTTTAAGAGTCTCAGCCAGCTTGGCACTCAGGGCTTACTTACTCTAAGACTAGAGATTTATCCATTGCACCACCTAGCTGCCCCATATAAATCTTTATTATCCAGACAAATCACTACTAAATGCTACATATGAGTTAAATGTCTCTATTAGTGGACAGAATTGCTCACAATGATGAAATTGTACACATATACCCCTCCCCACCAAAAAAAAAGATAAGAAAAAAATTCACATTGCATATCCTTGCATGTCTTAATTATTTTTTTGTTTTTTTTATTTTAAGTAATATTCACTTTCCTTCAACTTTACCATAAGTAATTGTTAAAATATTCTAATATTAATCCACAGTCTTCCTGTGATTAGCCTCGGCTAAGATGACATACAACTGACAGCTGCTGTAGGAACTCTTGGTTGGCAGTGTATATTTGTCATTTAATTTCAAAATTGAAAGGGTGCCTGCTTGAAGAGACAAAAATGACAGACAGAACAGGTCAGTATCTCTTATCTCAATGGTAAGTTGAACAGCACCCCTGCCTTGTAAACTTTGAGAGCTATGGGAAGCACCATGCGACATTTGCACAAGCCTGCCAAAACATGTGCTCACTTTCTTGATATGGTTTTCAAGTTCTTGATTTATTAGTTTGACATTTGAAAGGCTGCAGCAGACAAGCAGAATTCCATGACAGCTAACAGCTCTCTATTGTCAACATATGTAGCGGTAGGGAGGGGAAGGTTGCTTGGGATAGGTTGGATATCAATTATTTTCATTTTGATTGCTAATTTAAAATGCCAAGCAATCACTCCCAAATTATGTATAATCTGTTGCATGTCACCTCATGTTTGGATTTCTTGAACAAAGTTATCAACACACAGCAATTAATGAATTACTGCCTCTAGGATTTTCAGGAAATTCACTTTGTAGAGAAGGAAGACCAGAGTATAATCTAATTCTGAAATCCAAGCTCTTTTTCTTTTTGAAGAACAACAGTAAATTAGAGGGAAAGACAAGTTAGCAGATTATGTTAACTCTATCGGGTTGAAAAAATTCATAAGTGGATGGCATTAATACTACAAATGCAGAAAAAGAAAATAGTTTCAGCAAACCAAACACTAGAGTACTAGATCTGAAGTCAGAAAGTTTTGGGTTCAAATCTCACCATCTGTACTCACCCAGGAAATACCCAGGAGCAAGTCACTCACTTAACCTCTATGAACCTTAGTTTTCTAATTCCAAGAATATTGTGAATATTTTTTTCAAAAGTATTTGAAACATTTTGCAAATCTTAAAGCACTTTATAGTTATGATCTAGTCTTGCTCCTTATTTGCAAAAACTGATGAAATTCGCAGCATGTATGATAACTCTGTTAAGCAAATCACAACCAAAGTAGGAATCAGTAGATAAGTCTTAGGCAGTTCCCAGGGGCAAAGAGAGCTTAAGTGGATCACTGAAGGTCTTATAACTAATGGCAAAGTTCATATTTGAATCCACATCTTCCAGACTACAAGACTCCTACCCTAACTTTTAAAATGTGCTTCTCCTATAATCTATGATTAATACATGTTAAGTCTAAATACCCCTATAAATTAATGAATTATAAATTAATTAGTGGAATAATTAACAAAAATAGCAACAAGAATAACAAACACCATGTACGGAGTATGATAAGGTTTGCAGTACTTTACATATATTTCTCATTTGAGCCTTATACCAGCACTATGAGGTAGAGGCTTTTATTTCTATTCTTACCCAGAATCATAGAGCCAGTAAGTGATTGAGGGATCATTTGAACTCAGGTCTGTTGCCTCCATATCTGGCATTCTTTCCACTAAACCATAATACCCCTGTGGTTAATGATTAGTATAAGTTAAATCTAAGCACTACTAGAGGAAATGACCAGCAAAAAGGCTAAGCGGTTATTTTGTGAAATAAATAGTATGGATCATTATAGGAAAAATAGCTACATTCCTCAAATGTCTATTTCTCCATTGCTACTTGTCTGTTCAGTAGTACATACAAGACCATCTCAGTTGTGCTACAACATCAACCAAAGAAGATGGCCAAATGTGGGGCACTCCTCTATATTTCACTTACCTCATTCAATAGTTCAACTGATTATCTATGACTATGAAATATGCAAAATATATTAGATATTCTGCATATTAGGCACATAATAATTAATAGTTTACCTCTTCTGTACAGCTCTTGTCAATAACTGCTCTTTCTTTTATATCTAAATGTTTTTAAACTTTCATTATACCGCATTTTATGTGTCGAGGGTGCTCCAAACTATGCCATATGTGAAGCATTTGAAAGGACTGTCGATACCTAAATAGAAGAGAACATTGTACACAAAAAGGCAGTACCTGCCAGCTATCCTCCCTAATATTTGAAGAACTGCCATGTGAAATTGTAGATCAGCATAAGGGAAATCATAACCATAATAGCTTATATTTGTATTGCACTTTCAAATTTATCTTATTTCATTTGATCTTCACAACTCTATGAAATAGGTGGTTGTTATTCAGTCATTTTAGTCAGGTTTGATTCTTTGTGAATTTGGGGTTCTCTTGGAAAAGATAATGTAATGTTTCTCCTGATTATTTTTCAGATGAGAAAATTTAGGCAATCAGGGTTAAATGACTTGGCCAAGGTCACACAGGTAGTAAATATCTGAGGCCAGATTTGAACTCAGCAAGATGAATCTCTTACTCCAGTTCTGGTTCTTTATCCACTGTGCTGCTTAGCAACTTATGAGATAAGTAGATATAGTAATCTATCTAATATAAAATGGAAAAACTCAAGATCATAACAGTTGAGTCTCATAATCTCATAGAGCTAGAAGGGATCTTTGTGGTCATTTTGTTCAACCTTCTCAATGAGGTAATGCAGCTGAGCTCAGAGAGGGAAATTCAATTGCCTAGAGTTGCAAAGCACAACTCGGAGTATAACTCAGCTACATTGACTCTAAATTTAGTAGTCTTGACAATATAGCATGTTGCTCTGAGTGTTAGGTTGCCTAATGTCACCACCAGTACTCAATAATGTCTCTTTCTAGGAATGTGGACAAGGACTGCTTGTCACATTCACACAGTAGTGGAGTGATGAAATGAACTCAGGACTTCTGTCTTCAGGTAAATTTCCCTGTCCAGGCTAGCCGAACTCGGGGGTCCCAGAGTACCTACCATAACTGCTCTAAGTCGCCCCCAATGACTCCCTGCAGTTGCTCTCAGTTGCCCCAATGACTCTTTGGAGGAAAACTCCGGATATGGACAGAATAGTCAGACATACCTCAGTGGGATAGCTAAGCGTCTTTATTGCCGTACAAAGATCTCTGCTGCGCCCTCTCCCCCCCCCCCCCCAAGCACATCTCCTTGCCCTTTATCCCTTCTCCATCTGCCTCTAGTCATACGTCCTAGCAACAAGGTCCTGATAGGCGGGGAGTGCTCTTCCGTTGATAGTGCGTGCTCAATGCCTACGTGCCTGTTGTCCCCCAAAGCACTTGTTCCTGTGAGAAACGGACTGAGTCCTTGGTAAACAGCACCAAGGCAGAACACACACCCGGATGCCTCAGGGACACGCTCCAGGTTTTCCTGTCAGCAAGGCCACACTGACTGAGGTCAGACATCTAGTCAAACAAATGGCTTAAAGGGCCCTTACAGTTCCCTACTCGTCATTTCAAGCAATCTCACTGATTTAGAGTTATCAAAAAAATTGGATGAGCTGCTTCAGGATATTTCTTTGTCATTAGAAGATTTTTTTTTACGTTAATTATTTTAGTGCGAAATTCTCTCCCTCCCTTCCACACTTCCCCCAACCATTGAGAAGACAAGAAATATTATACTCATTATACATGTGACACCATGCACAATATATTTCCATAATAACTATGTTTAAAAAAAGCAAAAAGAAATAAGAAAATAAAAAATGCTTCAATCTACACTTAAAAATAATCTGAACTCATGAGTTCTTTCAAGAGGTTGATAGAATTTTTTATCCTGAATCCTTTGGAATTATCCAGAATCATTGCATTGCTCAAAGTAGCTAAGTTTTTAACAAGTGACTATTTTAATTTTACTGCTATTGTGTGTAATATTTTCCTAGTTCTTCTCATTTCACTTTGTTATCAGGTCATATAAGTTTCCCAAGGATTTTTTTTTTCTGAAATAATCTCTATCATTTCTCATCGTACAATAGTATTCCATACTAATCATATACTACAACTTGTTTAGCTATCCCCCACTTGAGGTGTCCTTTAATTTCCAATTCTTTCTGTCACAAAAAAAGAACTGCTATACATATTTTTTTGTACATATGGGTCCTGTCTATTGATTTTTTTGGATACAGATACAGTAGCAGTGCTGCTGGGGGGTCAAAGGGAATGCACAGTTTTATAGTTAATTAGATATAGACCTTAATTGTTCTCCAAAATGGCTGGGCCCCTTCCTGGCTTTATCATAAGTGCTTTAGTGTACCTAATGCTCAACATTCCCTCTAGCAATTGCTATTTTCCTTTTCTGTCATAGAAGCTAAGGTGTAAACTGGTACATCACATTGTATGTATTTAAATAGAAGTCAGATGATCAGATAGAGTATATGTTATACCAGATTCATTTTGGATAAGAGTTAGACTAGAGGAGAGTCAAGATCTTTTCCAATTCTGTGATTTTAGAATTTATTGTTTTATTTTTTAAAATTTATTTGTATAGTATTTTACTTTTCCCCAGTTACTTGTAAAAACAATTTTTAACATTCATTTTTAACATGTTGAGTTCCCAAATCTCTCCTTTCCTTCCCACATCCCCACCCCATTGAGAACGCAAGCAATCAGATATAGGTTATGCATGGGTAGTCATGCAAAACATTTCCAATACAGTCTTGTTGTGAAATAAACATAGACCAAAAAAAGCCCTCAGAAAAAATAAAGTATATAAAAAATATGCTTTGATGTGTATACGGCCACCATCAGACCTTTCTCTGGAGACGGGTAATATTTTTCATCATAAGTCCTTCACGGTTGTGTTGGATCATTGTACTTCTGAAAAAAGATAAATTCTTCATAGCTGATCATCTTAAAATATTGCTGTTACTTTGTTCAAAGAGCATTTCACTTTGCATCAACTCATGTATGTCTTCCTACGTTTTTCTAAGACCATCCTGCTCATCATTTCCTATAGAACATGATTATTCCCTCATAATCACATACTGCAGTTTGTTTAGCCATTTCCCAATTGATGATCATCCCTTTGATTTCCAATTCTTTGCCACCAGAAAAGAAGTACCATGAATATTTTAGTACATATAGGTCCTTTCCCTTTTCGGTTTTGCTTTTTTATCTTTTGGGGGGATACAGACTTAGTTGTGGTATTGCTGGGTAAAAGGGTATGTGTGGTTTTATAGCCCTTTGGGCATAGTTCTGAATCACTCTACAGAATTGCTGAATCATTTCACAACTTCACCAACAATGCATTAATGTTGCATTTTCTTTACATCCTCTCCACTATTTGCCATTTTCATTTTCTGTCCTTTTAGCCAATTTAAATAGTTTATGTAGTACTTCAGAATTGTTTTAACTTATATTTTTCCAATCAGTAGTGAGTTAGAGCATTTAAAAATATGGCTACAGAGAGCTTTGATAATTCATCTCAAAACTGTTTATATTTTTGATAAGTTTTCAGTTGGGTAATGGCACTTACTTTTACAAATTTGACTCTGTTCTCTATATATCTGAGAAAAGAAGCCTTTATCAAAGAAACTTGCTTCAATTTTTTTCACAGTTACTATTATTAACTCTATTTTCCTCCAATCTATCCCCCCAAATTCATTCTATTCTCTCTCTCCTTTCACCCTGTCTCTCTGCAAAAGTATTTTGCTTTTGAATATCTCCTTCCCCAATCTGCCCTCCCTTCTATTACTCTGCTTCTTTTATCCCTGATCCCTCCTATTTTCCTGTATGGTAAGATAGATTTCTATACCCAAATGAGTGTGTATGTTATTCCATCTTTGATTCAATTCTGATGAGATTAAGGTTCATTCAATCCCCCTCACCTCTTCCATCTTCCCCTCCACTGTAAAAGCTTTTTCTTGCCTCTTTTTTTGTGAGATAATTCACCCCATTCTACTTTTTCATTTCTGTTTCTCCAAATACATTACCCTCTAACCCCCTAATTTTATTTTTTTCAGTATCCACTCATATTCAATTCATACCTGTGCCCTCTGTCTATATATATATATATATATATATATATATATATATATATATATATTCCCTCTCTCTACTGTAATGAGAAAGTTTTTATGAGTTATAAGTATCATCTTCCCATGAAGACAAACAGTTTAACTGAATTACAACCCTTATGATTTTATTTTGCTGTTTACCTTTTTATTCTTCTTTTGAGTCTTTTATTTGAAAGTCAAATTTTCTATTCAGCTCTAGTCTTTACATCAAGAATGCTTGGCAGTCCACTATTTCACTGAATGTTCATTTTTCCTCTGAAGTATTATACTTGGTTTTGCTGGATAGGTGATTCTTCATTGTAATCCTCTCTCCTTTGGCCTATGATATTCCAAGGCCTCTGACCCTTTTTTTGTATAAACTGCTAAATCTTGTGTTATCCTGACTGCAACACTATGATATTTGAATTGTTACCTTCTGGCTGCTTGCAATATTTTCTACTTGACCTGGGAACTCCAGAATTTGTCTATAATATTCTTGGCAGTTTACATTTTGGCATCTCTTTTAGGAGGTGATTGTTGGATATTTTTTAGTTTCTATTTTATCCTCTGGTTCTAAGATATCACGGTAGTTTTCTTGATAATTTCTTGAAAGATCATGTTTAGATTCATTTTTTAATCATGGTTTTTCAGTTGTCCACTAATTTTAAAATTTTCTCTCCTGGATCTATTTTCCAGGTCACTTGTTTTCTCGGTGAGATCATTTACATCGTCTTCCTTTTCATTCTTTTTGTTTTGTTGTTTTTGTTGTTGTTGTTGTTTCTTGATTTCTCATGAAGTCATAAGTTTCCATTTGCTCCATTCTCATTCTTAATAAATTATTTTCTTCAATGAGCTTTTGTATCTCCTTTTCCATTTGGCCAATTTAACTTTATAAGACATTTTTCTCTTCATTGTTTTTTTGTATCTCTTTTACTATTTGTCGTAATCTGTTTTTTTAAGGTGTTATTTTCTTCAGTATTTGTGTGTGTGTGTCCTTTACCAAGCTGTTGACTCACTTTTTATGAGTTTCTTGCATCACTGTCATTTTCCTACCCAATTTTTCTTCTAATTCTTTTATTTGATTTTCAAAATTCTTTTTCAGCCCTTTCATGGCCTGAGACCAATTCATATTTTTCTTTGAGGTATTGGATGCAAGGATTTTGATTTTTCTATCTCCTTCTAAGTGTGTCTTTATGTTTCTTGTCACCACAGCAGCTTTCTTTGGCCAGATTTTTTCGTTCATTTGGTCATTTTCCCAGCCAATTTTTAGCCTTTTAACTCTTTGTTAAAGTAGGGCTCTGCTTCACAGGTGGAGGGTATACTGTCCCAAACTTCAGCGTTTGTGTGTGTGTATGTGTGCATGTATGTATGTGTGTGTATGTGTGTGTTTATGTAGCTGTTGTCAGAGATACTTCTTGAGACATTTAAGTTTTTAGTTCTTCCAAGGTGGTATGATCTAGGGAGAGGTGTGTTTACTACTCTCTTGGCCTGTAATTCCAGTCTATAAGCAACCACATGTACTCTTTTCTGCCCTTGAACTGTGAGGAGGGTCCAGGCTCCACTGAAGTCACCAGCTATTATGAGCTAGTGTTCCTCTCTGCCCTGGATCTGCCACTCAGGTCTTTGATGTGTATCTGAGTATGGACAAAGCAGCAAAATCCTTCCCCAGTACTGGGAAAGAGACCCCTATAATCTCCTTTAGACAATTTGTTCAATCCTCTTACCCTATATGGTCTGAGAGCTCCAGAAGAAACCACTGCCACTGCTGATTCAGGGGCTCCCAAGGCCTACTCCTGTTTGGCTGGATCTGAATCTGTGCAGCAACAGCCTGCATTGGACTGTGCTCCACTCCCCCCCCGATGCAATAGACTTTCCTGCTGACCTTCGAAGTTGTCTTTGGAGTCTGTAGGCTGGAAACTGCTACTTCTGTCACTGATTCAGTCACCCCCAGATTTGCTCCTGTTTTGCTGGGGCCAAGTCTGGCTGATGTCACCTGGGCTAGATTGTGCTCCTTTTTTCAGTTGGTACAATAGACCTTTCCTGTGGACCTTCCAAGTTGTCCTGGGCTGAAAAATTACTTCACTCCATCTTTTTTTGTGGATTCTACCATTTCAGAATTTGTTTAGAGTCATTATTTAAAGGGTTTTGGAGGGATTTGGAGTGGAGTTTAAGTGAGTTCCTGACTTTACTCAGCCATCTTGTACTCTGCCTCTAGAATTTACTGTTTTAAAAGCAATTTTATATCTATAGGTCAATTTTCCTTTCTAATTTTGCATACTCTATCTGGCCCCTTTCCCTTTTTTTCTTCTGTAGACTTCAAAAGAAGATAAATGTGATCTGCCACATCATTTATATTTTCTGACACATGTAATATTTTGTAATTGGTATTTTATTTTTCCAATTATATGTAAAGATAGTTTTCAACATTCAGTTTTTTATAAGATATTGAGTTCAACATTTTTCTCCCTCCATTCCTTTCCTCTCTTTTCTCCAAGACAGAAAACCATCTGATTTTGGTTATGCATATGCAATCATATTAAATATATTTCCACAATTGTCATGTTGTAAAAGAAGAAACAGAACATAAGGGAAAACCATGAGAAAAAGTGAAAATAGTATGCTTTGATCCACATTCAGACTCCATACTTCTTTCTCTGTATGTGGAAAACATTATCAGTCATTAGTCCTGTGAAATTCCTTGGATCATTTTATTGCTGAGAGGAGCTAAGTTTATCATGGTTGATAGTTGCAAAATGTTGTTGTTATTTTGACACATACAATTTTATATCATGATACTTTCTTTTATATTCTTCCTTCTTGCTTCTTGTTTCCTCTATTTTCTTATGTGCCGTTAGACATTAAAAACCATTCTCTTCTTGGAACATAATCTCTTCTTCAATCTCCCTGATACGTGATACTTTCTTTCACTCCCTTACTCTACTTCTCTAGCATGCTAGACTTTGGTTAGAAAGGACCTTAGAGATCATTTCATCTATCATCTGCATCAATTTGCTTTTTTTCAGTCTTAACCCTTCTTAACCTTCTTGCTTCATTTTCCACTGTTGGCCACCTTCTCCTTCTGGATTTTTCCTCTACTTTGGACTTTCCTGATACTCACTCTTCCCAGCTTCTCCTCTAACTATCTGGCCATTCTTCAATCTCTAATGCTAATTCATTATCCATACTATTTCCACTATCATTCTCCCTATATCTGATTGTTCCCCAAGTTCTGCCCTGGTCCTTCTTTTCTCTCTATATGCTGTTGAATGACTTTGTCAGTTCATTTTCATTTAATTATCATCTCTATGCCCATGAGTAATCTATATTTATATCCTGCTACAGACTCTCCTCTGTGGTTCAGTCTTTCATCATTAATTACCCATTGATCATTGCAAAGTAGATATCCAGGATATATGTCAAGCTCAATATATCCAAGACATAACTCATTTCTTTCCTTTCAAACATTTCCTTTCAAAAATTCTTCTAAATTTCCCTATTTTCTTCTAAAGGCATCACTCTTCTGCCAGTATCTTAAGAGTCATAACCTTAGCACTTCTCCAGAGTTTTCATGCTGATTTACCCCACACATCCAATGAGTTGCCAAATCTGGCCCTTTTTCCCTCCATAATATCTTTCATACTACTCTTCTGTCCACTCACACAACTACCAGCTTAGTTCAGGTCCTCATCACCTATTGCTGAATTAACTTCAGTGTCCTTCTAACAATTTCCCTACCTTAAGTCTCTTACCACACCAAATCGTCTTACTGCTCTCAAAGTGAATTTAACCAAAAGAAAACCTGACCATGTCATTTACTTCTGACTCAATAAATTCCAGACTTTTATGTGCATCTGGTGGAAAAAAGAAAAGCTTTTCCTTGACTTAAAAACTTTTCACAATCTGATTCTAGCGTATCTGTCCAGCCTAATTGTACATTAGTCCTTATCTTGCCCTCTATTATCCAGTCAAACTAGCCTTCTCTCTTCCTTACATAGGGCAAAATATCACTGTGCTTTTGAACTGACCATCTCCCAAGAGTTAAATGCACTTCCTGTTCACTTTTGCCTTATTAAATACATCATTTTCTTTAAGACTTCTGAAGCATCATCGTTTAAATGAACCCTTTCCTTATCTCTCCAATTGCTATTGTCCTCTCTCCCAAATTACCTTGTAGTTTAATATTTTGTCCTTATTTTAGTCTTCTTTTAAAAACATTTATACATATATATGTATGTATAGATACATACACACACATATATATAGGCGTGTGTGTGTGTGTACATATGTGTATATCCTTGTTGTTACCCTCTTAGAATAAAAGTACCTTGTGGATAGTTATTATTTCATTCATTGTATTTGTATTCCTAGGACCTAAAACTATGTCTATCACATTGTGGGTGATTAGTACTATTATACTAATTAATTAATTTCTGAACATATTGCTCCATATCCCCAATTCATTCAATAAACAAACGAAATAGATAGGGAAAATATTAATACTAACAAAATGACCAATTGAATCTGACGTGTGAAACGTTCTATACTCATTTTTTTCCTCATATCTGCAAAGAAGAGTAGCATTTTCTCATTTCTTCTCTGGGGGCAAGCTTGGTCATTATTATTTTTTCCCTTTCCATTTTGATTGCTGTAGTCATTATGTATATTTTTTCTTGATTCTTCTTATTTCACTCTACATTTTTTCACACGGTTCTCCTCGGGCTTCTCTAAATTATTAATATTAATCAACATTCATATTCATCATTACTTAACAATATACTATTATATGATTACATTTATATAACCCACTTTCTTTACTCATTTTCTATTCAACACAATAGCTGTTATAGATGAAGATATTGAGACAAAGAAAAATTTTAGTGAGTTGGCCAAGGTTCCATAGGTAGCAAGTGGAAGAGCTAGGATTCAAATCTTCATTTTTTTTCCTCTGAGAGTGTGTATGAGTTCTCCTATACCACAATCTCTCCAAGCATATGGTATGCATAGGGCCAGGGCTCAGTGAAATTATAAAGGGGATAGATTCTTCATAGCATATTTTAAACTATTTTTTAGAATTTTATTATTAAGCCTTCTTCCCCATGATTATGTAGGGGCCTCAGTGAAGGGACTAACTCAGACTTTTTACAAAAATTTTAATTTAACAAAAATTAAAGGTGGTTATTTTTTCTCCCTCTCCCTCTATCCTTCATCCCCAATTGGGAAAAAATAATAAAAAGTAAACCTTGTAACAAATATGTACTGTAAAATAAAACAAATTCCTACTTTTTTGACATTGTCAAAAATGCATGTGACATTTTGTATCTTGAGTCTATCATGTCTCTGACAGAAGGTGGAGTAGATTTTTTAAAATTCAGTTTTGATTTGTTTTATTATTTTTCCATTGGCCCTCTTGAATCATACCTGCTCATTGCAATGATCAGAATACTTACGTATTTCAAGATTTTATTTCTCCACAAGTTATCCAAGGTTTCACTGAAACTGTTCCTCTGATCATTTTTCATTAAACCATAGCATTTCATTACATTCATAGAACATTCTTTGTTCAGCCATTCCCCAGTAGCAGGGCAATATTTTAGTTTCCAGGTTTTCAGCGAAAGGAAGTAATTGTTTATATTATAAATGTTTTTGTTCATATATGCGCTTCTCTTTCATTGATCTTTTTTAGAGTATAGGCCTAGCACCAGTCTTATACAATTCAGTAACTTTGGGAGCTTAGCTCTTTTCTGCTTGAGAAATGATCTGCCCTTTGAAACTATCTTGCCACTATAAATCTAACATATAATAACATCTTATTATAACACCAATGTGATGATATTCACAGCATCCATAGCAGCTATGAATATGCTGGTATAGATGTGAATCACAAAATGTTACAGGCTATCCACATGAGGTACAGAACCAAAGTGTTTATTCATATACCAGAAAGCTGAATCCCAAAACCAGAAAGTCAAATTCATTATAGTCACCATGAAGTTGGTACACATAACCAATTCAGTGAACACCAACATTCTCAAGCCTTCTCAAAACTTCCCTCTGTCAGGCCTTCAAAACAAAACAGGCTCCCTTAAGCAAGAATGCCCCTCTGTCACTCACGCTAGCTGCTCAGCCTCCATGCTGCTTGCTCCCTGCAGTTCTGGCTCTCTCTCAGCTTGCGCTCAGTTTTTTATTCTGCTCATTAGCTCCTCCCTGTTCTGCCCCTTCCTGTTGCATCAGAAAGTTCCTCCCAAGGTGGGTTTCACAAGTTCTGTTTCCTAACAAAGACTTGATATAATCAAGGGCAAGGCTCAAGTGAAACAAGGTGTTAAGTACTTGTTTGCTTACCATTACAAGGAGCAGGGAATATCCCATTTCCTGCTCTGTCTCCTCCTAAGTGTATACATTTGTCATACTAATATTTAAATGATTATCAAAGGGCTAAAAGGATAAGATATTTCTCTATAAGCAAGTTAATTCTAGAAACCAATCAAGCAAACACAAATTACCTTCCCCAGGGAATTATAGGAAACCAGTTGGGGAAAAGCAAGTAGACATTGTGGGATGTTGGGAGTGTTTTTTACTTCCATGCCATCACCATGTAGACATGTAATGTTTACACTATTCAGAATTGCATGTATAAACATATGGTTATATGTGAATGCATCTGCATATGTGTTGTATACACATATGCATATACATACATTTTATATAAGCATATATGTGTATATATATATATATATATCTTACATATGCAACTAAGTTTAGGCAGATCAGGCAGCTGCCTACATAATATGCTCTGAAGGTAAGTAGGATCATATATACGGTTTCAGAATGTTTACATATAGGGAAATGATGAGTTTGTATGATAGTCGGGCATTTGCAAAAACTCAAATCAGTGTCTACAAGCACATGAAATAACAATCTGAAGATAGAATGGCCTACTTCAGGAGGTAGTGGATTCTCTCTCTAAAGCAATTAGGATAATCACGTACTTTTATACATGTGGTATCATTGAGTAGAACGATGTCCTCAAGGGTAGGGACTGTTTCATTTTTTTTCTTTTTGTATCTCCCCTACCTACCACAATACCTAGTACAGAGTGGGTACTTCATAAAGGCTTGTTGATTGACTGATTGAAGGAATGTTATTAAATAAGAGATTCCTTAAAGCTTTGAGATTTTGTAGGTTTTTATGAGGACACACAAAAACTAACAGACACTCATTAAGCTTCTACTATATACCAGGAACAAAAATGATATTGTTTCTATGCTTACCAGTTTACATTAAACTGGGAAGGATACCACATATTACAAGTGAATAAAAACAGTCTATTCAAATTAATTTCAAGAGGGAGATAGGGCTAGGAAATGTGGTGATTAGAAAAAGACTCCGAGAATGATGCTGTCCCTGTACATTTACTCTGTGATTTTGGTCAATTTGTTTAAATTCTAAATTTCTTTATACAATGAAGGAGTTTGACAGATGATTAATGATCCTCTAAGGTTCCTTCCAGCTCTGAATCCTGGGCTGAGAGAAAGCAGCTTTTTAAAATAAATTTGATTTAACAACAATTCTATAACATGTGTTTCTTTGCAACTCACTAAATATTTAATTTCTTTCTAACCGTCAGAAGACCTTGACAAGTTCATCATGCAGAGCACTGTCAAAGAACCTCATGAGCAATATGTCCCTTGCCTTTTTCACAAACACCAAGGTTCTTATGCATGCTATGCCATGGTTCATCTTTCAGAGTGTGGCACGTGTTCCCACTGACATTTAAAAGGTGAATGGAAATGCAGATACCCCAAAATGACAGGGAAAAGAAAGTGAGACATGACAAGGAGACAAAACAGGGACAGATGTTTCAAATGTTAAAAATCTTAGTCTCAATTTTAGGAAAGATTCCTCTTCCTCTGAAAAATAACTATAAGAAGGTAGAGAGATAAAAGCAATTAAAGTAAAATGAGAAATCCTCATGATATTATCTTTTTTTCTATATTTGTGTATGTTATGCAAGTCTATCTATCTATCTATCTATCTATCTATCTATCTATCTATCTATCTATCTATATTTTTAAGTCCATTTATTAATTTGCTCATTTATTTGCTTTTTTGTTTGTTTGTTTTGAGGCTAGGTCTCCTTATCTCATCCAAACTAGAAGTGTACTAGTTACTAATGGACTGAATCCCTCTGTTGTTATTTACAGGAACTTTGATTTTTCCATTTCTGACCTGGGTGTTTGTCCCTCTTTGGGCAGCCCGGTGTTCTTGTGTTCCTGGAGGCTCTTCTTATTGGTGCCTGACTTAATGGAGATACCTGTTTGACTTTAAACCCACTGCAGCTCAGTACCCCAGAGCTCAAGAGTTACACCAGCCTCAATTTCCACATTTCAAGCTTTACATATGTGCAACACCACTTTTAGGATCTTCATAATGCTATTTTTTCCTGACATTAAAAATGTTGGGAAAATTGGTGAGGTCTGCTTTATAATTGACTCAAAAATATCCTCTCCTGTTCCATTCAAAATGTATTCATTATCTTCTATTTTTGTTACCTCTTATGGTAAAATTATGTAATTTTGAAGCAGGGATTTATGCTATAGATCAATTAAGAAAACTGCTTCAGGTTTCTAGAGGAAGGCTTTTACTCTTTTCACAATATGGCCCTAGCCTCCTCAACATATAAAATGATTTCCCCTCTCCCCCAAATAGGCACACTAATGCTCTCTTGTTGGAGCTGTGAACTGGCCCAAATCCTCTAGAAAATAATTTGGAACTTTGTCCAAAGGGCTATAAAATTGTGCACACCTTTGACCAATTAATTCCCTACTAGATATATATGCCAAGGAGTTCATAGAGAAAGCAAATGGATCCATATGTACAAAAATATGCATAGCGGTTCTTTTTGTGGTGGCAAAGAATAGGAGACCAAGGAGATGCCCATCAATTGGGGAATAACTGAAGAAGTTGTGGTATATGCTTGGGAAGGTATAGTATTAGACTCTCAGAAATGAGGAAAGGGGTGGTTTCGGAAAAACCTAGGCAGACTTGTAAGAACTGAAACAAGTTCATACAAGTTCTGTGAGCAGAACCAGAAGGACTCTGTGCATAGTAGCACCAATAGTGTAATGATAATCAACCATGAAAGACAGCAACTCTGATCACTAGAATGATATGTGTCAGTTTGAAGATGGAGTCATGATGGAAAATGCTACTAATATACAAATAGAGAAATGATAGACTCTAAGTACATATCAAAGTATATACTTTCTATTTTTTCCTCGCTTTTTTAATAACATGTTTAATGTGGAAATGTGTTTTGCATAACAATGTATAAAATGTGTATCCTATATCTTGCTTTCTCAGTGGATGGAGGAGGAGTTGGAGGGAGGGATAGAATATTGAACTCTAATTTTTTTAAAGTGACTTCCCCAAGATCACATGGTTAGTTAGTAAACGCAACACAAGTAAGCAGGTCAAGGACTTTTTTTCTTTTATACATTTGTTTCCCCAGGTGAAGAAGTAATAGTCACATTGCTAATGATTTGTGTTATTGGGTCTTCTTCCTGGCTAGAGAAAGCTGAGACAGTAAATAACCAGCTAGTAGAGAAGAAAGAATAAAAAACTGGCAACCAGAAGCTATATGACTTTCAGTCTTCCTCTGGCTCTTGATATCTAGGAGACCAGATGCAAGTCACTTACCCTCCTTGAGTCTCTGTTTGGATAGATTGGGGATCTGCAGTCACAAAGATCTAGGTTCAAATTTTGCCATAGATATCGAGTGAGTAACACTGCAGAAGTCATTTAAGCTGTCTGCTTCCGTTTCCTTATCTGTTAAAAAAAAGAATTATAATAGTACCTAGCTTCTAGAGATGTTGGGAACATAAAGGACATATTGGTAAAGTGTTAGACAAACATTAAGGTGCTTCATAAATGCTAATGCTAATAATAATAATAATGAATACTTGTATTACCTACCTCATGGATATACATAAAAGAAATGCATAAAATGAAATTGTGTAAATGTGTTACTTGCCTCATAACGTTATGTGGAAGGTCAAATAAAATAATTAAATACCACCCACACACAAATACACACACACACACACATACACACACACCTACCCCACACAATTGCTAACCAGGTGGTCAAGTAATCAGTAAGCATTTATTATGTGCCTGTATGTGCTGGACATTGTGCTAAGTGATGGAGATAGAAAATAATGCAAAAGAGAGTCCCTGTTCTCAGGGAGTTTGCATTCTGATGGTGGTAGAGGAAAACAATATGAAAAACAACTAGGTACAAATTTTATATATATATATATATATATATATATATATGTATATGTATGTATATGTATGTATATATATATATATGTATGTATGTATACACACATATATTAGATATAATTAGATATAATCAATAGGAAGAAGGCAGTAGCATTAAATGAGATGAACAAAAGCTGCTATTAGTAAATGAGATTTTAGTTCAGACATGAAGGAAGCCATCTAAGCCAGGAGGATGAGATTATTGTATACAGTTTGGAAAATACATTATTGACTAGAAAATAATGAAATTGAAAATGAAAATATAGATTCATCTCACTTTACATATTAATGTTCTACTTAAAGTTTTGTGTAATTTTTGTAAAGAAAATATTTTAAATGTATTGACAGCTTGTTCCCTTATGTATATCACTACATGTTAGGAAATATGTATTCCTGCTTTTCTTAAAATTGAGCCATCCATGGGTTTAATAATATTTATAAATGTTTACCTTATTTTTACAATGCCAATCAGGGATTTAGCTGGAAATTCTAGTACCTAGGGGAAATTCATTTGAGTGGCTAAAAGGGTTGAGGTTATGGGGAAGATAGAGATCTGGGGAAAACACAGGGGCCACTAAAATCCCCACTTACACCAATATTTGTCCCAGAAGTCCTATGTAGCATGCATCTTAAAATGACCTTTCTTGCTCCTAAATCTTTTACCCCTGGGAAAAAATTCTTGAAGTCTTGTGCTATCCAGCCTCTGATGTTAAATAATATCTCCCATTTATGATCATTTATAAATTGAAAAAAAATTAAGATGATTTCATATATAATTTTCCTTATAGTTTCTATGAGTTCTTAGTACTACCTTCCTTTCAAACACTGAAGCCCAAAACATCAATCACCTTTTATTCTTTGCATTCTTCCTCAACCCTATCCTCTAATCAGTTGTCAAATCTTGCTTTTTCTCCATATGTAGCATCCCTTAAGTCTATTCAGCTCCTTTTCTTTTTTTAAAATTTATTTATTTTTAGTTTTCAACATAAATTTCCACAAGATTTTGAGTTACAATTTTTCTCCCCATCTTTCCCCTACCCCCACCTCAAAATAGCTATCCTATTAAATATCTCCTCCCCTACTCTTTTTTCTCTTATATCCTCTCCCATCAACCCCCTAAGTTTCTAGTAGGGCAAGATACATTTCTATACCCCAGTGCCTGTGTATCTTATTTCCCAGCTGCATGTAAAAAAAAAAAACATTTTTAAAAAACATTTGTTTTTGAAACTTTGATTTCCAGATTTCCTCCTCTTCTTCCCCCCTCACCTGCCCCCACTAGGAAGATAAGCAATTCAATAGAGTTTGTACATGTGTAGTTACCCAAATCATTTCCATAGCATTTATATTGTGAAAGACTAACTGTATTTCCCTCCATCCTATCCCACACCCCACTTATGCTATTTTCTCATTTGACCCTATACCTTTTCAAAAATGTTTGCTTCTAACTACCCTCTCCTCCAATCAGCCCTCCCTTCCATCATCCCCCCTCTTATTCCCTTCCCCCTACTTTCCTATAGGGTAAGATACTCAATTGAATGTGTATGTTATTCCCTCCTTAACCCAAATTCAGTGAAAATAAGGTTGAACCATTCCCTTTCATCTTCTTGTTCTTCACCTCCATTGTAACAGCTTTTTCTTGCCTCTTTTATATGAGATAATTTGCCCCATTCTATCTCTCCTTTATCCTTCTCTCAACTATTAATTTTATTTTTTAAGTACCATCCCTTCCTATTTACATATACCCTCCTATACATATATACATACATACATACATATACATACACATAAACTCATGTTTACATATACATATGCATACATACATATACACATACATATACACATATATTCCCTTCAACTATTCTTATACTGAGAAAAATCTTATGAGTTACATTTACTATTTTTCCATGTAGGAATGTAAATAGTTCAATTTTTCATAAGTTTCTTTGATTTCATTTTCCTGTTTACCTTCTCATGCTTATTTTGCTTCTTGTATTTGAATGTCAAATTTTCTGCTCAGTTCTGTTTTTCCTCAAGAATGCTGGAAAATCCTCCATTTCATTGAATGACCATATTTTCCCTGAAACATTATACTATGTTTTTCTGGGTAGGTGATTCTTGGTTTTAATCCTAGCTTCTTTGACCTCCAGAATATCATATTCCAAGCCCTTTAATCAGTTAATGTAGATGCTGATAGGTCTTGTATTATCCTGATTGTGTTTCCACAATACTCAAATTGTTTCCTTCTGACTGCTTGCAGTGTTTTCTCCTTGACCTGTTAACTCTGAAACTTGGCTATAATATTCTAAGGAGTTTCCTTTTTCCAGAGGCTATCAGTAAATTCTTTCAATTTCTATTTTGTTCTCTGCTTCCAGAATATCAGGGCAATTTTCCTTGAGAATTTCTTGAAGGATAATTTCTAAACTCTTTTTCGATTATGGCTTTCAGGTAGTCCAGTAATTTTTAAATTATCTCTCCTGGATCTATTTTCCAGATCAGTGGTTTTTCCAATGAGATATTTCACATTGCCTTCTACTTTTTATTAGTTTGGATCTGCTTTATAGTTTCTTGATTCCCCATAAAGTCATTAGCTTCCAATTACTCCAGTCTGATTTTGAAAGAGTTATTCTCTTTAGTGAGTTTTTGAAATTCCTTCTCCATCTGACAAATTTGGCTTTTTAAGGTTTTCTTCTCATTGGCTTTTTGAGCCTCTTTTGCCATTTGGGTTAGTCTATTTTTAAGATGTTATTTTCTTCTTCATTATTTTTTGGGTCTCCTTTAGCAGGCTGTTGACTTGCTTTTCATGATTTTCTTTCATCATTCTTATTTCTTTTCCCAATTTTTCCTCCACTTCTCTGACCTGATTTTCAAATTCCTTCTTGAGATCCTCCATGGCCTTTAATCAGTTCATATTTTTCTTGGAGGTTTTTGATGTGGGAGTTCTGACATCACTGTCTTCCTTCCATTCTATGTCTTGATCCTTTTCAAAAAGTCAATTACTTAACTTTTGAGCTCTTTGCCACAGTAGAACTCTGCTTTCAGAATGGAGAGAGATTTGTCTCAAATTGCTAGGGTTTTAACAGCTGCCAAAACTAATAGGAGGATGATCTCTCTACAGCTTTCACAAGCTCTGGCTCACTGGTCACACACTCCAGGACTACCACCCAAAATTGCTATCCAGATGAGAGATTACCCTCTGAATGGTGGCTTTGTCCCCCTACAATCTGAAGGCCAGGATCTCCTAAGGGAGCCATCCTGCAGTAGCTGCACAGCCACCATGCCTCCACCACTTCTCACCCTGGGGACAGGTTCCTGATCATGCTCTTACCCCTCCTTTCCAACAGAGTTCCACACTGACCTTTCATTTAGTCTTTGGTGTTTATGGGTTGAGAAGTCTGGAAAATGCCACAGTTGCTGGTGGTTGCCTCTCCTGAGATCTGCAGTCTGCTCTGGCCACTGTTAGTCAAGGCCACCCTCGGACTGGAAGCACACAGCTCCTATAGGACTGTGCTCAGCATCCAGTGTGCTCTGATAGACATTTCCTGTTGGCCTACCAACCTGCCTTCAGCAAGAGGTTTGTTTCTCTGTGTCACTTTGTGGGTTCTGTAGCTTTAAAGTTTGTTTAGAGTCATATTTTTTACATGTATTGGAAGAGGTGGGAGCCAAAGCCCACGCCAGGTTTGTGCTTCTACTCTGCCATCTTGGCTCTGCCCCTCAGCTCAATACCACTGATACTTCCCTAGTTAAAGGTCTTTGTTACTTCTCAAGCTGATCCATTATATTGCAATTCTAAGTGTTTTTTTTTTTTGTTCCCAAATTTTCCTACCCATCTTCTTATTCCATTCTTTACACAATTGCAAAAATCATCTTCTTAATATGTGGGTAAGGCTATACGACCCCCTTAATAAAAAGAAAATTAATAGCAGCAACAAAAACAAAACTTCATCCAGTCATCCACATGAAAACTTTTGATTCACCAGCTTCTTAGAATTTGAGATTCTCCACAATCTATTTCTAAACTACTTTTCTAACTTTATTTTACCATACAAAGTATTCATTCCTTAATAGATGTTTAATAAATGCTCCTCTGAACTTGATACTTGTTTTTACATATTCTCTGTCAGAGGTATCTGCTCTGCAAACAGCAGACCAGAAGCAGCCTGTAAAAATTCATATTGTGGACTGCACCAGATTGAAATGTGGATGGGAAATGATAATAAAATAAAAATACAATATAACATATTAATTTGTGCTTTTCAAAGGCAACACTTCATTATCAGGGAATCTGTTCATATTTGAGTCTTATACCACTGATCTATAATATAGTCAAATTGGGGTAGCCTTCAATCATAGGGCTGTAGACATACAGGTAAATGGGGCTAATAATGGTCTTCATTTTACAAATAAGGAAACTGAGAATCAGAGAGATTAACCTTGCTGTTCAGGATCATATAGCTAGTAAATCTGAGGTGGGATTCACCACAATGCCTTACACAATAAATTATAGTTGAGTTTAATTTCACTTTCATGAATGTCTCAAAGTAAAATCTCAGATAGCACCATAGGTCTAATTGAGCACAAGTGATATTCAACAAAGACCTGGAAAGGTGTCACATACAGTTATGGAATTTTCATGACTTACATTTTCTTCTGTCAAAAAAAAAAAGGAATTCAACAAAATTTGTGTTCCACTCTATCAGAGAAGAAGTTAAAAGGAACTTCAAGGGTCAACTCTACTTCCCTTCCCCGAGTTCCCATAGTCTAACCTATCTTTTGGGACATTACTCTAAAAGATCTGTTACCTAATTTTTTCTGCAAGAACTTAATAGTGACTTTTAGCTCTGACTCTTTAGTGGAAAGACTCTTACTAGGCCCCTATTCACCAGAAATACTTGTCACTTACAACTCATCAGATTAGATGTTTCAAGAGAAATAAAAGTCCAGCTTCTTACATTGTAGGGATCAGGAGCATGTAAGTGTGTATTTGAGCCTTGGTGGGTTTAAATCAGGCACACTATTTTATGTCTTTGGAACAGAAGCAACTACATTGGTAATATTTCAATAAAAATCCATTCTCTCAGACAAAGAGAGTAATTGAGAAAATGAATAGGAAAGCAGGTTTACATTCCTTTCCACTTTACTTTTTCAAAGCCTGTCCTATTCAGTTACTTCTTTTCTTCACCAAAGAAAAAAAGAAATAATAGACTCTCTGAGTGCTTGGAGACAGAAAAAAAAAAGAAATACATTGAAAAGAAGGACATCATTATTTTGTAAGACAGTTGATTTTAGGGAACATTGAATTGTGAATTAATATCATTTGTTCAAATAATGAAGACTTCAGAGTCAAAGGAAAATCACAAATCATCATAGCAATATTCAGAATAGTCAGAAATCTTTCTTATTCCTTGCCACTTATACATGGGTCATAATTTCATTGCTATCACTTTTCAAAAGTCTTTTTCAATCTATTCATACCAGAAGATAATCTTTAGTCCTAATTATATCTCTGTATTTGTTGCATCTTCTTTTCCCAGAATTTTCTCTCTTTTGCTATCCACATTCTGCACAGAATTATCTCGTTTGATACTGCTCAGAGCAAGCCCCACCAATTCTTTTCCAAAAGTTTCAGCAGAATTAATATGTAAAAATATTAATTTATACAAAATATAAGTTAAATGATGTCTCTCTTTCAGAAGAAATCCTTACCAAAGTTTGCAACAGCGTTTTTTTAAATAGCTAACCTTCCTCTTGCAATTAAAATGTAGTTTTAATTGTGGCTCACAACTGTCTGGATTTCTTGAGCTTGGGAGTTTTTATTTTAGTGCGCTAGGCCAATCAAGTGCCATGTTAAGTCCAGCAGCAATATTGTGAGCCTCCCTGAAGGGGAGCAACCAACAGACTACCTAAAGAGGAACACACTCACATAGTCTGGAAATGAAGCAGATCAAAGCTCCTATACTGATCTGTTTCTACTTATAAAACTTTGATTAGATTTTTCAGATTGGGTTAAAAATGCATGTAATGAAAATTTTTATCAACAAACAAAAATTTCAAGATATTTTGGAAGAAAAATCAAAATAGCTCCAAATTTGATGTATATATGCTTTGAAGATGAAAGAGTCAAACTTTTATAGTCAGTAATACAGTCAATTAGTCAGTCAGATAAGCTTTTACTAAGTGTCAAGCATTGTACTAAGCAACTGGGATACAATGAAAGACAAAAGCAGTCCTTGCCAATAAGAAACTCAAAATTTGGATAATTGGCTTTGGATTTAATCAAACAAGGCAAGTTCTAGGAGTACAAAGAACATTTTTCAGTTGTAAAAGGTATAAGTCTAAAAGGTATTAGTGGGAAAGAAAAGGGCCATTTCCACTCTGTTTCTACTTAGAAAACTTTGATCAGATTCCTCAGATTGGGTTGAAAATGTGAAAAGTGATAAACATTTAAACATGCCTTTTTAGGTTACATTATGGAGTGTTAGTGTCAAAATCAAATAAGGATAACAGTGTTGAAAAGCACTCAATATGCCATCTAAATACAGATCTGTTAGTGTAGAAAGCTTTTACCGAGAATCTGAAATTATTGATTAGAATAATTAAAGAATCTCTCTCTGTCTCTCTGTCTTTCTCTGTCTCTCTCCCTCTCTTCCTCCCCTCTCTCCTTTCTCTGTATCTTTTCCTTCTCTGTCCCACTGTTTCTTTCTCCCTCTCTCTGTTACTGTCTCTCTGTCTTCTGGTTGAAGATTTCATCACTAGCACTTATGGAAGAATTTGGTTTGCCTTGAACTCTTTGAGCTGTGACTTTGTTCACTTTTCTAAGCAGGAAAACAGGGAAGATAATTATGTAGTGAAGCTGTACTTGGAAAATTGTATGACTAATCTCATTGAAGGCTCATTCAGTTGAGCAATCCTGTAGCCCTAGAGCCACCCACAGATGTCATACACATTTTCTGCCATCAACACAAGCTGCTTTGCCAATATTAACTTTTGGGTCTCTCAGAAAATTAGTTGGAGGTAAAATCAATAGTAGTTTCCCCCCAGGGTTTATCACTCATCACTCCTCTGAAAATAAAATAAATTCCCTCATTTTATTTAGGAATCTATTCTCTTCATTTTTTTGTGAATGATGTGTTCTCAGCAACACATTACAGTGTAAATAATATTACAGAATTACATACATAGTTTATACATTCATGCATGCATGTATATGCATACATAATCCTAATAAATGTTATATAAAGCAATGGGAACATCAAGATACTTAAGTGTCTCTATCAGGGAAAATCACACCTATGTGAACTGCAATAGCATCTGTGGACTCCAAAGAGCTGAGACAATTTGATGGCAGGCAGTTGATTACAATGAGCAAATCATCACTTCAAAATAATGAATTGAACACCTTCTGGAAGGCATAGTGAATAATGGAGGACAAACCAGCCTGGAGATTGTTGGTAATGAGGAGGTGAGGCAGAGTTACTGAGTCAAGCCAACTATTGCTTGATTTCACAGTCATTATCTAGGTACCAAAATCCCTATTAAACACTTTATTAAAAAATAAGCAGAGGTTGAATTTTCACCTGAATACCCCCTTCTCCAACCCTGACTCCTATAAAAAAATTACCTGCCCTTTTGACACAGAGAATTAAAAAAAAACCCTCTAGTTAGTAGTGTTGGATCTGATTTGAACGTGGCAAGAAATACTATTTTTGCTAATCCTCAAAATTCTAATTTCTCTCAGAACTTTGTCAAGGGTTCCCATTTTCTATACTTTTCCCCCTCATTATTTGTTCCCTCAACTATTTCTATAGAGAGGGTCAAAGGAAGCCCCAGAACTTGGAGATCTGAACCAAATTTTCCTTTTGAAGTTGAATGAATCAGTGAATGAAAAGTACTTATGAACTTATATCATGCTATTCCCTGGGATTCAAATACAAAAATAAAAACAATCCCTGCCATTAAGGAACTTGCATTCTAATAGAAGGCTGTAACATATATAGATTATTGGTATTAAGGAACTGATGTTTTGCTTCAGAATATCATAGAGAAAATGATGAGGCACAGAAGAAGGCATAAACATATCCTTTCTAGGAGTAATGAGAGATGTTTTGATTATTGCCTGAGAATTAGAAAGCAGAACATGGGGGGCAAAGGGTATATCCTTGGTGTCATGAAGCTATATAGGAGAATGCTAGAAATTGAAGTGAAACATGGTTGGAACTAGATCTGAAAGTAGAGAAATCTATAATTCATCTTCAATTTTTAAAGGCATGCATATTTTAAAAAATACTCAGATTTCTCAATTACATTTGTCAGAGTAAGTTTAACTAAGAACTTAAGGAGTGTTGCCTAAACCAGGAGATAAGTTTTGTTGATGTTAGGTGTAGTTTTTCAATACTCATCTTAGGTGTAGTTCAAATTGGACACAGAAGCAATGGCAAAATTCCCCGTATCTTGATCTATGGTATAGAGATGTCAGAGTGTAATACTATATACTTTGGAGGCATAGTCATAGAACTATGAAATCTTGTCACTGGAGGTCATCTATTATGCTTCCTCCCATGAAATTTAGAATTCTTTTTTTCAATATACCAGGCAGGTATTCATCTATCTGCCATTTAAACGTTTTTCAGGGATAAGGAGCTCACTTTCTCTCTTGGCAGTCCATTGCATCTGAGGATAAAGCCCTTCTCTATACAAGGTTAAATCTGATTCCTGATAACTTTACAATTAGTTTTCTAAGGTACTATTTCTCACATTTTAGCTTTTTAAATATTTAATGACTGTAAGGGCCCCTTAGAGCTACCTAGATGTCTGACCTCGGTCAGTGTGCCTTTGCTGACAAGGAAAACCTGAGATGGGTAAGAGGCCTGTCCGGGCCAGCCAGACTTAGGGATTCCAGGGGCCCCAGAGTATCTACCATAGCCCCTACCATAGCCACCCCAACGGCCCTGCAGGTGCTCCCAGTTGCCCCAAAGACTCTTTGGAGTTAGAACTCCGGATATGGACGGAATAGTCCGACACACCTCAGTGGAATGGCCACGTGTCTTTATTGTCTTACAGATCTCCTCTTGCTGTTGCTCCCCAAGCCTTATTCACCTGCCCCTTTTATTCCCTTTCCATCTGCCTTTTTGTCAGGTGTCCCGGCAACAGGTCCTGATAGGCGGGGAGTGCTTCTCCATTGATGGTGCCTACTCAATGCCCCCGTGTTTGACGTGCAGTCATTGAGGCAGAATACACACCTGGATGCCTCTTACCCACCTCAGGTTTTTCTTGTCAGCAAGGGCACACTGACTGAGGTCAGACATCTAGGTAGCTCTAAGGGGCCCTTACAGTCTACTTCTAAACATGTTCTGGATTGTCAATTTACCTTTTTCATGTCTTTCTCTTAGAAGGGAATTCAGTAATCCCAATGCAATCTAGGAAATGAAGAGCAGAGTAGGACTATTATCAGTTTACTATAAATGTTATACTTTGTTTAAAAAAATAATTATAGGATATCCACTATGTGCAAGGGAATGAGGTAGGTACTGTTCATAATTGAACTTGTGGAACCTGACTACTCATGGAATTCCTTTGCTATCTCAGTGTAGGTTGTCTGGGATCAAGTCTTGCTGGGCTAGTCTAATGTGGATAATTATCACCATCATATTATTCTTACATATATATCATATGTGCATATGATATATATATTATGTAGTTACTTTTCTTGTTTGGAGGTAAGAATTAATAGACAGGTAAATAAGTGAAATGTTGTTAGAACACATAAGGAACTCATGCTTCTTGCTGGTCATCATCACTTCTTTTTGTGCCTGCCCATAAATCATGAGTCCTTTTTAGAATTCTCCTGGAGATCCAAGTCAAATTCATTATGTTGTAGCTTTGAGAATCTATGATTTTCTTCCCTCTCTGTGAAAATCAGAACACTATTTCTTTATCTTCATGTTATTTCATTGGCCACAGTTCCTCAAGTTATAATTATAACTGTTGTGATGTCAACCAACACTTCAAAGTTTCACTTGGATGTTATACATTATCACTTCTTTCGGTATATCAGAATATAATTTGGTAGGGCCTAGAGAACTAAATTCACTTAAAATAGATACTTAAAGTAGTATATTATTATTATGTTAAAATTAATAATGTTAATGACAAAAGCTGCTGATGTTTTCAAAGTTTTGAAGGCTGCACTGGATGTTCACATATCATCACCTTGTTTTCTCTGAACAATCATAACATTCCATTTTTTCATGAGAGAAAACAGGTTCAGAAGTGTTAATAAGTATCCAAGGTTATACTGCTATTGAATGACAGACAAATCTGGAACTAGAAACCCAGGTTCCCTTACTCCCAGTCTTTTTCCACTATCTGACTTTCATTTTCTCTTATTTCCTACCCATTCCAAGGTTAATCTTCATGGTGAGAAAATGGAAAAAAATGAGTATAATTCAGTTATCTTCTACTAGAAATCTCTACCTAGATATTCTCTAGAGATTTGAAATTCAATATGTACAAAACAGATGACATTGTGTTTTACCCTGAAACCCATTCACCATCCCAACTTCCTTGTTTCTGTTGAGAGTACCACCAACTTTCCATTTACCCAAGTTTGCTACCTTGGAGCCATCCTTCACTTTTTTCTCTCCATCGCCCCTCAGATCCCTTCAGTTTTTAAATCTTGCCAATTCTACCTCCATAGCGTCTCTAGTTTCCATCTGCTTCCCTTCATATATAAAGTCTCTACATCAGGATTATATCATGTTTTGCCTGAAAAAAGATTTTTAGGCTCATAATTATTATTTTTTTATTTCAAGTTTTCCCTTATTTCTAAAAGACAGATCTGAACAAGAAGCTTCCCTACCCAAGAATATTTAGTAAAGAATATCAAGGAAATCAATGACAAAAAAATGCAAAGTAAGATGGACTAGACATACCAGATCTAAAACTATATTATAAAGTGGCAATCATTAAAACTCTTTGGTACTGGCTAAGAAATAGAGTGGTGGATCAGTGGAATAGGTTACGTACATAAGACACAGAAGTAAATGCCTGTAGTAATCTACTATTTGATAAACCCAAAGACTAGATTTTGGGATAAGAAATCACTATTTAACAAAAACTACTGGGAAAATTAAAAAAAATGGTATGGCAGAAATAGGGTATAGGCCAACATCTCATACTGTACATTAAATAAAGTCAAAACATGTGCATCATTTAGACACAAAGGGTGATACCATGTAATGTTAATGATTTTTAAGATTTTCTATACCAATTAAGAGGTCTTGTAGAAAGACTTTCACATCTCTTGCTAATTGCAATTGCTAATTTGAACTGAGTCATGAGGGTTGTGATATCTTCTGGCTCTGAGAAGTGTATATATACTCCAAGTTGGCATTTTGCTTTGGGGGGGTCACTTATGAGAAGGATATTGTGGTTCCCTGGTCAAGATTCTAAGGGACACTGCTCACAGCTCCCCAACTGCACAGATGAAAAGACTCTCTCAACTCAGGGATGTACGTAAAGTGTATAGTTGATTCAGGCAGTCAGAGCCCTGTCTGTTGGTCTTTATTTCTCTGTTTATATTTTCTCTGTTTGTATTTTCTCTGAAGTTCAGGGTGCTGACTTTTCCCCTGAAATAGTGAATGTAATTACAAAAGATTATTGACCCCTTAAACAGCTATCTTTCCTAGTAAAGCATATCTAAGAACCTGTGCCAGCAGCCGTCCTGGGTATGCCAGTGTGGTTTCTGCTACAAACTATAAGCAAATTAGAAGAGCAAAGAAGAGTTTATCTGTTAGATTTATGGAGAACAGAAGAATTTGTGATGAAACACAAGATAGAGAACATTATGAAATGCAAAATGGATAATTTTGATTACATTAAGTTAAGAAGTTTTGGCACAAACAAAACCAAACAACCAAGATTAGAAAGAAAGCAGAAAACTGGGAAACATTTTTTGTAGCCAGTCTTTCTGATAAAGGATTCATTTCTAAAATATATAGAGAACTAGGTCAAATTTATAAGAATACATGTCATTCCCCAATTGATGAATGGTCAAAGGATATGAACAGGCAGCTTTCAGAGGAAGAAATTAAAGTTATCTATAGTTATATGAAAAAATGTTCTAAATCACTATTGATTAGTGAAATGCAAATTAAACCAACTGTGAGGTACAACTTCACACTTGATATGACAAAATGGGAAAATTAGAAATGTTGAAGATATGGGAGAATTGGAACACTAATGCATTGTTGGTGGAGTTGTGAACTGATCCAACCATTCTGGAGAACAATTTGGAACTATGCCCAAAGGGCTATAAAACTGTACATAACTTTTGATCAAGCCTTACCACTACTAGTTCTGTATCACAAAGAGATCATAAAAAGGGTAAAGGACCCACATGTACAAAAATATTTATAACAGCTCTTTTTGTGGTGGCAAAGAATTAGAAATCAAGGGGATGACCAACAATTGAGGAATGGCTGAATGAGTTATGGTATATGAATGTAATTGAATACTATGGTGCTATAAGAAATTATTAACAGACAGATTTCAGAAAAGCCTGGAAAATGAACTGATCTTGAGGGAAGAGAATAGAATCAGAAAGACGTACACAGTAACGGCAACATTGTGTGGTCATCAACTATGACAGACTTAGCTCTTCTCAGCAATACAATAATCCAAGACATTTCAAAAAGAAGTATAATGGAAAATGTTGTCTACTTCCAGATAAAAAAAAAATTATGGAGTCTACATACAGATTGACACATTTTCTTCACTTTTTTTGTTTTTCTTTGTTTTTTTTTTCTTTCCTCTTCCCCCCCTCCCCTTTTATTCTGATTATTTTATTACAGTGTGACTAATGTAGAATTATGTTTAACATAATTATTAGCTTCTATCAGATTGCTTGATATCTTGGGGTAGGGGGAGAAAATATGGAACTCAAAATCTTATAAAGATATTAATATTGAAAACTATCTTTACATACAGTTAGAAAAAATACTTATAAGTGGGGAAAAAACAACAAAACGAAAGATAGTTGCTTCTTTGATAAAATACAAAGTTATTAGCAATGCCATAATATGGTATGTACCTATCTTAAAAGTTTTATTTTGTATTACTCTAATTTAAACATTCTCCATTTGAATCAAACTGGATTTCTAGGTTTTTCCCCATTTATGATGTATTATGCCACACTTGTAGGTCTTTGAATAGGTGGTCTTTCATATCTCTAATGCAATGCCTCTTCACCTGGTGTAACGCCATGCACCAGCAGATTCCCAAAGGAATGCTACTGTGAACAGCTTTTAGAGTTCAGATTACAAAATATAGTGAGCACTCTGTTTATTCCATTACAAATCAAGACAAACATTCACAATATATCACAGCATAATTTTTACAACATTACATTTTATAACATTACATCTTGTCACAGAAAATGGCCACACAGTTTTCACTACAGTGGCCACAATATACAGAACAAGGAACAATAGAATCGAACTTCCACTCATGGGGCAATTCAATCATTAATAAGAACAAGAAACAATAGAATACTCAAACTTCCACTCATGGGGCAACTCAGT
>CM053585.1:444019267-444051225 GCA_028646515.1 Pseudochirops corinnae
CTCTCTCCTTCAGCAGGAGCAGGGTTCCAATTCTGTCTCTCTGTCTCTCTCTCTGCCTCATCTGGCATCAGTCTCCAGGATTCTTCCTTCAAGGGGAGCAAAATTCCAATTCTGTCTCTGTCTCTGGAATTCTTGCTTATGTATACACCTCAGCTAATCCCCTTCTTCCACATCAACAGGGGCTCAGCCAATCCCCTTCTTCCACATCAACAGGGGGGTTCATGCCTTCTTAACAGTGGGACAGTGTTTGCACCTTCCACACTTAGCACTTAGTAGTGCTAAGTATCCTGCTAATCTGATTACTATTACACCTGGTTGTTAAAATCCATAATTTATTTCAAAGCAATGTTCAGGCACTAGCTCAGCAGAACGCAAAACAAAGGAGAGAAGTTATAGAGCTTGCAAATAAAAATGTCCAAGCAGTTTAATCTCTGTAAAAGGGAAACGGTCCATCTGGGAAGTTAATTGTTTACCCATCATGGGAGATTTTTGAACAAACATGGAAAATCACTTGTCACATATGTTATAATAGGGATTATTATATCTGATGTATCAATTAGACTAAATGACCTCTGAGATATCTTCCAATATATAGATTTCTAGCTCTGGCCTCTGAAGTAGGGTTGCTAATCATACATTCTTCCACCTGGAATTGCTTTGCATATTTATGTCTGTAGAGTCTATCAAATTATCAGTGCAATTTTTTATAACTAATGTATTTTAAACTATTTGACAAAAGGGACTATTTCATTTTTATCTTCTAATGCTCAGCTCCTATCACATATGACTTATATGTAGTGCATAATAATTTTTTTCAATTGACTTGAATTCTGATAATAATGTTATCTGTTCTCAAGCAATGGGTTCATAAAAGGTGGCAATTTATTGACCATTTTAAATATGGCATCTCCTTGGTGATTGGATATGGGAGGTGTGAAAGATAGTGAAGAGTCAAGAATAATAACTAGGCTGCATAACATAGTGACAAGGAAGATTGTGTTGCTTTCTATAGTAACTTTCTAAATTAAGGGGTGATGGTTTAGAGAGAAAGAGGATGAATTCAGTTTTAGACATGTGGAGTTTAAGATGTCTACTGGACATCCAGTTGGAGATTTCTGAAAAGTATTTGGAAATGCAAAATCAGAGGTCAGTATAGAGGTCAGGGTGTAATGATAATGCGATTTAAAGATCATCCATGCCCCTTGAACTTGCTGGCATAGCAGGAAGGAGCCTGAGCTGAGTGTGAGCTGGGCTGGAGCATGGTGACTAGAAGGGTGGCAGCAGTGCAAACTCCTTTTTCTTTTTTTATTTTTGAGCCCGCCAGAATTTCTGCTAAAGATTCCTTTTGAGGAGTGCTGTGGACAGGAACTGTGGGGGGTAGGGGGGGGAGCTGCTGGGAGCAAGCTATATGGAGGCTGAGCAGTTATCTTACCATGAGTGAGGAGAGGAAAATCTTCATCTGAGATAGCCTGTTCTGTTTTAAAGGCTTGAGAATGTTGATGTTTACTGCATTAACTATGTGTGCCAACTCCAGGGCTACTATAATGGCTTTGACTTTCCGGTTTTGAGTCTCAGTTTTCTAGTATTTGAATAAATGCTCTAGCTATGTCCCCCATGTAGAGAGCCTGTTATATTTTGTGATTACTAACCATATCAGCATATTTGTAGTTACCGTAGGCATTGTAAATACTGCATTGTTGATACGCAGGGTAAGTAGGTAGATTTAAGAATCGGCATCAGTGTGATGGTAATTAAATTCTTGGGTGCTAATAAGAATACCAAGTAAAGTAATATAGAAGGAGAAGAGAAAATATCTCAGGACAGAATCCTTTGAACTAGAGTTAGAAGATATGATCTAGGTGAGGATCCAGCAAAAGAGACTGAGAAACAATGGTCTGGTAAGAGTAAAACCAGGAGAGAGTTGTGTCCTGTAAACCTAGAAAGAAAAGAACATCAAGGAGAAAACTGTGGCTAAGTGTCAAAAGTTACAGAGAGGCTGAGAGGAATGATTCAAAAAAGATCATTTGATCTGATAATTATGAAGTAACTGGTATATTTTGAGAGGGTAGTTTTGGTGTAATCATAAGGTCAGAAGCTGAATTATAATGGGGTAAGAAGAGAGTAAGGGGAGAGAAAGTGGAGGCATCTATTGTAGATCCCCTTTTTAAGGAGTTTAGTCACAAAGGACAGAAAATATATAGGATGATAGTAGGGATGTAAGGATTAAGTGAGGATATTTTTAGGACGAAGAAGACATTGGCACATTAGGCAATAGGGAAAGAACCACTAGAAAGGGAGCAATTGAAAATAATAGAGTAGATTAGATAGAGTAGGGATGGCAGAGGGAGGAATATGTTGGAGCAGATAAGATAGACTAGAATAGCTTGTGAAAATTAAGGTTTTAGCTTTGGCAAGGAATAAGGAATCCTCTTCCTTTGAGATAGAGTAAAGGAGGAGATTGTAATAGAAAGCATATAAGTGATATGAGATGAAGAAGAGGAGAGCAGATGGAGTGCATAGAGAATTTCTGTTTAGTAACATGTATGTAAAAAAAAAGTTGGTAGGTAATGGGAATGATCCAAGGCTAAGGTTTGACAGAGGGGATAAAAGGGATAGCAATTCAAGAGAATAGAATAAATGTTGAGTTAAACTGATTCACCAAGTTCTCAAGATTGGGAGAGAGGAGAGAGAGGCTAGGGCAAAGGTGATACAGACCCAGGAGAAAATTGAGGGGCCAAGGTACTGAGGACCATGATGTGGATGATAACCAGAATTTTGTAAGGGAAGGCAGAGAAAGAGGTTGAAAGTCAATAGATTATTGACAGCTAAGAGATTCTCACCATCCTTGAATTTGAAGATGGTATAGTTGATGATGATGGCCAGATCAAGGCTATACCAATCTTTGAATGTGTCTGACATTGAGTAGAGGAGTAAGTCATGGGATATGAGTAAATTGAAAAACTGAGGGGTCAGGATGTTCTAGGGAGTCAGTATATATGTTGAAGTCCTATACTCTAAAGAGAGGAGTTGGAGAAGAGAGAAAGAAATGTGAGTCAGGTAGCTAAATTGATGAAGAAGGAATGGTTATGACATGCAGTTCTGTTAATAGCAGTTTCTGGAGTTTTAATTGAGCAGTAGATAAGAGTTGCATGAACCTTAGAGGAGGCTTCAAAAGGAGGAGAGGTTTCTGAGTGATGGAGGTAGAGGGAGAACCTAGAAGTGACAATGGGTGGTGAGGAGTCTTATATCTCCCTTGTCTTGACCAGTAAGCCAAGGGGAAGGAGTGAAGGTATATCCAAAACTGGAAAGGAAGCTGTGCTATCATCAGGGAGGTTTCAGTAATCACTAGAGAATGGGAGAAGTGAGAGGAAAAGCTGTAGGATTTAAGGAAGTTTGTTGCCTATGGAATAAGCATTCTAGAGAGTACAATGGAAGAGATAAATGGTATTTGGTCAGAAATTTCAAGTAGAAGGGTTGAAAGGGATGGAAATAGGTATTTGAGTAGTGGGGGAGGGTAGATTGGGTCTGTTTTATGATTTAGAGGTAATCAAAATCACTGGGATATGTAGGGTATTAGCAGGTGGGAAAATAAACATCATTGAGTTGAAGGTACCACTGGAGACTGGACTGGAGAAAAGTACAGAACAAGATGAGAGGCTGATGGTCAGATAGGAAAGCCTTTTCCAATATAATTCTTGCCTCTGAAGGCTAGAGCTTAGGTAGAAAACAGAATACATAGCAGGGAATAGCCATCCCACTCCCCACTGACTCTCCTCTTGCTCTTACCTCAAGGGACATGTGAATGGGAAATGGAAGACCCAGTCAAAGGATATATAGCTCCTCCTTTGACTGGTTGTTCTTCATATTCTGTATAGAAGATCAAGTTGGCTGTAGGAGGTGGAAGCTGCCTTGTGCTGGTATAGATGGAAGTCATTTTTTGCCCCCTCTAGCCTTTCCTCTGGAGTCACTCTCAGCAGGAAATGGGAGGTGTCCTGTCTTAGGATGATCTCACTCCTCTTACCATCCAAAGCTGTAGATCAGTTGGGCACAGCAGGGAGTGGAAGCCTTCTGGCTCTGAAGGAAGTAATTTTGGGGTACATGAGAGTGGTCTGGCCAGAAAATTCCAAGTCAGGAAGTTTCCTATTTCAAAAGAGTTTTTCACTTTCCCCACAACTCTCTATCAGAGAGTTGCCTAGACTATTGAGAGGTTAAGATACTTATTTGTCCAGGCTCCCAAAGCTAGTATAGGTCAACAGCAGAAATATAGTCTAGGTTTCTTAGCCCCATGAAAGTTTTTCCATCCATTTCCCCATGGCGCCTCTAATAATGATAGTTTAACAACTGAAATATTGCTAGTTATGATCATGCCAATCCATTTAATTAGTGTCTTACATCTAATTTTATTCTATGCATTGTTTACAAATAAAGAAAAATATTCATTATACATGCAAGCCTAGCTGTTCATTTTTTCAAAATTTCTTTAACTTCAAATGCCTCAGGAATCATATTCACACGTCCCCATGTCCTGTTTACTATGCAGAAATAAAACACATGTTTACAAGCAAAACTAACTTAAATGCCAACATGAAGGAGAAACTTTAGGAAAACCTTCAGCCCTGGGAAAAAATGGTGAAAATAAAGTTGGTAAAATTCAAAAGTTTCAACATGCTTACTTTGGGGACCCAGCTGCTCTACTGCCACATCGTTGGCATTTTCTTTTGACACTTTTTGAGATGACACTCAGGTAATTTGCTCCTTTGCTGGATATAACTTGACAACTGCAATGTATTTTGTGCTGGCCTTCTGTGAAAAGCTCTGTGTCCACTTCAATGACTGCAAAATGAATCAGCTCAACTCCTGGATATGAATGATTCATCTGATCGTATCACATGGCTGCTGACTGCATTGGCTTTCCATTCTCTAATATAATGATTTCTAAAGCTTGAGGCCATATGTTCCCATGGGATAAGCATTGCATAAAGAACACAGATGCATGCAAGGATGGGATTTAAAAAAAGACAAAAACAGCAATAACAAAACAATACTGGCTTAGATTTAGTTTACAGCCAACATGTTATGTCTTTTAATACTGTGGCAAAGATAGTAGTAGTCAATAATCGAGTCGTTGTGTATGTACACACACTGTATTATATATACAGGTAGTAAATGTATGGCAATCAAAAGCATTCAAAGGACAGGAGGCAGGCTTCCTGGTGCCATACAAAATTTTTCAGAAAAGGTGGAAGAAGCCCATGCTTCCACAAGTTAATGAGGAAACTAAGTGACATTAAGTTAAAATAGCAACCTTATGTCAGTTTGAATTAGAACCTCTGCAGCTGGATCAAGCTTCTTGTTCTGAGTGATTTTGAGAGTCAGTAGAGTCTGTAGAGAAAGACCAGTGACCTCATTTCAATCACAATTCTGCCTGAAGGTTATCTCCCAGTTCCAGAGGTTATTATTTATTGACTAATTGATTTTTTTCTCCATCATGAATTGCTGTGGTCCTTGAGCACTAATCTAAAGAAAATTTAAAATATATAAATTAAGGAAAAGAGTGAGTAGTACAAAATGTCCCCTGCTTTGAGTAGGCTTAAAAAGTAGCAAGCAGCCAGAGAGGTATCCATCAGATTGCCACTTTCAGATAACTGAACACAAAAGCAGGGCTATGCAATGCATATCAATGCACAGATGTTAAGCTAAAAATCGGATATTTTTCTAGAGGGACAATTTCTGTTTCAACAGTAATGGAGGTTAGACAATTGCTAAACCAAACGGACATAGTTTGCATTGTGTCTGAAGGGCACCAAATCTGGACTCTGAAAGGGATGGAATAACAACAGCAAAATCTTTCCTTAAAGAGAGTTCTATTTTCACATCTCTGAGTCCTTCAATAACTTTGGAACTCATAGGTTGCAAGGCCCCATATTTAGAAACTGTTTATATAGGAAGAATAACACCTGCAGCTCTTCAAAGAATAGAAAAACACAATGCTTAGTAGCTAAAGAGAATAATGAAAATGGGAAGCTACATTTCAGGTCTTTAGTGTCATTATCCTACCTAACCTGCTCTACTCCTCCATAGATTTACAAAGCTCCCTATTTATGTGCTGAGATTTCTATCTTCCATTATTCTGAACTGAGGATATACTTGGGGCCACTTTCCCAGTAAGTGGTCTGTAATACTTGCCAAGGGTACAAAAATTCCTAGTTCTGGTTCTCATTCCAGATTGGCATGAATTTTCTAAAATGTGGTTCTCAGAATTATGCAACAGTGTAAAATTAAATTATAAATCCCCTATTCTTTTTACTCCGTCCCTGTTAAAGCTTTCAAAAATTGCATTTGGTCAGCAGAGAACAAAAGAAAACTTAAAAGGAAGGAAAGAAAAGATAAACCACTCTGACACAATGTACTGTAGTGTTTATTACATAGACTTTTTTTTTGATTACACTGCTTTTTTTTATATTTTATTTTATTTATTTTAGTTTACATCATTCATTTCCACGAGATTTTGAGTTACAAATTTTCTCCCCATCTTTCCCCTACCCCCCCCTCAAAACAGCCATCCCCTTGTATGACCCCTTCCCCAATCTAATCTCTCCTATGTCCTCCCCCATCACTCCTCTAACTTTCCAATAGGGCAGGATGGATCTCCCTTCCACAGTGCCTGTGAATCTTAAGTTCCAGTTGGATTACATAGACTTTCTAGAAACAGAAACTTACTGCTGTATATTCTGGATCCTTTCATGTCCTGCTGTGTATATGACAATGTTATTTTTTGTATTTGTTTTAGTATTTAAGTTTATACATTTCTTTTTTCTCTTCCTATTGTGTATTTAAGTTTTAATATTTAAGTTTAAAATAAAATAATAATAAAATGCATTTATTTTCTAAGCTCCCATATCATAATATTTATTTATTTTAAGCTCTGATTTCACTAAAATTCTTAGATTTTTTACACATAGGCTGATTTCTAACTACATGTCTCTATTATTAGTAGTTGATATTTTTCATATGTGTAAGTCTTTACAATCATCCCAACAAAATGTTATCTTATGATGAGTCCATCATTCTAGCTTGTTTATTATCTTTTGTATCCAATTCTGTCAACCAGTGTAGTAGGTATGCCTCCCAGCTTCATGTCATCCAAAATTTTGATAAGAAAATAAATTCAGCTGTGTCTTATCTAAGACACCAATAAAAACATTGAGCAGTACAGGACCCTGCAACTGTCTTATAGATCCTTTCTTTGAAATTGGAATCAATTATGTAAATGATTAGTCGCTCTATAGTCATTTAGTCCCAATAAATGGTTCCTTATTTAATTATATTGTCCTCTAGTCCACACCTCTCCATCTTTTATACATAAATATATTTAGCTATTTTTGTCAAATTAAAATCTTAAGAGTTTATATGTACATATATGCATATACATATATTTATATACATACATATTTATATATATATTTGATGCAGTCTACTAATCTGGTAAATACTAAATAAAAAAAATATTAATCCTATTTGAATTGTTTTTGATATGCTCATACTGATCACAGTGATCATCCATTCTCTAATTGTTCATTATCATAAAAAATGTCCCCTGTGCCTCCATCTCAGTCATTTCCCATCTCTCTATCCACTCCAAAACAGACTCCCCCTTGTGACAAGAAAAAAAAATAAGCAAGGAAATTTTTGGAATAGAAAGCTAGAATAGTACATACACTACTTGGCTTTATGAGGTCTATAGTTCTCTGACAAAGATAGAAAAGGTTTGCTTAGATGGCTCTTTTCCAATACCTTTGGTAGCTTTCCCCATTATTCACTATTCATCTTTATTTTGGTTATTTCTTTTCATTTACACACTTAGAGTTATAAGGCAATGGATAGAGTCTTGACCTTGGAATTAGGAAGACCCGAGTTCAAATCTTGTCTCAGTCACTTACTATGTGATGCCAGCCAAATCATTTGACCACAGTCTCAGTTTCTTCATCTGAAAAATAGAGATATTCATATCCCCTTTCTCACAGGGTTGGGAAGATAACCTGAGAAAACATAAAAAAGTATGCTTTGCAAACCTGAGAGATAGATATAGATGACACAGATATAAATATAGACATAGATAAGAAAACATATGGCATAGAAAATAATGGAATATCTTTATTCAGAGAGAAATAAGGAATATGAGAATTTTAGATAAATAAAGGGAGAATCACATCTATTAGAGTAAAACAAGGAAAAGAAAATAATATATGTTTATGTGTATATATATATGCATGTATGTATGCAGATGCCTGTTTGTGTTTACATATTTATGAATATATTTACATACATACACAACTATGTGAAATAGTTTCATATCCATACTTGGCATATTTATATCTATAGGAATTTATGTATATATGTATTTTTGCATTTATATATATATGGCAAGATGTTTTGTGTATGTGTCCACACACATATGTAACTGTGTATGTCTGTGTGGGTACATGTCCATGTAGTTTCTGCCTTTCTGGTTACCTGCCATTCCATATTATTGAACCCCTCATTCATTATTCTTTTAATGTCTTTTCTCTTTCTTCGATTTCTACTTTTGCAATTATATTTGGGCAATTTTCTCCCTTTCCTATTTTCAGCTTAAAGCTTCCCAGATACAATCAGCAAGTTTCCAAATGTATTTTCCCAGTCCTCATTAAATGCATTATGTCCCTGGACAAAAACACATATCATAAACTCTAATATAGAAATTCAAATATTTAGACATTATCTTTCAATAGCATCTTTCTTCAAAGACCCATACCTTAACTTTGCAGTGACAAAGAAAATACACCCAAATTTGATTGCGTCCTTCAGTTTCCTGCCCATGCAAATCTTTCTAGGTTCCTCCTGGAAGAGATGATTCATTCCCCTGTATATTTCCAGGAATGCATAATAGTCTTGTGGTTTGATTTCTAACAATTCTAATGATCCTGTTTTGTGGTAGGATTTATTCCCCATGATACCCCTTACTTTTATCTTTTAAATCAGTCACCTGTTAGCCAAAGGGATATTTGTGGCATTGCTGCATAACAGGTTAAATTTTTGAAGTTATTTTTGTTAACCTTTAACTTCCGGTGCTGTGGGTAATAATTTATTAATTAAAAAGTTGACTTTATCACTATTAGTGGGGCATACGTAAGTTCTTGTTTACCACTGTACCTACATTTCTTAGTCTATTTATTAAGTACATGTAGTACATATTATAATGCAGTGCAATTATGTTAAGATCTGATTCATAAATCTTTGACTCTAAGAAAACCTACATCAATAAATGTATGTGATATCAAAATACAAATTATTATTCATATTATTAAGATTTTATTAATTTAAACTTGTTTATTCATCATTCAATTATTCAATTAATTTTAATATGAAATACATAGAGACTGGTATTTGGGAAGGAGGGGAAATAGTTTTTTTGAAAAAGAATTCAGGGTGACACTTTAATAAAATCATTATAGGACTCTAAGGGATTCAGACCTGATAATCTTTACGGCAAAAATTTGAACTTAGGTAATTATTGGTTCACTACTGGGGCAGTTATCTTAATTGTAAATTTTAAGTAAACAAAGTTTGAGTCTAAAGCCACATATTTAGATTGTTTCTTACTTGGAAGACAAAAAGACACATAAATGCACATATATATGTATATATTTAACCCTCATTATTTCTTTCCTAAAAATGTTTTGATGGCCTCCTATACTACTAGGCCTAAATACTACAAAGGGATTACAGAAAGAGGGAGAGGGAAATTAACTTTATGTTCAGAATACTCAAAGTAGTTTTTTTTTTATTTGTTTTTATATGTCAGAAGCTGAAAACCAATAAGCTGCCTTTCATTTGGGGAGTGGCCAAAAAAAGTGTTTAAGAAATATTGAAAGGGATAATTTGAGAGCAACCTGGGAGGACTTCTAGGAAATAATCCAGAGCAGTGTTTCTCAACATTCCTGATTCTGTGACCCTTTAATACAGTTCCTCATGTTGTGGTGAACCCCAACCATAAAATAATTTTTGTTGCTACTTCATAACTGTAATTTTGCTACTGTTATGAATCATAATGTAAATATCTGATATGCAGGATGTGTTTTCATTGTTACAAATTGAACATAACCCATAGGTTGAGAACCGCTGAGCTAGAGTGAATTGAAAAAAAAAATGGAGAAGAATGATTATACAATAACAACATTATAAAAATGAATAACTTCCAAGGACTTACTGATCAATGAAATGACCAACCATTATTCCAGATTATGAAGAAAGCTACCCAAATCCTAACAGAGAGATACTGGGTTAAATAAGCAGGACAAGAAACACATTTTTAGATTTTGTGGAAATGGGAATTTGTTTTGTATAATTATGCAAAAAAAATTGTTGTAGTGGCTTTGCTTTTATTTAGAAAAGACTAGTACAAGGAATAAATTATTAGATGAACTACTTTTTAGGAAGAAAACTGTATGACTAAATAGCAAATAATTCATGATGAATAAAGAGAAAATAAAGAAAAATAATTACTAAATGACATTATAAGCCATAAACTAAAAATTAAAGTAAAATGGATTAATTACTATGAAATATTAAAATCAAAATTTTACAAAGCATCAATAACCAAATATTAGAAGAATAAATTGAGCTAATCATAAATATTGCTGTTTAGTTTTTGTCCTTTATTCTCAGAGGACCATGATGATCATAAACAACTTTTCCTAAGGTTGTGGAGCAAGAGTCAATTCCCAGACAATTCCCAGACAATTTATTTTATCAACAATTAAAGAAATAATCATATCCATGTAACATAAACTGCTTTTTAAAATTAAAGAAATAAGGTTCTTTGGTAAGCTTTCTATACTATCACTACAGATGAAAAAAATAAAGAGGAATAGACCTTGTCATGAAATTCTTAGCTTAAAACTACACTAGGACTTTTGGGAAATCCTATACAGACCAACACTATAGTAACAAATCAGTAAATCTTTATTGAATGTATGCCTTAAATGCAAGAATATTTCAGTATAAAGAAAACAATAGTATAAAAATAATTTAACAACAAAATCAATGAAACCTATATGATCATGTAGCTACAAAATTATTTTGCTAATAATTAACATTCCCTGAGAAAAAGGAATGAAAAGATTCTTGATAAAATAAAAAAAATATAACTTCAAAGGAAAACAACTGCATTATGTTTAGTGAAGAAAAACATAACTGTTCACAAAAAAGACCAAGGCTGACATAAAATGCCCACTGTCTCAGAGCAATGAGCTGGAGAGTTGAGGGGAGAAGGAAAAAGAAAATGGGACTGTGGAAATGGGGTAGGAAAGGGTGAGAGAGGGGAAGAAAGCATGCATTAAGCACTTACAATGTGCTCAGCTAGTATAATACTAGAAATGTTAAGTATAGTAATAAGAAAAGAAAAATAAATTAAGACAGTAAATATTGTCCAAGAGGAAGCAAAAGTGATCTTTATTTGTGGATAATGTTGATAATGATGGTTTACTTAACTCAGGACAGTAAGTCAAAAAATTAACTGAGAAAATAAATAGCTTATGCAAGGGAGCAAGATACAAAAGAAATCTACAAATATAATGAGCATTTCTCCATGGTATTCACAAGAGAGAAGTGAAAGAATTAAAAGTGCTATTCAAAATTATACTTAAATGCAATAAATGGGAGTTAGTAAAAATCTATATAAGTCTTTTAAATGCATCAACAAAATAATTTTTACAGCAATAAAGTAGAACTAAATCCTTGGATATTCATTATAACTGAATTGGTTTGCTAAGATACTAATACAGATGATGTTACTCAAATTATTGTAGGGATTTAAAAGTATTTCAGATAAGCAAGATGGTGTTTGAAAGAATTAGATAAAATCATAGCATCCATTTGAAGGAATAAAACTCAAAGGTAAAATAAAGGGGAAAAAAAGGTTACCAGATCCTAATTTATAAGGCAGTATTTATCAAAACAATAAAATAATGAATAAAAAAGACATGTTGTTTAGACTAACTGATTAAATGAGTAGATTAGAATTTAAGCTTCTACCAAGTAGGGATTTTTTAATTCTTTTTGTCTTCGAATCTTAGCACCTAGCCTAGAGCCTGGCCAGTAGTATTTAATGAATACTAATTGATTGAATAATTAATGGAAATGAGAAAAGGTCTTGAGACAACCATATTACCTCATTTATTAACATCTGACAAACAATTTGGCACTCACTACATGGAAGAGGAAGGTGAAAGAAAAGAGAATATGCATTTATATAGGGCTTCCTAGAGATCAAGAACTGTTTTAACTGCTTACAAATGTTATCTCTTTAGATCCTTATAACAACCCTCAGACATAGATGCTTTTATCACCCCAATTTACAGTTGCAAAAACTGAGGCAGATAGAAGTTCAGTAGCTCACCCAGGTTTACATAGCTAAGAAGTTATCTAAGGACAATTTTGAACTTGGGTCTTCTTGGCTCTAGGCCCAGTGGCTTGAGTACATTTTGCTGAGAATAAATGCAAAGGAAAAAAAAAATGAACCCAGGAACTTACGCTATGATTACATTACACCCAAAGTGTAAATAAATTAACAAATACAGGTAAATGTTAAGGTTCAGCAAGCACTAAAGGCTAAGGGGGTTGTGAAAGACTTCCCAGAGGAGATGACACATTGGTTTCTTCTACTTAAAAAAAGTAAAAGAATTGGATTTGCTGACCATTGAAGTCCCTTCCAGCTCCAAATTCATTATATGTGATCTACTTTTTTTAATCTTCAAAATCAGATGGTTGAATTTTTTTTTCTATCCCATGCTTCAAACTTTATTTTCTATGAAGTGCTGAATAATCAATTTGACTCTTTTTTTTTTATTCCTCAATTTACTTAATTTATTTGAGTGTAAATAATTTAGTTAAAACAACATGAAACAACTGGTTCGAACATTACACAATTTACAATGTCACAAAGTAGGCAGATAACACCCTGTTATGAAATGCTCCATGAGTGATTAGTACCCAGTATGTTTCTCCTCCTCCTCCTCCTCCTCCTCCTCCTCTTTCTCCACCTCCTCCTCCTCTTCCTCCTCCTTTTTTTTTCTTCTTGTTTCATTGTATTTCAAGTTCAATCATTTAGAGTGCTAGCCAGTACTTTTCCTTTTCTCATAGATTAAGTAACCCTAGGAGTTTTTCATGCTAATTTCAAATTATATGGGATTAGGAATAATTGGTTGACACATCACCAAATGGAAAAACTAAGAAGCTTTTTGATAAGTACAAATGCCAAAGTGAAACCATACAGTGGCAACTTCTTGCTACCATAATTTACTGACCTAGGCATTCATCTCTCCCTTTAGAATTATGCTACAGAAATTTTCTTCCTCTCTTCCTTCCTTCCTTCCTTCCTCCCTTCCTTCCTCCCTTCCTTCCTTTCTTCCTTCTTTCCTTCCTTCTTATCTTCCTTCCTTCCTGGCTTCTTTTCTTCCTTCCTTCCTTCCCCCCTCCCTTCCTTCCTTCCTTCCTTCCTTCCCTCCTTCATTCTTTTCCTTCTTCCTTCCTTCCTTCTTTTCTTCCTTCCTTCCTTCCTTCTTTCCCTCTTTCCCTCTTTCCCTCTTTCCTTCCTTTCTTCCTTTTTTCTTCCTTCCTTCCTTCTTTTCTTCTTTCCTTCTTTCCTTCCTTCCTTCCTTCTTTCTTTCCTTTCTTAGTTCCTTCTTTCCCTCTTTCCTTCCTTTCTTCTTTCCTTCATTCCTTCCTTCCTTCTTTCCTTCTTTTCTTCCTTCCTCCCTCCCTTCCTTCCTTCCTTCCTTCTTTTCTTCCTTCTTTCCTTTCTTCCTTTCTTCTTTCCTTCCTTCCTTCCTTCCTTCCCTCCTTCCTTCCTTCTTTCCTTCTTTCCTTCCTTCTTCCTTTCCTTCCTTCCTTCTTTCCTTCCTGTCTTCCTTCTCCTGTTTCTTCTTTTATTTTTCCTTCCTTCCTTTTTCTTTCTTTCCATTTTCCTTTCTTCTACTATTGTGCTACCCAGTTTATTGATTAATTATCTCATCAGCTAATCAAATAACTCAGTTTCGAATAGCTTCTATGGCACATTGTTGTGTAACCATATCAGTTAACCTATCTGCACCTCAGTTTCCACATCTGTAAAATGAGGGAGTTAGAATGGATAGCTAATGTTATCTTAATTTTTATTCAATTTCATAGTATCTAGAAAGTGAGAGATAACACCCTGCTATACAATTGTCATGAGTAAAATTCAACAAAGATAGACTCAGGCAATATTCTCCAAGCAATGTAATATTTTATTAACAGTGTATCAACCTAAAAATAAAATAGGTTTAATGCCTGCCTCAGTAAGCCAAAGGACAGATCTCCTTTTATCGCTCTTGATGAGTGCAGAACAAAGAAGAGAGCAGGATACCGAAGAAATAATTTAGTTGGTTATAGAGTTGATGGCATTACTGAGTGGAAGACAACAGAAGTGGTTATGTGGGAAACAGTATGTCTAGTTGGAAACTGGGAATGAGAGACTAACAATAACCCCTTCCTTCCCTCCTATGACTAAGAAGTGTTTGATGTCCAGAAGAACATTGTACACAGTAATGGCAACATTGTGCAATGATCGACTTTGTTGGACTTATCTCTTCTCAGTGATATGGTGATTTGAGACAGTTCGAAAAGACTCATGATGGAAAATGCAGTCCACATCCAGAGAAAGAATTATGGAGTCTGAATGCAGATTGAAGCGTACTATTTTCTTTTGTGTTTTTTTTTCCCTTTTTTTGGTTTTTTTCTCTTTTATTCTGATTCTTCTTTAACAACATGACTAATGTTGAAATATATTTAAAATGATTGCACATGTATAGTCTATATCAGATTGCTGTCTAGGGGAAGGAGAAAGGGAGGGAGGGAGGGAGGGAGAAAGAGAGAGAGGGAGAAAAAAATTGGAATTCATAATCTTATTAAAGTGAATGTTGAAAACTATGCATACATATAATTGGAAAAAATATGATAAAAAGGAAGTTCATTGCTTGATTCTGTCTGCAAGGTTAAAGATAGTGGGCCAGACCTCTTTGGATAGCAAACCAGTCATCCTTGAAGGATAGCTTGGTCCCGTAAGGATCCAGACTCCTTGATGTCCAACCACAGACAGAAGATTTTCTTGAGTAAATAGTAGAATATTGATTAACAGGAGAACTGGATTTCTAAACAACTCATTATAGACCAGCTAAATTTCTACACTAACTTCAGAGAGGAAGAATTATGACTTAGGTAGTTATAGGACAAAATCAATTAGCTATACATAAAAACAATGAAAATAATACAGAATCAATATAATCTCTCTCTGGTCTGATTTGATAATATCTGAAGTATTGTTTCCCAAACTGTATTTTATGAAGGAAATTGGAGAAAGGTGACCAATATTTTGAGGGTACTAGAAACCATATTTTATGGGGACACAATGAAGGAATGATAGATTTTTAGTCTTGGGGGTGGGGGAGGAATGAAGACCTAGAGCAATGGTTCTCAACCTTCCTAGCGCTGCAACCCTTTAATACTCATATGTGGGTGTATCTGCATGTGGGCGGATCCACCTGGATACAGATAGAGAAGTGATGTCTCGGTTTCTAAGACCATTGAAAATATGTATTTTTTGATGGTCTTAGGCAACATCTGTGAAAGGGTCATTCAACCCCCAAAGGGGTCACGACCCACAGGTTGACCCACAAGTATTAAAATACTTGAAGATTAGATTTCTCTAAGTCAGCGGTTCTCAACCTGTGGGTTATGTTCAATTTGTAACAATGAAAATACATCCTGCATATCAGATATTTACATTACAATTCATAACAGCAGCAAAATTATAGTTTTGAAGTAGCAATGAAAATGATTTTATGGTTGGGACACCACAACATGAGGGAACTCTATTAAAGGGTTGCAGCATTAGGAAGGTTGAGAACCACTGCTCTAGGTCCCAGAGGAATCTAATCTTGAAGTATTTTAATTGCTTTCATGCACTATAGGAATTGGATAGATTCCACTCATTTCTAAATAATAGATCAATGGATAGAATTTTCTTTGAGGCAAAAGTGAAATGGCATATGTTTAGATTGAAAAATCTGAAAAAAATTTAAGAATTTTCAATTATAATTGCAGTAACATTGTTGAATTTTGAAAATATTTTAACAGTAAGGATTGAAAACAAAAGTTTTTTATTAATTCATTGTTAATGTCATTATATTTTTAATATGTTTATTACACAATAATTTTGAAAAGTTGTGATTTTATCATGTTGGGTGATATAAATGTGATAAAAATATGGGTATAGATATGTCAGAGTATTTTAGATGGCAAAAATGTTATTTCTTATTTTATCAACATGGTAGTGAGCCTCTCTGAGCTTAGTTAGGCTGGTGTTTGAACATCAACCAATCAATCAATAAGCATTAAGTGACTCCCAGTGCCAAACACTGTTATAAGCTCTGAGTATACAAAAATGGCAAAAGATAGACCCTGCCCTTAAGAATTTTCCAATCTAATGGGGAGACACATACCAACTATCTCTCTCTCTCTCTCTCTCTCTCTCTCTCTCTCTCTCTCTCTCTCTGTTTGTGCGTGTGTGTGTGTGTGTGTGTGTGTGTGTGTGTGTGACTATATGCAGGAAAAATAGGACATAATTAACAGATGGAAGACACTGGAATTAAGAGGGGTTAGGGAAGGCTTCCTATAAAAAATGAAATTTTAGTTGAAATTTAAAGCAAGCCAGAGAGGTCAGTAGTTGGAACAGAGTATGGAAAGCATTCCAAACATGGAAGACAACCAGAGAAAATGCCCAGAGCAAGAGATAGAGTGTCTTATTTGTAGAACAGCCAGAAGGCCAGTGTCACTATATTGAAGAATGCCTATTGGTTAGTAAGGAATAAAGGAATAAAGTATGACAGAAGAGAAAGTCTTTTGAACCTTGTCAAAGAGATATCAACGGGAATGAAGAGGAGAAAAGACCATTTGATTCGTCAACCAAGAGAACATAGTGACTTTGGAGAGAGAAGTTTTGGTGGAATGATAAAGTCATTAGCCAGATTATATGGGATTAAAAAGAAAGTGAGAAGAGATAAAGTGAGAGGATTTATTTTAGTTGGCCTTTGAAGACAATAGCTACAAAGGGAAGAATGGATATAGGAATATAATTAGCAGGAATGGACCGATCAAGTAAGGTTTGTTGTTGTTCTTTGTTGTCATTTAAGCCAGTTGTTGGGAAGAAATTAAAAATAACTGAAACACTGGGAATGACAAATGGGCAGTTTGTTGAAGAAGAAGAGATAGAATGAAATCATTTGTAAAAGTCAAAGGGTTGCCCTTGGTAAAGAGCAAGCACATTTTATTATGTGAGATGGGATGAATGAGAAGAAAATGACAGAATGCATCTGAGTAATAGGGGATAAGGAAAAGGAGAGAAGGAGCTCACAGATAATGACCTCCTTTTTTTGTAAAATATGAAGTAAGGTTCTAAATTAAGAGAATGGAGGGAAAAAGAAACAAGGGAAATTTGAGGAGGGATGAAAAAATTAGGAAGACCTGCTGTGAAAGGTATGACCAGGTGTGAGAACATTCACCATTGAGTGGGTGGAGCCACTCTTAAACCTTCAAAAAAACAGGTGCTGCAGGAGATTGAGGGATGTGAAGTCAAAGGGAAGGTTGTTCTTTGCACTAGAGTTTTTCTGTATCTCAGTTAAGAAATTTATCTGTCCTTTTATAGGCATATTCTTTGGGTGGTAAGATAATGTTTGTTTTAACTTTCAATATTTCCTTAAGTTGAGCATTTCATTTATCTAGCTAGAGCCTGCATAATCAAGCTGAGACATGAAATTATAATCAGTTTTTCTGTGCTTCTTTGTGCAGATTTTGTATAGGTTATGATTGGTGGAAGTATCTCTTAAGAAATACATGGACAGTTTTTGTATCACAGATATCAATGTATTTATATTTATTCCCTTTATTTATATCATAGTGTTTAGTATGCAACATTATATATCATATAATAAAATTACATATAACATATAATACATATGACCAATTATATATATAATATAACATAAAATTATTCATATTTGTTCTCTTTACACTCATTCTTATATGTGTCATTTTCATATCCCTCATTAGTATTTAGTAGTCTCAGTGTCTATCACAGTGTCTATTGAGCACAGTATAGTAGGCACTCATGATATGATTGTTGATTGATAAGTGTTACTAATCATCCATGGAGTTGTATCTGAAGAGTATCCACCACCAGCCCCTTGTACTTGGCATTTTTCAGCTTGTATCCAAAACAGCAATCTGCAGGCCTTTGAAGGAATTTACTTAAATAAGGAGCTTGACACTAACAGGAAACTAATTCTATCACGTTAAACAAGTAAAATGACAGAGTGATATTTTCAGACTATGACTCAAAGTAGCATCATGTGGGAATGAGAGAGAAAAAAAGGATTGTAGTATTTTAACAACTTCTGCTGAATGTGACCTCTGTACAACAGAAAAATAATTTACTCCCCCAAAAAATTGTTTTTCACATTCTATAGACATGACCTTTTTACATTCAGGAAGTAAAACAGATTCTGCAAACCTCAGGTTCTTTTTCCTCTTTATAATTGCTCATTTTTGATCATGGAAGAACTTTTCACACTGGGATTTCATTTAAATGGTAGATCCAAACAAAAATTTAAAAAAAAAAGGGGGAAGAAAAATATTCCTTGGATATCCTCACCTAGCACATTTTTAGTAAAATGGAGGGGGAAAACAGCTCAGTTGAGCTCCTCAAAATCTTGTTATTTCTCTTTTCTTTTTTTGAGGAAATCAATTGCTTCAGAAGAATAACCATTACACTTGGAAAACACAGAAATTACATAAAATATAATCACTTTCTCCTTTCCCAGTCTCATCAAAGGACTTTGGGAAGGAAACAGATTCAGAACATAGGCACTACTCTGTAAATCTATGATATGGAGAAGATAATCAGAGCCATCCATTCTGTATAAATATTATGGGATCACAGGGCCATACATTAGAAACGAAGAATCTCAACTCTCTCATTTTACAGATGAAGAAACTGAAGGAGAGAGAGGTTATATAACCTTTTCAAGGTCACATAGTTATCATTGAAAGCAGAAATTTTTTGTATTTATTTAGTATTTAATATGTCCTGACTTATGTAAAAACAATTTTTAACATTTGTTTTTAAGACTTTGAATTCCAGGGGTGGAGCCAACATGATGGAGTAAAAGCAGGAACTTGCTGGTGTTCCCACTCCAACCATCTCCAATACCTGTAAAAAAAATGACTCTAAACAAATTTTAGTGCTATAGAACCCACAAAGTGATGGAGAGAAACAAATCTCTCCTGAAGGCAGCCCAGTCAGCCAACAGGAAGAGTCTATCCCACCAAGTTGGGAGCTGACCACAGTCCCACGTAAGACATGACAGCCCTGATCCAGAGCAGCCCCAAACAGTGGCCCAGACTGGCCAGAGAATACTTCAGGAGAGTGACTCACTGGCAGTTGTGGCAGTTTCTAGATTTCTCAAACCATCAGTGACAAAGAAAAAGTAAAAAGTCAGTAAGGAACTCCATTGGAACTGGGTGACAGAAGAGCATGGTGCAGCCCCTGCCCCAAGAGCTGCAGCTGCTGCTGTGTGGCTGACTCCTGAGCTCCTGGACTGCAGATTTTAGGCAGACCAAGTGGCCATTCAGAAGGTAATTGCTCTTCCATTGACCTGCTTGGATCTGAGTAACAGTCTTGGGTAGTGGTCCTGGGGTGAGGAACGCTAGTGTGCCAAAGGTTGTGATGGCTACAGAGAGAACACTGTCCTTATAACTCTGACAATTATGAAAACCCCAGAAATTTGGGACACAGCTTTCTCCACTTTAGAAACAGAGTTCTATCATGACAAATAGCTCAAAAGTCAAGTAATGGGCGAGCAAGATAAGGAAGCTGAGGAAGAGCAATCAGACTATAGAATACTTTTTTGGGGATGAAAAAGGATCAAAACATGGAACCAGAAGACAACAAAGTCAAAAATGCTGCATTGAAAGCTCCCAAGAAAAATATGAATTGTTCACAGGCAATAGAGGAGCTCAAGAAAGATTTTTAAAATCAAGTAAGACAAGGGGAGGAAAAATTGGGAAGAGAAATGAGAATGATACAAGAAAATCATGAAAAGCAAATCAGCAGCCTGACTGAAGAAAATAACACTTTAAAAAATAGACTAACTCAAATGGCATTTTTGAAAAGGGATAGGGTCAAAGGAGAAAATAGAATAAATGGGAGGCAGAATACAATGGAGAGAAATATAGTTAGTCTTTCACAATATAACTACTATGAAATGGTTTGCATAACTACACATATAAAACCTATATTGAATTGCTTGTCTTCCCATTAGGGGTGGGTGAGGAGGCAAGAAGGGAAAGAATCTGAAAATCTAAGTTTTAAAAACAATTTTTTTTTACATGCAACCAGGAAATAACATATACAGGCATTGGTGTATGGAAATCCATCTTGCCCTACTAGAAGGTTGGGGGGGGGGGTGGAGGGGATATAAGAGAGAACAGATTTGGGGAAGGGGTATTCAGTAGACTCATTATCTTGGGGTGGGGGTAGGGGAAAGATGAGGAGCAAATGTGTAACTCATAATCTTGTGGAAATGAATGTTGAAAACCAATAATAAATTAATTAATTAGGAAAAAACAATTGTATTCCAAATGCCATCCATTCCTCCCTCCCCATGACCCCCTCATTGAGAAGGCAAGCAATTCCATACAGATTATATATGTAGTCATGGAAAACATATTCATAATAGATATGTTGTGAATGAAAACACAAATACCCACACACACACACACACACACACACACAAACTCAAAAAAAAGTTGCTTCAATCTGTATTCAGACACTATCAATTCTTTCTCTGAGGATGGATAGCATTTTTCTTCCTAAGTCCTTTAGAAGTGTCATGGATTGTTATTTTACCAAGAATAGCTAAGCCATTCACAGCTGATCATCTTACAGTATTGCTCTTACTTTTCACCCATTACATTTCATTTTCATCATCCCATGTAAGTCTTTCTAAGTTCTTCCTGAGACCATCAGGGTCATCATTTCTTACAGCACAATAGTATTCCATCATAATTACATACCATCATATTCCATCATGTTCCCTAATTGATGTGCATCCCTTCAATTTCTAATTCTTTAGCCCTAGAAAAGAGCAGCTATAAATATTTATGTACTTATATGTCCTTTTCCTTCCTTTTTTTTTTTTAATCACTTTTGGGATGCAGAGCTAGTAGTTAGATTGCTATGTCAAAGGATACGCATGATTTTTATAGCCCTTTGTGCATAGTTCCAGATTGCTCTGTAGAATGGTTTAATCAATATACAACTCCAGCAACAGAACATTAATGTCTTATTTTTTCCCACATCTCCTCTAACATTTGTCATTTACCTTTTCTATCCTATTATCTAATCTAATAGGTGTAAAGTAGTACCTCAGAATTGTTTTCACTTGCACTCCTTCAATCAATAGTGAGTTAGAATATTTTTTTTTCATATGGCTATAGATAGTTTTAGTTACTGAACCTGAAAACAGATTATATCTTTTGGTCATTTATCAATTGGGGAATGGCTCTTATTTTTGTAAATTTGACACAGTTCTCTGTATGTTAGAAAAATGAGGTCTTTATCAGAGAAACTTGCTTCAACTTTTTTTTTTAATATTTATTATTGCTAACTCTATTTTTGTCAGTACTGTTCCCCCAACCCTCATTTATTCTATTCTCTCTCTTCTTTTACTATCTTCTTCCTCAAAGGTGGTTCACTTTCTGGTTATCCATTACCAAGCCTTCCAATATTTTAATGTAGAAGCTGCTAAATTTTGTGTTAGCCTGACTGTGTGACTCCACAGTATTTTAATTATTGTTTTTTTGACTGTTTGCAATATTTTTCTCTTGACCTAGGAACTATGAAATTTGGTTATAATACTCCTGGGAGTTTTCATTTCAGGATCTCTTTCAGGAGGTAATCCATCAATTCTTTCAATTTCTATTTTACCCTCTGGTTCTGTTTTTCAGGTTAGATGTTTTTCAGTGAAGTATCTCATATTGTCTTCTATTTTTCATTCTTTTGGTTTTGTTTTATAATTTTATAATTTCTCAGAGTCATTAGCTTCCATTTGCTGCACTCTAATTTTTAAGGAATTATTTTCTTCAGTGAGCTTTTGGACCACTTTTTGCATTTGAGCAGTTCTGCTTTTTAAGTCATTCTTTTATTTATTGGCTTTTTGGATCTCTTTTGCCATTTAGCCTATTCTGTGTTTTAAGATGCTATTTTTTCCCCAGTATTTTTGTGTGTCTCCTTTACCGAGCTATGGACTTGTTTTTCATGATTTTCTAGAAGCACTTTCATTTCTCTTCCCAATTTTTCCTCTATCTCTCTCACTTGATTTTCAAAATCCTTTTTGAGTGCTTCCATGGCCTTAGACCAGTGATTCTCAACCTGGGTTATGTTCAATTTGTTACAATGAAAATACATCCTGCATATCAGATATTTGCATTACGATTCATAACAGTAGTAAAATTACAGTTACAAAGTAGCAACGAAAATAATTTTATTTTTGGGGGTCACCATAACGTGAAGAACTGTATTAAAGGATCGCAGCATTAGGAAGGTTGAGAACCACTGCCTTAGGCCAATTCATATTTTTCTTAGAGGTTTTGGATGTGGGAGCTTTAACTTTGCTAACTTTTTGTGAGTGTGTGTTTTGATCTTGTTACCATAATGAGAGATGATCACTGTCCTTGTCATTATAATGACTTTCTGTAGTCAAAGATTGGTAATGTTTTTTTTATCAGTTGTTTGCTTATTTTCTCAGCATATACTTGACTTTTAACTGTTTGTTAAAGTAGGGCTTGTCTTCCAAGGCAGAGAATGCATTGTCCCAAGCTTCAGCAATTATGTTCAGCTGTTTTCAGAGATACTTCTAGGGACCTGTATGTTTTCAGTGCTCTTAAGACAGTATGATCTAAGGAGTTATATTTACTCCACTCCTGGCCTGTGCTCTGGTCTGTGAACAACCACAAGTACTCTTTTCTTCCCTGGAAAGGAGGATTCCCCTGTGAGGAGGATTCCCCTGTGAGGAGGATTCCCTCTCCACTGCTTCCACAAGTTCTACTATGCCAGTGCTCCTCCTCACACTAGTACTGCCACCCTGTACTGCAACCCAGAACCAAATATGAACAAAGCAACAGAATCCTGCCTCACTGTCAGCAAAGAGAAACCTGTAATCCACTTCTGACCAATCTCCATCAATCCCCTTACTGTCTGTGGACTGAGAGTTCTGGAAACAGTCACTGCCACTACCACTGCTGATACAGTCACTCCCAAGGCCTAATCCTGGTTTGCTGGGGTTGGGACTGTGCTGGGGCCAGAGATAGGCTGTGATCCTCTCTCATCCAGGTCCAATAGACTTTTCCTACTGACCTTCTAAGTGGTCATTGACATTTGTTGGTTGAGAAGCCTATAAATCACCACAGCTGCCAATGATTCAGTTCCATAAGACCTGCTCCAGGTTTGTTAGAGCCCATCTGTGCTGGTGTGGCCTACCTTGGACTGCACTTCTCTCTTAGCTTGGTGCAATAGACCTTTCCTTTCCACCTTCTAGGTTGCTTGGGTTAGAAATTTGTTTTGCCTTGTTTTTTCATGGGTTCTGCTGCTCTAGAATTTGTTTAGAATCAGTGTTTACAGGTATTTGGAGGAGTTTAGGGGAGAGCTGAGATGAGTCTCTGCCTTTACTCTGCCCCCTGGGAGTAGAATTTGAAGTCAGATCTCTTTAGCTTCAAGGCAAGCTCTAACCACTAGAGTGGTATCAAACTGAAATAGAGACTGGGTCCATTAAACCACATATATAAAAGAATCCTTGCATGTTGCATATCAACATTGAAAATCACATATTGGAGACAGAGCCAATATAGCAGAGAAGAGGCAGGGATTCTCCTGATCTCTCTGCCAAACCACTGCAACATCCTTAAATAATGCCTCTAAATAAATTCTACAGTGGTAGAACTCCAAAAAGGGCAGAGTGAAACAATTTTCTAGTTCAAGACAGTTTAGAGGGTGATCAGGAATGGTTTTTTGCACCAGGTTGAGGGTGGAGCACAATCCAGTAAAAGCTGGACCAAAACAGAGTAGGCCTCAGAAAACCAGGAATAGGCCCCAGGATGACTGAATCAGTGGCAGCAGTGATAGTTTTGTGACCTCTGAGACCACAGATGGTAAGGGGGTCAAACACTTGTTCAGAAGATTATAGGGGGCCTGTGGCTGGCACAAACACTTGTCAGAAGATTACAGGAGGCCTGTGGCTAGCACAGTGGGCAGGACTCTGTTCCTTTGCCCGTACTTGGATCTGGATCTCTCTCCCAGGATGAGGAGAAGCACTAGCAAAACAGATCTTATGGCTGCAGGGGAGCTAACCCAAGCACAGTTCCAGGATGGAAAAGAATGCTTGGGGCCACTCACAGATCAGTCTACACTACAGGAGAATAGTAAACACACTACTCACTAGATCATACCACCTTGGAAAACCAAAAACATACAGGTCCCCAAAATTACCTCTGGAAGCAACTGCACACAAAATCTGAAACTTGGGGCGGTGCCTACACTCTAGAAGCCAAGCTTCATTTTAGCATAAAAAGTTAAGAGAAATACACTGGGAAATGAGCAAACAGCAGAAAAATATCCTGACTATAGAAAGTTACTTTAGTGACAAGGAAAATTAAAATATAATCTCAGAAGAAGACAACAAAGTCAAAATTCCTATATCCAAAGCCTGAAAGAAAAATATGAATTGACTCCAGTCCATGGAAGAATTCAAAAATGATTTTAAAAATCAAGTAAGATAGGTAGAGGAAAAATTGGGAAGAGAAATGAGAATGATGCAAGAACATCAGGAAAAAAAATAATAGCTTTGTAAAAGAGGCACACACACACACACAAACACCACATATTACTGTTTCAAGTTGATCACTGTATTTTAATTTATTTTATTAAACATTTCCCAATTACAGTTTTGAGCCACAATCAATAGTGTTATGGACCACATGTAGACCACAGACCTCATCTGGTATGGGTTTACTACATCATCATAGTGATAAAAATATTTTGTTTTGTTGTCTGGGACAGATTCTAGATGGACTTGACAATTTAAAATATTTGTAAAGAAATTATCTGACAATTTTTCTCCCCTATTTCTATTTCCATTGCTTTCTTTGTTATTTTTTTCTCCTTATTTTATCTCCCTCCCCTAAAAAAAAAAATCCTTGCTCTCTTTTGGAAATTGTAAAATCTATATGCTCAAAGGATATTCTGCTGCTTCAAGGGTATCCTTCTATTTCAACCGAATTTAGCCCTTCAATATACATTGCTCTCTTAAATCCTCCTGAATCTCTATCAATTTATCAGCACCTATGATACCTTTGCCATATGACTATTGAGGTTAAAGGTTTGCCACACACACACACACACACAGACACACACATGCACACAGACACATATACGCACATACATACACACAATTGTGTGTATATATGTGTGTATATGCATATATAAATACCTATATATGCATATACATATATGTTTATATATGTAAATATACACCCACATATAATTGCATGTATATGTACACACATATACATAAATATAATATGAATATACATTTGTACACATTTATATGTATGTCTATGTGTATCTATACCTACACATAAATTCTAATTTTATATCCTCTACTAGATTGTGAATTCTATAAGGGAATTTAATGTCTCTCATAGTGTCTAGCGCAGTGCATTGTGCATATTACTTTATCATTGGTGTTTTTTTAAATGATTCAACCATTGAAGGTAATGATGGTCAGTTGAATATGCCCATCCCTATTACTTAAGAAATAATCCCCCATGCTGTCTGTCAGTTGTATTTAATTAATACAGTATGAAATATCTTTGGAAACAGTGTTAATAATTCAACTCCTTGCAAAACACAATATTGAAGTTAAGAGAGGGTGTACTTTTAATTCAATAATTATTAAGTAACTACCTATCCTATACAGACATTGCTTTAAGTGTTGGAAATACTAAGAAAAAAAAGAATTCTCTGCTTTCAAGGATCCTAGAAACTATTGACTCTTTAAAATCATATAATATTTAGATGTGAAATGATACATTTTATCCAGAGTAATTATAAATGGAAGACCCAATAGCATACATGATTTTCAGGCAGGATCTATTTAACAACTCTGGGTTATAGGGATTTCAACCTATTTTTGAGCAAGTTGTCACTTTACATATGGCTTATTGATAGGTAGTCAAAATTTGTTCTATTTATTTGCCAAAGTACACATGTGAATTCTTCAACTGACAAACTCTTTCACTCACGCAACTAATTTATCATTTGTCATAAAAAGGCCCTACAACAGAAAAGAATGGCTTCAGGCAACAATCTTATGAAGTAATTTCTCCAGTGAATATGGACCTGACATTATAATTAAATTTATAAAATGCAAATGAGCTTTTTTAGTGTTTTATCTGCCTTGACTGGTCAGTAAAGAAAAATAGTCAAGGATATGAAAAAGCAGATTGGATTTTCAGTTTAATAATAGATTGATGGTGAATAAATCAGCTATCAAGTCTCAAGCCTATGACAATGTACTCATGTCAATTTCATTCACAAATTTCCTATCTGTGCCTTGAAATGAATGTGTGGGAGGGATCTCTTCAGGTTTATTTTTTTTTATTACAAATAATCTTAAGCTAGTTAAACCAAAGAGGAGAAAAAATAATCTTAGGTCAAATACTACTCTTGGTTGGGTCACTAAAGGTTTGTGTCAAGACAAACTTGAAATTACTTGAATTTAAGTTTAGAAAATTTGGTCATTTTTATAGCATTTCTGAATGTTATTCCATTGTCTTAAAGAGATATTTCAGGCATTCAATAAACACTTAGTCTCTGACTGAATATTTACTATATACTCTGACATTTAAATGTAAGGATCTTGCTATACTTCCTTTAGAAAAAAAAATTGGAACTTGAGTTTTTCTCTATTTTTTCATGAAGCCAATGCTGTTATTTTATACATATTCACACATATTTTTATATACATGTGTTTGTGTTATTTATATATATACATATAAACAATACAGATATGCATATATGTATGTGTGTATATACATATATATTTATACACACATGCACACACATTTCAAATGGAAAAATTTACTCAAGCAATTTTGTTTTGATTATTTAACAAAAACCTATTTTATACCTATAAATCAAAACTGTTTCCAAGCAGACATTTCAAGCTATCAGTTTTTTTTCTTTAAACATTACAAATAATTACATAGATATTTGTTCATTCACATTTGAATTGAATGAATCTTCCAAGTGATTCAAAGTCACATAGACAACATCAAAGAAAGCTAGAGGTATTTAAGTGTTTTTTTTCCCTCATTATTGTCACTTTTTATGCACACACACATATGTATATGTATACACCATTACATATAGATCAATCTAACACTCCTATACTGACTGCCTTAAGAATACTTTTTTTTTTTTACATCTTACTATTTTCTTTTGAAAACAAATTGCAGGGATTACTGAAAGTTTTAACTTAATAGTACCTGAGGAAAGCACAGATGGTCTTCAGAAAGTTTGGCTCCTATACTTTTTAAGTTTAATTGTGTTACTTTGGAGTTATATCAATAATCTTATAGATTCATTTTTATTGATGCATTTCATTTCAACATGGAAGACATTTTCCAACAAATACCTAAGCCAATCTGGCACAAAGTAGATTCACCAAATACAGTTACATGAGAACAAATAAAATAATTCTACTTATTAGACATGCTACATTTTTAAAAATTTTATTTATTTTAAGAGAAAAGGTAGATATGTTTTAATTCTAATAATTATAAAAAATAAAGGTGTACTAGGCATGGCAAAAACAATCTAGTATACTGGCACCAAAATTTCTCACCATCTTTGATTTGATCTTTGTTGTCTTTTAGTGTTGCATTTATATCATTGTTAACCACTGTAGGTATTATCCTTTAGGTTATTTCTTTAGGTGATATAATATGCCTTTCTAATTTTTTTTATATCTTAGTATTGTTGTTACTTATAGCACAATATATATTCATATACCAAAAATTTTCAACAATTTTCCATTTATACACACATATATTTAGTCTCATGCTTTTAAATTACAAATTATATTAACACTTTTTTTATATCTGTGAGTTACATTTTTGTGCTACCAAATTCTTTGCATCAAAAAGCAAGTGGTTGGATTCTGAATCAAAACACATATGTGTGTGTGTGTACATTTTCTTTCATTGATTCAAATTTTGTTCCAGTACTCAATCAATTTCCAATTCCAATGACAATGGATTTGTTTGTCTGTATTTCAACACCTTAGAACATGTTCCCACTATATTAAATATTCCAATAGTTTACTCTTTTTTATTTTCATGAGAGTTAGTCGATATAAGAATTATTTTGACTTAAATATAATTACTAATGATTTTGAAATATTCTTATGATAATTAGAGATAGTTTTTGTTTTTGAAATTTTTATTTTTTGATCACTTGTCATTTCCAGGATGGTTCTTATTTTTAGACAACATGAGTCATTTCTCCATGTATTTTAAAAATTATTTATCAGTATTGCTCCATTCAAATATTTTCTCAAATATTTATATTTTTCATAATTCTATGTTTATTGTATTTGTGTAAAATCTCTCTTCAAAAATTTTGCATAATCAAAATCATCTGTTTGCATCATTATCATCTTTTTCTGTGATTTATAACAAATTCTTCTTCATGCAACTTTAAAAATAATCTTATCTATTTTTATGTGGTTTGTATTCTTATATTCTAATCAATCATCTATTTAACAGTATAGGATATGAGAAATTGTTAGTATAAAATTATTTTCTACCTAATTGTTATCCAGTTTTACTAAAAGAAAAGAAAGTATTTTGTTTTCTCGTGTTTAGGAAACATTTTGCCTTTATGTTGAAATCTCCTTTTCTTAGTCTCTTTCATCAATTTCCTTTTTTTTTTTTGCTTTTTGGAGGGGGAGAGGCATGGCAGTTGGGGGCAAGTGACTTGCCCAAGGTTATACATCCAGTAAATATTAAGTGTCTGAGTCCAGATTTGAACTTAGGTCCTTCTGACTCCAGGGCTGGTGCTCTATTCACTGCACCACCTAGCTGCCACTGTCAATTTACTTTTCTCTCAGTACTAAATGCTTTGGATAATTAATGTCCTATTGTATAATCAGATTTTTAATTATTCTTAGCCCCCTTCCTATTTTTGTTCTTTATTACTTTCAATATCATTAACCTGTGTTTGTTTTTTGCCATAATTTTAATCTTATCCTATGATTATCCTTGATAACTTGATTTTTGTAATGAATAAATACATAAAGTTGCATAGTATTACCAATATTATTATATCGTTGCATCTAGTAATGAACACACAATCTCCACTTACTTGGATGTTTCTTTACTTCTCTATAAATTGCTATGTAATTTTAAATTCTATATGCTTCCTCTTATCTAAACACTCTTCCAATTAGTCAACAGTCTGACTCTATACAATCAATGATTCTTAAGTGACTCACAGTTTTTTTTACCATTCATTTCCTTAACTATTGATTTAATTTTTTATGAAACTTGTTTCTCATTATGCCTCTGTTTAAAGAAAGGTTATGATATACAGAAATGAGGTTTCTGAATAACCTATTTTTATTTGGCCATGTTTCTTAAACACCAAATCATAATTTCCAACATTTTTTCTTGTATTCACATTAAATTAATCAAATGTATATGAATACATTTGCCTTATTCAGGAGTTATTTTCAAGATCATACATCTTCTTTATTGTAAAAAGTGTTTGCATAAGATCAGGAGTGGGTCTTCTAGAACCAACTTGCATGGACTAGTGGGACTTGATTGTTAAATTGACTGTTAGATTTCATCATTTACAATCACTATGAATCAGAACTTGATTTGTTGTTTTTCTGAGTCTGTCATTGAGAAAACATTGGGGAAAATGTAAATAGTAAAGATTAATTATCAAATTGAATTTTGTATATATTTTTTGGAGAGAGAGCAAATAGTTAATATTTATCTGTGAACATTAGTATCTGAACAAGTAACTTCCCTGGTGGTCTTTCTCTTTATGCTCATCATGAGCAGTACATATCATGAATACCAATGATCCCATAAAATGGTGGTTTTCATTGCCTTTGGCTGAAGAAAAAAAATAATGCTACTTCAATTTTTTTTTTGTTTCTCCAAGCAGAACATGTGAGATATCTATTAATTTAGCAGAAAGCTTCTTACAGATGCCAGTGAAGTTTATAATGAATATTAATATTATTATGATTCAGTTTTTCCAATGTCATTAGATAAGTATATCTTGTTTATGTTACCAACAATTAAATTAACAGTCATCATCAATAAAAATGCAGGAAGGCATATAGTAGAGAGGAACATTTTGTGTCCTTCAATGCATGGGATGTCACGTTCCATAAATTCCTCACTTATTTGCTTAATTTCCAGCAATGAGTCTCTCTATACCTCCTAGGCTTGAAAACAAAGTCATGTTCTATCATTAGAACCACACTTAAATCTTTTATGATTGATAGAAACTCTTGAAATTTGCACTGGCATAACCTTAAAAAATCCCAGATTCCTTCTAGGATGCAATGATCCATTAGTGAAAAATTTGGATAGTGAATTATCAGTCATGGGTGTTTAATAACATATTCTCTGCGTTGCTATAATTAATCTTTAAACATTTTCTTTGATAAGGGATATTTGCAGATGCTGCTGCTGCTGCTGATGCAAATGCCCATGACACTTTAAGGTATATAATCTGCTTTATAAATATCCTTACAAATTATCTCATTTTATTTATATAACAGTGCAGGGGTTAGGTGCTATTGTTATCCCTATTATACATATAAAAAAACTGAGACAAGTAGATGTTAAGTTACTTGGCTAATATAACATAGAAATTAAGTGTCTGATTTCAGATTTGAACTCTAGCCTTCCTAACTGCAAGTAGCATATTCTAACCCCAACCCAGAGGACAGAGAGAAGATGATGTGTGTGACCAGTGAGCCAAAGCTAGTGGGGGCTGCAGAGACTGCACCTCCTAATACCTCTGGCAGCTGCAAAAAGTAGCAATTTGGGATAAAGCTCTCCCCTCTGAAAGCAGAGTTCTATTGTGGCTCAAAAATCAAATTAATTGACTAGCAACATGAGCAGGCAAAGGAAGCTAACCAAGCTGAGCAATCCAACTTTAGATTCCTTTTTTGGGGACAAAAAGAATCAAAGCATGAAACAGGAAGAAGACAACACAGTCAAAACTATTGCGCCAAAAATTTCACATAAAAATGTAAGCTGGTTACAGGCCATAGAGGAGCTTAAGAAGAATTTTGAAAACAAAATAAGAGAAATGGAGGAAAAATTGGGAAGAGAAATGAGAATAATGCAAGAAAATCATGAAAAGACAGTCAACAACCTCACTGAAGAAAATAACACCTTAAAAAATAGATTAACAAAAATGGCAAAAGGGGCCCGAAAAGCCAATGAGGAGAAGAATGCCTTAAAAAGTCAAATTTGCCAGATGGAAAAAGAATCTCAAAAGTTCAGAGGAGAATAATTCCTTCAGAGTTAGAGTGGAGCAAATGGAAATAACTTTAATTATTTAACAAATTATTTATTTAATTTTTATATTTATATATATTATATTATTATATTATATTATATTATTATATTATTATATATTATATTATAATATATTATATTATGTTTTTGGCCATATTTATATATAAATATACCCA
>CM053585.1:444051725-444067248 GCA_028646515.1 Pseudochirops corinnae
TTTTTTTACTTAATTGTGTACCTTTTCTGTCATCCACCCACTAGGATGTAAGCTTCTTGAGGGTAGGCACAAATTTTTTTATTCCAAGTACTTAGTACGTGCTTAATAAGTGTTTGTTGAATATAATTGGATATGTTCACTGTATTTGGCCCTCCCCCATGATTTTAAAATCCATTTCCTGACTGTATGGTAGATAACTCTTTAATTTCATGATTAATTTATGTATCCAAAGGACTATACCATTGCTAATACTGATCTTTGGACATTTTTTTCTAGTAGAAATGTAGTTATTACTTATTAATAAAGACCTGTTGGAATCATCATTATTTTAATGTTCTTTAGAATGTAGCAATTTATTCTTTATTACCAAAGTCTTACAACTCCTGCTATGCTATCATTACTCAATCACCTCATGATAATCATTTAACAGAAGGAAGGAGGAGCACACCTGGGGTTTCACTACAAAAATGGCACTTTACTGGAGGATGCTACCTACTGGTGTAATACACTAAAAAGCAGACTTTGAAAAAAAAATCAAGGAAATGAGAATATTGAAGGCTGGAAATGATTGAAAGTGGATAAGACATACATATCAAAAGTGTTTCTGCTTTAAAAAAAAAAAAGCAGTGTGATTCTTTTCTGCTATACCCCTTATTCACCATACTCGAATTCCTCTGCACATCATGTATAGTTTTGAGTAGTTTTAGAAATATGAGACTGGGAGGTACCATTTGTTATTCAATAGTTTATATATGTCTGATTCTTTGTGACCTGGGTGGACCATAGCACACAGGTACTGTCCATGGGGTTTTCTTGGCAAAGATATTGGAGTGGTTTTCCATTTCTTTCTCCAGTAGATTAAGGCAAACAGAAATTAATTGACTTCCCCAGGGTCACAGAGATAGTAAGTGTCTAAGACTGCATTTGAACTCAGGTCTTCTAGACTCCAGGCCCAGTATTCTGTCTACTGAGCAATCTGGGTAACTTTGCAATGCACCATAGGAGCCATCTAATCCAATCCCTTCATTTTCCATATGAGGAACTGAGTTACAGAGCAATGAAGTAATTTGCTCAGCGTACAACATGTTGTGGCTATCAAAAATGAAGTCGAACCTCAGTTCTCTGATCTCAAATCCAATGTTCTTTACCCTGTACCTCATGCCAAAGAAGCCTTAGTATGCTCTCCAGAAGTTAAATCATCCTTACTTTGCCCAGCCTACTGTACTGGAGCCATTCCTATCAGATGATATTAGCCCAGTACTCCCTTTTCTACACATTTCTTCTGGGTAACACTTGGAGGTAACAATGTCTACTGGCTATGTCACAGTAGGCAGTTTAGTAAAAATTAATTAATTATTTAATTAAAAAGGAGCTTAGTGGTCTTGAACATCATTCTAGGTAGGTGAGAAACCCAAATAACTACTAGTGATTGTGGTGAGAGAAGTAGTAGAAATAATGGCAACATCTGTGTGTTTGTGTGTGTGTGTGCGTGTGTGTTTTCTAGAGCTCTACTAACATCATGTTGAGTGATGATCAATTCAAATGAAATGGAATACTAGAGACAAACCTCATTTCTATTCAATGAAAGCATAACATAAAGGGGGTTTTATTTTATTTTGTTGTGTTTTTGCTTAGCTGTATGATTTCACTGAGAAAGCAAATTAACTTGAACATTTATATTTTAAAATTTTTGTTACAATTCATTTCTCTGTATAGACATGCCCTAATTGCAAAAGGACAACAGCAAAAACAACAACAAAAATCAGTCATTCATTGGCTTTAAGGTACAGTGAAACAGGAGGAGATGGAATTCCAATTCTTCTTTGGAAGGTTTAATTTCATGCCACTGATTCTGAGTGATTGAAAAACATTCTGAATGCCTTCTGTTTTAGATGTCTGCATATGTCTGTTCACAAGAGTAGAAGCATACAAAAGAATGAAAGAAAGTAGCCATTCTTTTTTCCTCTAAGTTTTTACCAAAGGCTTTTTATATATCATCCATACTATTGTGATTGCCTATAAATTGATCATACCTGACATGTTAATTGAAGCATGTACTTTCTAAAAAGCAAGTAAGATTGCTCATTAGGTTTTCCCCCCATATGGATAAAGGAGCTACTGTTTTAAATTTGTCTTGTAAAATACGGAGAAATGAGTATTTTTTTTTCTATTACATATAACATGCTGCTACTTCTTTGTTCTGTATCAAAATATCAAGAGGCGTAAAGCTGGTTTTATAGGAGATATTTTTTTTTTCTAAACTGTGTTAGAAGCATAGGCAGATAGGTAGCTCTGTGAATACAGCAGTAGGCCTTGAATAAGAAAGACCAGAGTTCATATCCAGTCTCTTAATAGCTCTGTGACTTTGGGCAAATCACTTAACCTCAATTTACCTAGGAGGAAGCTGGGCAGCTCATTGTATAGAGCGGTGGGGGGGGAGTCAGGAAGACCTGAGTTTGAATATAACCTCAGAATCTTAAAAGCTATGTGACCTTGGGCAAGTCACTTAACCCTGTTTGCCTTAATCCACTGGAGGAAGAAATGTCAAACCACTCCAGTATCTTTATCAAGAAAACACCATGGACAGTATGGTTTATGGTGTCATGAAGAGGCAAACACAACTGAACAACAACAGCTAGCAGGTTGGGTTCAATTTCTATTTTTCCCTCTGCATTATTTGACTAGAGAGTCAGCATTGCATAGTCAGTGAAGAGCTGACCTTGCTGTATCAAGGACCTGGATTCAAGTTCCACACCATCTGTACTGTGCTGCATGACATTCTAAAGACTGTAAATTGTTGAGCACTTTTTGGTCTACATTGATAGTAACAGTTTCCTCATGAGGAATTTTCTATACAAATCAGACAATAAGCTCAGTCACTTCTCTCCCTTCTTCTTTCCTTCCCTCTCTCTTTCATTCAATACTTCACAAATTGCTAAATCCCCTTAAAGCTACTGCAAAGCTGTGTATATAGTAATTAGGCTGAGTTGGATGGGCCCACTTAGAAAGAGTCCACTTAGGAAACTTGTCAGTATAATATAGTCCCAGTCATAATTTCATCCTCAGCACATACAACACAAACTTTTTCTTTCACTAGATATTCTTCTACTTCTAAAATGGCAGGTATGAAGGTAGCAGAGGAGATAATTAGTAAGACCTTTAATCTTATCACTGAAATTGTGGTTAGATAAATAATTCAGGATATGTTCAAGTCAAGTTAAGGATTATTTTTTAAAAATTTATTCACTATTTTATTTTCCCCAATTATATGTAAAAAGAATTTCTTCACATTTGTTTTTAAAACTTTAAGTTCTAAATTATTTCCCTTTCTTCTTCCACAGTCCTTCACCAAAAAGGCAAGCAATTCAATATAGGTTATGTGTGTGTAGTCATACAAAACATTTCCATATTAGCCATGTTGTGACAGATAAGTTGGACCAAAAAAAATCCCATCAAGAAAAATAAAGTTGAAAAAAGTATGTTTCAGTCGGTATTCAGATACCATCCATTCTTTCTCTGGCGATGGGCAGTATTTTTCATCACAAGTCCTGCAGAGTTGTCTTGGATCATTGTATTTCTGAGAATCGCTAAGTCGTTAATAGCTGATCATCATACAATATTGCTGTTAATTTGTACATAGTACATTACAGTTCACATTAGCTTATGTAAGTCTTGCCAGATTTTTTGAGAGCATTCTGTCCATCATTTCTTGTAGCACAGTAGTATTCCATCACAATCACATAGCACGATTTGTTAAGTCATTCCCAAATTGATGGACATCCTCCCAATTTTCTGACACCAAAATAGAGCTGCTATAAATATTTCCTTACACATAGGTCCTTTTACTTAAAAAAACAAAACAAAACAAAACTCTCTGTGGATACAGAAATAATAGTGACATCGTTGATCAAAGGATATGTACAGTTTTATAGTCCTTTTGGCATAGTACCAAATTGCTCTAAAAAATGTTTGAATCAGTTCACAACTTCACCAACAGTGCATTAGTGTCTCATTTTTGCCACATCCCCTCTAACACTTGATATTCTCTTTTTCTGTGTAATTAGCCACTGTAATAGTTATGAGGTACATTAGATTTGGCTTAAGGAGGGAATAGTATACGCATTCAGGTAGGTATCTTATCCTACAGGAAAGTAGGGGGGAAGGAGATAAGAAGAGGGTTGACAGAAGGGAGAGCAGATTGGGGAAAGGGTAGTTAGAGGCAAACATTTTTTTAAATATGGACAAGGTCAAAGGAAAAAATAGAATAAGAGGGAGCAGGATAGAATGGAGGGAAATATAGTTAATCTTTCACAATATAAGAACTATGGAAATGTTTTGTGTAACTACATATATATATATAAAACCTATAATGAATTACTTGTCTTCCCAGGGTAGGTGTGTGAGGAGGGGAGAAGGGAAAGAATTTGGAACTCAAAATTTTAACAATAAATGTTAAAAAATTGTTTTTACTGGGGTATAGAAATATATAAATTATAAATTAAAAATAGGTATGAGGTAATACCTTAGAATTGTTACAATTTGCATTCCTCCAGTCAAGAACAATTTAGAACACCTTCGCTTCTGTCTAAAGATGGCTTTGCTTACTTCTGAAAACTATTCATATATCTTGATCATTTATCAATTGGGGAATGGCTCCTCTGTTTATAAATTTGGCTCAGTTCTCTACATATTTGAGAAATGAGGACTTTATCAGAGAAACTTAAATTTTTAAAAAAGTTATGCTCATAAATGTATTTCCCTCCCTTTTATCCACCCAACATGTTTATTCTATCCCCTCCTTCCTTTATTCTATCTCCTTGCCCTGTCTTTGCTCAAAAGTGTTTTGCTTCTGAGTACTTCCTCCCAAATCTGCCCTCCCTTCTATCACCAACCCTTCTCTTATCCCCTTTCCCTCCTACTTTCTTGTAGGATGTAACAGTAATCAATTTAGCAGATACTTAGCCCTTGGTAACTTAGGGCTAAGTATCTCTTGAGAGAGGCAAAAAGGTGCAAACTCTGTCTCCTGTGTGAACAGAGAATGTTAACTCTGTCTCCTGTTGCTGATGTGGCAGGAAGGAGTTGGCTGAGACAGGAGGCCATTGTGTGAATATAAGAAGAATTCCAGAGGCAGAGAATCAGAGTCATGAATTTTCTTCCTTGTGGCTCCTGGTGGATTCAAGTAGGAGCTGGGACCATGGAAGGGGATCCAGGGAATCTGAAAGACCACACCGAGTCAAGATGAAGAAAAGGCCTCTCCTCAGATATAGAATGCCTGATGAAATTGAAGTTTACTGGACACTGAGGGGTGGAGGGTTTGTGTAATTTTATAATGACTGTATTTAATGACTGATTTTTAGATAAGTGACTGATTAAGTTAATCTATAATTGCCCCACGAGTGGAAGATTGATTATTGTATTGTGAATTGATTGAATGATTAAGTAAGGAGGCTTTTCCCTTAAGGAAATCAAATAATTATTCTTTTGTTGTTATTTCAAATACTGTGTCCACTGTAGTGAAAACTAGGTGGCCATTCTAATTTTAAGCTGTTGTGAACACTATATTGTGATTTTCTGTGATAAGATGTAATGTTGTGAATATTATATTGTGATTTGTTGTGAATGTTTGCCTTGATTTGTAATGTAATAAACAGTGTTCACTATATAGTGTAATCAGAACTTTAAAAGCTGTTCATGGTAGCATTCTTTTGGGAATCTGCTAGTGCATGGTGTTACGTTGGATAAGATAGATTACAATATCCAACTGAGTATGTTATTCCCTCTTTGAGGTAATTTTGATGAGAAGAAGGTTGACTCACTTCTCTCTACCTCCTCCATTTTCACCTCCATTGTAAAAGCTTTTTCTTGTTTTTTTATGTGACCTACTTTGCCCTATTTTACCCCTCCATTTCACTTTCTACCAGTGCATTCCTTGTTCTAACCTCTTAATTTTATTTTATTTTTTAGATATCAATCTTTCATATTCAACTCACCCCTGTGACCTTTTTCTATATATACTTCTTCTAATTGCTGTAAAAATGAGGAAGTTTTTAGGGGTTACAAGTATTATCTTCCCATATATGCATGTAAACTATTTAACCTTAATTCCTTATGATTTCCTTTTTCTGTTTACTTTTTATACTTCTCTTGAATCCTGTATTTGAAAGTCAGTTTTTCAATTCTGCTCTGGTCTTTTCCTCAAGAATGATTGAAGAGGAGTCAAGATGGCTGAGTTAAGGCAAGACCTCAGCTGACTCTCCCCCAAACCAATGTAAATAAATTTAAGTAATAATTCTAAACAAATTCTAGAGTGGCATAACCCACAAAAAGGTGGAGTAAAACAGTTTTTTAGCCCCACACAACCTGGAAGTTTGAGAAATAGCAAAGGGTTAAGTTTTCACAGAAGTGTAAAAATTGCTGAAATAAAGCTACTGATAAAAGTACCAGATGGTAGACTTGGGAAGAGTTGAGGCAGTGGCCTTGGGAATATGAGGGATGGCCCACAGTGAAGTTTTCTCACTTGTATCTCCCTGCTACACTCTCTGTTACACTCTGCAAACAAGTTCAGTTTTATTTCCTTAGCAACTTGTTATCTCCCCAGAATGAGGTAGCAAAATTTAAAGGGAACAATACTACCCCTATTGTAATGGGTTGCCTCCAAATTTGGGGGAAGAAAATGCATAATGAGGCATAGGAAACTACTGTCCTCTGATAGGGTACTAATTCAGTGAATAATTATGGTAATGAAGGCTTGAAATTTCTTTGTATCCATTAGCCACTTCACTTGTAAAAGACTGTGAACCTACTCTATCAGCAAATGGTATATTAGGGAAGGAGAATGGGGAGGATTAGGAATGAAATAAAAGATGTTTGTGAACTTCTGAAACTTGCACTCCCTGGCAGACACTGCTTGAGTGACTAGGGCTGTGCCCCTTCTCATAAGAAAGAGTAAAGGACTCTTTCTGCATTCTGACTCAAACTCCAATTTTAAAATTTTGTAGTGGTCTCTATTCCACACAGAAGAATGGTAGGAAAAGTGTATTACAACAGGAAGAAAGAGGAGCACAGTCAAGCACTGGCCACATCAGCATAGCCCTGGCTCCAGAAGACCAAGAGCAAACTTTGGGAGCCACTAAATCTGTAGTGGAAAAAGATGATTTCTGAAGCACTCAGCCCACAGATGTAAGAGAGTCAAACAATTAGTCAGAAGGATATTACAGGGGTCCCTTTGCTGGCACTGAGGCAGGACTCTGTTGCTTAAATCATACTCAGATCTGTGTTGCAGTCCAGAGTGGCAGTTCCAGGGCACTAGCATACCAGACCTTGCAGCCTCAGTGGAGCAGGAGCCCTCATCATAGTTACAGGGCATAAAAGAATGCTTGTGATCATTTATAGAACAGACCACAAGACAGGAGAGGAGTAGACACCTTTCTTTATATCTTACCACCTTAGAATAACTGAAAACTTACAGGTCCCTAGAAGTACCTCTGAAAACAACTGCTCAAAATGCTCGAAGTTTGGGACAGTGCACCCTCCCACCTAGATCAAGTCCCTAATTTAACAAAGAGTTAAAAGTCAAGAAATAGGATGGGGAAAAAAAAGCAAATAAAAGAAATAAATTCTGACCTTAGAACAATAAAAAATCATACTCAGAAGAAGATGACAAAGTCAAAACTCCTACATCCAAAGCCTCCAAGAAAAATATGAATTGATCTCAGACCATGGAAGAACTCAAAAAGGATTTTGAAAATCATGTAAGAGAGACAGAGGTGAAATTAGGACAGGAAATGAGAATGATGCCATACACTCATGAAAAATGAGTCACCAGCTTGGTAAAGGAGACATAAAATAATACTGAAGAAAATAATTCCTGAAGAAATAGACTATGACAAATTTTAAAAGAGGTACAAAAAGCCAATGAGAAGAAGAATGCCTTAGCAAGTAGAATTGGCCAAATAGATAAAGAGGGACAAAAATTCACTGAAGAAAAAAAAAACTCCTTAAAAAGTAAGATTAGCCAAAAGAAAAAGATGTCCTAAAGCTCATTGAAAAAAAAATTCTTAAAAATTTGAATTGAGAAACTAGAAACTAATGATGTCATAAGAAATAAGAAAAATTAAACAAAAAAAACCAGAGGACAATATGAAAATTTTCATTGGAAAAACAACTTACCTGGAAAATAAGTCCAGGTGTCTTAATTTAAAAATTATTGGACAGCCTGAAAATCATGAGAAAAAAACGGCATAGAAATCATCTTCCAGGAAATTATCAATGAAAACTTCCCAGATATTGTAGAACCAGAGAGTGAAATAGAAATTGAAAGAATCTATTGATCACTTCCTGAAAGAGATCCAAAAAATAAAAACTACCAGGAATATTATAGCCAAATTCCAAAGTTGTCAAGTCAAGAAAAATATACTGCAAACATCTAGACAGAAAAAAAAGAAAAATTGAAGTACAGTGGAGCTACAGTCAGGATAATACAAGATTTAGAAGCTGCTAAGTTAAAAGATCAAAAGGCTTGGAAGATGGTGTTCTGGAGGGCAAAAGAGCTAGGATTACAAATAATAATCACCTAACTAGAAAAACTTAGTATAATCCTTCAGGGGAAAATGGGTGTTCAATGAAGCAGGCTTTTCAAGTATCCTTGGTGAAAAGACCAGACAGAAAATTGGCTCAAAGAGGGAGTAATATACACACTCATTTGCCTATAGAAATCTATCCTACTCTTTAGGAAAGTAGGAAAGGAAGGGACTAAGAAAAGTGGGAAGTGATAGAAGGGCTGGAAGACAGGGTAAAGCGGGAGTTGGAAGCAAAAATCTTTTGAGTATGGACAGGATGAAAGGAGAGAGAGAATAGAATAAATGGGGGGATGGGATGAAGGGGAATGCAATAAGCAATAGTAGCTTGGGGAGGGGGAATTTGTAGCAAGTTTCTCTGATAGAGGTCTCATTTCTCAAATATATAGAGAACTGAGTCAAATTTGTAAAAGCATGAGTCATTCCCCAGTTGATAAATGCCTAAGAAATATGAATAGTTTTCAAATATAGTAATCAAAGCTATCTATAGCCATATTTTAAAATTCTTTAACTTTCTGTTGATTGGAGAAATGCAGATTAAAACAATTTTGAGGTACTAACTCATACCTATTAAATTGGCTATAGGACAGAAAATGAAAATGACAAATGGTGGAGGGGATGTGGCAAAAATGAGACATTAATGCACTGTTGGTGGAGTCGTAAAGTGATTCAACCGTTCTATAGAGAAATTTGGAAGTATGTCCAAAGGGTTATAAAAGCATGCATACTCTTTGACCATGCAATATTACTACTAGTTCTGTTTCCCAAAAGAGATTAAAAAAGAAAAAAGAAAAAGAAAAAGGACCTAAATGTACAAAAATATTTATAGCAGTTATTTTCTAGTGGCAAAGAATTGGAAATTGAGCAGATATCCATCAACTGGGGAATGATTGAACAATTTGTACTTTGTGATTATGATGGAACACTATTGTACTATAAGACAAGATGAGTATGATCCTTTAGAACAGCGGTTCTCAACCTGTGGGTTATGTTCAGTTTGTAACAATGAAAATACATCCTGCACATCAGATATTTATATTACGATTCATAACAGTAGCAAAATTACAGTTATGAAGTAGCAACAAAAATAATTTTATGGTTGGGGGTCACCACAACATGAGGAAGTGTATTAAAGGGTAGTGGCCTTAGGAAGGTTGACAACCACTGCCCTAGAAATTCCTAGAAAGACTTACGTAAGCCGATGAAAAGTGAAACGTACTGTGTCCAGAGTAACAGCAATATTTTAAGATGATCGGTTATGAATGACTTAGCTACTCTTAGCAATGCCATGATCCAGGACAACTCTGAAACACATATGATGAAAAATGATATCCATTCCTAGAGAAAGAACTGATGGTGTCTGAATACAGATTGTAGCATACTTTATTTTTTAAACTTTCTTGGCTTTTCATAGGATTTTTTTTTGTCTATGTTTTCTTTTACAACATGACTGTTATGGAGATTTTGTGCATGAATATACATGTATTACCAGTATTGAATTGCTTGCTTTTTCAATAAGATGATGTGGACAGGGAGGAAGAGAGAGAATTTGGAACTCAAGATATTTAAAACAAATGTTAAAAATTGTTTTTCCATGTAACCGGGGAAACTAAAATAGTAAATAATAATAATAAAAAGAAATGATGAGCACGATGATCTTGGAAATACCTGGAAAGACTTAAATGGGCTGATGAAAAGTAAAATATACTGTTTACAAAGTAACACTATTTTGTGACGATCATCTGTGAAGAATTTAGCTATTCTCAGAAATACAATGATCCAAGACAACTCTGAACTATTTATGATAAAAAAAATGCTATCCATCCCCAGACAAAGAACTGATGGTGTCTGCATACAGATTGAAACAAACTTTTTTGTTTTACTTAAGTTTTTCAGGTTTTGTTTTTTTGTCTATTTTTTTTTTCTTTCACAGCATCAATATTATGGACATGTTTTGCATGATTGCATATGTGTGTGTATGTGAGTGTGTGTGTGTGTGTGTGTGTATAAAATCTATATTGAATTGCTTGCTTTTTTTCAATAGGAGGGTTGGGGATGGATAAAGGGAGATAATTTGGAACTCAAAGTTTTTTAAATGAATGTTAATTTTTTTCTACACGTAACTGGCAAAAACTGAATTGCTAAATAGGCAAACAAATAAATTAAACCTTAAAGAAAAGAAAATCTCAAAAAATGCTTGAAAAGTCTCTCTTTCATTGAATATCCATGTTTTCCTTTGAAGGATTATACTCATTTTTGTGGGTAGGTGAGTCTTGTTCATAATCCAACTCCTCTTCTCCAGAATATCATATCCAAAGCCTTCTGATCCTTTATGCAGAAGCAGCTAAATATTGTGTTTTCCTGACTGTGGCTCCATGACACTTGATTTTTTTTTCTTCCTAGCTACTTGCAATATTCTCTCCTTGACCTGGGGACTTTGAAATTTGCCTATAATATACCTGGTTGTTTTCATTTTTGTATTTCTTTGAGGAGATGATCAGTAGATTCTTTCCATTTCTATTTTACCCTCTGGTTCTATGATATCAGGGCAGTTTTCCTTGATAATTTTTTGAAAAATGATGTCTAGGCTTTTTTTTTTTATCATAGTTACAGGTGGTCCAATATTTTTTAAATTATGTCACCTGGACCTATTTTTCTGGTCAGTTGTTTTTCTAATGAGATATTTCATGTTGTTTGCTCTTGTTTCATTCTTTTGATTTTGTTTTATTGTTTCTTTTTTTTTTCCTTCTACCTCTCTTGATTTTCAAAATCTTTTTGTCCTTGTCCATGGCCCGAGACCAATTCATACTTTTCTTTGAGGCTTTGGATGTTGGAGCTTTGATGTCGTTATCTTCTTCTGAATGTGTTTGATCTTCTTTGTCACTATAGTAACTTTCTCAGGTCAGGATTTTTTTCTTTTGTTTGCTCATTTTCCCAGTCTATTATTTGACTTTTAACTCTTTGTTAAATTAGAGCTCACATTCAAGGCTAGGGGGTACACAGTCCTAAGCTTCAGGGGATTTATGGAACTATTTTCATAGATACTGTTTGCAACCCATAAATTTGCATCTCTTTCAAGATGGTAATATCTAAGAAGAAGTTCATTTATTCCTCTCCTGTGCTATCGTCTAGTCTGTGAGTGACAATAAGCACTCTTTTCTGCCCTGGAACTCTGACAAGGATCCCTGCACCACTGAGGTTACAAGCTCTGTTGTGCTAGTATTCTTCCTTACCCCGTGGAGAGCTGCCCAGAACTGTGACCCAAATATGAGTAAGGACAAAGTATTAGAGTCTAGCCTCCAGTGCCACAAAGAGACCCCTGTAATGTCCTTCTCATCAGTTTTTCCACCGTTTACCAACTGTGTACTGAAAGATTCAGATGAAACTGCTTTTGCTGCTCATTCAGTGGCCCCAACGATCTGCTCCTGGTTTGTAGGAGCCGGGGCTGTGTTGGCACAGCCTGAATTGGACTTGGCTCTACTCTTATCTCACTATGACATTGCTTCTTTGATGAACTTCCAAAATGTCTTTCAATGGAAAATTATTTCACCCCATTCTTTGTGGGTTTTGCTGCTTCCTGATTTATTTTATGCCTTTAGATTTCTAGCACAGTGCCTGGAACATAGCATATTGATTGAAGCATTGAAGCATTTTGCTGTTAATACCCAAGGTAAGGATTATTTAAATGCAATTTAATTGTCATTTAAAAAATACAGTAGGTATTTGTAAATATCATTAAAGAGTACATTTACACCCATTGTTACCTGTTTCTTCCGATTTGTTTCTTTTGATGTCCAGGTTTAGAGTAGTGTCTCACCTTTTTTCCCAAGCTAAATTAGATTTTAAAGGGAAAAGCAAGAACACGAAACCAAATCTCACCTCAAAGAATAGTTTGGCAGCATAAGCTTGGATTGCTGACATGAAATGCTCTGTTTGAACTAGAGGAAATTTAGGTCATGTCATTCTTTTCCTCACTCTTTTCCACGGGCAGGTCACTAACTCCCAGACCTTAAGATAGAGTTTGCTCACTTACTTTGTCAAAAATGAAAATTCAAACCAGAAAGTCTGAGCTATGAAGCTGATCACACAAATTGTTTGGTATCAGTTGAAAATTACCCCAAAACAATCTTCTACCCAAATTCACAGTGGATACAAAGTTCAGATACTTCTTTCTTTACGATGTTGACAAAACTCTAGATATTAGCTCATTTCATCCTAAGAATACAAAGACTAGTCTCTGAGTAGTGAGGCAAATTGCCAGATGGCAATGCAGTACAGTATATATAATTCAGCCATGTATTAGGAAGAGTTACTGGAAAAGTACCTTTGAAATGAGAGGCTCCCATTCTATAGGTAGATTTTTTTTTTACCTGAGTTATTATTACCTCACAACAATAAAATAAAAGTGCATACATTTCCATAAATTGATTTTTCCCTTTAGTAATATCAAAATAAAAATTTTCTCTAGTTTTAAATTGAACTAAATAATAAACCCTAAGTTTTCATATTATCTTGAGTTTAGAGTCATTCTTCAATATTACACTGAGAAGAATATTTGGAAAAGAATATTTTTGACCCCTTATAGCACTATTCCTCAGCTGAATTGTAAAAGTGCTTCCCACAGCTTTCTCAAACATAGATACTAATGATACCAAACTACAAAGAAAAGAATCTTAACTTTTACTTTTCCTATCCTTAACTTCCTCAGCTGTCATTATGCCCTCTGAGGAAAATTTTCAGCCTGCTGTCCCATTTTGCAGAATATTTAGAAACTGGCATAATACCGTTTCAACAATTTATGTGTCTAGATTTGACACTTGCTTTCAGAAATCAAGTATTTCTTAAATGTTTAAAGAATTATGAATTCTTCCCATTGTCAAAGGGGGAAATACATTACAGAATTGTTTGTGGTAGGGGAGCATAATAGAATATAAATGTTTTAGAATTAATGAATAGAGAAAAGCATGTGAAGAGTTTTAGGAACTGATATGAAGTGAAATAAGTAAGACTGGGAAACAAAAGGCACAATGTCAGCAACAGCAATAGGCATTTATTAAGTGTCTCTTTTGTGCCAGACACTATGGTAAGTGTTGGGAATAAAAAGAAGAGTAACATATAATCCCGGCTTTCCCTTTCTAGTGTTGGAGACAAGATATATACATAAAAATATGTAGGATAAATTGGAACTAATTGTCAGGAAGGCATTAGCAATAAAGGTGACCAGGAAACACCTCTTCAAGGTAGTAGGTATTTCAGTAGAGAACTGAAGGAACCCAGGCATGCAAGGAGTTAAAGATAAGAAAGGAAAGCATTTCAGATATGGAGAACAGTCAGTGAAAATGTGTAGTCAAGAAATAGTGTCTTGTGGGAGGAACAGTAAGGAAGTCAATACCATTGGATATGGAACATTAGAGTATTAGAAGGAAGGAAAATATATGAAAACTGGAAAGGTAGAGGGAGATCAATTTGCATTTTTTACAAACCAAAATAGGGGAAATTTTGCTCCTTTCAGCACTCAGCTCAAGTGCCATCATCTTTAAGAGCCCCTTTCTTAATCCACGGTTGTTCATGTTGCTACAAAAAATATTTTGTATTTATTTTTCACGTGTTACATAATGACTTAACTGAGAAAATGTTATATTTCTTGAAGCTGAATTTATGATTTTTGAGTGTGGGCACTATTTAACTTTTTTTCCCTCATGCCTAATAAAATGTATAGTACAGATCAAGTATTGCTAATTATAGACTGATTGATCAATTAACTAGTAACATGGTCAGTCAGAAATACATAGTACATTCTCTAGCTATCACAGGAAAATTTACTTTGCCTTCCATTCTTGTCAGAAGTAAATTCCAGAGTTGTTTATCTCATATTTGGTAGGTGTCTTGGCTAAATCTCTTGTTTTTATAAGTTTACAATATTAAGCTTTGGAAGGTATGAAACTTAAGATAGTAAGATAAAAGCAACTTGCCTTTTTTAAATATCATTTTGTAAGTGGATTACAACCCTCCTTCCTTTTGCTTCCCTAGATTCTAAGGCATGTACTCCCACTTAGAGGCTAAGACTTTAGTTATCAGTTAAAGCTTTCACAAAGCATTCAAAACAGAAGGACTGATGATAAGATCAAATTATCAGTTGAACTCTATATATCTTACTTCTCCTTACTGCTGCTCTCCAAAATCCTCCCTTTACTTTCTTATATGCTTGGCATTCTAGTCCCATTTCTGGGAAGTGGCTTACTTTAGATAAAAGCAAAAGAGAAATCAGTACAAAAACACAAAAACATATGATGAAATCCAATTGACTCATGAGATAGCTAACATCACCTTGATGCTACATATTGTTAGATTATCTCTATTTCTCTGGATGCTGGCTTTCTACTGTTCAGTACAAAATAGGTCTCCAGTCTAAGTAAAAAATATTGATGATAAGCAAAATGTTAAGTATATAATAAGAAGTTAAAATAAGTTACTTTACTTTCATAAAGTAAATAGTAGCTCACCTTCATAAGGTCAGGGACAAAATAAAATAAAAATTATAGAAGAATAAGAAATGCTTTGACCTCAAGCAATGTATAGGAAGTTGAAACTCGCCTGAACTCTGTAACATTTCTATATGTTACAAAAAACAAAACATCAAAGTTGCAGTAACCAGAGCATGATTTCTAAAATTGTCTAACTTTAGGTTAGATACACTTACTGTGTAATAAAGATAGCCATTAAATGATTGAGTACATTCAACCACTCCAGTGCTACCAAAAAGAGAAATCCACTGTTTTTGGTTACCAAAATCTGTAATTTCTTGGAACACTGATGCATTGTTGGTGGAGTTGTGAATTGATACAACCATTCTGGAGAGCAATCTGGAACTATGCCCAAAGGGCTATAAATAATTGCATACCCTTTGACCCGGCAATACCACTGTTGGGATTATATCCCAAAGAGAT
>CM053585.1:444067748-444103733 GCA_028646515.1 Pseudochirops corinnae
ACTTTATGACCAAAGAAGAGTTGGAAGCATTATAAAATACAAAATGGATAATCTTGATTACATTAAATTGAAAAGTTTCTGTACAAACAAAGCCAATGTAACCAAGATTAAGAGGGAAGTGGGAAATTGGGAAAGAATTTTTACAACCAGTGTCTCTGATAAAGGCCTCATTTCTAAAATATACAAGGAATTAAGTAAAATCTATAAGAATACAAGTCATTGCCCAATTAATAAATGATCAAAGGATATGAATAAGCTATTTTCAGAGGTAGAGATTAAAGATATCTTTAACCATATGAAAAAATGCTCTAAATCACTACTGATTTGAGAAATGCAAATCAAAACAATTTTGAGGTACCACATCTCACCAGTCAGATTGGCTAAGATGACGAAACAGGAAAATGACAAGTGCTAGAGAGGATGTGGAAAAACTGGAACACTAATGCATTGTTGGTGGAGCTGTGAACGGGTACAACCATTCTGGAGAGCAATCTAGAACTATGCCCAAAGGGCTATAAATAATTTCATGCCTTTTGACCCAGTAATACCTCTCCGGGGGTTATATCCTAAAGAGATCATAGAAGTTAGAAAAGGACCCATATGTACAAAAATATTTATTGCAGCTCTCTTTGTAGTGGCAAAAAACGGGAAATTTAGGGGATGCCCATCAATTGAGGAATGGCTAAACAAGTTATGGTATATGAATGTAATGGAATACTATTGTGCTATAAGAAAAGGGAAGGAGATGGAATTCATAGTTATCTGGAGAGGCTTATCCAAACTGATGCTAAGTGAGAAAGGAAATATTTGTATACAATCACAGACACATTGTATGTGTGATGACCAACCTTGATAAACTGTACTCTTCTCAACAACGCAGAGCTATAAGACAATTCTACAAGTCTCAGGATGGACTGAGATATCTACGTTCAGAGAAAGATCTAGAAAGAACAGATTTTAAATGGAGACTCAAGCAATCTACATGCTATCGTTCTTTTTCATGTTTGGTTTTCTTTCTTTTTTCCCATTGTTCACTCCATTAGTTACAATCCTTCTATTCAACCAGACTATTGTACAATGTGAAAGTATTTGCAGATCCTATACCTGATTGCACACCACCATGGAAGGGGGGAAGGGAGGGGAGAAAATTTAAAACTCAAGGGATTGTGGAACTGAATCTTTTAAATAAAAGTAAATAAATAAGTCAATGAAAAAATAATCAAAAATATATAAAAATATATTCAATAAAATCAAATTAAATATTAATATATACATATGTATATGTTTGTGTCTGTGTAATATTAATCCTCTTCAGTTATGAAGACCAACACCACTACACATCTATACATACATACATACATACATACACACGCATACAGATAGTTTGATAGATAGATTTTTTTCTCTCTCACCTCCCCTTTTCACATAAGGTAATAAAATGTATGCTCTTTAAGGGACTATTTTTCTTTTTTAATTTTTTTGTAACCCTAGTGACTACAAGAGTGCCCTATAAGAAGGTACATGGTTTAAAAAAAAAAAAAAGCAAAACGTTGAATTCACTGACCAATGATCTGTGAACAATCTGAAGCCATTATTTGTGATTCAACCAGAAGGGATAATAGAACATAGTTGAATAGTAGTTTATGTTAATTCTTATTTGTCCCCACACCAGGATGAACATTATTACTCTTCTGATGAAAGTCATGTGTGTCAGCTTGAAGGCATATTGCATGCCAAGTTAAGTCAGAAAGCAATTATTAAGCATGAACTCTGGACTAGACACTATGATAGGTGCTGAGAAAATAAAGATAGGTTAACCCCCCCCTTCAAAAAAACCCCAGCCCTTGCTCTTAAAGTCCTCATAGCAGTATGAGAGAGACAACATCCAAACAGCTGTATACCAATAAGATTTATTTAATTTCTCAGTTGCTACCTTTTTACACAGATGAGATCTAAATCAGTCCCTAATAAGTATCTTTAATTAACATTTATTTTGTATTTACCCCCAAACTGAAATGATTATTTATCCAAGACCAATACCTCTAACATTTACTTTTCCTGTAAAAGTCACTTGAAAAACATGTTGATATATGGTTATAAGTTTTGGGACCAAGCAGAATAATAATGAAGAAACAATTGTCATATAATAGTATAAACACAGGAGATGATTATGGTGATGATGATAATGGAGGTGGTGGTGGTGCTGTTGGGGACCCCCTCAAAGACAACTACATTGTTCTGCCATAAGAGAAGTGGTTGGATGGGGCAGCAATGGAAAATACCCATAAGAAAACTATACAATGGGAATTTTGTGTATCCTGAGATAATTGTGGTAGCTGTTGTGGCTTTTCAGGAACCCTAGCTCCCTGGTATATCTGAATGTGATGATGCCACTGTTTAGATTAGTAGTCTCATCAGCAACTGTTCCTAAGAGACAAAGTAAAAGCTTATATGTTTTTAGGTTTCAGGCTCATATAAATAGAAATTATCATAATATCAATTTGACAGGTAGGACCAAAATAGGGGTCTTCTTCACTTCTGTAATATCAGGAGAAGGCAAGATACAATGACATCCATTAGAAATTCCAGTAGCCCACCAGATGGAAAGGCTTACCAATAAAATAGGCAAACTATGAATGTATATGAAATGAACCAAAAATATGAATTCTATCATATATCAGTCCTGTGCCACAGCAAAAATGAAAACATATATCCAGTTATAAGCAATAGCTTCACACTGCTTGTTTTTAATAGTACATACAGATTTAAGTCACATGACAACATATTAACAACCAATGCAGGTAAACAACTTCTCTAAGCCAACACTAGAAGAAATAATAGGGGAAATTTAGGATCACATAAAATCTAAAGAGAGAAAATTTAGAGGACCTGAAGTCACTGAAAATTTCAATTTAACACAAACACTAGCAATTCTTTTTGATTAGAACATGGATGATATATAAATATCTATATCTCAAATAATTTTGAGAAAAGGATAGGCATACTTACAGTAGAATTTCTTAACATGCATTTTTGTTTAGATAATAGGTTCTAACTTGTGTTTATCTTTAAAGTTACAACAACTACTGACACTATAACAGTATAATCAAATGTATTATCACATACTAATATGACAAAAAGTATGAAAAGATTTCAGGACATATGCACAATAGTGTTGTGTTGTCATTGTCACAGTTAGAAAATCTTGAAAAACCTATAGATTCCATCATTACCTAGCTGGACTGTATAGCAGGAAACTTGACCAATATATCACTCAATTAAAGAGAACATTCAAAGAATGCAGAAATAAAAATCCATTAGAAATTTCAGCATTCTTTAAATAGTAATGAAACCAAAAGTCAAAATACTAAATTAATGTTGAGACAAATCATTACAAAGTATTAAACAAATTAATTTCAGTTAGAATGAATTATTAACATGACTTAAGAATCAAAAATATAAGACTGTTTTAGATTATTTCTAAATAAGTTAGATATAGAAAACTACTAGCTATGTATGTCTTTGCAATAAATAGAACACAAAATATAATGTGGATGAAATAAGGGATAAAAAGTATGCATACCATTGATATGTTTAATATTTTATTTTTACACTTAATAGTATTTTATTTTTTCTAGTTATATGTGAAGATAGTTTTCAACATTCATTTTTGTAAGATGAGTTCAAAATTTTTCTTCTTCTCTTACTTCCCTCCCTTCCCTAAAACAGCAATAAGTATTAGATAGGTTATAAATGTACAATCACATTAAATAGATTTTCTTTTTTTTTTTTTTGGAGAGGGGAAGGCAAGGCACTTGGGGTTGAGTGACTTGCCCAAGGTCAAACAGGTAGTAAGTGTGTCAGATGTGTGAGTTCAAATTTGAACTCAGGTCCTCCTAACTCCAGGGCCAATGCTCTATTCACTGTGCCACCTAGCTGCCAAATGAGAAGAGCCAAATGTATCAAAGTTGATCTTTGCATAATGTTGCTATTACTGTTTATAAGATTCTCCTGGTTTTGCTAATGTCACTCAGCATCAGATTATATAAGTCTTGCAAGAAGATCAAGAAAATTATGACAAGAAAGTGAACCAACTTGAAATAAAGAACCAAAAAATCTTTACATTTTTGAAAATCAATTTATTTGTTATTAGTTTTCAACATTTATTTGCATGAGACTTTAAGTTCTACATTTTCTCCTCTCTCCTTTCTCTCCCCCCTCTCCAAGATGGCATGCAATCTTATAAAGACTACATATACATTCATCTTAAATATATTTTTCACGTTAGTCATGTTGTAAGGAAGAATTAGAATCAATGGAAGGAACCATGAAAAATAAAAAGAAACAGAGAGAGGGCAGGAGAGAGAGAGAGAGAAATGAAAGAGGAGAGAGAGCAAGTAGTATACTTTGATCTGCATTGAGACTGTATGGTTGTTTTTCTGAATGTGAATAATATTTTCCAACTGAGTCTTTTGGAGATGTCTTAGATCCTTGCATTGCTGAGAAATAGCTAAGTCTATTTGAGTTAGTCATTACAAAATGTTACTGTTAACTGTGTATAATGTTCTCCTGGTTCTACCCATTTCACTCAACGTTAGTTCATGTAAGTCTTCCCAGGTTTTTCTGTAGTGCACTCGTTCATAATTTTTTATGGAACAATAATATTCTATCATGCTCATATGCCACAACTTATTTAGTCATTCCCAATTGATGGCCATCTCTTCAATTTCTAATTCTTTGCCATCAGAAAAAGAGCTGCTTTAAATATATTTTACCTGTGGGTCCTTTTCCCATTTGTATGGTCTCTTTGCCATACAGACCTGGAAGTGGTATTGCTAGGTCAAAGGGTATGTGCATTTTTTTTATAGCCCTTTCATCATAGTTCCAAATTGTTCTCCCGAATGGTGGGACCAGTTCACAACTCCACCAACAATGCATTAATCTTCCAATTTTCCTGCATCTTCTCCAACATTTGTCATTTCCCTTTTTTGTCATATTAGTCAGTCTGATAAGTATGATGGGGTACCTCAGAGTTGTTTTAATTTGCATTCCTCAAATCCAAAATGATTTAGAACATTTTTTTCACATGACTATAGAAAGCTTTAATTTCTTTTTCTGAAAATTTCTGGTTCATATTCTTTGACTATTTATGTTGATAAGATTAATAACAGAATACTTACATAACAGGAGGTAACAAATTTTAGTTTTTCTTAAAAAGTCAAATGCTATTTGGCAACATAAGATCTATAATACTTGGCTTGTAAATTTAGTGTGATATATTAACATTACACTTTCCCAGCAGCCTCTCTAATGCTGTTTGAATTTGAATTCAAATGCAAGCTAATCCTATTCTTCTTAAGTGAAGATATTACATGTATACTACCAAAAGATGAGGACGCAAATGGCTCCTCAAAATGCAGCATGATTATATTTTTATTTATTTTCTATTGAGCATTCACAGTTTGTATTATTTAAGAAAAAAAGAAACATATATTGGCTGTATAGAAACAAGTTTCTTGCCAAACACTTCAGGGGGAACAAAGAGCAACTTTGCTAATAAATACTAATTAAAATAAGTGAATGTGTAAGAACATCTATACGGCCTTCATTGTCATTATTGTAAAAGCTATGATTCAGTTCTACACTCATGGCTTTTTCATGAACTGTCAATATGCAAAACAAATCCAAGTGTACAAAGGATACTAGAATACTTAATGTCCTAATCACAACTGTTCTTTCTTTAACACATGAGATCCATACAATGATGTCAAAAGTCTTTGTCATAAAATAAATATTAAACCTGGTGTATTTAAAGGCCGTAGTTTAAGATCATTAACATTCTATAGAACCTTAAAAAAATTATCATCTTCCTAAAAATCTCTAAATATGGTTTCCAAGTAGAAAAGACAATTGTACCAAGACATGTTATTAGTCATTTGATTGCCATCAAGTTATAATTCCACGAAAAAGGAATTAAATAGCTTTTCCATTTCATTAAATCTTTTCCCAGTAATAAACAAATATGGTTTGGGATCAATGAGTATTATATTTTTCATATATTCTACTTAAAGCTGGAAACTAAGGCCTTCAATCTTGAACTAGAAGTCAAATTGACCAAATCTTTAGAAATACTTAGCAATTCCTTGGTCTTCCCTGTAAAATTATGAGAAAACTCTGACTATAAATTAATAGACTTATGGACATCTTGAAATCAAATATTAATGTGAAGAATATTAAGATCTGTCCAATGTCACCTTAAACTTGTATCCCCCTTTTTTAACCATTCCTTTTAACAATTTTATTTTGATTATCATTTCTAAAGTGTCTCTGTCCTTTCATCTTCTTCCCCCACCCATTGAGATGGCAGGAAATATGATACCCATTATACTTTTGAAGTCATGCAAAATATATTTCTGCAGAAGTCATGTTACCCAAAAAAGTGAAAAAAATAAAGGTTAGCAAATATGTTTCAAGCTACACTTTGAGTCCACCAATACTCTATCTGGAGGTGGATAGCATTTACATCATGAGTCCTTTGGAGTTTTGGTGATGGACAACAAGTAATTTGTAAAGTCTCCTAAATAAAACCTGTACAAAACATTTATTAATGTTATTAAGAAGATATCATTAACAAGACAAGGTTTGGCATCACATAGGAGCCATAGAAAAGATTAGTATCTTCTCATTAGAAATAGATAAGATTAATGATCTTGGAGCACAAACTGCACATGATAATACAAAGATACAAGCAGTTACCACTTCCAAAAGTAGTAGTGAAAGCTGACAATATGTAGGAATGTATCAGCAAGCACCCTAGCATACCCAGGGTCGCTGCTAGCACAGGTTCTTAGATCTGCTTTTCTAAAGGAAAGCAACTCAAAATGGCTTAACAGTTTCACTTTAATCAATCAGATACATATCATTTACCTAGTTCAGGGGGAAAAGTCAGCACCCTGAACTTCAGAGAATACAAACAGAATAAAAACACAAGTTACAAGCAGAAGGTACAAGCAGACAAAGAAACAGATCAGCAGACAAGCTTCCAGCTGTCTGACCATTACATCCATACCTATTTAGTTACCAGAGAGGGAAGCACCAACATCTGGGTTTTTCAAAGCCGGGGGGCTCAACAGCTTTCCAGAGTCTTGTCTGGCCAAATCACATAACTCTTTCCAAAGTGAGCCCCAAAGCAAAAAAACCTCACATCAGCAGTATAAATAGCCTTCTCCTGGATCTGAGACTGTCACAGCCCTCTTGTCACACTGCCCAATCACAAAGTAATAAGATGTGGACATTCCTGAAGAAGAAACCTCCCTCCACAGGCTCCATGTGACCACATTCAGCCTATTAGGGGGCAGAGTATACTTTCAAATCAGGGAAGATTCTCAGAACCACTCAAGCCACTTAAGCAAAAGGCCTAGGGGCAGGGAAGATCTTCAGGTTCCCATAACAAGGAACTATTGTTTTTGTTTGTTTTCCCCTAACCAAATGGGGGTAGATTCTGGATGAGTACTATGAAGCATCTAAAATATTAATTTAAAATCAAAATGTCCTCAACCAGAGATATCCATATGAATGTTTTCATATGTTGACAGAGTGGTTTTGAGTAAATGGTTGGGTTATGTTGATTTGTTTATATGAAGAGTTGGTTTTGATGGCAATTTAAGACCAGATTCATTACCACAAAAATTATAAATCAGTTATCTTTAAATATCAAAAACTTATTGATCATAATAGATTATGAAGTTGAAATTGGGCATTGAATCATATCAGGCTGAAAAAATTTGGAATTATCTAGCAAGACATTGCCTACTTGGCTAAAATTATTCATCAGGGGGACAAAGCCAAGACAGCAGAGACAACAACCCAGCCTATCTCTCCCAAACAGCATTAAAATAATCACATTTAATTCTGGAGTGACATAGTTAACAAAAATTTAGGGTGGGACTTTTTTCCAGCCCAAGACAAACTAGGGTGTCAGAAGGAGAATTCTGTGAAACCAGAGTGGGATCTGGAAAGGAATGTATGCAGCAGCAGCACCACTAGTATGTCTTGGAGGCTAGGACAGTAGCAGTAGCAACTTTGGGAGCTCTCAGTCTGAAGAAAGTAAGAGGGTTGGACAATGGGTCATAGAGAGATTATAAGGGACCTTTTCCTTGCACTCAGAATGGGACCTGGCTCTATTTGGCAATTTCATTGCCCATATGCAGTTCTGGGTCAGGGTTCCAGGAAGAAGAGAAGTACATGAAGTCAGCCACAAGGGAACAAGGCCCCTGGTCATAGATCTAAGGATGCTAAGATCACTAGCACTTTTAGATTTGGGGTATCAGGAAAACTTCTTTGTAAGCCTTTTTTAAGTGAAGAAATTTTCTCCATTCAACCTTTCCTTTCCTGCTTTTCCCAAAACAAAATTACAATGCACTTTTCATACAGATATAGATGTAAACAATTGCTCATGGGTAGGCCAACTCAATATAATAAAAAAAATGCAATTCTAATTTACCTGTTATTGATTTAATATTAATTTTTCCAATAAACTGATTTACTAACTTACTCCACCAGTGCTATACCAATCAAACTACCCCAAAGAATTATTTTAAATTTAAAGTAATAATAAATTTCATCTGAGAGAATAAAAGATAAAAAATATCAAGGGAACCTATGAAAAAAAATTGAAGGAAGTCGACTTAGTAGTGCTAGATTTCAAATAATCTTCCAAAGCATTAATCATAAAAAAAAAAAAAGTTACTGAGTCAGTGGAATAGATTAGGCACAGAATAAGAGAGTAGCATATTACCATAGTAATCCAGTGTTTGATAAAACAAAGGATCCAAACTTTGGGGGTAGAAACCAAGCATTTGATTAAAATTTCTGGGGAAACTGGAAAACAGTTTGGCAGAAATGAAGTATAGACCAATACCTCATACCATATGCCAAGAAAAGGTCAAAACAGACCATGGCTTAGACATAGTGACATCAGAAACAAATTAGGGGAGCCTAGAAAATTTTACCTGTCAGATTTATTTATAAGGAAAGAGTTCATGTCCAAACAAGAGATAGAACAGATCCTGGGAGTATAACTGATCATTTTGATTACATGAAATTTAAATATTTGTATAAAAACAAAACCATTGAAGCCATAATTAGAAGGAAAATAGGAAACTAGGAGAGAATTTTTACTGCAAGATTTTTCATAAAGACCTACTCAAATATATAGGGTACCAATACAAATTTATAAAAATAATAGCAATTTCCCAATTGATAAATGGTCATAGGATACTAATAGACAGTTTTCAAAAGAAGAAAAAATGTCACCTATAGTAATATTAAAAGTTTTTTCTAGGTGAAAGCACCATAGAATGACCTAGCACAGACTTACTCGGTCCTGCTTGCCCAATGAAAGTGTCACAGATACCTAGGCTCCCTAAGAGTCTACCCAATATGGTGAACTTTTAATGAACTTAGAATAAACTTTAATTTTCTTTGGCTGAAAAAAATGTTTTCTAAACCACTATTGATCAGAGAAATACAAATTAAAACAACTCTGAGATAATAACTCGCATCTATCAGATTAACTAACATGACAGAAAAGGGGAATGACAAATTCTGGGTAGATATAGAAAAATTCAGACACTAATGCACTGATGGTGGAGTTGTGAACTAATCTAACCATCAAAAGAACAATTTGGAGTTATATACAAAAGGATGTAAAACTCTGCATATTCTCTGATACTGCAACACAACTAGTGCTAGTCCTAGATTACATGTTGATTTGAAAACTAAAAAACAAACAAACCAAAACTAAACAAAAATGGTAAAATGTAAAAACTAATGAATATTATATAAATCCTGGGAAAATAATTTTTAGCATACAACAAAAATTTAAGACATTCCTTTCTTTAATTTTATAATTCTTTGTTGAGGAAAAGCTCACAATATTGCCATTATTTTGGAACGGTATTGATAGCTGATCAAGGAAATGTAATTTTAATTATAGAATTCTTGCTCTTAATAAAAATATGGTAAATAGTGAAAAAATAAAAGAAAATTTAAAAATTAATAACAACATTTTAATAGCTATTGCACCAAAGTTTTAATCCACTAGCAGCATGGAACAAAAACCTTATAAGACATTCATTTTTAGTAAAAAAATAAAATTAAATTAAATCATGTACGCATGCACAGGATGAAATTCACATTATCTCAATCATCAGCCTTCTTTTGAAGAATCTTGAAAATTATTTCAGTGATCCCATAGATTAAGCATAGATACATATCTTGTGCATGTTAGTCTGTGTCTACACATATGCTCACTCATATACGAGGTACCCCAAAATTCTCAGTGCCATCATAAGTAACCAAAGCTTAAAAATGCACTGAGGCTTTTTGGCTACCTTGTTTATCAGGACATTTAATTTTCCAAGTGCCATTTCTATCTAAAATTTATTGCAAAAGATAATCATAATAAGAACATTGTTATTTGTAAATACTAATATAATTATTAAACTACAAATATCAGTCATTGTATTAGTTTGGTCAGTTGTTAAAAACATAAATATAAACAATAATAACAAGATATTGATTTGTCCAAAAGTGGTCTCGTGTCCAATCCCATCAAAAAAAGATACATACTAGATAATGGTGATTGATGTTTACATGAAGATTTTATATTTACTAAACGCTTTATTTAAATTACTTTATTTAATCCACACAATTCTCCTATGTAGGTATCATTACTATCTTCATTTTATAGATGAGTACAGTCTCAAAAATATGTAATAAAAAATCAGACAAAATATTCTTCCCTAGTAGTTATCTCCTCTCAAAATGCTGCTGATAACACATATATTTTAATAGTAAAGTATACAAATGCCAATTTCTGGATAAAATATTTTTCTTTACATACTGTCTCTGTTTCTAGTGTTTCTTCAGTCATCTTTTGAATTGTATTGCTAGACTGATAATGGGGTAATAGAATGACTTTGTGAGTACTTGTGAAACACTGGGAAATGATGACTGACTGAAGATTGCAAAGAAAAAGAAAAAAAACTCATAATCTCCAGCTATGGGGGGAGACTGACACTGCTAGATCTCTTGAGCTCATGAGTTCAGAACTGTAATGGATGAGGCAATTAACTATCATACTTAAAAATCTCTATAGTGATCTAGATAGAGTGAAAGCCCACCAGGATTTTTATGAAACAGAGAACCAGCCCAAGTTTAAAAGTCACAAACAGTTAAACACTGCTTTGAGGAACAGTGCTCACAACAGAAAACAATGTAGAGGACCTTGGGAAAGACTAAGCTGAAAAAGACTAAGCTGTGAACTTCAACATAGCCAAGCCATGGTCCTTTTTCTCCTCTTCCCCTGCTCTCTCATGAAGATGGGGTGAGGATAGAGAATAGCTGAAGTGAGTTCCTTCTCTCTCCAATGGAAGTGACTATGGACTTGGAGAAAAGCTTCCCAGGATATGGATCAAGTAGTCACTTTACACCTGGGTCATATGCTGAAAGTGTTTTACATAAAGTCACCTTTGGTTCAGTTTCTTCATGCTATTAAATAGAATTAATTTCTTTTCTCTTAATGATTCTTTTTTTTTTTTTTGCTTTTCTCTGGAGGGGGGAAGGTAGGGCAATTGGGGTTAAGTGGCTTGCCCAAGGTCACATGGCTAGTTTTTGTATTAAGTATCTGAGGACAGATTTGAACGCAGGTCTTCCTGATTCCAGGGCCAATGCTCTATTCACCGCACCACCTAGCTGCCCCAGTAGAGTGAATTTTTAACCAAAGTGTACTTTTTCCCAAGAATTTATTTCTTCCCAACTGCAGGGCTAGATAGAATCTGGATAATTCTTGTTTCTTCCCTCTCTATTCATAATCTCTTCATAAAGTATCTTCTTTTATCAATGATTTCTTCTACTTCCTAAAACTCCATGCAGAGAAAAACTGAGACTGAAAAGGGTAGCATATGATTTCATCGAAGGACAACCCCCATCGATTCAACTTTCTTTTCCTTTCCTCCGATATAGTATTCCATTCAAGCCCCTTCTGGCCCACTGAGAAGCTTTGTCCATATAACTTCTTTTATTCTTTTAATCTTCTATTTGCCTGGTACAGAACAATGAGCTTACTTAATTAAAATAATGCCAAAGCATGCCAAAGCAACATTCAGTTTAGGGTGAGATTAAACCTATTAGTAGCATTAGCACTTCTAGTCTGGTTATAGGAAGAAAAAATAAAGGAAGGAGGGAAGGAAGGAAAGGAGAAGGCTCAAAACACAGCAGATGTTTGGAAAGAAAAATGGAGAAACATTTATCTTCCATATAAATATACCATGAGAAATTCCTAAGAAACTAAAGTGAGGTTAAGCGACATAAAAATGCTAATTTTTATTTATTATTAGACAAATAAAACTGAAGGAGTCCTAAGAGGATTCCAAGTGAAGATTAGGGTCTTCATGAATAAAATAGTGTTCCTAAATTAGCTTGACTATAGTTTGGAGTCAATATTGAAGAAAAATTTATTTGCTTTTCAAACCACAGCGGGGAAAAATGAAGTTTAAATTATAAACAAAGCTGATGAGGTAGAAGTTTAAAATTATATTTCTAACTTTTCAAATGACTTTTCTATAATTTCAATTCAATTTATTTACACTTTGGAGCTCAGTTTTCTTTTTATAAATGTTTGCATATATGTTGTTTTTAAGATAGAAAGTATTACCTATAAATGTCAATAATTAACTTTAGCAAGCAACATTCTCTTGTTATTTTACTTTATCCTTTAACACTGAATAAAATGCCAACTTGTCCCCCCTTTTCCCAGAGTTGTTACAGTTCATTGGTAGGCTGGATGAGCAGAGAGACAGGGGACATTTAAGTGTTAATAGGTTGCAGTGGTATGTGGCATACCTACTGTTTTTCACTATGCAGAATTTTTCTTATATGATTTTGTTATTGAGAAAGGAAGCAGTTTTAATTGTATGTTCAAGATGAGATCTGAAGTTATAAAAAAAAGAAAAAAGTAAATGAGAAATATAGAAAGGTATAAGGGGAAAACATTAAAAAAAACAAGTGGGGAAATATGGGAAGAAAAGGAGTTCTTATATGAACATCTTTTTTTAAAAAATTTTATTCACTAATTAGGTACATATCCAAAAGAAATAGGTTGGATTTTCTACTTATATTCCAGTCAATCCAAGTGCTGGCCTTCTCTTATTTTCCATTTAATTTATTTTAGAAGACAGAAAAGCAAAGTCTCTTTTTTTTTGGTACTTTTTTGCTACTTTCCATTTATACCTATAAATTCAACTCAGGAATGTTAATTTTTATTCTCTGTCAATACTCCTACAGGAGAAGGAAAACAAAATACATCAATTTTCAATATCTTGCAAGTGGAAGAGGCAGGAGCTAACTACAAAATATTTACCATGGCCATACTATTCACATCATAGCAGATACAGAATTTTCTACTGCTTTTATTTCAGTGAACAATTGATCAAGCTGCCCAAATAACTGGATTGATCCACCCCACCCCCTTAGTTAATCTCCAGTCTTCTTGATATGGGCTGTGTTGACCTCAGGACGTGGCATTAATGGAATAAAGCAAAGCTCAATGACCCCTAAACCTTGATGAAAATCGAAATATCTATGGATTAAATAGAAGATTAAAGGATAAGTAAAGATGTAGAAGACTGGATTTAAGGTTTGAGTAGGCTATTTTAGCCTGAATACCTTTAATGGATTACCTGGACATTCCAATTCTGATTATTATCTCTATATGAAGTATCTGATGATAATGGCCAAGGGCTTAAGGTATATTGATTACCAACATCTTTTGCTTCTATATTCTAATTCTAAAGGTAAATCTTTGGATGTTAAAAAGAATAGTAGGAAAAGAGATGAGATTAGAAACTCCAGTAGGATCAGAGAAGAAAGTACAGGTAAAAAAAAGGGGGGAAAAATTGAAGAAACATCTTCATGCAGTGTTTTGTGAAGAAGAAAGATAGGTCATTATTTTGGGCTATAGGTACATCCACATCCCCCATGTCATAACTCAGCAGCTGACATATTCCCTAATTCTTATACATGGCAATGGCATTGAACCTACTTGTCTGAACAATCAGAAGAGCTCGATAGTGCTTTTCTTGAAGTTATCTTAATGCCAGAGGCTAAACAAAATCATAAAAGAATCATTAGCCCTTTCCTTCTGCTTCTTCTGTTATCTACCCTGAATTTTCTACAGTTATCCAATGCACATATAGCCTTATTAGTGACAGTGCTACATTCACTTATATAATTTAGAACAACTGCACGTCTTCTCATACTTTAAAACCATTTTCTTTATATTTCTATAAATTCTCCATAGGGAGTCTGCACAAGACACTGGAGGCCTTTTCTTCACCCCTCTGGGTTATTAGTTTATTGCTTTTTGTAGTTATACATTCTTCAGTGTTTATTCTATGTGATTTATTATATATAAGTCATCATTGTTGACATGCTACAACTTATTTATATTGAATAACATTTACTTAATGTACCATTGCTTTGGGATCATCTGACTTTAAACAATCCAAATTTAGAAATGCAAAATCAGATGAATAGTATAGTTTTAATCAAGCTAAATAATGAAAGCAAGAGAAAGAAAGGAAGAATGAAAGAAAGAAAGAAAAAGAAAGAAAGAAAGAAAGAAAAAGGAAGGAAGGAAAGAAAGAAAAAAAGTAAAGGAAAAAGGAAAAGATAAGATGTCTTGCCAAAAGACAGTGGGGAAAAGTCAGTAGTTAATAAGTAAGGTGGCTTATGTCATGCTATCTTTTCCCACCTCACAAATTTAGATTTTATTTATTTTTGTATGAAAGGCAGAATGGATAATGAGTTGGTCTCAAACTAAGGGAAACCTCAGTTCAAGTCTTGCCTCTGACATAGAGTCTCTGTGACCCCATAAATTTCTACTCCTTAGCAGTTCCAAAATTCTTTTAAGACACACAAACCCATATCTTAATAAGTATTCATGTTAATTTCTGCCTATATTGTCTATGTATACAATCTTAACAGATAACAGTTTTTCAGAAAAGGAGGCAATTAATAAAGTAATTAAGAGACATAAGTAAAGATTAGTTTGACATTATCAGGATGAGAAGAGAATAATTGATATGGATCCAGGAATTGAGAAACAGATTGGGAATGGTATTGAGGAAGTAACAGATTTCTGGGTGAATGGAAAAATAAATAATGGCACCCCAGGAGAATAAAATCTTCATGTCCAGCTTCCTGTAATACAGAAATATTTCTCAGGAGCCTGATATGCTCAATATTTCTTTACTAACTGCTCCTCATACCTCAACTGATTTTGTACAGATGGCACAGGTGATTTTCAGATGATATTCCAATGATTTGAGAAATAGTGTGTAATGTATAATTATCACCCATATACTTCAGAGATGATTAGTTATTTATGGGAAAAATGAGCCATGAGACTTTTTTTGTTCAAGAATGAGAAATATGGAAAGTATTGTGATGATGGTTAATTATTAGGAAGACAAAACTGGAGGCATTTTTCTAACTGAAAAGAATTACTTTTTAAAGAGTGACATAAGGCTCTTGATTGTGAAAGTATAGGAATACTTAAGATTAAGCAGTTACATTTTAAAAGGCCAGAAATAATCAAAAGGGGATGTTATGACTATAAAATAGATGTCTAAAACTATGAAGGTATATTAAAATAATAGTAATGAGCAGAAGCAATTAATAAGTTCTACATTAATATCATATTCATAGTTACGATAATCAAAATGTATTTTTGATGCTGAGAAAAAGTTTCATTATATTCTGTCGAAAAATTCCACATGTTTATTATAACATCACTCTAAAGCATTTTGTAATTATAATTTGAGAGAAAAATCATGGCCCTAATAAAAACCTCCTACAACTAAATTTGATCACCCAATAAGAAACAAGAAATATGCTTATAAAAATATATTGGCTAAGATGCATTGAATCTGGAACATTGTTGTAGAATCCTATTGTGATGTCTATTCACGTGTATAAAATGTTTCCAAAATATACAGATCTATAATATTGTTAAGGAATGGAAAATACTACTTAGGAATATCTAAAATAAGGGTTCTTAAACATTCCAGTGTTATGGATCCCCTTGAACATGTGTTGAAGCCTATGGTCCTTTTGGAAGGGGAATTATTAAAATATATAAAATAAAATACATGGAATTACAAAGGAAACAAATTACAATGAGACATAGTTATCAAATTCAAATACACTCACATATATACATATATATTTAATGGAATGCAGGTTAAAAAAAAGCTGTTTAGACTTAGAAATTAAATGAAATATACAAGAGAAGGAAAGTTCCCTCATATGTATTCAACCATGTATTTTCATAAAAGGACATTGATTTTTATTGATTTTCTTTAGGAAACCAGGAAAAATACTAATATGTGCAAAAAATTTAATATATTTATTTTAAATGGACAAAGCACTCTGTGATTTTGTTCACATGATAGCAAACCTTCATGAAAACCAAAATATTCAGGCAATTACTGATGTGTTTCAATACTTTAGAATATTTGATGTTTGAATACACACCAGAGTTCAAACTGTATTATAACTTGAATCATATATATCTTTACATTTCATAGCATGTAGAGATAATCTATTATACTGAGAAGTCTTTCTTTCCAAAAACAGGTAGACTTTTAATTAGAGATGCTTCCAGAAAAGCTGATTTCTTTAAAATGGTGATCTGAAGCTCCAAATGTGGGATTTCATTGTTCCAGAGTCCTCTTAGTATTTGGACTCCTTTCTCTCATACAGATCAGTAATTCATCCATAATTTATAGCCTAGAGGGTTGCTTGGAGCAGTGAAAGATTAATTCATTCAACCAATATTTGTCAGAGGATAGACTCAAACTTATGTCTTCTTGAATCCAAGAGCGGCCCACTATCTACTTATTACACTGTCTCTTAGAAGAGTTGATACTGGTTATTAAATAGCTCTACACTCAATTTTGAGGTCAGAAATTTTGTGCCTTGTGTATCTTTGAAGATACTAAAATACCTTCTGAAATTCAAGTGAAAATAAATATCTGTTGACTCATAAAATGTTTGAGTCAGTGTGAAAATAGAAGAATTCAAATTAGAAAGGTTTTCATTTTTGGTATTCTAAGGAGCTAAAAAGAAATTAAATTACTGCCTAGAAATGTAAACTTATAAGGACCTGGGATTGTGTCCTGACTCTCATACATACTACTTGTGACCATGAGCTGCTTCATCTTTCAGTGCTGCAGGAAGTACTCTAAGATTATATTTCAAATATGTATTTCATGTATAGTGGCAGAGGGAATTTCCATGCTGGGAATTCATTAAATGGATGATATCATAGGTCCAATAAAAAAAGTAAAAGGACTATAAGAAAAAGAAAGAAAAAACATGAGACAAGAATAGAAAAGGTCTGTTGTCTGATGCAGAGAGCTCATTAGACCAGGAAGTTGCACTGGTCCCTACTTTAAAAATAGAATTTAAAGAAACCATAAACAGAAAAAATCAATATAATTATTACATCAACATTGTATTCCATTTATAACTATTATTTTCTGATTTAAATAAATGGTAGGAGTTAAAATAACATTGCTGCTGACAAATTGAACATTCCATTTCTTTACCTTTATCTATCTAATGTCAAATATCCATATGCGTCTTCATGAGGAAGGTAGTACTCCTTTTATCACTTATTCATACAGTACATATACCATCTATTCACTGGACCATTTTCACAATCAAGAGCCATTATTAACCATGAAACAATTTGTCAGCAATCTGCCTCAATTATGAGGGAAGCTGAAATGAATATAGCAAAATTAGTTGGTGAGGGTGAAAGAATTTGCAGGTGGCAAGTGGATAATAAAAAGAGAAGAAATGGTGGCTTTGTCGTCATTATTAAAACTATGTTTAAACAATTTCAATATTTCTGTCTCTAGATAGTTTCAAGATTTGAATTTTAATAAATCAGACAATTTAAATTACAAATGCTATCTGCCTAGAGGCATATATTTGCATGTAGGTGTATATCATTTGCATATACCTTGTTATATAGTAGTATGGTGGTAGAATTGGTTCTTACATTATAATGGACATTGACAATATGGTATCACATATAAAGGAAAAAAATGTAGTAATAGGAATAGGAAAAAAAAAGAACTTGATTAAAATGATGTAGAAATGTTTTTTAAATTCTAAAAATTTTCCAAGTGGAATTTACCTTATTTACCTGATTTTTATCTCTATATTTATTAAAATGTTATTATTGCAATTGCCATTCTGATTTCTTCTATGAATCATTGAATTAAGGTACTGTGCGAAAAAAAAAATAGATAATATACAGTGACAGAGCGGATAGGGTGCTGAGCCTGGAGGCAGAGAGACTCATCTCTCAGAGTTCAAATACATTCACAGTCACTTACTGTGTGACCCTGGACTGGTTACTTAATTCTATTTGCCTCAGTTTCCTCACTGATAAAATAAACAGGAAAAGGAAATTGCAAACCATGCCAGTATCCTTGACAACAAAAATAAAAACAAATGGGGTCACAAAGAATCAGACATGACTGAAAAATGTTTAAACAAAATACATGTAAAACTTTTGCAAATCTCAGAGCGCTCTATAAATGTTAACTCATCATTATCTCTCTTCAGTTGAATAGGTTGGGACCCCATCTTTTCTTGTGTGATGTATTTGATGTCCATCCCTTTTCATAAATCTTATATGGAAAATTTACATGAAATAGATGCTATAAGTCATTTTTTATGTCCTGGATTCCAGAAGGATATGCTATCCTACTATTCCACCTCATTTTCTAATCAAACATATCCATAATGATTGTACAAAAGTTAGCAGTATTAATATATTGCAGCCTATTTAACATGTCTGTTTAGTATCATCTGCCATTTTAATTTTCCTAATATCATGGAATTGCATAATTAATACCCATAGTATATCATCAAAAGGGTATTGACATTAAAAAAGATGAATTTGAGAAGATGACCAAGTAGCTGAAATAAGAAAGCAAACTTCCCACCCCATCTCCAATTCCTCTGAATAGTTCCGTAAAATACAGTCAACAAAATCCTCATTAGGAAATCCAAGGGAAACAAGAATAAAAACAATAATAACAGTGGATCATTTTTAATTCCAGATGAACATAAGGACACAAGTAGAGTGGTTTTCCAATCCTGAGTAATAGTGTCTAACCAGGAAGAGCTTTGTACAGCATTGCCTTACATGGATTGGCTCTGTACCACGGCAAAAAGCGTGCTTAGGTCCAGCTCAAGCTTTGTAAGAAAAAGAGATGCAATCTGCTGCTCATTACCCAGTTCTCTGTTGTATATACAGGGCAAAGTGAGAGCAGCAAGATGCCTTGGGTAAAATTTTGTGGTAAGGAATAATCAGTGGCAACAGACTACAATCTGTTGAAGGAGGTAAAGAGGACACTCAAAAGCAAGGAGCAACTATACAAGTCTCATCCCAGGAGCAGAGCAAAATTTCAGTTAAAGTCTTCACCCTACTTTCTGAAGCCTTCAATTGAATAAATAGTGTAGAAATTCTAGACCATTGGGGAGCCTGTAGTTCTCTCACTCTGAACCAGGAGAACTTTTCAACAGCAGTCTATTGGAACTCTAAATGGGGAGAGTCCATAGGCATGTTACACAAAGCAAAACACTGGTCAGGAAGTTGCAGAACTCTGACCAGGAGTGGAGAAATTAGTCTTTACCCTATATCAGATGACTTTGGGAACACTGAAAGCTTTCAGGTTTCCATCCTACATGGTTACTGACTTCCTAGACTATCAATATACAAAAAAGGGTTACCAAGACGATCCTTGACCTTACAAGAAGTGTCTAGAGTCAAGTCCTAACATAAAGTCCAAAGACAGGAAGAAGAATGGAAAAATTAAGAAACCCACCCAAGATATTTAAAATTTAACCTGGTCAAAGCAGAATTCATTATCTTGTCCTCCAGCCCATTCTTTTTCTAATTTTCCTATTTATTTCAAGGACACCACCATCTTTTCAGTATTCCCAGTTTTCAATCCCCTTTCTATCCTTAATTCATCACTCCTTAACCCCATTTGACAATCATTTGGCCGTCTTGCCTATCTCTCTTATCTCTTTTGAATACACCCTATTCCCATTAGCTTCTTTCATTCATTTCCCCAAATACGATCAGTGGTCACCTTCTGTCATTTCTACCTTTGTAACTTCTCTTCTATATGCCTTTTTCTATTCTGAAAATACAAACAACTTCATAAATGTTTTCTTCACCTCAAACATGGACTTTGCAATAGCCTGCTAATAGATTTCTCTCAGTCTCAAGTCTCCCTTCACTTCAATTCATCCTCACTCAGTTAGCTTTCATATGATAGTCCTAAAATGATCACAGTACTGAACATTTTACCATCCTATTCAATAGACTCCAGTAGTTCCATATAATCTTCAGGATAAAATATAAAATCCTCTCATGGGCTTTCAAATCCTTTTACATTTTGGCACATTTCTATGAAAGTATTCTTATGCTTTATTCCCCTCCACTCTGTGATACATAGAAGCTATAATCCTCATTATTCACTGTTTAATGATATTTCATCTCCCAACTATGAACATTGTCTCTGCCTGTCCCCCATGCCAGGAACTTTCTCCCTTCTTATCTCTGATTCCAAACTTCATCAGCTCCCTTCAAAAATTAACTGAACTCCCACCTTTTGCTGGTTGCCTTTCCCAGGCCTCCTCAATTTCAATGCCTTCCCTCTGTAATGGTAATTAATTTAAATTTGAGGACCCCTATTTATTATGTCAAGTAAGCAGGTATTTAGCACTTAGTCAAGCCTCTGTGAAAGAGTCAGAGGGTATGAACTCTATTTCCTGTTGCTGACATAACAGAAAGAGTTGGGCTGAAAGAGGAAGCCAATGCAGTGTGTGTGAATATAAGAAAAGCCCCAGAGAGGCAGAATCAGAATTTTTCTCCTGGCAGGCTCCTGGTGGAAGAATCTTGGAGACTGAAGCCAGCAGAGAGAGAGGGAGAGAGAGAGAGAGAGAAAGAGAAAGGGAGACAGACAGACAGACAGAAAGAAAGAGAGAGAGAGAGAGTTTCTCTCAGCAGCATCTGGAAGCTGGGCTGCTACAGCTGATTGAGAACTGAGAGAGGATTTTCTTGAGACCAGAATCTGGTGAAGGCTGAAGTTCCTGCTGAGAAGGCTACCTGGAAGGCCAAAGTTGTTGCTGTCACCTGGAAGGCTGAGATTTCTTCTGGGCCCTAGGGCCAGCTGAACTGCTGAAGGACTGAAGAGGCATGACCAGGATGCTAAGAATCTGTTGTGACTTGGTTGATCCTTGAATTCCAGGAAAAAGAAATTGTGAATGTTTTGAGATGTGCTGGACTCTGTGAACTTCAATGTGTAGTAAGAACTGCCCAGAGCACTGGACAGGGACCAGGGAGCTGTCTGCCTCTGAATCCAGGTAACAGTTTGGTGGATTCAGGTAGGAGCTGGGACCAGGGAAGGGGATCCAGGGAATCTGAGAGACCACCCTGTGTGAAGATGAAGACAAGCCCTCTCCTTGGATATTGAATGTGGTGATGCAATTGAAGTTTACTAGAGACTGAGGGGTGGAGGGTTTGTGTAATTTTCTAATGATTGTATTTAGTGATTAATGATACATAGTGACTGATTGCTAGATAAGTGACTGATTAAGTTAACCTAAGATTACCCCATGAGTGGAAGACTGACTATTGTATTTTGAGATGACTGAATGACTGAGTAAGGAAGCAAACCTCCTTAGGGCTACCAGATGATTGTTCCTTTGTTCTTTGTTCTTTGTTCTAAATACTGTGACCACTTCAGTGAAAACTATGTGATCATTTTAATGATAAGCTATTGTGAACACTATATTGTGATTTCCAGTGATAAGATGAAATGTTGTGAATATTATATTGTAAATTTTTGTGAATGTTTTCCTTTGATTTGTTGTTGAATAAATAGAGTGTTCACTATACTGTGTAATCACAACCTTAAAAGCTGTTCACAGTAGCATTCTTTTGGCAAGCTGCTCATACATGGTGTTACACCCTCCGAGATTGCTCTTATTTTATTATGTTTATATGTTGTTTGTTTATATTTGTTTTTATATTGTCCCCTCCTTTAGACTCTGAGTTCCTTGGGAATAGGGACAGTTTTGTTGCGGTTTGTTTGTTTTTGGTGGAGAAGAGGGTATGTTTTGCTTTGTTTTGCTTTCACCTTTCTTTGTATTCCTAGGGCTATAACAGTACTCAAAGTGTCTGGTAATTAGTAAGAACATACTAATATTTGTCTAACTAAATGAATATTTAGATTTGGGAATAATATGCAAAAAGTTAATCATCTGCTTCCTCATCTTAAATGGATGTTTTCAAAAATTAATACTATCTTCATCCTGGTCTACCATGATATAACACCAATGTGATATTCAGAGCACCCACAGTGGCAGTGAATATGCTGATGTAGCTGTGAATCCCAAAATATAACAGACTCCACATAGAAAAGAGAGCCAAAATATTTTTTCAAAGACCAGAAAGTCAAATCCCAACACCAGAAAGCCAAGTCCTTCATAGCAACCAAGAAGTTGGCACACATAACCAATGTGGCAAATACCAATATTCCCAAGCCTTCCCTTCAGCAGGCCTTCAAAATAAAACAGGTTCACTTAAACAAAAATGCCCCACTCTCACTCATGCTAACTGCTCTGTCTCCATGTTGCTTGCTTTCAGATCTGTTCTGGCTCTCTCCTGCTCCTTCCTGCTCCACCCTTTCAGCAAGCTCCTCCTCCTTTCTCCTCCCCCAGGGCTCCATGTGATTATATTTGGCCTATTAAGGGTCAGGGAAGCTCTTCAAATTACCATTACCATTTCACATGAGTCCAGCCAGGTGTGAGTATCAATTATCCTATGAAATGATGCTTCTTATTCACCATAGAATCAATATCACTGACTTCTGTAGTCTACCTTTCAAAATAATTCATTTGATTCATTCTCCAATGGCTTTCTGTTTAGTGAGGATCTCAATTCAGATGTTTTTAAGGTCTTCTAGCAGTGTGTCATCTTCATAAGCTGTTGAACAAATATTAAAATTAAAGAAAAAACATTTCTGGCAAGTAAAATTGCAAAAAATGTAGGAAAAGACAGTTTTCTCCGGGGCAAGATAAAATTTTATTAACAGCAATTTGTAAATTGTTATTAAAATGGGTCACACTGGCCCTCACTCTAATCAAGATTCTCCCTGTCAGCCTTTCCCTTGAAGAACAAGTCACTCTTAACTTTGATGAAGAAAAGCAAAGAATGGAAAGTTATTCCCTGGGGAGGTCTTAGCCCAAAAGGTTGCTTCTCTGTTTATGGGGTAAATAGAAACTGAGGTCCCACTTTAAACTGGTTGAAAAGCAGATGACCTGGAAGCAAGGAGGGATAATATTGCTCAACCAAATCTTAGTTAAGAATTAGAGAGATCTCCTTTTGAGATAGGCTGAGAAATACATTTGACAAAATAGGGAGCACAATGGTTTATAGAGTAATATTCATTAATAAGCAATATAGCATAATATTGATTTTCCTCACACTTAAATTAATGTTTGAAAAAGATCTACAAATGAAGTGATTTGCGACAGACTGAACTTGCTCTTCCATATGATCATTGGAAAAAAAAAAACAAAAGGGATAAACAGTATACTTGTATGTTGTCTTATTTTGTATAATTGTATGTTTCATGGATGACTGTGGTTAAATACTTCATCATTTAGTGACCAAACTTCTGGTAGAGATGCCTCTTTGTCACTATTAGGCTCAGTTTGTAGACATAGTCTCTCACTAGAACAGTACTTGGTTACTGCTTCTTATTGTTGACAGAATTTGCTTGAACATGTATTCTGCTGGTATACCTTTTTAGATCCCACTGTTACCTTGAATTCCAAGATAAGATATTGGAACAGAATATTTGTGATGCTATTTTAAAATAATATATGTAACCCATGACTCAAAAAGCATTTGCCTAAAACTGGAGGGACAGATTTATTGATTGCTAGAAAGAACAAATATCCTGGTCTTCTGAGTGCCAGCATTATAAAAGAAGACACATGGTTACAAAGGCTCTTCAGGTCCTTGAAGTGAGAGCAAAACTCTTGTGTAGATACCAACATGTAGAGGAGAAGCACTTCAGTCATGTCCCTATTTCCAGCCTCTTATGCTAGAAACTTTAGGGAATTGCTCTTTGTGTGGTATTTGCAATTCTTTCTTTTAGTTGAACTGAATTATTTCCTTCCCAGTGGGAGAGTTCATTTATTTAGTCTCAATATTATCATCCTTATATTCTTATATCCATACTTTCTCTGATTACTCTTTACTATGTATTTAGGTAAATGGATTTATTTTATGTTTTCTGTATATGTTGATTTTGAAACTGGAATCTGGTGGTAAAGGAGTCTATCCTTGGGTGTATATCTATTTCTATATCTATCTATCTATCTCTCCAGAACAGTGGTTCTCAACCTGTGAGTTGTGACCCCTTTGGGGGTCACCTAAGACCATCAGAAAACACCTATTTCCAATGGTCTTAGGAACCGAGACACCACTCAAGTCTGCCCACATGCAGATATGCCCACATATGAGTATTAAAGGGTCTCAGCATTAGGAAGGTTGAGAACCACTGATCTTGAAGAAGGAGGAGGGGGGAGATAGGAGAGAGGCGTTAAAGGAGATAGTGTGTGCTTGGGAAAACATGTTAACCTGACTGGACCTTGCCTCTAACCTGTGGGTGACCAGAGCCACAAATCAGGCCAGTGGCTGGAGAGATAGGACAGAAACAGAAGTCCAATTTCAAAATGAGGAAATGCTTGCAAGTGGAAGCTTGCAACAAGGGCTTTACATGCTGGGGAAAAGGCAAGCCTTATATACATGACAAAAAAAACACAAATGGGCCAAACCATGACATACTTATTTTTACCTATTCACATGGCAGACTCACGCATGGACAACGTAGGTATTTTCTGGGTCTGTAGGAACAGTCTCCAAGTTGATTGTCTCACAGACTCAAACAGAACCAGAGTTAGTATGGCAGGAACAGGAGTGTAGTACCTAGTTCAGTTCATTTAAATGTTATAAGAAACAGGGATAGTGAGCATGTCAAGAGGTGTGATCCTCTTGGTCCCTTGGAATTAGGATGAGCACCAACTAAACAGTTATTCAAACAGATATCTCTCAGTGAACACCTTTTGGTGGTCAAAGCAAAATACTGTGCCAGAGGTTGAGATTGTCCAAAGTGGAAAGGATTGTCATTATGCCAAGCTCAGGGCAGAGCCTGCTTTCTGGACCTTGGCTCTGGGAAACTGGGTGTATCCAAATATCTTGACAACACTGCAATTATGCTTGTAGTTTTTACCTAAAAATTGCTTTCCCTATACTAACAATATTTAAGGGAGCAAATAGATATAACTCTAGCTGATGTCCTAACTTTCTAACTTTCTATCATAGAGGACCAACCTGCTTCCCCTCCGAGAAGGAATCAGTTTCCCTTGGAGAAGAACAGAAAGAGGAAATTCTAGACATATTTTTTCTTACCTCCCTGTAAGCCACCCCTAGATAGGCCAATATGTACACACATAACCTACATAAGCAAAACAGACTACCACAATCCACTTTACATATTTAAAACAAATTTTAAAAACCTACTGTTATAAATTATTACTTATGAGCTTGTATGTACTATCTCCCATACATACATATCTTTTCTTTTCTTTTTTAAAGAAAATGGCTGGGTGAAAACTACATTTTAATTACTTTAAATTATTTGTATATATTCTTATAGTTTAAAAACAATTTCTTTTCAGAAGAACAAAGATGGAAGAAGTTGTAAGCAACAGCCAGTTTGATTGACAGTTAAGGATCCCTTCCAGGTAAATAGTCTTCACTGTTTGCTACAGAACCCTTAGGTCAACTCTGGGCACCACAGATTTGAAGGGAAGTTGACATGAGCAGAAATCTGGAGAGACTTATGTTTGTTATTATTACAAATTCTCTTTGGTTGTGTGCAGAGGCATGTCTTAAGATAATGGAAATGCATAGCCACTATCTACTTGACTCTTATTTATCAGTTTAAAATGCTAGAGGAGTAAAGGGATGGAGTTGATTTACAAATCAATCTTTCCAAGAGCATGAGGTAAGCTAACTTAGCATTTAGCTAATTAAAAGACAAAAGCCTTAAAATTCACACTGTAAAGATTAGTCAGATCAACAGCTTAAAATCAGGGTTAAATTTGTATGCAAATATCTCTAAGCATTTCTGATATTAGAGAATTTAGAAACTGTAGACTCAAAGAGGAATGATTGATTGTGTTCTATGATATACTAATAGAATGAAAGAAAAGACTCTGGAAAGTATTCAGTGATTATAAGATCCAACTCTTTCATTTTATTCCTGAAATAACTGAGTATCAGGGAGGAAAAATAACTTGTCCAAAGTTCATGCAGCAAGTTAGGTTGAAAACTAAGGCTTCAGGCCCTCCCTACTCCTGATCGTGTGGTCTGTCCACTACACCAAGCTCTCCAGGTAAGGAAATCTATTGTAAAGTAAAAAGACTTGATTTAGAATTATAGCAATTAGAAGGAAATACAATTTAAGATATAAGAAACACTAGAATATGGCATTAGTTATTATTTTGTTTGCTATCTATGTATGTTGTATAAGTCTAAAACCAATGTATATTGTTTGTTTTGTTGTTAAATTGAGTTTACATTTTTTGGCACCTAAAATTATTATGTCAAATTTTATATTCATCTTACTTCTAAGGCTCCATTTCTGTGGCTTACCTAGAATTAATTCCTTCTGCCTAGTAACTAAACTGCAAAGATGTAAATCTATAGGGACCCTAAAGTTATTGAGGCCTTTCTGGGTAGATTACACCCATTTCAATGATAATGTTTTAAAACAGAGAATTTAACAAAAAAAAATGAAACAAAGTTTCTTACTGAAATACTTGCAAAACAGGATTGTTTTTTTTTTTCAGTTATAAATGGTACTCTGTGGTCTCTGAGGTTCCCTCTAACTCTGAGACCTGTGATTCCTTGATATATTTGCATGCTCTATAAGGGCCTAAAAAAAAAATCTTCCTGAGAGTAAGTCATTAGAATAGATGATTTCTTTATGTGTGGGTATGAGGAGAAACTATAGGAAAATGAAATGAGGAGTAGAGGTAGTTTAAGAGCTCTTTTCAAGGCCTTATGAGACTATCACAGTAAAATAGCATTATGAATGAGAACTTGTTTAATGGTGCTGGTTGGAGACATAGCTGGAAGCAAGATGTAGACCTTGCATATGGCCGGGTACACACCTCAGTATTCTCAACTGCTGACAGCATGTCTCCACTAAGACAGATTCCTAAGTGGCTCCCTAAACCTCTTAGGAACCTGCATTGGATTTAGGAACCTGGATTAGACAACAGCTGCTGGCTACAGCTGAATGATCATCCATTCAAATGGAACAGATTCAAGAAAGAATGTGAAGGGAGGCTTTTCTCTATGCTTTGACTCTGGAGGGTATGCTCTGGTGCCCTGTGAAGCCAGAAGGAGAGAATCAGCTTATAAAACTTTAAGATGCTGCTTAGATTTCATAATATCCTTCTGGGTAGACAGATTAAAAAGAAGTATACCACTAAACAGCTACTGGGAGAAAAATCTTCCACCATTCTTGAAATAAATGTAAGAAGAATAAAAATTTCATTTATTCAGACTAGTTTATTCTTTCATATGATCTTTGGGCTTGTGGATGAATCGAATTATCCTGTAAATTTAGATAAGGAGCGTATGAGTATATAGGCAGACTATGCATCACAATGGACTTGATCCATAGAAAATATTCAAGTGGGTGTTAGATATTTTTTTCTATCCTCTGGGTCTGGTTTGAAATGATTTAATTAAAATGAAAGATTGAACTGCTTCTGCATACAACAGCATTTTGAGAAGTACACACTTCTGCCTGATCAGCAATTAAGTGTAGGTAAAGGAAAATAGTATTTCCTCCTTTCTGATCACATATTCACAGATACATTTTGTATTCAGTGAAGTTATTTATCTGCTGTAAAGAGGAAAAGATGAGGTTCATGTTAGCTATTTGCATTTTACAATTTTTCTCATAGCCATGCAAGCAAGCTACTAAAATGCTATAATAATATATGTTCTCCTTCCCCCCACCAAAAACCAAGCCTCAGTGGGAGTAGAAGGAAAGATATTATCCAGGAATGGAGTCAGCAATATTGAGGTATAATATGTAGAAAGCTATGAATGCTGCTACCTGCAGAATACTATCAAAAGATCTAGAGGATGTCCTCCACAAATATTGGGCATGTTTTAAATACAAGGTATGGGTGAAGAACATTAATCACCCAAGGAAAGAAAGCATAGGACAATTATGATCTTCACTAGTAGAGGAAATACTCCCCTTGATTAGAACAGTACTTCTGTTTAGTAGTTGGAAAACTCAGTGTTTAATGACTATGGTTCACAGGGTTTGTGCTATAATGAACTTAATGGTGCTTTATGCATTAAATTGTTATACAGTTGTGTAATAAACATACTTTTCCCTGTAAGTCAATAGATACATGCATATTTGAAGCATTATAAGTTTATTTATGTAGGATTAGAAACCATCAATATCATGCATACAATTTTGTTGTTCTTTCAGTCATTTAATCACATACCTCTTCTGATTAAGCATATGTTTAGGTAGTTTTTCAATCTGTCATCAAATTGTTTCCAAACCATAACACTGGTTCAACATTCCAGTGCAAACCCATTTTAAGGTATGATCAGATACATACACATACTTTCATTTTCATTTTGTATGCTGAGCTAAAGTAACCTTCTCACTCACTTCTGTGCCCCTGCAATACTTTATGAGATGTGTAAGCATAAGGTAAAGATACTGCAAACATTTACTTTCTTGAAAGAACATTATTTCTGGGCATGTGCATAACAAACTATTTTGAAATTGTCAATGGAATGCACTAATATTCTGAAGAAACAAACTTCATCTGCCCTGCCCTCCCCTTTGCAGTATTAAAGAAGTTTTCTCTTTAAATTTATTTTCCACTTATGTCACCTTATTTCTATTGGGCTGATATTGAAGTAAACTGATAGGTAACACTATTAAGTCATTGAATAGATTTTCTGTTAGATTGTGGCTGATATGCAGTGGTAGAAGAAAATAAAGACACATTTGTACAGATTATTTACAACTATTTGTTTACATGTAGACATTGTTGAAAAGAAACAATGTATGCAATTAAGTTTCAAGTATGCTTATCATTTCATATAACACGTCATTAAGCTTAAAAAAAAGATTATTTTATAACTAGCCATTCATTTGGGTTATTGTTTCAGTGGCTAAAAATTAAAGAGAACAAATTTCTGCCTCTTATTAAAATATCTTATAAATTTTCCTTTCATTCTGACAATATATTTGTGGGGGCAAGTATTTTTACTCTATTCTGTTTTAGGTACAAAAATAACCTTAATTCAGAATCCTATTTGGGTGCTGTTGATTTTTTTTGGTGTTGAGTAAAAATATTGTAAACCTTTGTTTACATAAAAAAGTCCACCTTTGAGATCAAGTGCATATAAAATTATTTTGTTATGTTAAAGATTTTCCAAGTTGTAACTCATTTCATCTAATATGTTATTTATGGTCATCCAAATTTGTAAAATAAAGAAATTTTAATATGTAATTTTGTAAATGATAGTAAGCATTTGCTATTTTGTTAGATTACTTCCTTAATACTAATGAAATACCTCATATAAAATATTCACATTTTCTTATCATTTTATGTTTAATATTAATAAATAAATGTAGAATTTAAAAATAAGTACATAATGTAAACTGATGTGGAGATTTGAAGAGGAAAATTGTTTCTTTTCCTTCAGTTCTCAGAACTCAGGTTAAAAATTTTGAATCTAGATGAATAGACAAAAATGCCTCACCAATTCTGTTCATATGACAGTATTTGCCTACTGTTTTTAGAAAAAAAAATGGATTTGGCATGTCTATAAGGATTTCAATACTCATGCTTCCCCATTGTCCCCAAATAGAGCCTCTTTATTTGTATATATATATATATATATATATATGTGAAACTATGCACATTGGTGTAAGAAATACACACACAGACACACAAACACAAAAACAAACACTATATCATAGAGTAATGCTGAGGTAGAATGTTCTGGAGAATTGATTGGACATCTTCATTTATGAAGAGAATGACACATATTTAAATAATGTGCAAAATGATCTGAAAAGACCATGGTGGTTGGCCAATTACTGCATGTCTTCTTATATTATATTTTTATTTTGCTTAGTATTTCCAAATTACATCTTTCTTATTTTTTAATTTGATGGCTTTAATTTTATTTTTTCCCAATTTCAAGTAAAAAGTTTTAACAATTTTTAAAAATTGAAAAATTAAATCATTAAAATAAAAAAAATTTTAAAAAAATCTCTTTCCCTCCATGTTCTTCCCTCTCATAAAAAGTGAAGCAATATAATTTGGCTATGCATGACAAGTCATGCAAAACCAATTTCCACATTAGTCACATTGTGAAAGAAAATACTGAGCAAAAAAATAATCAAAAATAATATTCTTTTTTTAACTTTGATTTCTTCTTATTAGTATATGATTTGTTCTTCTTTGTCACCAAAGAAAGATTCTATAGTCTGACTTTTTTCTCTTTTTGCTCATTTTTCCGGCCAATTACTTCACTTTTTGATCTCTTTGGTAAAGTAGGACTCTGCTTCCAGAGTGAAGAGTGCTGTGAGGACACAGTCCTCAATTTCTGGGGTTTTGTGCAGCTGTTGTCAGAATTACTTCTAGGTACCTGTAAATTTTCAATTCTTCTAAGGGAATGTGAACAAAGAAAAGGTATTTACTCCTCTCCTGGCCTGTGGTCTGGTCTGTGAGTGACAACAAGCACTCTTTCCTGCCTCAGAACCATAAGAGGGACTCCCTCTCCACAACTGCCACAAATTTTGCAATGCCAGTGCTTCTCCCCATCCCAGGACCTCCACCCAAGACTGCGACACACATCCAAACAGGTCAAAGCAAATGGATCCTGCCTCAGTGCCAGGAAAGAGATCCCTCAAATTGCCCTATGACCAGCCACTTGATTCCCCCACCATCTGTGGGCCTGGAGCTCAGGGAGCAGCCACTGTTGCTGTTGCTGCCACTGTCACTGCCACAGCCACCACCTATGCTACCCTGGGAATATGGCAGTACCACACTCTTCTCTCACCCAAGTCAACTAGAGTTTCCCCACTGACCTTTTATTTTGTTTTTGTCATTTGTGGGTTGGGAAGTCTTGAAAGCACCATAACTTCCAGTGATTTAGTCCCCTGATGTCTACTCTGATCTGGTCTGCTCTGACATGGCACTCACAGGACTGTGATTGGTGCCCATCCCAGTGCAATAGACCCTTCCTGTCAGTCCACAAGTCTGTCTTCAGCTGGAGATGTGCTTTAATCTGACATTTTGTGGGTTCTGAAGTTCTAAAATTGATTTAGAGTCATTTTATAAGTATTTGGAGGTGATTGCGGACAAGCTCAAGCATGCTTCAAACTCCATCAATTCTTTCTCTGGAGGTAGATAGTATTTTTCATCCTAAGTGGTTCAGAATAGTCTTGGGTAATTGGAATGTTGAGAATAGCTAAGTCATTCACTGTTGTTGCTGGTGTTGTTTAAAGTCATTCACTTTTTGTTCATCATATAATATTGCTATTACTGTTCTTCTAGTTCTGCTTATACACTGTTCTCTTGGTTCTGATTTCTTCACTTTCTATCAGTTCATTGTAAATCTTTCCAGGTTTTTCTGAAAGCATTCTACTCATTATTTCTAACAGGGAAATAATATTCCATTACAATAATATACCACAACTTGTTCAGCCATTCCCCAGGCTAAAGGAGCTGCCAGAAATATTCTTGTACAAATATGTCCTTTTCCTTTTTATTTCTTTCGGATATAGGCTTAGTAGTGGGATTTTGGATCAAAGTGTGAATACAGCTTTATAGACCTTTGGGTAGCATTCCAAATTGTTCTACAGAATGATTAGATAAGTTTACATCTCCACAAATAATGCTTTAGTGTCCCAACTTTCCCATATCTCCTCCAATATTTATAATTTCCTTTTTCCATCATTTTAGTCAATCTCATAGGTGTAAGTTGGCACCTCAGAGTTGTTTTAATTTGCATTTCTCTAATCAGTACTGATTTACAGCATTTTTATATAGATAAAGATTACTTCATATCTTTTGAACATTTATCAATTGAGGAACAACTTGTAGTCTTATAAATTTGATTCAGTTCTCTATATATTTGTGAAATGAGGTCTATGTTAAAGAAACTTTCTGTGAAAAGGTTTTCAGAGTTATTATTGTGTAATCCCCTCCATCCTATGTCCTCCCATTTATCCTTCTCTCTCTCTCTCTCTCTCTTTCTCTCTCTCTCTTTCTCTCTCTCTTTCTCTCTCTCTTTCTCTCTCTCTCTGTCTCTGTCTCTTTCTCTTTCTCTGTCTCTCTCTCTGTCTCTCTCTCTCAGTCTCTCTTTCTCTCTCTCTCTGTCTCTTTCTTTCTCTCTTTCTTCACTCCTCAAATGTATTTTGCTCCTGACCACCACCTCCCATAATCCACCCTCCCTTCCATCAATTTCTCCTTCTTTCATCCCCTTCCCCTCCCAATGCTCCATAGGATATCCACCTGAGTGTGTATGTTATTCTTTGTTTAAGCCAATTATAATGAGAATAAAGTTCAAGCATTATATGCCATCAAACCAATATACATTTATCACTGTAAAAACTCTTTCCTGCCTATTTTATGTGAGACAACTAGCCCCAATCTACCTCTCCCACACTCTTTCTCCCAGTGCATCCTTTTTCCTGTCTTCAATTTTAGATACCATCCCATCATTGTCAACCCAAACCTGTGTCTTCTGTCTATGTATTCTCCTCCTAACTGCCCTAATAATGATAACGTTCTTATGAGTTACAAGTATCCTCTTCCCATGAAGGAATGTAAAGTTTGACCTTACTAAATCCCTTATGATTTCTCTTTTCTATTTACCTTTTTATATTTGAGTGTTGTGTTGAATGTCAAATTTTCTATTCAGCTCTTATCTTTTCATCAGAAATGCTTGAATGTCCTCCATTTCATTAAATATACATGTTTTTCCCCTGAAGGATTGTACTGTCTTGCTGGGTAGGTGATTTTTGGTCGTAATACTAGCTCTGTTGCCCTCTGTAATATCATATTCCAAGTCCTTGAGTCCTTTGAGGCAAAAGTTCCTAAATCTTGGTTCATCCTGACTGTGGCTCCATATTTGAATTGTTTCTTTTTGACTGCTTATAACATTTTCTCCTTGATCTGGGAGCTCAGGAATTTGGCTGCAATTATTGATGAGAGTTTGTTGTGGTTGCTGTTGCTGCTGTTGTTGTTGTTATTGTTGTTGTTGAATATATTTCAGGAGGTCATCAATGGATTCTTTAAATTCCTATTTTACTGTCTGGTGATAATTTCTTGAAAGATGAAGTTTAGGCTCTTTCTTTGGTCATGGCTTTGAAGTAATGGAAAAATTCTTACATTATAGTCCTCAATTTATTTGCTAGGTCACTTGTTCTTGAAATGAGATGTTTCACATTTTCTTCTTTGTTTCATTCTTTTGATTTTGTTAATTGTTTCTTATATGTCATAAAGTCATTAGTTACCACATGCCAAATTCTGTTTTTTGTTTTGTTTTTTTTTTTTTGGAAGGGGGAAGGAAAGGCAATTGGGGTTAAGTGACTTGCCCATGGTCACACAGCTAGTAAGTGCATCAAGTCTCTGAAGTCAAATTTGAACTCAGGTCCTCCTGACTCCAGGTTTGGTGCTCTATTCTCTGTGCCACCTACCTGCCCCCAAATTCTAATTTTTAAGGATTCTTCTCTTTAACCGATTTTTATTCCTTTTTTTACCATTTGGCCTATTCTGCTATTTTAAAAATAAATTAATAATTTATTTTCCAGTTACATGTAAAAGCAATTTTTAACATTTTTAAGATTTGATTCCCAAATTCTTTCCCTTCTTCCCTTCCTACCCACTCTTATTGAGAAGTCAGGCAGTTCAATATAGGTTATACATGTGTAGTCATGTAAAACATTTCCATATTAGTCATATTGTGAAATAAAACAGATCAAAAAAAACTTCCAGAAAAATAAAGTAAAAATAAAAAATATGTGTCAATCTGTTTTCAGATACCATTAATCCTTTCTTTGGGAATAGATAGCATTTTTTATCATAAATTCTTTAGAGTTCTCTTGGATCATTGTATTGCTGAAAATAGTCGTCATTCAAAGCTGATTATCTTACAGTCTTGCTGTTACTCTGTACATAGTGCTTTTCACTTTACATTAGCTCATGTAAGTCTTTCCAGTTTTTTTTCCTAAGAGCATCCTGATCATATTGCTCATTATTTCAAATAGTACATATCATTATTTCAAATAGTACATCAGTATATCATTACACTTATATATCACAATTTGTTCAGCCCTTCCCCAATTGATGGATATGACAGAAATATTCTCCTGACCTCCTATGTTGTTTGGGGTTAGAAAATTATTTCATTTTATTCCTTTGTTGGTTCTGCTTCTCCAGAATTCATTTAGATGTGTCGTCTTAAAGTTGTTCATAAGGGAATTTGGGAGACCTCAGGCTACTGTTTTCCTTTACTCCTCCATCTTCACCATCTATTCTTATGCCTATTTTTTATTAATGTGGCCACCAGATCATTTGTCACAAAATGGCATAGACCAGACCATTAGAACTTTCAAAGACTAAGCAAATATAGAGTTTTGTAGCATGAAAAGTAATAAAAATGAGACACTTTCATTTAGTTTGCTTTTCTAACACTAAAGGTCACTAGTAAGTCAAAATCTACTTCCTTTTAAAAATAAAGAAGAAAGAAAAAGTTTTAAATTTACTTTTCAAATTATCATTATCATCATTATTTTTGACAATAACTTACATTTATTGGACACTTGAGATATTTAAAAGATTATACAATGTATTTATAGGGAACATGAAATTTTATTCAATATATAGATACAAACAAAAAGTATCCTTACATATTTATATAATAGCCATTTAAGAGCATAAAGCAGGACAGACAGAAACAGAGGCAGAAACATAGAGAGACAGAAATAGACACAGAGACAGATGAGACAGAAAGATAGAGAGAGAGAAAGAGATAGAGACCGAAGACGAAGACAAAGAAATAGTCAAAGAGATAGAGAATGAGTGGTAGAAGGAGATTCAGAAAGGATCAGTGATCAAGATAGCCAAACCTAAGAAGGAAAATGAGATCAAGAGAGAGGCAAAGGCTCTCCCATTCAACGCATCACTGAATTCAACACTTCCCTGATCAGTCCTTTGCTTCATTTCAGTAGTACCAAATTTATACCCACCCTACTTCACAGTACCCTCTTTTTATTCCTTTTGAAGTCCTTGACTATATTATTATTACATAGTAACTAGCAGCATTCTAATATATATCTAATTTCTTTATTATTGAAGAATGCAATTTCCCTATCATCATCCTGATGGTTTTTTTGTTTGTTTATTTTTACCATTGTGTTGGATGTTAGGATAAATCTATGATATATTTGATTTTTCTTATAACCATAAGATAATAAAAATGCAAATAGACCTACAGGATAATCTCACCATTCTGGTTGTTCACTTCAGTAATGAATTTTGTAACACAATGGTGGTTGTCTATCTGGTATGATTCTTTCCTACTTCATTTCATAAAATTTTGCCAACCTTGAAATGTGTTGGAGATGTACCTCATTTTTTCTTGACCTTACAAAAATGCCAGTGGAGAGACATGGT
>CM053585.1:444104233-444124744 GCA_028646515.1 Pseudochirops corinnae
TTCTATATAACCAAACTATTGTACAATGTGAAAGTATTTGTAGATCCTATACATGATCGAACACCACCATGGGGGAGGGGGGGAAGGGAGGGGAAAAAATCTGAAACTCAAGTGAATGTGGAACTGAATCTTGTAAATTAAAAGTAAATAAGTAAAAAAAATAACTCTGCCATATTCTTTTCCTGTATAATAAATTTTGAGGCCACATGTGGCCCTTTAAGTCCTTAAGTACAACCCTTTGACTGATTCCAAACTTCATAGAGCATAGGACATCTTGAGGATCTAGCGGGACACAGATGGCCTCAAGGCCTCAGGTTCCCCACTCCTAGCTAGATTTATGATTTGCTGTGAGAAATGATAGAAACATCTATATGAATTGATGCAGAATGAAATAAATAGATCTTATAAAACAATGACCACACCAATGTAAACGAGAAAAAAAACACAAAAATTTCAAAAAGTAATGTTGTAAAATTATAAAACAATGGTAGCTATAAAGAAAAGATATGAGAAAACATTGCCATCCCATGAATGTGGTACATCCCACATATTTTTTGATTTTTTTGAAATATTGATGAACTATGCTATAGGGGCCTATAGCAGCAGTTCTCAACCTGTGGGTTATATTCAACTTGTAACAATGAAAATACATCCTGCATATCAGATATTTGCATTACAGTTCATAACAGTAGCAAAATTACAGTCATGAAGTAGCAATGAAAATAATTTTATGGTTGGGGGTCACCACAACATGAGAAACAATATTAAAGGGTTGTAGCATTAGGAAGGTTAAGAACCACTGCTCTAGAGCTTGAAAAAATGAAGTACTATAAACATATTTCCCTTGATGGGTAAATGGTTGTGAGAAGGTCTTCAAAATGAATTTGCTTTGGTGAAAATAAGCAACTTAGTGTTGTTATCTATAAGTAAAGATGCTTCTCATAACTCCATCTTGCCCCAGTATGGAGTATGTGTATAAGTCCCCACATGCAAGTATCTGTCCTGAAAGAGGTGGGGGAGGGAGTAGAGGTAGGACTGAGATATTGCAGTAGCATATACTGGACTTAGGAGGAATTGACTGTCATAAAGGGTATAGTAGACAGAGTGCTAGGCCTGGAATCAGGAAGAGTCTGCTTCTTGAATTCAAATCTAGTCTCAGATACCTCCTGGGACCCTGGGCAAGTCACTTAATGGTGTTTACCTCAGTTTCCTCATCTGCCAAATGAGCTGGAGAAAAAATGGCAAACCACTCCAGTATCTCTGCCAAGAAAACCCCAAATAGGGACACAAAGAATCAGATATGCCTGATACAATTGAACAACAACAAAAGCTATTATAAATGGGGTCTGGACAATGGTACAGAATGGGGTAAGGAGAAAGATTCAGAGTAAGAAAGATTGAAGAATAACTCCTGAAGAATAACCACATCACTCTGACCACTTCATGGTCATGAATAGATGTTTCTAGGTTATTAGAGTTGATAGAGAGTGAACCTCAGAGTCAGGAATTACTGGTGTCAATTCCTGCCTCTGACACATATTGATTCTATTATGCTACTTAAGTCTTTTAATCTGTCAGTGATATAGGCAATTCTATAAAATTAAAATGGACAAAAAGAAAGCTTCTTTATCTGGTGGTTACTCCCACCAGTGCCTGCAAAACCAATAAAAATCCCTCAAACTCCAAAAAAACAAGAATGATGACTGAAAAGGAAGATAAGGATAAATCTACAACCATGGTAATATAAAATAGGTTAGAAGAAGCAGGTCAACATTTGTCCTGCCAAACCTTAGGTTTCATAAGGGATAGAGATAAGAGGTCTATGTAAGCATACAGTCAATGACTGGAAGAATAGTATTTGGTAAAGCCTAAATATGATTAGAAATTAAAAGGAGGAGAGAAGGGAATGGTCCCACAGATACATGTTAATCAAGTAAAATGGTGGGATGGGAGGTAAATGCCTAAAATGCTTTCTGTCTTCTCTGAAGAATTCCCTAGCTTTCTTTAAGTACCAACTAAAAGTCTTTTGTCTGCTGAAAATCTGTACAAATCCCTCTTACTTGTAGTGCCTAGACTTCCATGAGTTATCTCTGATTTCTGCCATGCATTGCTTATCTGTACATATCTGTTTTCTTCTTGTCTCCCCCATTAGATTACGAGCTTCCTGAAGACAGAAACTGTCTTCTGCTTTTCTTTGTATCTCCAGTGCTTAGTGCAGTGCATGGTACTATGTTCAATAAATACTAATTGGTTGCTGATTAATACAGGAATTTTGATGAATAAATAAAAAGAAACTTAGAATTCAAAAAACTCAAGAAATTTAGGCCAAAGAAAATAATCTGAAGTTAGAGTATATGGATGAAGAAAAAGCTTATAGGGAAAAACTAGAATCAAATTAGTGTAAAAAAAATCACAGTTACTCAATGCTAATCTAATAGAGGAAAGGAAAAAATAACAATAATATGAAAGTCATAGGAGAAATTAAAAATCTAAATATTATAACCATAACTGTGACTAGATTAAATTCTCTCATGAAACAAAGGAAGGAGGGAAGGAAGGAAGGAAGGAAGGAAGAAAGGAAGGAAGGAAGGAAGGAAGGAAGGAAGAAATGGGAAGGAAGGAAGAAACAGGAAGGAAGGGAAGGAGAAAAGAAGGAAGGAAAGGACAGAAAGAAATAGATTAAAAATGTCAGAAGAGAAACTACATTTTTGGTCATTACTCAAGAGACAAATTTGAGTTACTGTTCAAGGTTTATATATCAACATCGTGAAACATAAGGACAAGCATGTGAGATACAAATGAAAAACAAAACTAGATTGTATTAAGTATGAAGTGAGCTTCATATTGCTTTCCAAATCTTTCCATGTACACACACACACACACACACACACACATACATACATATATACTACATAATATATATGTGTATCTCAATGTTTTCTCATACTATATCATCATATAAATCAAATGTAATAGGAACACCTAATATCCCATTTCCTTTTAAATAATCTATATATGCCAATACTACATGAGGACTGTCCATCAGCTAATCTTTTTTCAAACTACATACTTGGCTCATCTACTTTCCCAGTAATACATGGGTTTTTTTTTTTCTTTTTTGTGTTCATTTAGCTAAGAAGTTTAACTTGTTGAGGCCTATACTTTGGGAAGTTTGGGTAGAGGCTACTTCAGGCTTTCAGAATGTACAGAAGGAGACCTGTCATTGATATAAAGGAAGAAATGATAGAGACATTTAGAAGAGATAAGATTTGACATCTAGATTTGACATCTGGTTATGGAACAGTAATGGTGAGGGGTAGAGTTAAAAATGAGGCTGCTGTTATGAACTTGTTTCAAATGGAGGGTCAAAAGATCATAGAGGTCTAGAAAGGAACTTAGAGGTCATCAAGTCCAACTTCTTTATATTACAGATGAGGAAATTGAGGCACATAGTGGCTAAATGACTTGCCTAGGTTTTCACACCTAAGAAGATTCTGAAGTAGAATTTAAACCTAGTAATTTGTGATTCCAAATTCAGTGATCTATCCATGAGTACTTTCAACATAGATTCAGAAATCAGACTGTTGAGCAGGTTAGGCAGGGAAATATAGTGCTGTTTTGGACATGTGAAACTTAAGGTAGAATGAAGAAGGACATGTTTAAGTTAGAAGTTGATGATGGGTGAGAGAGTTTGGGGGAGACATTAAGAATGGATTTAAGTATTGTTCATGTGCCTGATATATGAATTCATGGAAAATGATGAGCTTTCAAAGAAAGTATGTGAAAAGAGAGCAGAGAATTAGGCCAAAGGCAGAAACATGGTGAGCATCCATTCTAAGCAAGAAAGATAAGTGATGAACCACCAAAGAAGATTGAGAAGAGATTAGAGTTGTGGAATCAGAAATAGGAGAGTGAAATGCTGTGGAAGCCAATTATATAAGTTGGTTTTTATTTTAAAACAGATAATTTAGCATGCTAGCTACAAATCTGTCCCTTATGTTTATCTCTTTCTATACTTCTGTTCTCTTCCATAAAATTATAGAGTTTTATTAATATATTCTTTATATAATTTTCTTATTTTGATCTCTTCTGTTTCTTCCCTTTTTTCTCATCAACATACTACTTATTTCCTGCTACTAAATGTTCATTCATTTTATTAAGAGTCAAACCTTACATGTGTAGCTTAGGGCACTTCTTCCCCTTTAATGTATAGCATTCAGAATATAGCTTGAACATAAAAATTATTAATTGTATTGGAGTCCCCAACCCCTTTTGCTTGTCATTTCTTTGGTAAGTCTTTTCATTTCACTGTGGCATAATTTATCTTTATATGTGTTTCCCCCCACCTCTTTCATATTTTACAAAATTTATTTGGTGTATGTGTTGCTATTTATAGTTAATGGAAGTATCTGAGCTTATTAAGCTCATTCTTTCTATGACTTTTTCATTGACTGAAAATTGAAAATGAAGATAAATGAAGAAATATAATCAAAGTTAACCTAGCTACTCGATGGGTTCATATGACAAATACAAGGGTATTGAAAGGACTGGAATATGAGATTGTTCAGTGACCTTGGAACAATAAGGGAAAAAGGAAAAAGATGCTTCAGGCCTGGAGAAGTGTAAATATTGCCAAATCTGAAGGGGTGAAAAGCTGAAGGGGTTTCCCAAAGAAGGTTAGGGTTGCCTGAGACCCCAAAATACCAACATGCCGGGTCCTGTGAAAAGAATTCCACTCAAGTCTTCTCAGCCAAAGAAAAGTAAAGTTTATTAGAAGTTCGCCTGTATTGGACACAGAGCAAGTCTGTGCTAGAAAACTCTATGGCACTCTCAGAGAGCAAGTCTGTGCTAGGGCCTTCTGTGGCCCTCTCACACAGCAAATCTGTGCTAAGCTATTCTATGGTGGTCTCACACCACATGGAGGGAAGATGGGGTCTTATATACAGGGGAATCTAGGGGTGGTCTAGAGGAGGAGTTTGAGGAGGGTTTTCAGGGGGAGTGGATGAGGTCAGACTCCAGCAATGAGTTTGGGGAGAGTCTTCAGGAGGAGTTAACAAGGTGAATGCAAGAGTGGATGGGTATTTTGATAGGCTAAAGGGTGGGAAGCAGATGGACAATGGAGGACCAGGCTAGTAACAGAGATTTAGGCCAAGCCACAATGAAATACTCATGGCTTCTGCAAATGCCTTATCAAGTGGGAAGATTCAGACTCAAGGGGTTTCCCAGAGCCTGTACTTCAAAGATTCAAGGAGAGCTCAGGGGGGGAGGAGGGGTCCCAGAGCCTATACCTCATCAAAGCTATTGTCTGAAAACTATACAACAATTAGCTTTATATTGTTTATTAGCAAAATTTCTAAAATGTTATATCAAAAGGAAGGTTATTGAATATGGAAGAAGGAAAATGGTAATGGATAGAGGTACAATTTTGATTAGGAAACATATGATTTCCAATGTTGCATCTGACATGCTTTGCTATGATTCACTCATGTCCATCTTCGAGATTCCATTAAAGATTTTTTTGGTAAAGATGCTAGAGTGATTGGCTGTTTCCTTTCTCAGCTCATTTTATAGATGAGGGAACTGAGACAAACAGGGTTTGGTGACTTGCTGAGGGTCACACAGCTAGCAAGTGTTTGACACATATTGGGTCAATTAGTGTCAAGATACTTAACCTTTCAATGCCTTCAGGCAGCTTTAAAAAGTTCTTTAAAGTTACTGACAAGTTACATGTTTGAATCAGTAAAAGTTACTTGCACATTGGAAGTTTCCATAAAATAAAATCACAGGCATATAAAAACAAAAGAAAATAATCCCCAATCCTCAGCAAATAAATAAAGAAACAAACAACCCTAAACTTGAAAGCATTTGATAAAAATTCTTCATACTATTGTTATAGAATGAGAAAAAAGGAATGTAGTTACAGGGATTTGGAACTAGGTCAATGATTACCAGGAGTGGGGAATCTGCAGCCAAGCTCATGCCTTCCCTTTATTTTCAAATAAAGTCCAAAGTTAAAAAAAAAATAAGTCTGGAAAAATGAGCAAACAACAACGAATGACCATAAAAAGCCACTGTGATGGCAGGGAGATGAAGATATAAACTCAGAAGAAAACAACACTATGAAAACAGCTGTAAGTAAAGTCTCAAAGAAAAAAAAATATAATAGGACCCAAGTCCAACAAAGATTCCTAAAAGAATTAAAAAAATAAAAGTAACAGAAGAAAAATTTTTTTAAAAAAATTAAATATGAAGCAAGAAAATTATGAAAGGAGAAGGAAATGACATCTTAAAAGTCAAAATTGGCCAAATTGGAAACTGATGGGGTACAGACTCTGAGAAACCCCTTAAACTCTGATTGAATCATTTATTTGCCTGAAGTCATAAGCCTTTCATTTTTGCTAGGCCCTAATCTCTGTTACTTTTAACCTAGCCTCATCCTCCATTGTCCAGCTACTTCCCACCCTTGATCCTATCAAAATATCTATACCCAAATCTGTTACCCTTAAACTAACTTATGCCTCCATTGTCTGTCATCTCCAGGTAGCCTTCAGCTATTTCCCACCCTTAATCCTATTCCTGGAGTCTGACCTCAGTCTTCTCAAGAACCTCCTGAGACTCCTCCTCAAGCCCCTCCCCAAACCTCTCCTTTAGACCACCTCTAGATCCCTTCCACAATCTTTCTATCTATAAGATCCATCTTGCCTCCATGAAGGTGCTGAGATTAATCTAGTGCAGATTCACTGTGTCAGATTATTCTGACCTAATTGTTCAATACAAGCATCACAAATACTTAGGCTCCTTAAGAGTCTGCCCATTATGGCGAATCTTTAATAAACTTTGCTTTACTTTGGCTGAGAGAAGTCTTGAGTTGAATTCATTTGGAAGGACCTGGCATGTTGGTATTTTGGGGTCTCAAACACCCCTAAACCACAAACCTCAACAGAAACAATGTACAAAATCATGCAAAAGAACATAATTCTATCAAAATTAAAATTAGGCAAATGGAAGCTAATGACTTCATAAAACATCAAGAAACAAGAAAACAAAGTAAAAAGAATGAATAATAGAAAAATAATGTGAAATATTTCACTGGAAATACAACTGACATAGAAAATGTCAGAGATAACAAAAATTATTGGACTACCTCAAAACCATGATCAAAGAAAGAGCCTAGACATCATATTTTAAGAAGCTATCATGGGTAACTGCCCTTATCACTTAGATACATAGCACATTGCCATGACATCACCATGTACTTAGATACATAGTACAAAATAGAAATAGAAAGAATTTACAGATAACTTTCTGAAAGAGGTCCCAAATGAACTCCTAGGAATATTATAGTCAAATTTTAGAGTTCCTAGGTAAAGGATGAAATATTGCAAACAGTTTGAAAGAAATTATTCAAATATCATGAAGCCACAGTCAAGAGCTCCACAGGATTTAGCAGTTACCACATTAAAGTAGTGGAGATATTGGAATACAATATTCAGAAAGTCAAAGAAGTTGGGATTATAAACAAGAAAAACTTACCCAGCAAAACTGAAAATAACCCTTTCAGTTAAAAATTGCTACTGCTGTTTTTCCTTCATTCTTGAAGAGGACCATGATATCAAGGAGGTGATACCATGACATGCAAGTGAATTGGATTTAAATGACTGAGGGCTGTGCAAAGTTATCAGCCTCACTTGCTCATTTGGAGACATCTAGGCTCAGGGGTAAGATACAGATCAGGACAACTGGAGATGACCCAGAATGCAGTGGGGCACCTTGGCCCTTTCAAACTAAGGTCTTTAACAGATCTAATTTTGACAGAGGCAACACTTATTCAGTTAGTAAGGCTTAACAAAAAGTAAGACAGAGAATGGCCTCTTTATTTTTTTTTCTTTGCTTTTTGGAGGGCAATTGGGGTTAAGTGACTTGCCCAAGGTCATGTGGCTAGTAAGTGTTATGTGTCTGAAGTCAAATTTGAACTCAGGTCCTCCTGACTCAAGGGCCAGTGCTTTATTCACTACGCCTCCTAGCTGCCCCAAGAATGGCCTCTTTAAAAAAAAAAATTCTGCTCTTAACTTCAAATCACTCTGACTCTCACTGATTGGTCAAACCCTACTTGGTCATTGTTTGGGTCCTGATTTACTTAGAATGAATGTAGATTGCAATTGCTTTTTGTTTTTGTTTTTGTTTTTTTGGCCAGAAACCCTGATGGTCTTCTCCTCCCACATCAGATAAGACAATGGTTCTCAACCTTCCTAATTCGGGGACCCTTTAATACTCGTATGTGGGCATATATGCATGTGGGCCGACCAGCCTGGAGATGGATAGAGGAGCAGTGTCTCAGTTCCTAAGAACATTGGAAATATGTGTTTTCCTATGGTCTTAGGTGACTCCGTTCAATCCCCAAAGTGGTTGCAAGCCACAAGTTGAGAACCACTGAGTTAAGAGAAAAATGATATTCAATGAAGTAGAAGACTTTCAAGTATTACTGATGAAAAGGCCTGAGCTGAATAGAAAATTCGGCATTCAAATGCAAGACTAAAGAGATTCATAAAATGGTAAACATGAAAGATTAATCATGAAGTTTTCAATAAATTGATAAAATTAAACTGTTTACATTCCTATGTTCCTATGCGGGAAGATGATGATGAAGAGGTTATCCACAGTGGGGATTGCCTAAGACCCCAAAATACCAACATGCTGGGTCCTGCCAAAAGAATTTAACTCCAGTCTTCTCAGCCAAAGAAAAATAAAGTTTATTAATACTTCACCATATTGGGTAGACTCTTAAGGAGCCGTCTATGCTAGGTCATTCCACAATGCTCTCACACCACAAATCTGTGCTAAGCTATTCTATGGTGCTTTCACACCACATGGAAGGGAGATGGGATTCTTATGTACAGAGGAATCTAGGAGTGGTCCAGAGGAGGAGTTTGGGGAGGGTCTTCGGGAGGAGTCAATGAGGTGGGACTCCAGTAATGAATTTGGGGAGGGTCTTCAGGAGGAGTTAATGAGGTCAATGCAAGAATGGATTGGTATTTTGATAGGCTCAAGGGTGGGAAGCAGATGGACAATGGAGGACCAGGCTAGTAACAGAGGTTTGGGCCCAGCCACAATGAAATACTTATGGCCTCTGCAAATGCCTCATCAAGTGGGAAGATTCAATCAGACTTCAAGGGGTTTCCCAGAGCCTGTACCTCAAAGATTCAAGGAGAACTCAAGGGGGGGGGGGGGTCGCAGAGCTTACACCTCATCATTGGTATATAACTACTGATAACTTTATCACTATTAGGAAAGTTAAAAGGAGTTCACATAAACAGAGGGCATAGATGTGAGTCAGTTATGTTGGAATAAACAAAAAAAATTAAAGGGCGAGAAAGAATGATGGACTGGGAGAATGTGGAAGGGAGAGAGAAAATGAGGAAGAGTTTTTAGAGTGGAGGGGAAAATGAGGAGGTGGTTGGCAATGTTTGAACTTCCTTCTCATTGGGATTGGTTCAAAGAGGGAAGAATATATATACACATTCATCTGTGTATAGAAATGTAACTAAGCCAATAGGAAAATAGAAAAGGAAGGTGATAAAAGAAAGTGTGAGGAATATTAAAAGTGAGAACAGATTAAGGGAAGCACTGGTTAGAAGCAAAATAGACTTTTGAGGAAGGATAGGATAAAAAGTAAGAGAGAAGAAGCAACAGAAGAAAATGTAATGGAGGGAATACACAGTAATCATAACTGTTGAACAACTAGTGGATAGAGAGCCTGGCCTAGAGACAGAAGACTCCAGTTCAAATCTGGTCTCAAGATGTTTACTGGGGAAGTTAATTACTTAACCATGTTTGGCTCACTTGTCTCATAAATGAGATGGAGTAAAATGAGCTGGAAATGGAAATGGCAAACCATTCTGGTATCTTTGCCAAAAGGAAAAAAAAAAACCCACTCCAAATAGGATCACAAAGAGCTAGACACAACTGAAATGATCTAAGAAAAATAACAATCATGACTGTAAATATGAATGATATGAGCTCATTCAGAAAAGAGATCATGGTTAGCAAAATGGATTAGAAACCAGAATCCGACAATATGTTGTTTAGAAGAGACACACTTTGAAACAGAAAGATACACACAGAGCTAAAATAAAGGGCTGGAGTAGATTCTAATATGCTTCAGCTGAACTTTTAAAAAAAGGCAATCACGATCTCATACAAAGCAAAAGTAAAAATAGACCTAATTAAAATAAATATTCAGGAAAAAATATATTTTTCTAAAAGATAGAAATAAATAATGAAAAAATATTAAAAAATTAAAATAAGTTTCTCTGATAAAGGCCTGACTTCTCATATACATGTTGAATAAAAAATTATGTCAGATTTATAAAAATAAGAGCTGGGTGGCTCAATTGATATTTGGTAAAAAATACGTAAACAGGCAGCTTTTAGATAGAAGAAAAAAAATCAAAGCTATCTATTGTCAGATAAAAAAAGTCTTCTAAGTAACTACTGAATGGAGAAAAGCAAATCAAAACAACCCTGAGGTACCACATAACACCCATCAGAAATTATAATGCTAGAGGGGATGAAGGAAAAATAGGTAAAGTAATGAAATCAGAGGAATAGTAAACTAGCTCAACATGTCTGAAGAAAAATTTGGAGCTAGTCCCAAAGGGCTATAAAATTGTTTATAACCTTTGAACTAGCCACACTACTATTAGATCTGTATCCTAAAGAGATAAAAGAAAAACTAAAACAAAAAAACTATACTTACAAAAATTTATAGCACTTCTTTTTGCACAGGCAAAGAATTGGAAATCAAGGGGAATGGCTGATCCAATTGAAAAATAGGATTGTGATGGTGTAGTCTTGCGCCATGGGAAAAGACAAAGTGGATGGCTTCAGGGAAAAAACATTGGCAAGACCTATCCAAATTAACCCATGAGGTGAGACTAATGAGATTATTGTACAGAATAACAACAATGTTGTAAAGATGATCAACTATGAAAGTCTAGGCTACTCTGATCAACACAATGATCTAAGACAATTCCAAAGGACACATGATAAAAAAAAAAAAATGCTATCCACCTCCAGAGAGAGAACAGATGAATTGAGTGAAAGTTGAAGTATAATTTTCTCACTTTCTTATTTTTAAAAATATGGTGGATGTGTTTCACATGTTTAATTGATATCATATTGCTTGCTTTCTCAGCATGTAGAGAAGGGTGTGGGAGGGAGGGAGAGACTTTGGAATTCAAAATTTAAAAGGAAAAGAATGTTAAAATAAATAAATAATGTATTAGAAAAAAGTACATAAGATAAAGAGACTTTCTGAACAGATCTGACACATCATAGGCCCTCAAGAAATACTTTTTGCCCTTCTACCACGTCCCTCCATAGGTATCACTCTTCTCTCCTTCTTTTCTCCATTTTGCTCCATCTCCTTTACATACTGCCTTTCCCTATTAGAAGGTAAGCTCCATGAGGGAAGGGGCTATTTTATTTTCTTATTTTTGTATCCCCAATACACAGCACCATGTGTGGCACACAATAATTGATTAATATATTCTCTATCTAGTTCAGACAATAGGCAGACTGTGGATAGTTCGATTAGATGCATGTAATTACTAAATATGTGCATAAACACACGTGTACACAATATTTTGATAGTGAAGCTTACAGATTAAAAATATTTTATTGATTGATGTCACAGCATTGTAACAAAAAGTAAGTTCTTTCAGGGTAGGTATTTTTCTCCTATGTATCTCCATTAAATAGAAAAGTACCTTGCATGAAGCATGAGGTTAATAAATATTTGCTGAAATAAAAATAAATATTACATTAATTTGATGCCCTTAAAAGTCCTTATTAACCAGTTATCATGATCTTGTCAAAAGAAAAATTTCCTTTCTAATAGATGAAGAGAATGTCTTGGCAGACCTGTACTTTTTAGAGAACAAGATCAAAATAAGTCTCTAAGAATAGAGAATTAAAATAAAGAAGTTATATTCCTGCGAGAATGTATCACTAAGCTGGTGATTAATGAGAAGAAAAAGTAAAATGATCTTGTTCAGGGCAAAACAGAACTACTTCTAGAGGAAAGAGAATCAAATGAAGGAAAGAATATAAAAATAATGGATAAGGTGAATAAAAAGAATAATTAATAATAATAATAATTCAATTTTTATTTAGGACTTCAAAGGACACACCACATCCATACAACAACCCAGAAATGTTTGATCCAATTTTATACCTATTTAAAAGCATAACCTTGGACTCAAAGGTTCATTTGCATAAGAAATTGGTGAAATTTGGATTATGCCATGTAGTCAAGAGTGGGGGACCTGAAGGCTCAAGGCCACATGTGTCCCTCTAAGTCCTCAAGTATGGACCTCTGACTGAAGCCAAACTTCATGCAACAATTCCCTTAGGGTACACATTCCCCACCCCTCCATCTAAGCCTTTATGTGTATGAAGGAGTGGTGAGTTAATAAGATTTGGAAAAGAGAGAAATCCTATTCTTTCTGCTTTCCAGCTTTTAAAGAGAATTCCTGTAGTTCTAGACTCACTTCAGGTTTCTTCAGGGAGAAAAAAAGATGCTGGGGAGCATCAGATATGTAGAAGAGTGAGCAACATCAATCATGTTCTTATGCCCAGCTTACTAGACTAATGATTTGGGGGAATTTCCCCTTGAGTGGTATCTAAGATTCAATCTTTGTTGGGATGATTTAACACTCAATGAGAGCACTCATTTACTTTGTATCTAGTATATACATACTCACACATACACATACACATACGTATATATATTTATATATACACACATATATATGTATGTATGTATGTATGTATATATATATATATATATATACATATACACATACACATACACATACATTTCTGTTTTGCATCAATTTGGAAGAAAATTGATTTATTTGATATTTTTGCATGTCTTCTTTGTGGAATTGGTATTTGGTGAGAAGTGAATTAAACCTTGGTTATGCATCTTAGGATAATCCTTTCCTATTAATGAATAACATTAAATTAAACATAAATATTATTTCCTCTACTGTGAGAGAGTAGATATATTTATTTAAGGGAACAGATAGAATTCTAGCCTAGTACTCTTTTTATCTGAGGAGAGCAGAGTGCTTAGCCTGTCTTCAACCTCCTGTTTCCCCTCCTAGTTTCCTTTGGAGAAAGGTTGGAAGAATAAAATCCAGAAACATCCATGCTTGCTTCTCTGCAAACCACATCTAGAAAGACTCAAATGTTTACACGTATTCTTCGTGGGCAACATACAGTACAATGACACATCTCTTACACTTAGACTATTACACTAGTGAAGAAATCAAGTTTCAGAGATGTTAAATGACTTCCCTAGGTACAACAAGCTTCAAAGTTGCAGGATCATTGTTTGAACTTGAATCTTGTAATTTAATGAACATGATTCTTTCCCCTATTTCATATTGTTTCTACAAGAAAAAAGAAAGAAAATAGGATGTGATGCATCTAGATTTTGTGAAAACCACATTTTAGGCAGAGTAGACAGCCAAAATTGAAGAAAATTTATACAAATACTGATTAAGAGACCTCAAAAAAAAAAGAGGGATGTAAAATAAAAAAACTCATGCTACTTGAGGAAGTATGTAGAAGACCTAGAATATAGAAAAAGATGGCTGGTATAAAGAAAATTGCACTGTATGACTTGAATGATTGCAAGTGTTATCATTAGCCACATATTTTCAGTTGGGGAAAAATTCACTCTCCTCATCCCCAATTTGCAGAACTGTTGTTTATTTGTAATAAAGCTAAACAAACAAGCTAGCAATTACAATGCTATGCTAAGCAAATATGCAAACCATTTCCTAAGGTCACCTTTTCCAAGTTTTGCTAGCAGTGATTACAAGATTAAAGAAAGAAATGAAGCTGAGAATGCGGAAAAGAAATTTACATTAATTATATTACCATGACTGGAAAGGATTAATGATATTTTAAAATGAGAAACCATTTATGAACTGGTGCTTCATGGATGGCAATAATTATCATGGTTTAAAAATCGGGGTAGAGGGTCCTCAGAAGAAATTGGGAAGTTTGGATCTTTGATGGAAATAAGTTCTGGTTCGGCCTGCTGGATTTGAGTTGCCAGACGCGTCAAGGCAGAATTGTCCATAAGGCACTTATTGATGTAGGGCTGGAACTCAGAAGAGAAACTAGAGCTGAATATATACATGTGGGAAAAATCTTAACAGTTAGTAAATCCTCTTACTATCCACTTTTGTCTTCTTTTCACTTCAAAAATGTAATCTGACACTTATTCCATTACTACATATGGCAAAGAAGATAGTATTCCATATTACTTAGAATGGGGATTATCTGTATATCTGTATAATATCTGTATAATCAGAATGTAGGTAATCTAATGGAGGAAGCTAGATGGCTTGATGGATCTAGTGCTAAGCCTGGAGCCAGGAAGACCTCAGTTCAAACCTGGCATCAGACACTTACTGGTTGTATGGCCCTGGGAAAGTCACTTATTCTTGGATTACCTTAATGCACAGGAAAAGGAAACAGCAAACCCATCCAGTATCTTTGCCAAGAAAACTCATAGACAGTATTGGACACTGTTGGAATGATACAGTCCATACAGCAACAGGTAAATTAGTAAGATATGCGGTATAAATGGAACAAAAATAAGGAAGAAACTCCCTCCATCTTCATCCATGATTACAGAACATGGTCTTAGTCACTATTTCCCAATTTCTCATTTACCTACTTTAACTAGCCTTGGGTTCATTATGATCTTTAGTAGTTATTTTCCCTTCCCCACACTTTAGGGACCATTTGTTTCAATGAAAAGGAAATAATCAGGGAATGATGGAAGAATAAATTCACCATAGGCCTTTTGGCTCTGAGGGAAATTTACCCGTTTGTCCAGCCTTCTGACATCTCCTAAGTAATTCATTCAGTCAGTTACCAACCATTTATCAAGTACCTCCAGAAGTTCCAGGCACAATGCTAAAAACACTGAGGATGCAAAGAAAGGAAAATGATACCCCTGCTTTCCAAGAAGCTTCCAGTCTAACGGGACACAATGTGAAAACAACAATGTACAAACGGCATACACACAAGATAAATTGGTTGCAGAGGGAAGGTACTAAGATTAAGGAGGACAAGGACAGATTTTTGATGAAAGACTTTATCCAAGACTTGAAGAAAGCTAGGGAAGCAGAGGCAAGGCTGAGGAAGAAGAGGTTTTCAGGTCAGTCAGATAGGTTAGTAAAAATGCTCAGAAATGGAGTGTCCTGTAAAGAAAAAGTAGGAAGGCTAGTGTCACTGCATCACAGAATATATGGGGAGGCCAGTAAGGTATAATAAGACTGGAAAGGTAGGAGCAGGTCAGGTTATAAAGTGTTTCGGCTCAACATTCTTGGAGTAAATCATCCTGAATTATATAATCTCATCAACTAGGTAAAAACTTTATAAAAATTATTAGTAAAATCAAAAGACCAAGAATCTTTGATGATTATATATCAGAACCCTCCCAGCTAGAATAAAAAGAATCTCAGCCATTTTAGAATGAGGTTCAAATTTTTGTACTGTTTATCTTTGTGAACTACAGCCTATTTACTAATGACTTCTTTTGTACTTCTTCTACAACAAATAAATAACACAAATTACAGAGTAGTTATGATCATTCACAATTATGTATGGAAACAATCAGGAATCCAAAAGATCTTAAAAATAAAATAATATCAGAAGTCAATCCTTTTTGGGAGGTGCATGGAGGAGGAAGAGTTAAAATTCTCCAGCTTTTTGAGAGACAATAATTTAGTGAGCAATAGTTAGCCTAAGCCACACCCCTTTGGTTATCTTTTAGAGGTGCAGTTAACTTTTTTCTGCCTTAGGGAAACATTTTATAATTATCCTGAATCCTTGGGGACAACTGAGTATTTCCAGTCCAATTTGGAGTTATGGCTAGGTTTCTGGTTCAATGTGTCTGGTGATTATGTCTCAGTGGGTTAAATTATATTCATTCCCAGGATGAATTCAATTTTCGTCTTGACTTTACAGGGCAGAAAGGTAGAACAGGAGCTTGGCTTTTAAGGGCTATATGATCTAAGTATTTTTTTTTTTTAAATCTCAGATCAGATGGTAGAGATAAAGAGAAGATCTCAAAGTTCTTGGTGTGAAAAAGTGTAAAGTATATTTTAATTGTTGGATAATGCATAAGAAAAATTTTGACATCAATATCTAAAAAAATGAGGACTATTTCCTTAATTTTGCAATAATAATCTAAAAAATATCAAAGGCACAACTTATTTACCTTTTATCCCTAAAGGAAACTGTGTCACCCTGGGCAAGTCATTTAATCTTTTCCGTCTTTGCCTTTTTTGGAGGGGGGAAAGGCAGGACAATTGGGGTTAAGTGATTTACCCAAGTTCATATAGCTGGTAAGTGCTAAGTGTCTGAGGCCAAATTTGAACTCAGATCCTCCTGACTCCAGGGCCTGTTCTCCATTCACTGTGCCAACTAGCTGCCCTTAAGTCATTTAATCTTTCAGTGCTTCTATGACTATATAGAGAAGTTACCCCTTTTGCATTGGTAGAGAGAGTTTCTTCACTCGTCTCTATGGTCTCTATGTGAATGAAATCACACATCTACTACCTATCCTTTTACTAAAGGAATTGACTTAATTGAGTAAACTACTTGGATTTATTGAACAAACATGGATGTGGAATAGACAGTAGTGTGAGAAGACTAACACTTATTATCTGTTTGAATGTGTTAAAACCAGGGTTTTAGGTTTATTCTGAGCCAGATAAAGGGAATTGGAATTGGAGACTTTTCAGGAATATAAACTAATGAGGCTTCCAGCTATGCTCTGAATTGACAAAATAATGGTGGGTAAAGTTCCATAAGTATCCTGGATTGGCCCTAGAGCACTCCTTGGTCTTTCTTGCCATTTTTAATCTACATTTCTGATCCAAACTCTACCTACTCTGCAACGTTCTCCCTTTCAGTGATATGTACTGGTACGAGAAGACTTCATAAGGAATTAAAACTAATTCTTGGAAAGATCATAACTTTAAAGCTGGATTGGGTCATGTAGTCTAAATTCTCTTTTTATAAAAGAGGAAACTGGGGGGGGGGTAGTGAGGTGCAGTGGATAGAACACCAGCCCTGAAGTCAGGAACACCTGAGTTCAAATCTAACCTCAGATGTTTATTAGCTGTATGACCCTTGGCAAGTCACTTAACCCCATTGCCTCCAAAAGAAAGGGAAAAGAAAGAAAGAAAAGAAAGAAAAGAGAAAGAAAGAAAGAAAGAAAGAAAGAAAGAAAGAAAGAAAGAAAGAAAGAAAGAAAGAAAGAAAAAAAAAAGAAAAGAAAAGAAAAGAAAAGAAAAGAAAAAAGAAAGGAAGGAGGGAAAGAAGGAAGAAAGGAAGGAAGGAAGGAAGGGAAAAAGGAAGGAAGGGAAGAAGGCAGGAAGGAAAAGAAAAAAATAAAAGAGGAAACTAAGGCCAAAGGAGATGAGGGAATTTATGCAGGATTATATGGAAAGTAATTGGTAGACCCATGAGTTCAATCTATAACTACAAAATTGAGGGCTTTTTCAACTATGGCATGCTACATCTCTAGGTTGTGATGAATCATGTACCAGAACACCTGGGCTTCTAATGATACCAGTTGCTGGAGAGCTAAAAGTAAGACTTTTGTACAAAACTGGGAGGAAAGGAGGATAATAACATAGAGGAAGAAGCTATTTTTTCACCACACCTATCCACCAGGATCACTAGCCCAGGGAGATTACACATCTAGGAGACAGAGACTTTTAAAAGAGCTAGAGAGTATCTCTGCCCACTCTCCTGTATAATGAAACACAAAGAAGTGTTTCCCAGAAAGTGGTCTCAGCATTCAAAGTTCTAGAAATGACAGGGTGACAGCAAACACTGGTGAATTCTCAGACTGCAATTTAGTGTCTCCCTGGCTATATCATGAGTCACTATATAGAAATTCTGGAAAAGAGGGACTAGTTTCTATTTGGAGCACAGGCCACCCCAAATGGGAAAATGCCTAGACCAGTCAATAAAATGTCAAATCTTCCCTACTTCTACAGTCACTATCCTTTAGGAATTTGATGTATAAATAATTTGAAAGAACTAACTGCAAAGGATCATTAGGAGGAATAACACTTCTTTGGAGATAGGGATCTGAGAAGAAATGCAAAGTTGAAACAAGTATTTGAGAGACCATAGTACTAAATTCCAGTGGAGAACACACAAAAGAATAATAAGATGGATTTCCTATCCTATAGCAACTTATAGCAATTGCTAAGTCAACCCAGTGTTTTGTTGTTGTGTAGATTACTTTTATGAAATTCCTGACATGATAAATGCTATCATGCTCAAAACCTCCATTTTACTTTGTAACTTACTCAGTAGGTCACATAAAACTTGCATTTTGCCCTCTAGGGCTTATAATAAATGGCCTTTGCCCCAGTAATAAAATCTAAATAATGATATAAGAATGTCCTAATAGTTTAAGACAAAAATAAAAGTGATTTTATAATAGCTAAAGACAAAAGAAGTGATGTCACAGTACAATCTGTGGAGTAATTGCCAATTGAATTGAAGGAATATTAATTTCTACAGCCATTGTCAAGAGGGTGAGATCATTTCTGGCTGCATTGGTCAGGAAGAAACAATGAACAGGAAATTAGGATGCGTGGGTTCTGATCTAGGATCTGCTACTCACTAGCTTATGCCATTGTGTAAGTGAATTCAATTCAACCCAGTAAGTGTCTATAGTATGTCAAGCATGTTTTACATGGTGTTCTTTGTTTTTCAACAAGACTTGTGATGTTACTGGGATAGGAACCTGTCTAGTAAAGAAACTTCCTCTACCAAAGCAGGCCAGAATTTCTTTGGCAATTAAAAGTTTTAAGCTTAGGCTGGGGCACTGAGATGTTAATTGATTTGGCTATGGAATATCACAACCAGTATGCACGTGTGAGAGACCTGATATAAGCCCAGGTTTTCCTGATTCCAATGCTAATTTTCTACCCACTAAATTATGTTGTCTCCCATGTTCCTTAGTGTTAGAGGCACAGAAATAAAGCAAACCTGTCTCTGATCTGAAAATGTCCATAGTCTAGTAGAAAGGAAGAGGATGAACAAAAGAAATATAGAAATAATTATTAACTGTTTCTAGGGTGGGTTAAGCAGAACTTAGCTCCAAAGTAAAAAGAGCTTTGGCTGCTCTTGTGGATCTCTAAAACTGAGGAAAAACAATCTAGTGAATTGGATGGATAGTTGAGATCTTGAAGAGAAAGAATTGTTAGTGTCTCACCAGTCCTATATCATGGCTCAATTCATTCTGTGGTATGACCATCCTCAATCTTTCAACTGGCTCCAAGCTGCCAATTTCAGGGGTCCTGTCTTTCCCATTTTATGGGACTCTTCACTTCCTATAGTCATACTATCCATCTACCACCTCCCTTCTTTATTTCTAGGTATAGGGGAGGTATTGCGGAGAATCCTGCACCAAAGTGGTTTTGCTCCTTCTTTTCCTGGCAAGACTGTATACAGCCAGAGTAGCACTATCCTGTCAACTAAATTTCTCCTAGGTCACAGTTATAGGTTTGTAAATATAAAAATTATAAAGAGATAAGCACACAAAAGAGGAAGACTATAATAGAAATTTGAAAAGAAGACATCACACATAAGTTGAAGTTGAATAAGGGAAGGATTAATTGAATAGTTGTGACCTGGTCCAGGCCTTGAGGGAAGAGAAGGCTGACAATAGTCAATAATGTCAGAAAATAGCCTTCCCAGGGATGTGTGTTGCTACCCTGCAAAGGCTAGGATGATATCAGGAATAGTGAATAAATAGCACAGTTTGGCTGGAATATAGTTAGTATGAAGAATATGCTAATTAATCTCCCTAGACCTTGGTTTCTTTGTGAATAAAATGAAGGTAAAGGCAGCTAGGTAGTAGTGCAGGAGATAGAACACTAGGACTGGAGTCAAGAAGACCTGAGTTCAAATCCAGCTTCAGATACTCACTAGTTGTATGACCTTGGGCAAGTCACTTAATGCTGTTTTCCTCAGTTTTCTCATATGTAAAATTATTTGGAGAAGGAAATAGCAATCTACTCCAGTATTTTTTGCCAAAAAACAGACAAACAAAAAACCAAATGAGATCAGATACCACTGAAATCAGTGAATGACAACAACAAACAATGAAGGTGCTACATTAGATTATCTTCAAATACTAACATGATATCATTCTACGGAATTAACTATTATACAATTGAAAGAGCTAGGATTTTGAGTCAGAGAATCAGGATAAAATCTGGTACATTCCTTGTATGATCTTTGAAAAATCACTTAACCTATTTTTCTCTTTTAAATGAGGGAGTTACACAAGGTATAGGTAAGGTAACTTCTAACTTAAAAAAATGTTGCCCTATTCCTATGGGAGAGAAATTTTTTTTTACATATTTTGTGTAGTAGGAAAAGTAGCCC
>CM053585.1:444125244-444144452 GCA_028646515.1 Pseudochirops corinnae
TCCTCCACCTCACTAAATGACTATATTTTCCCCTGGAACATTATACTCAATTTTGCTGGGTAGGTGATTCTTGGTTTTAATCAAAGCTCCCTTGAACTCTGGAATATCATATTCCAGGCCCTTTGATCCCTTAATGTAGAAGCTGCTAGATCCTGGGTTATCCTAATTGTGTTTCCACAATATTCAAATTGTTTCTTCCTGGCAGCTTGCAATACCTTCTCCTTGGTCTGGGAATTCTGGAACCTGGCTATAATATTTCTAGTAATTTTCTTATGGGGATCTTTTTCAAGAGGTGATAGGTGAATTCTTTCAAGTTCTGTTTTGGCCTCTGGTTCTAGAAAATCCAGGGAATTTTTCTTGAGAATTTCTTGAAAGATGCTTTCCAAGTTCTTTTCTTGATCATGGCTTTCTGGTAGTCCAATAATTTTTAAGTTATCTCTCCTGGGTCTGTTTTCCAGGTCAGTGGTTTTTTCAAGGAGATATTTCACATTGTCCTCTATTTTTTCATTCGTTTGGATCTGTTTGGTAGTATCTTAATTTCTCATGAAGGCATTTACTTCCATTTGATCCACTCTAATTTTGACAGAATTTTTCTCTTCAGAATGCTTTTGAGATTCTTTCTCCATTTGGTAAAGTCGATGTTTTAAGGCATTCTTCTCCTCATTGGCTTTTTGGGCCTCTTTTGTCATTTGAGTTAATCTATTTTTTAGGGTGTTAATTTCTTCAGTCATATTGCTGACTCTCTTTTCATGATTTTCTTGCAACGTTCTTATTTCTCTTCCCAATTTTTCTTCCACTTCTCTCATTTGGTTTTCAAAATCCTTCTTCAGCTCATCTCTAGCTTTAAGGCAATCTTCATGTTTATTGGAAGCTTTTGGTGGGGGAGCTCTGGCTGAGCTGTCTTCCTGAAGCTCTCTGCCTTGGTCCTTCTTTTCCCCAAAGAATGAATCTTGGGTTTGCTTGCTGTTCTTACTTTGCTTCTTATGCTTATTCTTATTCATGGATGGTCAGTCAACGTTTTTTTTTTTTTTTAATCTCTGTGGAGCTCTGCTTCCAGAGAGGAAAGCTCTGTCCCAAATATCTGGAGTTTTCCCAGCTGCCAGAGCTATTAGGAGGTTGCTGAGTCCCTCCCCCACTTCTGGCTCACCGAAGAAAAGGAACCACCAGACCAAAGCCCAAGACTGTGATCCGGATCCAGGCTGCTCAAAGTGAGAGTACTTGGCCTCTGAAGGATCGCTTGGTCCCCCTGCAGTCTGCAGGCTGAGAGCTCTGAAGCGGCAATGCAGAGGCAGGTGCAGAACCTCCACTTTCTGCTTCCTAGCCCTGGAGGCAGTTTGGCCATACAGCTTTTCTCCCACGATCTCGCAAGCCCCACTGATCTAATTCTGGATACTGCTGCTGCTGCCACCAATCAGCTCACCCAAAGCTCCAGCCGGGGCTTGGCAACTCTTGTCCAGCCACCTCCCAGCTCCTCTTGTTCAGCCACCCTAGGGACACAGCTGCAGTTTCAGGCCAGGCTGGTTTCAGTTCACAGTGCTAATATAGTTCCTTGTAGCCGAGCTGACTTTAGTGGAAAGTATATTTGTGTGTGTTTTGGAGTTCTAGAATTAGTTTAGAGTCATATTTTATGGGTATTTTGGGGTGGCTATGTGAGAACTGTGATATGCTGCTGCTCTTATGCCACCATCCTGGCTCCACCCCTAAAAAAATATATTTTAGAGAGCAAGAAAAAAATAACAAAATTCATCAGGAAGAGCAAAAGATTAAGAATATCAAGAAAATTAATGGGAAAATATACAAAGGAAGGTGGCAAGGCCATATCAGATCTAAAACTATATTATGAAGCAGCAATCATCAAAAGTATTTGGTACTTGCTAAGAAATAGAGTAGTAAATAATTGAAATAAATTAGATTCACAAGACATAGTAGTCATTACTATAGTAATCTACTGCTTGTAAACACAAAGACTCCAGCTTTTGGGATAGGAACTCCTTATTTGACAACTGGAAAATAGTATGACAGAAACTAGACATAGACCAACAATTCATACTCTATACTAAGATAAGATCAAAATGGTTACATGATTTAGACATAAAGGGTGATACTATAATCAAATTGGGAGAGCAAAAAATAGTTTACCTGTCATATCTTTGGAGAAGTGAAAAAATCTATGACCAAACAATAGAAAAAGAGCATTGTGAAATGCAAAATGAATAATTTTGATTACATTAAATTAAAATGATTATAGACAAATAAAGCTAATATAACCAATATTGGAGGAAAAGCAGAAAACTGAAAATAATTTTTACTGCTAATGTTTTTGAATAAACGCATCATTTTTAAAATATGTAGAGTATTGTGTCAAATTAATAAGAACACAAGTCATTCCCCAATTGATAAATAGTCAAAGGATATGAACAGGCATTTTTCAGACAAAGAAATTGAATCTATCTATGGTCATATAAAAATGCTTTAAGTTACTATTGATTAGATAAGTGCAAATGAAAACAATTTTGAGGTGCCACCTCACACCTCTTAGACTGGCTAATATAACAGAAAAGGAAAGTGATTAATTTTGGAGAAGTTATGGGAAAAGTGGGTCACTAATGTTGGTGGAATTTTGAAATGATCCAACTGTCCTGGAGAGCAATTTGAAACTATGCCCAAAGGGTAATCAATATGTTCATACCTTTTGATCCATCACTACTACTAGTAGGTCTATATTCCAAAGACATCATTTAAAAAGGGAAAAGTACCTCCACATATGAAAATATTTATAGCAACTCTTTTAGTTGTTCCAAAGAATTGGAAATTGAGGGGATGCCTATCAACTGGGGTATGACTGAAGAAGTTGTGGCATATAAATGTAATGGAATATTATGGTGCTATAAAAAATGATGAGCAGGTAGATTTTAGAAAAACCTGGGAAAACTTACATGAACTGATGCTGAGTGAAGGGAGCAGAACCAGGAGAACATTGTACACAGTAACAGCAACATTGTGTAATGATCAACTATCAATGACTTAGCTCTTCTCAGCAAAACAACGATCCAAGACAAATCCAAAAGCCTTATGATAGAAAATGCTATCCATATCCAATGAAAGAGCTATAGAGTTTGAATGCAAATAAAAGCATGCCATTTTCACGTTTTTGGGAGGCTTTTCCCTTTTGTTCTGTTTCTTCTTTCACAACATGACTAATGTTATGAAATATGTTTACACAATTGCACAGGTATAGCATATATCAGATTGCTTGACGTTGTCTGGAGGGAATATGGTACAGGGAGAGAGAAAAAAATCTGGAACTCAAAATTGTATATTAAAAAAATCAATGTTAAAAACTATCTTCACATGAAATTAGAAAAAAATACATTTCCATAGAAAATGAGAAAAGAAAAGCAGAATCAAGAACGCTATCCTTCACTTTTGATTATGTGCAGGTATTTTGCGACTACCATATCATTACAGAAAGTCTTTTAATTGGCTGCTGAGACAGAAGGAAATGGGCATACACAAGGCATGAACAGAATATATCCCTCCTTTCCTGTTTGACACAAAATACAAAATAGTCTCTCACCTACAAAATGGGTAGCTGCTCACACCCCCACTAGGCCATGCCATAACAATATGTGGTTTTCAAATAAGTCTATATCTAGAAATGGCCATATGCTGTTTCTGTCTTCTTTCCAATAGTAAAAGACCTTTTCAGTTCCCCAAAACTTAGAGGAATGGAGTTCCAGTAGCTGAGCCCATGAAGGAGTCAGATACGACATCACCTGTTTGACCAAACTCAATTATGAAGCATTCTGGCATCTCAGGTGCTGTACAGGTGACGTTGTATCTGACCCCTTCATGGGTGTGAGCAGCTACCCATTGTTTTGCTGAAAAGAGCTAAGTCATTGATAGTTGATCATTACACAATGTTGCTGTTACTGTGTACAATGTTCTCCTGGTTCTGCTCCCTTCACTCAGCATCAGTTCATGTAAGTTTTCCCAAGACAAATCCAAAAGCCTTATGATAGAAAATGCTATCCATATCTTCTTTTATGTATACCACACCCAGAATTGCATTTGGTGGTGAGAAAAATGTTTGTACCTATCTCTTAAATTTCAGCCTACTCTCTCCAGGGATTGAGGTGTAAAGAAGATGAACCTCAATTTTTTTGGAGGCTTTTGCACTTTTGCTCCTGGTCTGTGTGTGTATATATATACATATATATATATATATATATATATATTTTTTTTTTTTTTTTCAGTAATAAACTCCTTTTATTATAAGCTTATTGATGTTAGGTGGTATGAGAGATATTGAGGAAATTTCAAGGGATTAGATATCATTGGTGCCTCATCATAATGCATAAGAATTACATGCATTAAGAATGAATATTTGAACAGATTGTATTAGAAAGGGATCTCAACTACTTGGAGATCACCCTTAAAGAATGAGATGCAGCCATTCAAGTCCTGAGAACATAAGTTGCTAATGCAAGAGTGAGTTGGAATAAGGATTCCCAGAGCCTTAGCAAATGTCCAGACAGAGTAATTCTTATGTCAGCTCTAGGAACTGAACTAAGTATTGGTTAGGCCCCAGTATACATGAATTTTCATATATAACTGGAAAAAAAATAACTTTATGTGGAAGTATGGTGTGGTTTGGTGGGCAATGATAATTATGAAAAAATAGAATTAATGAAGTTTTTTAAAAGTTCCGCAGAAAGAAGAAAGAGGAAATGCTGAATGGTCATCATTTGGGCAGTTCTGAAGGAAATGGGGGATTTAAAGATGAAAAACTGGGAACGCTATATAGGTAAGGGGCAAAACCAAGGCGGAGTCAAAGAGATGTGAAAGATGGTACAAGTGAAGTCAGTGATATTATGGAATATGTGATTGGACCTATGTTGCAGTAAAGTATGTAATATTCTTCTTTGTAGAAAGACATTAATGCTGATTACCTGGAAATCAGACCTCAGTAATCTCAGCCTTCCACAATACAAATGGTGGGGGGAGGGGGGGAAGGTAAAGAGGGGAAGCTCCTCTGAATATATTAAGTAGCTAATCCACTGCTATAAAGTCAATGTATTTTAACTTTAGGAGAGGTCTTTGAGTTCTCACGCAGAACATAATTAAACTTATTTAACATAGTACTAATGTGATTTTAAATATCTTGGTTATTTCTTCCACTGGAATAGATTAGAAGGAGAAAAAAATAAAAATAAAGGTGAAAATTGAGTAGAGTTTTTGAAGGCAAATGTTTTATGATAATATATATTTATTATGATGATTCTAAGTAACTAAGAAAAAAACTAAATCATATTCTTATAATGCAAGAATTTATGTACTACATGGTAGAATGAATTCTGCAATCATCAATTGATAGATTTAGAGGTAAATTCCATTAGAAGTCATTTCTTCCAATTCCTTCATCTTACATTTAAGGAAATTGAGTTCCAAAAAGTTTACATGGTTTCCTACTGCCTCACAGGGAAAAAAAAAAAGTTTTTAAAAGTCAATATGTGAACCCAGATCATCTGTCTCCAAATATGGCATTTTCTTTAAAACATTTCTTGTGCTAAGGAATGTTTCCATAAACATAGAATAGGTTACGTTAAATTTTCCAGAAAACTGACTTAATTAGAACATTTTATCATTAAAAAATATAGGCAAATGAATTTATACATTAAAAACCATAATTTGGTGCCAAAATTTATTTGTTTGGGTATAAGATCAACAAAAAGGATAACCTATATTGGCTTCATTTTCCTCAATTTTTTTGCATCTTCCTTGCAGGGAAAGAACCAGACCTTCTATTTAAGATTATCCTTTGAACAATTAGAATTAAAACTAAGATACGTCTTGTTAGCCTTATGATGGAAAAGAAATCCATAAAAATTATCAACAATGGTGTGTTCAACCTCTGAGTCATTCCCTCTCCTTTGCATTAAATAATAGGGTTTATTCCAAATCATTAGACGCTGCTAAAAGGAAGATCATTATTCACTTCCTTCTTTGGAAGAAAGGCATGTGTCTGTGACAGTATATGCATTAATATCTGATATCAAATGAAAAATGGACAAATGAATAAAAAATTAATTAAGGACCTAAAAAAACACATGTAATAGACATCTGTCATTTGGGAACAGAGATTAAAGACCTACACTAAACTGGTTCATGTAAGTCATTAGCACAGATAAGAATCACATGCCTGCAGTAATTTTATGTGTAGAGGAGAGAAAGACACTTCTAAAATACCTTTAAGCATCACTGGCATCACCTAGACATATAATTCCCCAGCTAAGAATAAGATATAGTTGACATATTTTCATACTCTAATGTGTTTTTCTGTTGGTAACATAATTCTCTAATAAAAATTGTTGATGCAGGTCAGTCATATCCAGAAGTGCAGGCTAGTCCCTCCTCCCAAACCATTTATCAAAAATAACCTAGGTCTGTAGTTGTTTTTTTTTTTTCTACTTTCATATTATCAAGTACCATATTATAATATGGCTAGAGGATAATCTACAGTTGTTGAAGACTATGAATGGCATTTGTATACTGGAAGTACCTCATCAAGGATGAAATCTCAAACCCCAACTTTGCATACCTTTCTTCCCCTCCAAATATAATAATAACTCAATTCATTAGATAAATAACTCAAACCAAACACTATTTGTATTCTCAGTGACTCCAATGGAACATATTGATGTTCTTGACCTGGAATTAACTATGCCCAAAGAAAATATGGAGTTAACAGCTTTGAATGTATTGTTCAGTTCAGAGATACATAGAAGATAGATAGATAGATAGATAGATAGATAGATAGATGCTAGAAAGAAAGAAAGAAAGAAAGAAAGAAAGAAAGAAAGAAAGATGTAAAATCAAAGGTCCATCCATTTAGATTGAATGGATAAATTGTCTGACTGATTTGACTGGTATATGAGTAAAGGCAGGGGTCCTTTTCAAGTCCTGAACACTATACAAAATAAATGTTTTTCACAGCTCTTTCATTCTTTTCAATGTTTCCTTCATTATTCATTTTTTCCTTCTTGTAATCTGAATCATTTCCCAATAATACCTCCCTAGTTTTGATGGCTTAATTAGCATTCTTAATGGGACATCTACTCTGTCTTTTTTTTTTTTCAAGAATGGTTTTATAGATAGTAAAAAGTAGGGACTGAAAACATGATATAAAAAACAGAATTACTGGGGTGGGAATTTGTATAGACATTAACCTTAGTTTTCATTAAGTAAAAAACTAACCACAAGGATAACTCAAGGTGGAAGATAAAATGAATGGACTTGTGATCTCCAGATGTGTCCAAGTATATCAGACATAATTCAATCAATATATTCATAAAAGGCAGTAAATTGAATTATAAATGAAATGTGTTAAGGAAACTCTCTTTTTCATGGAACACTAGAGTGAACATTTTTATGGTTGGAAAAGAAAAACAGTTTTTTAAAGAAAACAATCATGGCCTGATTTCTAGAGTTGCTGTGTTTAGATGTTTCTATATTGGTTGTTGTTATTTTTTTTATTTGCCTTCAAAAACTCGACTCAATTTTCACCTTTATTTTTTATTTTTTTTCTCCTAATCTATTCTGGTGAAAGAGATAACCAAGATATTTAAAATTACATTAGTATTATGTTAATTAAGATTCATTAAGTTCTGAGTGAGAACTCAAAGACCTCTCCTAAAGCTAAAACACATTGACTTTATAGCAGTGGAATAGCTAGTTAATAAATCCACAGGAACTTCCCTTCTTTACCTCCCCCACCACCGTTTGTATTATGGAAGGCTAAGATTGACAGAGTTCTGATTTTCAGGTAATCAGAATTAATGTCTTTCTACAAAGAAGAATATTACATACTTTTCTGTAACATAGGTCCAATCCCATATCCCAAAATATCACTGACTTCACTTGAAGCATCTTTTACATCTCTTTGACTCTGCCTTGGTTTTTCCCTTTACCTATATAGCATTCCCAGTTTTTTCATCTTTAAATCCCCCATTTCCTTTTTTTTTTTTTTTTAATTTGCACACCATCAAGCTCTTAGTGTAGGGCTACACCTGGATTCAGGTACAGTTGGGTTGAGAATGGACTTCCTATTCTGACAGGCTGGGTCACTTTCAGCAAATCATTTAATTTCATTTCTTCTGGTTTCAGTTTCCTGGTCTGTGAATTGGGGATAAAAGTAAGCACCTGTCTTCAGTCAGTTATGTTAGTTAAGAAGTATTAATAAGTATGTTTTATGTGCCAGGGTTTAGCACAGTTCCCAGTACATAATGGGCACTTAAATGCCACATGTGGATGTATATACAGATCTATACATATATACATGTACATACATCTTTGTGTATATTAGATTGGAAACTCTTTAAGACTACAAGTTGCAGTTGTTGAAGACTGTGAATGGTATTTGTATACTGGAAGTACCTCATTAAGGATGAAATCTCAAACCCCAACTTTGCATACCTTTCTTCCCCTCCAAAAAAAGAGGAGCAGCATAGATTATACATTTTTAGATTTTTATTTCATATTTTAATTTCATATTTATCATTATAAATTATAAATTTATTATTATTATTATTTATTATAAATTATAAATATTATTTATATCATATATAAATTATAAAAATATAAAAATCTATATTTCATAGATTTTTAAACTGAGTCCATTTTTAAAAGAAGTTATGGGGGTATTTATTTTGTTAGAAATGTGTGGTACTAGAAATATTTTTGTATTAATTTATATTTGTTGTTTCAATTTTAAAATATAACTTTGCCCTCTGGGATGCTTTGTCAGTGTGCAAATAAGATCAACATTAATTAATGTACATAGAATGCAAAATAACAGACATTAAAATAGCATCAAACTACCCAAGATACAGACTAGCATTAAGTGAATTAAAAGATTCATCTGTAAATTAACTTTGAGAGTTATAGCCCCAAATTAACCAGTAACTGGGTCTTCACTTTCACTCTGACAAATTTTTGCTACAGTAAGAAGCCTGACTATAGAAATATATGAAAAAAGGCAATCTCAGGGCTAAATAATTTAATAATTGTTGTAGTGCCTTCAACAGAGAAAGTAATGACATTTTGAAACTTACCACAATGTGCCAGTGATTCCCAAGGGGTATCTATTAATACACAGTAAGCAAATTTCCCAATAAGCCTATATTTCAATGTTGGCAAATGTGTCATTATTGCAATGATGTACTTATTTTTGTTTCATATATTGATTTTCTTTTTCTGACAAGGCATCCCTGTTAAGAATGGAAGGAAGAATATCTGTTCCTTCAATTCTTGCTGGAAATGAGGAATTTAGGTATAGTAGATACAAATTTGTATAAGACTAAATGCTTTTACTTGAGTGGTCTTCTCTGGAGCTCCAAGACCCTGTCTTTTGTATGGGAAAAGAAAGAACACTTCCCATATTTGGGTATCCTCTGATTTATTTTCCCAGCAGCCTTAGATTTATACTTATCTTTATGTAGGATGTGACATACTTTGAAGGAAACTGAAGGAAACTAGGGATTTGCCAGGCAGAGCTGAGGAGGGAGCACCTTCCAGACAGGGCCCCTGAAGTCTTAGATGGCTTCTTATAACACTAAGATTAGGCTAAGTGTTAACTGACTTAACCTAGTCACATAGCTAGTATGTATCAGAGCCTAAATGAGAACCAGTTTTCCTGACAACCAGATTTCTTTCTATCCACTATATCACAGTTGCAAGTTATAAAATACTTTTTTGATTTTTGTATCCAAAGAAACCACAACTTTGCATTACTTTCTCAGTGGCAGTAGCCTGAGATTATTTAACCTAATGAAAAAAAAATATTTACAAGGTCTATAAATTTAGGAAGAGGCTTTATTTGAATTTTAAATTTCCTGAGTTTATTGCACTATTGTTTAAACAAACATATTGATGGTTTGATTGGGAGCTCTGATCATCAATCAGTAATTACCTATATGGAGACAATGTGCTTATTGAGTGAAAAGCCTTCAGCTTATGAAGACTCTTCATCTTTCTACTTTTAACATTTACTTCTTTCTTTATTTATTAATTTTTGTTGTTGTTTTTACATTAGCCATTGTTCCAATATACGTCCTAGGTCTCCCAACCCCATAAGACTTTCCATTGTAACATAGACAAAAACTTATCAAACCAATTCAGAGACCGAAAGTGAGAGAATATTCAACAATCTGAATACTGAGTCTTCCATGGTATATTTCATTATCTGTTCTCTATAGTTGTAACTGATTATCACAATTATGGAGAGTGTGACTATCTTTCAGTGTTGTTTTCATTTTCATTACTGTGGTCATTGTATATGTTGTTCTCCTAGTTCTTACATCACATTAGCAGTTCATGCAAATCTTCTAATACTTCTCTGATTTACTAAGATCCTAGTTTTTAACTGCACAATAATTTTACATTATATTCATACACTGCATATTTAGTTATTCTCAAATCATTGCTTTTCAGTATTTTTGCTATGATTTGCTGCTATGATTATTTTTTGGTATAATGGATCCCTCTCTCTTAGGGGTATGTTGCAAGTGGTGGGATTGCTAAATCAAAGAGAATTATCAGCTTAGTGATTTCTCTTGTGTAATCTGAAACTGATATCCAGAATGGTTGGACCAATTCACAGCTCTACCAACAGCAAACAGATGTGCTTGTCTTTCAATGGTCCCTCCACAGTCTACTATACTTTCGTCTTTTGTCATCTTTATCAATTTGATGACTGAGAGGTGAATCTTCTGATTTTGCATTTTTCTTAATGGGTGATTTGAAACATGGTTGTTCAGCTTTCAACTCTTTCTGAACACTTTAAAAAATATTCCTTTGACTAATTATCTGTTGGCTAATGGCTCAGTTTTATTTATACCACTTAATTGTTAGCATTTTAAGCTAATAATCAATACTTTTCAAATTCCCAATCAAGTCCAGCATTTTTTTGGTCAAATTAATGAAGCATACTGAATTGTTGAAGAATTATAAATAAATGAAGGACTCTTTAGTTCCCCCCCCCCCAAAAAAAAGAAAGAATTATACTTATCTGTTGTGGGGCTGTGGATAGAACAACGGACTCTGGAGGCAAAGGACTTCCACTACTATGGATACTTACTATCTATGTTATCTTGAACATAACACACTCTCTAAGATTCCATCTTCTTAACTGTACAATGCAGGGCTTAGGCTAGAAAACCTCTAAAGTCCTTTCAGCTATAAATTTCAGAACTTATGGTCCGTATATTCTAACTTTTCTTCAGCCCTGGGACACACTTTTGAGGTGGGTGGCTAACATCAGCTGTGTATTCTGTAACCATGTGGATGTGGGAGAAGAAGGCAGGGAGGAAACTAGTTTTGCTTACTGACAGGATCCATTACCAAAAACAGAGTGATGTGTTGGAGAGCACACTGAATTTCAAGTCAAAAGAGCTGAGTTCAAATCTCTTCATCTATCTATTTGTTTATGGGTAATGGACTTAACCTCTCTGTCACATTTGTTTTTCATCTGTTAAAATTAGAGTGTTGGAATGCATGATTTCTTAGTCTTCAACTAATTACATCAGAGTGTCTGTATAATCACATACATGTATAGTATGTGCATATATATGCATATATATATAAATAAATATGTTTTTGTATTTAGGTATAGTTATATAGAATATTTCAAAATTCTCAGTACAGTTTTTCTCTCCAATAGCTTAAAAGAACTTGAAATCTTTAGCAATATCTTGGGGAATAAGACAGAAGCAGAGAGACAGACACAGAGAGATTAGGTAATCACATTCATGATCTTACAAATGAACTGATGAGAATATATTTAAGGAAATAAAGTCTATAAAACAAGTCTTGGATTCTGAGAAGGTGTGAGAAAAAGGAACCAAGAGAACAATGTGTCCAGTAAAGAATTTTTGCAAGCAGGGTATATACAATAGAGTATATCTAATGAAAGCAGCAAGCAACCCTTAGAGAGAGAGAAAAAGAGAGAGAGAGAGAGAGAGAGAGAGAGAGAGAGAGAGAGAGAGAGAGAGACGGCAGGGCAGAAAGGATGAGGAACAGCTCAACTCAAGATGCCATATGATAGCTTCCTATCATATATGTATGTGTGTGTGTGTATGTGTGTGTATGTGTGTGTGTGTGTGTGTGATATAGCTATTGAGGTGCTAATTGATGTTTGTTTTTGTTTTTGAAGGACTACAAAAGATTTTTCCCTCTAAATTCAATTTCCTGTTTTAAAACCCTTATGATTCTGTCTTAGGTACAGGTCTTCTCATAATTTAGTACTAATCTTCTTATCTGCATCACTTTCTTAATGACATGAGAAAATAGATGTATATAGAAGCTTAGCATGGCCATAAATGTATCTACCTTGCAAAAAATCACTCTTAGTTCTCCATTTGTTAATATACATTATTTTTTTCCCTTTTTTTATATAAATCAACTACTGCAAATTTTATTTGAAAATGCTATTCAGTCAATGGAACTTTTCTCAATGTGTCTTTTTGGCAGAGTAAATAAACTAAAACAGTGAGCATATGCATGTCAGTTCATTTGGCAGGCTCTGCTTATAGACTAGCTTCCAGGTATTAACACAAACAGAGCTGATGTGGGCATCATACTGGTGACATTGTGATACAATACAGCATAACATTATGCTGTAATGCTGCATGGCTGATGTAAAATGAATTTATAAGCTTAATACTGTGAAATTTATATTATTTCCAAAATGTTTTCACCCAAAGGTAGTTCAACTGAAAGTAATGCAAAAACATGTTTAGGGGCAGGATCTAATCAGTTCTCTTGCACACCACTTAAAAACATTATTTGGAACTTGACTGATAAGTCCCAGGTGTCCAAAAAAGCCTGCTGCCATTTCTGGGCAAAGAGCATCCCTGAATAAATAATTTCTAAACCAAGGACTATCAACCAATGATGACAGCAACTGGAGCATTGTGAGATGATTCTAGGCCAATACTGAACAAAAATTAGAAATATGATCTTTCCTATCTGATAAGGCAGCAGGGAAAAGAGGAAATAATACAGGGTTTGGAGTCAGAGAGCAGGGCTGATCCCTCGTTCAGCTCCATATATTTTCTGTGACCTCACCTTCTTTGGGGTGCTAGACAAAACTGTTTCTGAAGTTTCTTCTAAGACTGAATCTTCTGATCCTAATGACATCTTTAATTTACTTTCTTCTCTCTCAGCCCCATTGTCCAGGGGGAGATTCTTAACCTCTTTTGTGCCATCAATTGCTTTGGCATTCTGGCAAATTCTATGTACTAATTTTCAAAACTTAAAAAAAAAATAATAAAATAACATAACTAAGATAAATATTTATATTGAAATAAAATTCTTCTTCTTCTTCTTCTTCATCTTATTATTATTATTAGTAGTAGTAGTAGTATTTTAGTTTGTGGACTGGAGGTTAATATTTCTGCCTAAAGGGCTTCTCTCCTTTTCCTGTCACCATTATTTTTGGCCTCTGCATGCTAAAGAATACCTGATTTCTGTTGAAATGCTAACTGATTTGTGCATTGTGAGTCCTAGGGTATTTGCACTGAAATGGCGGGGGGGGTGGGGGGGGGGGCGAGATTTGATTTGTTGATTTGACCAAGAATTTGGGTGGAATGACATATTATATTATCCAGATGTATAAATCAGTAAGGATAAACCCACTCCCTTCATTCAATCTTCTAACAGTAAATTAGCTCTGACTCTGAAGAGATTAGAGGTCACTTGCCCCTATTACTTCTAAGAAAAATAAAATCTTTCTTAGCTTAGTAATGAAAAAGCTTATGAACTAGTCTTTAGCTTACCTCTCCAATGTCATTTCACAAAATTCTCCTTCACAAACTGCATGTAAATTAAACTAGTCTACAGATCTCCATACCCAGTAGTCTACTTTCTCCACCTCTATGCTATGAATAAGTTATTCTGCATTCATGCAATGTATTCTCTCTTCACTGACACCTGATCTATAGATTCCTTCAAGGGTCATCTCTAACGCCATCTCCCTTGAGAAATTTGTTCCTGATGACTCAATTTGTCATGACTCTCCCTTTCTTCTTCCCATTTTCTTGTATTTATTTGCTTATATTGTATCCTGGAGTAGACTGTAAGTTCCTTGATGGCAGTAGACAGTACCTTGCAAAGAGCAGACATTTTATAAATGATTCTTGAATTAAAGTGAATGAGGTCATTTCGAGTCAGACACAAAGAACAACTGAACAAAAACAACAATGACTTATAACAACTTTTTAAATCTATCTGTCCAAGTGAAGACAAAAAAACAGAATTAGATTTAACCTCTTTGGATGGATTTGATGCATTTTTTTTTGCTTTTTTTTTGAAGGGGGAAGGTAGGGCATTTGGAGTTAAGTGACTTGCTCAAGGTCACATGGCTAGCAAGTGTTAAGTGTCTGAGGCCAGATTTGAACTCAGGTCCTCCTGACTCCAGGGCTAGTGATCTATTTACTGCACCACCTAGCTGCCCCAGATTTGATGCATTTTCAATAGCATTCCTTTGCATATATGTGTGTCTATATGTTTATATGTCATGAGGAGTGGTATAGGGTGTATTCAGGGAAGACTAGTATCTGTGGTTTGAGGGCTACCAAGTCCTTTTAAGTACTGCTTTCCACCCTTAGTGTCCACTTGATCAACCCAATTCTTAACTGTGACTCCAAGAAGCTGTAGCAGACAGAGTGGCTCCTGACCTTCAGGTAATTCAATATTTCTTTAAAAATTTCCCTTCTGCATCTATTTTCCAGGACAGTTGTTTTGTTGTTGTTGTTTTGTTTTGTTTTGCCAATAAAATTTCGCATTTTCTTTATTTTTTCAGTCTTTGGACTGTTTTATTGACTCTTAGTGTGTCATAGAGCATCAAGCTACACTTGCCCAATTTTAATTTATAAGGAATTATTTTCTTAAGTGAGTTTTTTTTTTTACCTCTTTTTTATATTTGACCAATATTATCTTTTAAGAAGTTTGGTTTTTTGAGTGAACTTTTGTATCTCTTTTTCCATTTGACCTTTTCTGCTTTTTTAAGAAATGCTTTTCTTCAGTGAATTTTTGTGCTTCTTTTTCCATTAGGCTAATTCTATTGGTTGGGATGTTATTTTCTTCAATATTCTTTTGTGTACTTTTTTGCTAAGTTGTTAATTTCCTTTCATAATTTTCTTGCATTATTAATTATTTTCCCATTTCCCCCCCTTCCAATCTAATCTCTTTAACTCTTCCAGGAATTCTTGTTTTATATGTTTCCAATCTGCATTTTCTTTTAGACTTTGAATGTAGCTGTTTTCATATTATTATCTTCTTCTGAATTTTTGTCTAAGACCTTAAGGACTACTTCCATCATAGCTTTTTATGCTCAAGTTCTTTTGCTTATTTGCTCATTTTTCAAGTCTATTTTTTGTCTTTTGAATTTATGTTGAAGTTGGACTCTTCTCACATTTAGCTGAGGAGGCACCAACCCAAACTTTTGGATTTTTCGTACTGCTATTTTCAGTATATTCCCGGGATCTATAAGTGTTCATTATTTCCAGGGTGGTATGATCATGGGAGAGTTGTGGTCACTGCTTTTCTAGGCTGTACTCAGGTCTTTCACCAGGAAGGGCCCTATTTCCTCTGTATCCACAAGTTTTACTGTCTCTCTTGGTCCTAGAACTGTGCATAGGTCCACCTTACTCCATAATCACATGTGCTAGAATGCTTTTCTTCCTCAGAACTGGGATCAAGGCCCTTGCTTCCTTTTGAGGGACCTTGATCACTCCTCTTTGCCCAGCAACTGTGACCCAGAATGGCATATGGTGAATACAATTTCCAGCCATGCACTCCATACCAGTAAAGCATTCTTCATAATTTATTTTTCGACCAGTTGACTAAGTCTCTTACTGTTTCTGCACTGCAGTCACTGAAGATTTGGATATTGTCATAGCTGCTTCCAAAATGCATTACTGGTGCTGCCACCCTGTGTGTGTTCCCAGTATCACTAGACCATGTCCCACCCCAAAGTCACAAACCTCTCTTGCCAAGCTCTTAAGTTGTCATGGGCTGGGAAAATGTTTCACTCTGACCTTTTATTAGCTCTTCCACTCTAGAATTCAATTTGAGACATTATTTTAAAGCTGTTTGTAGGGGAATATTTGTAGAGTTTGTCCATATTTCTTCCTCTATTCTGCCATCTTCACTCCACTACACAGATATTTTATTTTTTAAAATGTATTTATTTACAAACATTCTGGAGAACAATCTGGAACTGTACCCAAAGAGCTATGAAAATGTTCATACCCTTTGACCCAGCAATACCACTTCTAGGCCTGTATCTCAGAGACATCATACAAGTGGGAGCAAGATCCATATGTACCAAAATATTCATAGCAGGCTTTTTTTGTGGTGGTAAAGAACTGGAAATCAAGAAGATGTCAATCAATTGGGAAATGCCTAAACAAGTTATGGCATAAGAATGTAATGCAATACTACTGTGCTATAAGAAACAGGGAGGAGATGGACTTCATATTTACCTGGAGAGACTTAGATAAACTGATGCTGAGTGAGGAGAGCAGAACCAGGAGAACTCTGTACACAATAACAGATACATCGTATTATGATGAGTAACTTTGACAGACTGGGGTCTTCTGAGCAATACAAGGTTAAAAGACAACTTCAAAAGACTCATGATGGAAAGGGATATCCATATACAGAGAAAGAACTATAGAGTCTGAATGGAGATTGAAGCAAACTACTCGCTCTCTCATTTGTGTTTTGTTTTGTTTTGTCCCTTGTTTTGCATTGTTCACTCCATTGGTAATAACCCTTCCTCACAACTTGACTACTATTTAATGTGAAGTATTTGTGGAATCTGTCTTTGGTTACATGTCACTATAAGGGGACGAGGGTGGAGAGGGAAGGGAAGAAAATTTGGAACTCAAGGGATTGTGGAGCTAAATGTTGTAAACTGAAAGTAAATAAATAAATTTAAGAATTCAAAAAACATTATTTATTTACTTTTAGTTTCTAACATTCAGATCCACAATCCCTTGAGCTCCAAATTTTCTCCCTGCTGGGGCAGATAAGTGGCACAGTGAATAGAGCACCAGCCCTGGAGTCAGGAGAACCTAAGTTCAAATCCAGCCTCAGACACTTAACACTTACAAGCCTTGTCACCTTGGGCAAGTCACTTAACCCCAATCACCCTGCCTTCCCCCCTCCAAAAAACAAACAAATAAACAAACCAAAAACCTAAAAACAACAACAAAAGATTTCTCCCCCTCCATTTTATCCCCCTCCCTCCATGGCAGCATGCAATCCAGTATAGGTTCTAGAAACACCTTCACATTAAACATTAGTCAAGACGTAAAGGAGAATTATAACCAATGGCATGAAAGAGAAAGAAGGAGCAAAACAAAACAAAAAAGAGAGAGCAATTAGTTTTCTTTGATCTGCATTCAGACTGTATAGTTCTTTTTCTGGATGTGGATATCCTTTCCATCATGAGTCTTTTGGAGTTATCTTATACTGTTGCATTGCTGAAAGGATCCCAGTCTATCAGTCAGTCATCACAGATATGATGTGTCTGTAATTGTTTACAAAGTTCTCCTGGTTCTGTTCTCCACACTCAGCACCAGTTTACATAAGTCTCTCAAGGTTATTATGAAGTCCACCTGCTCCTCATTTCTTATAGCACAATACTATTCCATTGCATTCATATGCCTCAACTTGTTTAGTCATTCCACAAATGATGGGCATCCCCTTGATTTCCAATTCTTTGCCATAGCAAAAAGAGCTACTATAAATATTTTTATACATATAAGTCCTCCCTAACTTGTTTAATCTCTTTGGGATACAGCCCTAGAAATGATATTGCTGGGTCAAGGGGTATCAACATTTTTATAGCTCTTTGGATATAGTTCCAGATTGTTCTCCAGAATGGTTGGATCAGTTCACAACTCCACCAACAATGTTCCAATATTCCACATCTTCTCCAACATTTATCATTTTGTTTTGTCATATTTATGAATATGACATTTTTCATTTTTTCAGATCATTTATCACATTTTTTTGTCATGTTAACCACTTTGACCAGTGAGATGTGGTAACTCAGAGTCCTTTTGATTTGCATTTCTCTAATCAACAGTGATTTAGAGCATTTTTTTCATAAGCTTATACATATCTTTAGTTTCTTCCTCTGAAAATTGTCTGTTCATATCTTTTGACCCTTTATCCATTGAGGAATGACTTTTCTTCTTATAAATTTGAATCAGTTCTCTGCATATTTTAGAAATGAGGCCTTTATCAGAGACAGTGGTTGTAAAAATTATTTCCCAATTTTCCACTTCCTTCCTAATCTTTCTTACCTTGGCTTTGCTGGTACAAAACCTTTTCAGTTTAATGTAATAAAAGTTATTCATTTTGTATTTTATAATGCTCGCTATCTCTTGTTTGGTCATAAATCCTTCCCTTCTTCATAAGTCTGAGAGGTAAACTATTCCTTGCTCTCCAAGATTGCTTATAGTATCAACCTTTATATCTAGATCGGCGGTTCTCAACCTGTGGGTTATGTTCAATTTGTAACAATGAAAATACATCGTGCATACCAGATATTTACATTATGATTCATAACAGTAGCAAAATCACAGTGATGAAGTAGCAATGAAAATAATTTTATGGTTGGGGATCACCACAACATGAGGAACTGTATTAAAGGGTCATGGCATTAGGAAGGTTGAGAACCACTGATCTAGATTGTGCATCCATTTAGACTTTATTTTGGTATACAGTGAAAGATATTGGTCTATGACCAGTCTCTGCCATACTATTTTCCAGCTTTCCCAGCAGTTTTTGTCAAATAGTAGAGTTCATATCCCAGACTGGGTTTATCATATAGTAGATTTCTATAGTCATTGACTACTGTGTCTCCTGTGCCTTTCTGCTGATCCACTACTCTAAAATGGTTTTGATGATGTTATGGAAATCTGAAGATCTTCCCTGCCCCTAGGCCCTTTGATAAAGTGGCTACGTGCCTCTGAGAACCTTCCCAGATTTGAAAGTATATTCTGTTCCCTAATAGGCTCAATGTGGTCACATGGAGCCTGTGGCGCCAGGCTTGTTTTTCAGGAATGCCCGTGTCTTGTAGCTTTGTGATTAGGCAGTGAGTCTAGAGGGCTGTGACATTCTCCAAGCCAGGA
>CM053585.1:444144952-444161068 GCA_028646515.1 Pseudochirops corinnae
CTCAATGTGGTCACATGGAGCCTGTGGCGCCAGGCTTGTTTTTCAGGAATGCCCGTGTCTTGTAGCTAAGTGATTAGGCAGTGAGTCTAGAGGGCTGTGACATTCTCCAAGCCAGGAGAAGGCTATATATACGCCCTGATGTGAGGTTTTGGTTTGGGGCTCACTTTGAGAAGAGTTGTGTGATTTGGCCAGAAGAGACTCTGGGCAGCCGTTGAGCCCCCCGGCTGTGAAAAACCTAGATGTTGGTGCTTCCCTCTCTGGTAACTGAATAGGTAACTGATGTAATGGTCAGACGCTGGAAGCTGTCTGGTGATCTGTTTTTCTGTTTGTTTGTAACTTTTGTTTGTATTCTCTGAAGTTCAGGGTGCTGCCTTTTCCCCCTGAACTAGTTAAACGATATGCTTGATTAGAGTAAGATTGTTAACCCATTTTGAGTTGCTTTCCTTTAGAAAAGCAGATCTAAGAACCTGTGCTAGTAGCTGCCCTAGGTATGCTAGGGTGCTTGTTGATACAGATGACTGCTGCTTTATAATATAGTTTAAAATCTGGTTTAGCTAGTCCACCTTCCTTAGCATTTCTTTTCATTAATTCCCTTGATATTCTGGGCCTTTTGTTCTTCCAGATGAATTTTGTTACTATTTTTTTCTAGCTCCATAAAATACAAAGATAACTCTTTTAAAAAAGAAAATAAATAAATAAAACTAATCAATAAATTAGGGAAAAAAACTTGAAAATATATTCAGTGGTCCACACTTGTGGGTCTTACTTGATATTAATAATCAAAGGATTTTTAGACAATGTTATCCCTGTCATAACATCTTTAAAAAAATCTTAAATGATTTCAACAAATATATGAAGCACACCTATTTTTACCACATCAAATATTTATTGTTTTTGTAGTCTGCAAAAAGTAAACAGAGAAACCTAGCATTCTCTTACCTTTCAGTAAATTTTATAACTTCCTATAAAGATGTTTTCTGCTCGGGGATTTAGTTTCCAGAAGCTTTGTCATTTCCTTCTCATATCTTTATGAAAGATACCCATGACATATATATATATAATTCTCATAAAACTTTGTAAAGATTAGAACAGAAGATATCATAGGGACAGAGATTGGACTTCAGATTTCATAAATACAGGGAATTACTGGGAGAGTAAATTTCTTTCAAAAGATGTACATCATCACCTTCTTTAAAACTTTTAATCTTAGAGTTTCCTGGAGAACTGAGAAGTTAATTGATTAGTTTGAGACATTCAGCCAGTACATGTCAGAAGCAATATATGAATCCAGATCTTCCTTACTTTTAGGCCTTTCCTCATATACTCCATTTCAGTGCTTCTCATGGCTTGGTAGTTATTAATATTTCCTCAGTTATGTCTCCACCACCCATTAACCATTCATAATTAGGACCATGCTAAATATTTACCATACTCCTGTCTTCTACATGTCTTAGTAACTGAACATTCAAAAGCTTCAAAATTCTGTTGTACTGGAGTGGCTAGGTGGCTCAGTGAATAGAGTACTGGCCCTGGAGTTAGGAGGACCTGAGTTCAAATCCTGCCTCAAAAACTTACCACAAAACTAGCCATGTGACCTTGGGCAAGTAACTTAACCCCAATTACCCTACCTTCCCCCCTTCAGAAAAAAAGCCAAAAGAAAAACTATGTTGTACTCTTTCTGAATATTTGACCTAGTGCAGCTGCTTTTCCCATCTTTACTTTCTTCAAAACCATTTCTACTTTCTTAGGAGCACACTGGAAACTGCAATGCTAGTATAGATATGGTTGTTCCCCTGTCATTAATAGGAAAAATAGAATTATGGAAACCTTGACAGATCCTCTCCCTTTTTGTGGGTTTGTTGTTCTTTCAGTTTCAACCTTAAGTACTCTCAGGATGATATGGTTTAATTGAGTCTGTAAACTTGGTTTTCCCTCCTCTGCTTCTCACTGTTTTATGAGGCAATGCTGCATATAATCTTCCATAAACCTCCTCTGCAAGATTTTGCAAATAAGTATATTATCTAAATCAGTGGTACTTTTGGCTGCCATATCTTTCTATTTGGCAAATGCATGAAGGGTACTAAATAATTATGGAACTGAAATGAATTACACTGAGCCAACTATTCTTGAATACTCACTAGGTGCAAGATAGTCTGCAGATTATTTAATTGGATGTTGAACATTGTGGCTCTATTACTTGTCTATAACTGAAAATATGTCAATTACAGTTGTATGGTTACCAACAGCTTGAAAAGGTTCATCTCTTTTGACTCAATACTAAAGCAAAAAAAACTTTCTGATATCATTAGCTCTATCAAAATGTCCAAAAAAATACGGATAGTTAGTGCATAGCTTTCTAGCTCTGACTCCCTTCCATATCATTGGAACTCATGACTTCTTAGGTCATGTCGAAAAGCTATTGTGAATTGTGCACCTGAGGGCCACAGGACTAACTGAAATCATAAGCTCTTTTGTAAAATCTTAAAAACAAGTATTATAGAAGATTATGAATAGTATCTCGCAAAGCAGAAAGAAGAAGTAGAGGGTAAAACTGATTTTTTAAGGAAAAGGTGAAAAGTTAACAATGCAAAGTCTTCCTTGTGGCATTAAGGGGAAAAAATGAAAAAAAGAAAATATTCATAATAAAAATGAAAGAAGTTATTCATTTTTCTTCACAGAAAACTCTTTACTATCAATGGCATCTATGTCTTTAATAAACAGGTGCATTTGGGGACGTTATGTTCTGCAAGGAGCAAAATCCCAGTAGAAAAAAAAGAGTTCTCTGATAGGTGACAGGTATCTGATATTTGACATATATATCTATATATCTATATACATATATATATATACATATATACATGCATATATAATATGTGATATTGATGATCAAATGAGTATTTAACAAGATAAAATCCGTTCTTATATCTTTCATAGAATCTTGAATAATTTTGAGGTATGCATAAAAGACATCTTTTTTTTTTTTTTTTGCTTTTTTTTGGAGGACAATTGGGGTTAAGTGACTTGCCCAAGGTCACATGGCTAATTTTTTGTGTTAAATGTCTGAGGCCGGATTTGAACTCAGGTCTTCCTGACTCCAGAGCCAGTACTCTATTCACTGCACCACCTAGCCACCCCTAAAAGACATCCTTTTGAAAAAGAATCTACAAGGTGGAATTTTGCCACTAAGTTTAATGTTCTTTTTATAGTCAACAAAAAATAAAAATAGTGAGATCTCACATTATCTTTTACTCAGTTATGTCATGGTGAAGACACAGGTTACTGATACACACACAAACACACACACACACACACACACACACACACACACATATATATATATATAAAATGAAAACCTCCCTATCTCCTATGGTTGACTATTCCCCTTTGAAAGTCTTCAAGTAGACTCTGGACTATAGTTATCTAGCATGATATTGTGGAGATTTTTTTTTGTATGTGTGTGGGGGGGTTTGTATTAACTGCTTATAAAATCTTTTTCAATTCTCAAATCCGATGATTCTGTGATGTTATCATGATTATCAACTATGCTTTAGATGCATGTGTAGATTTTTTTTTGTACCAGGTATGTATTTCCATCACTTTACAATCTCTTTATGGTATAGTACATCACCTATTCTATACTTTATAATCAGAGCAATTCTCAAATCACTGAGAAATGTTGAAGATCTCAGAGCCAACGTGTGTCAAAAATGGGACTTGAAATAATTTCTTCCTGATTCCTAGGCTTGTTTTCTATACACAATGCCACTCTGCCTCTCTTGTGCCATCACATTGAAGGCATCTAACCAGAGAATATTGTGCAACTTTTGGACTGGGTCTATATCACTAAAAATAGTTTAGCCTTTCAAGAAAACAAGTAAACAGAGAATTCCTCTGGTTCAAATTGTAAGATATAGTTAGAATGACAGCCAGTGAAGTTCATCTATCAAAATATAGGAGTTAGCTAGGTAGTGCAGTGGATAGAGTGCCAGGTCTTGAATCAGGAACACTAATCTTCCTGAGCTCAAATCTGAACTGAGGAACTTAACTACTTATATGACACTGGACAAGTCTCTTAAACCTATTTGCCTCAGTTATTCATGTGTAAAATGAGCTGAAGAAGGAATGGCAAGAGACTTCAGAAACTTTGCCAAGAAAACTACAAATGGGATCACAAAAAGTTAGACATGACTTAAAAGACTGAACAACACAAAACATTATATAATATCGATCGACAATGCAAGTGAACAATAAATTGGACCCAGAGATAATATAAAAAGAAAAGCACAACTGGTTATCTTAGGAAAACCACAAAACTTCTTTAATGATTTCAAATGAACTGGAGAAACAAAGGCCCAGTTTTTGGTGACTATATTGTGCTGAATTTTTTTTAATGCATATTAGTCATGGAATATTCTATTCTCCAATGAATTAAAAATTAATATCCCAAGAAAATTAGATTGTCAGTATAGATCATTCACTCATATTCCCTTAACATTAAAGAAATGATGGAAAGTCTTGATCATGCTGTGCAGATCACTTTTGGACACCTTAAGTGAGGATTCAGACAGTAAATGACAGGCTAGACAGAAATTGATGAGTTTGGAGAGAAAAGGTCACAGAAATGAGATATAAGACTTAAATGAGATCCATTTACCAATTTGAATATATTTAATTATCAGTTGAAAGTGTTAAATGGCAGAAAAAAGCAAAACAAACAATAACAATCTTTGATGTTAAATCTCCTTTCTTCTTCTCTTAGATTAGTGGCTGGGAGATATTTTCCCTAAAGGCAAAAGCAGATTGTTTATTAATAGAACTTTGTATTGAATTGCTTACTCTTCCAAAGTTACTCTTTTGGAGAAAGTGTATTAGATCAACACCACAGGAATGCCCCAGAGGGTATTTATTATTGTTAGCACTCAGCACCTTCTGTTGAAAAGCTTGGTCTTCAGCCATTTGAAGTAAGGCTAGGGTATCAGCGCAGTAGTGATGAATATAATAGCACCTTTGTGCCATAGAAGAATTAATGAACCTCTCTAAGTGTATCAACTATTATCAGGGAGCAACCAACACTGAAGGGGATAAATCCCAACAGAAACCAAATCTCACTTAATAGTGGAATTCTAAACCTCTCCTTTTTTTTCTTTTTGTCTCAATCTTCTCGGCTACCACCCCACATATACAACATTCCAATTACCCAGATACATCCTGTGGTAAAGAATTCATACTAAAAAAATCTGACATCAACAGATTTTTCCTTTTAGTTTTTATTTGAATAAGTAAGCTGTACAGCAGCTGTGAAGTTACTGATAATGAATGTTGGGAAATAGGATTACTGAAGTGAGTTAAATCCTTCTGCCTTTCATTTTATGTGATATAATATTCCAGTTTCATGTGCTCAATAGGCAGGCAGGCAGAAACAAGTATCTGAGGTATATTCATTCCCTTTACTACATAATAACATATTTTTCATGAGTGCTTCATATATAAATAAATGGAAGGAAGGAAGGAAGGAAAGAAGGAAGGAAGGAAGGAAGGAAGGAAGGAAGGAAGGAAGGAAGGAAGGAAGGAAGGAAGGAAAGGAAAGAAAAGAGAGGAGAGGGGATGGCAGAAGAGAGGATGATGTAACCCAGAGTTCTACTGTCCTCCTAATCTTGGATCCACTAGCTACTTTCCCAATAGCTTTTGTTTGGGGACAATCTGCTCTGCCATTACTCCTCAAGGTCCCTGGGGTTTTATCATCTGTCCTGCTACTTTGTATGCTCACTCAAAATCCTGCCTGACTTCTCCATCTGCCCTGAATCTGCATTTCCTTTCATTTGTTGTCTTTCCTAATTAGAATATCAGCAGCTTGAGGGCAGGGAGTCTACAAATTTTCTATATTTATCCCTCTCACTTAGCATATCACTTGGTATTTTGTAAACACTTAAATGCTTTTCTATTACATTAAAGTATGTCACCTAAAACCAGAGATGGTCTAGTAAATGTTGAACAACTGGCTCTTTGAGGGGAGGCGGGTATGCTGGAGGCACTTTTGCTTTAATTAAATTATTAACATTTTATCCATCACTTCCTTAATTGTAGACTATCAACAAAACAGCAAATCAAGCCCTGATTTGTAAGATATGCCAAATTTAACAGTATACTGCTCCCAATGTAATTTTAAAAATACCCTGAAATGAATGGTTTTTAGTGGGCTGCAACTTACCCATGTTGAAAACTCTAGCAAAAAAAAAAAAAAACAAAACGTTAGAAATTGAGTTGTTTCCTTGTGTGTACATGAATGTTTGGGTTTTTTTGCATGTAAAAAAATATTTTTTTTAAAAAATTTGACATTTGTTTTTAAAACTTTGGTTTCCAGATTCTTTCCCTTCTTCCCTCCTCACCCACCCCCACTGGGAAGATAAGCAATTCAATATCGGTTGTACATGTGTAGTTATCCATATCGTTTTCATAATTGTTATATTGTGAAAGACTAACTACATTTCCCTCAATCCTATCCTGCCCCCACTTATTCCATTTTCTGCTTTGACCCTGTCCCTTTTCAAAAGTGTGTGCTTCTAACTACCCTTCCCCTCAATCTGCCCTCCTTTCTATCATCCCCGCTCTTATCCCCTTCTCCCCCACTTTCCTGCAGGATAAGATACTCAATTGAGTGTGTATGTTATTCCCTTCTTAAGCAAAATCCAATGTAAGATAGACCCATTCCTTTTACCTTCCTGCTCTTCTCCTCCATTGTAACAGTTTTCATTTGCCTCTTTTATATGAGATAATTTACCCTATTCTATCTCTCCCTATCTTTTTCTCTCATTATATTCCTCTCTCACTGATTAATTTTATTTTTTACATATCATCCCTTCCTATTCAACTGATCCTATGCTCTCTGTCTATGTATACATGTACACATAGATACACACTCACTTATGTATTTATGCACATATACAACCTCCTATACATACATATGTGTGTGTATGTGTATGTATATGTGTCCTCCAAAAAGGATTCTGTGGTCTGATTGTGCTTCCTTTGCTTGCTCATCTTGCCAGCCATTTGCTTGACTTTTGAGTTCTTTGCCATGTTAGAACTCTGCTTCCAGAGTAGAGATCTTTGTCACAAATCACTGGGGTTTTCACAAATGTTGTCAGAAGTTTAAGGAGGGCACCCTCTCTACAGCCACCACAAGCTCTGGCACACTGGCATTTCTCACCCCAGGATGACCACCCACAACTGTGATCCAAGCAGGTCAAAGCAAGAGAGATTAGTCTCTGAATGGTTGCATGGTCACCCTACAATCTGCAGGCCAGGATCTCTGGAGGCAGCCACATGGCAGCAGCTGCAGCTGCCCCTCCTCCACCAACTCTTACCCTCGGGGAGGAGGCTGAACCATGCTATCACCCAACTCCAATAGGGTTCCCCACTGACCTTTTACTTTCTCTTTGGCATTGATGGGTGGAGAAGTCTGGAAACCACTACAGTTACTGGTGATTCACTCTCCTGTAGTCTGCCCTGGCTGGTCTGGGCTGCTGGTTGGGGCTGTGCTGGATCTCAGACCATGTAGCTTATGTGGGACTGCATTTGGCTACCAGGTCAATGTGATAGACCCTTCCTCTTTGCCTGCCAGGCTGCCTTAAGAAGGAGATTTGTTCCTCTCTGTCACTTTGTGGGGCCTGTAGCTCTAAAATTTGTTTAGAGTCATATTTTACAACTATTAGAGGTGGTTGTGGAGGGAGCTCACAGAATTTCCTCCTTATTCTCTGCCATCTTTTCTCTACCCTGTCATCTTTGCTCTACCCCCACATGGATGTTTTTAAAGAGTGGACCATAGGTAAAGTTTTGTGACTTAGAATATTGTTATGGGAATCTGAAGATCTTCCCTGCCCCTAGCCCCTTTACTAAAGTGGCTACGTGACTCTGAGAACCTTCCCTAATTTGACAGTATACTCTGTGCCCTAATAGGCTGAATGTGGTCACGTAGAGCCTGTGGCAGGAGGCTTGTTTTTTGGGACTGCCCATGCCTTGTTGCTTTGTGATTGGGCAATGGGTCAACAGGGCTGTTATATTCTCTGAACCAGGAGAAGACTATATATATATGCCTTGATATGAGGTTTTGCTTTGGGGGTCACTTTGGAAAGAGTTGTATCATTTGGCAAGACAAGATTCTGGGAAGCTGTTGAGCCCCCTGGCTTTGAAAAACCCAGATGTTGGTGCTTCCCTCTCTGGTAACTGAATAGGCATGGATGTAATGGTCAGAAGCTGGAAACCTGTCTGCTGATCTGTTTATTTGTTTGCTTGTAACTTGTGTTTGTAACTTGTGTTTGCATTTTCCAAAGTTTGGAGTGCTGACTTTTTCTCCCTGAACTAGGTAAACGATATGTGTTTGATTGATTAAAGTGAGATTGTTAACCCATTTTGAGTTGCTTTCCTTTAGAAAAGCAGATCTAAGAACCTGTGTGAGCAGCCATCCTGGGTGTGCTAGGGTGCTTGCTGATACAAATATGGTCCCTAAAAGAACTACTGTTATAATAGGCTTGAAGCAATTAGATAATCAAATACTTGGATGAGACTCTTCCTGAAATGGAAATGATACAAAAGAGTCTTCTTCTACTTAAAGTTACTTAAATCAATTTAATTTGGGGGAATGGAAGAAGAAGAGTATTTAGGAATTCATCTGCTGAGAGTCAAGCAGAAGGAAGAAAATGCTTCTTAAAACTTTCACTTTAAATTATCTGTATACTTTGGCTTGAAGTCAAAAATAAAGCCAGAAATTAATGGGCATACTTTGAGGTATTAGCAAGTTAAGCTCTCTCTGCAGGAATACAAGTTTACTCAACCTGCAAGGTTTTATGGAAAAATGAAGAAAGTCTGAGAGGCAGGCAGGGCTTTTCCCAAGGTCCAAAGTATGTTTAATCCAAACTACAGAAATTTTACATCTGAAATGTCACATGAGAAATCATATCACAAATCCACATGTCCTTTTTTTTTTTTTTTGTAGGTGAGCAAAAAAGATTTAGGCAAGATTGTCACTTCTCCTGTTTATTTACAATGCATGCTTTTGGGTTATTATCTTATAACCCGATGCAGGAAGTCAGAGGTGCCAAGTAGTTTGGGACTGTACTGATTTAAAAGAACTATTATAAAAAAAAAAAAACATTTGCAGACTCTTTAAGAGGATCAGTGTAGCAATATGTATGCAGTAGTAGTAGTACTAGTAATTTGTTTTTTTTAATCAGTCCTATGCATAATGAAAGTAATTTTCATCCCTTGCTTCTATACCTGTACAATTGGCATTATTCACAAAGGAGGAATTTTAAAACAGCTCAACAAGAGACCAATCAACTGAAAGCAAATGATAGATTTACTGAGAATTCAGTAAGTCAGACAAAAAGGAAAATAACATCAACTTTCAGGTTTAGATTAATTTTACCATATTGCTTAAGTCCATATTTCACTTGTATATCTTTGATGAAAGTTAGTTGCTTATATGAATTTATAAACAAACTGAATTTTTAAAAGCATAGAAGAATAATAATATATGTCTGACCAATCTTAAGTCTTAACATTTGTTTTAACCTGGGAATATTACAAAGAACTTTAAAAAACAAAAGATGAATTCTAGCTTTGTAGGAGTTATCTCAGATGAGTCAATATTCAATGAATTAGAGATTATTTATAGCGATGTAATACAGATGAAAACATTTTATTTGTTACACTCAAAGTAAAAATGGAAATGGATAGCCTCCTAGTGACAGATCACTTCAGGAGTATGTACTTTATGTTGAAAGGAAAAAACATTGGGTTAAGAAATAGTGATTTTGTAAGAAAGCACAAATTTGATGAATTTATATTGCCAAATATAAAATGAAAGAAATTTCCAAAGATTACTATACATCTCACATTTCAATTAGTCACACATTATATTACTTCATCTTACTATGGCCTTTTCTCCTTCTCATCTTGCACTTCGTACTCCCTTCTAATCTTCAGTATAGGATAATTGATACTATAACTGTTGAATGGTGATTATATGAACTTGAATGTACTTGTATAGATCTATTTTATCCCCCTTGATAAAATGTAAACTGCATGCAGGCCAGGAAACATATCTTAATTATAGTTTGCCCAATGAATTCATGGATTAATTAAATAATAGTAATTTAGATGAAATTACTAATTACCTATCAATTAAATTACTTGCTTTTATTTATTTCTCTTGTTCCATTGATGAAATATTCAGCTTTACCTTATCTATAGTCTATTAGATGGAATATTCTATAAACATGTTAAATTCAACTTGACCAGTTACCCAAAAATCAACCTACATTTTCAAATTCTCCTGTTACTTTCAACAGTACCACAATCCCCCCAGTCACCCAGGCTCATGACCGAGGTGTTATCCCCAGTTCCACTTCCACTCACTCCCATATACAATGGGTTGCCAAGTTCTATACAGTTTGCCTTCCTAACATTTTTCCTATGTGTACCTTGTTCTCTCTCCTCCATGCACTGCCACCATCCTCATATAGGTCCTTATCTCTTCATGCCTAGACTACTTCAATATCTGACTAGTTAAGACTCCTGGTCACAGCTGTCTCAACATCCTATTGTTGTCTATCAAAAAGATCTTCATAAAGACCAAGTTTGACCATGTTACCCATCCCACTAATCAATACATTCCAGTAGGCTTCCATCACTTCTAAGATCAAATATAAATTGATCTATTTGACAAAGTTCTTCATAATCTACCCCCTCTCCTTCTATTATTCTTTTACTTGGCACCCCCTTTCCCACAATATGCTACAATCTAGTGACGTTTGAATCCCTGTTCTTCTCTAAATAAGATAATTCATCTCCCTGCTCAGGGCATTTTCTCTTTCTTTCTCCAATGCCTGGAATTCTCTCCCTCCTCATTTTTACCTACAGGCCTCCCTGACTTCCTTTAAAGCCCATCGAAAATTCTACCTTCTTTAGAGAGATTTTCTTGATCCCCCCCATTCTAGTGCCTTCCCTTTGTTGATTATTTCCAATTTATCCATGTACAGCTTGTTTGTACATACATATCTGCATATGGTCTCACTGGTTAGATTTTCAGTTCTTGGAAAGTTTAGACTATCTTAACCTTCTATTTGTATCCCCAGCACTTAGAACGGTGGCCAACACATAACAAAGGTTTAACAATTATTTAATGAATGATCAATAACGTAATGGAAATATTGGATGTGTTACTAGGTCTAGTACATCTTGCTTTTGCTCTATTCTCGTCAAGATTGGCTTACAGAAAAGGAAACCAAATACCATAAACAAAGACCTAGTTGTATGTGGCCTCACCTTCTTTCAAATCACTTGTACATGCAAAAAACTTTAAACTCTCTTCAAGGGATATAGACTTCTAAAAATGGCATTTCCTCCTTTTGCTTGCTACCTGAGACTTTATTTGTGTTTTCTTGGAGTTTGTATCTTATATTGTTATTAGTAATCTGCACCGATCTCTAAAAAATCAGCATAATAAACAACTCTCCAAATGGTGTATTTTTCTTGAAGACATAAATAAAACTGCAACAACAGCCTCTATGTAGGAACTACCAAATGAGATGCTGGTGAATACTGAAAAAAGCACACAACTCAAACAAATGTTTTTAAGTAGCAAAGGTATGATTACATTAAAACCATCTTTTGAGAACTGTTTATTTGATCCAGACGATTTATTGAGAAGCTAGGTGGCACAATGTATACAGAGCAGAGTCTGGAGTCAGGAAGACAGATCTTTCTGAGATCAATTCTGGCCTCAGACACTTACTGACTTGACCCTGGAAAAGTCACTTAATCCTGTTTGCCTCAGTGTCTTCATCTGTAAAATGAATTGTAGAATGAAATGACAAACTACTCCAGTATCTTTGCTAAGAAAACCCCAAATGGAGTCAGAATCAGACACACCTGAAAACTGAACAACAGTTTATTAAGGTGGGCAAATCCTAGCCTGGAAACTTCCCTTACCAATACAAATCAGCAATCATACTCAAAACAAATTGCGGAGGACAATGAGATTGTAAATTTACCAATGGTCGAAAAGATTTAATAAAGGACTCGAACCAGTGAATTCACTATTCACAGGCTGGCTGTATATCCACTATTGCATACTGCCCCACTCATTAGCACAGGTGTGTGAATTTTGAGTTGGAAGGAACCTCATAAGTTATTCTTACACAAGGCCCCTATATTACAAATGAGGCAGTTTTGGTACAAAGAAAGCAGTGACAATGAAGCCCAGGGATCTTACTTAAATCAAGATCATCCAGCTCAAAATTCAATGTTCTTTCTAATATATAATGCCACTTCTCATATTTATTATTGAATTTGACAGGAAACTCAGAAGAATGACAAAAAGTGATAGCCATGTACCGATAAGGATTTGTCTCTATAAACAGCATTCCCAGTCAAAGTATAGGAAATGAACATTGAACTAAAAGGAAATAACCTGAAAATCTCAATTCCTCTTCATGAACTGTAGTCTGAGATTCACGATTCTTTGAAACAGATAAAATCTTGGTGTAGAGATTCATATCTGTTGATGGATCTGATCATATTATCTTGTGGTTTTTAATGTAAGGAGATGAAATCAGTAGTGCATAATCCAAAACAATGATAAAGAACATAACCAAGCCCTCCCTAGAGATGCTTTGGAGACTGCCTGCTCCATCTCACACTAAAAATCCCTTGCGAAATGAATCAAGAACCAAACAAGCAAACTCCTGCAAGAGAATTATAAACTGGGTACAGTCTAGTCGATTATCCTGATTTTACTGTGACAAAGCTGGCAATGGATTTTCATTAAAATTTACAAAAGAACCACAGAGGTTACAAACAGTTCACAGCTATAGTGTTCTCTCATTATCCAATTTCTTCTTTTTTTAAATCTTTAGCCATATTCATTTAGCATTCATTTAAAAGACACAGCAGGGTTATCTTGAACCTGCCACCAATGATTTATTATGCTCATTTTCTATTCATTTGTTTATAGATCAAACACAGAGTAAAAGGTACAACAATATTGAATGCATTTAATAAAACACACATACATGCACCAAGTATTTAAACTTTGCATTGTGCTAGGTTAGACAGTTTGGAAGGAAGACAATAATTACACTTACATAATTGCTTTGATCATGGATAAATGCTGCCTCTAGAATCAATATGACCATTTAGTGCAAGGTTGTACTTGTCCAGTAAGAGATGTCTAGAGATGAGATTTTTATAGCATTATGTTTCAGGAGCATATATGTATGTGAATGCAAAAACAGAAAAATTGATAATTAGGACTTCTGTCAAAGGTCTTTACCCATCTACAGGTGTCATGAGGTGATATTATTAATAAATGTAATCACTTATTCTTATCTTTTATCAACAAAATTAATAACAACATTTTAATAGATATTGAATATTCATACTGTCCAAGCTATGTGCAATGAAAAGCTTTTGAAATATAGAAACCTGGCAGAAGAAATCAGAAGCAGATGGGAAAAGGATGATCACCCTTGTCACCCCGTCTGAAGATTCTTTCAGGATACCTATTAAAGATAAACATATCCCAGTACTTTTATTCAATTTTAAAGCATTCATTTCACCCATTTGCATGGTAGTCCACAGAACATAATACATCCAAATTGAAATAGCAAAGTGAATAGTACTAGAGCTATTTCTATATGAAATTATGGGTTATCATTTGTGCATATGAAACAAAGTCTAATCTATGCAAGTCAGTGGGTTCATATCTGATTAGCACTGATAGCTAATTCAAGTTTTATGGAGAGGCAGAGAAGAGAATAAGGCTATCGTGCTCTGAGAAAAAAAAAAAGTATCCTAAAGTAATATGACTGGTTTCTAACAAGCATACATGGAATTCTTTCTTTTGAACGTTTGCAATATTAGCAAACATTTATTATATTGCCATAGATTTAATTTTCTTAAAGGAATAAATTAATTCACAGTCATGTCTAATGGATAGTATTGGGAAAACAGGTTAGGTGAAGTCATTTGTGGAACAAAACAGGGTGTGTGTGAATCTGACAACCATACCAAGTGCAATGTATTGATTAATGACAGGAGCACTAGAATAAGTGTTTGGCTTCTAATAGAAGCTACTTTGAAGATGACAAGACTCATTGGGATGTTTTTAGTTTCACTATATAGTTGTTTAAACACACATGCATATACTTAACACATTCACATATCTCATATTTTTATGGTCACATTCCCTAGATTCATTTGCTGCTGTGTGAACAAAGCTATCATGTGATGGTAGACTTTAATTAGGGCCAGCCACAGGACAAAAAAAAAATGCAAAATGAAACAAAGTCAAAAATTTAAATTATGAGGAAGGAGGATATGACAGAGAAAAAACGGATGAGGAAATTCACAAAATTGTCAATTTCAACTCATCTATGGAACCAAAACAAGAAACTCCTACCTTTGAAGCTTTTCAAAGGCAATAATTCAAAGAGAGCTCAACTACCTCGCAAAGTTTATTTTTTTTTTATGTTGTAAGTAAGACTAGTGGGAGCATTGCTACTCAGAATGAGATAAAACAAGACACCTTCAGCAGTTTGAAATATCCACCTATACAGTAAATTCAGAATTGTGGCTATTCTAGTTATGCACAGCTCATTTCACTGTGGTATTTAGTATGATATAATTTTATCAGAATGCATGCCTTGATTTTATCCCCAGGTTCCAGGGGGATTCATAGCCCCTTTATGGCCAAGTCATATTTGTTTTATTATTGTCATGTATTTGAAAAACAAGGAAAGTGTTTCAAATGGAAACTACCAACAGAATAAGATTATGAGAAAGAATATTGCATACATATTTTGTGTGTGTCACTGTGAATTCTAAAGCTTTAGAGAGGAACGCTCTGGAATTAATTTGAAAAAGAAAGTGAATCCTTCAGGAAAAAAAAAATCATACCATTTCCACTTATCCTAAAGCAAAATGTACAACAGGTGAATGCACAAAGTAAATAAAACTTTACAATTTTTGTGTTCTAAAGCTGTCCAGTGGTAGAGAAATCATATTTGGATAATATTATCATAAAGGTTATATTTTCCTTCATGAAAAGTGAACACACAGCACACAATGACATAGCTAGCCCGGCAAGGAACTGCCAGATTCCATCCTATGACATTGCTCGTTAAATTTCACCCCAATCCATTTTGCATGGTCTCTCAACCATTTAATGTGCATACCATTCACATTTGCTGGCCCGGTGCATTTCAATTATGTCCCTCAGCTTTGTCTGCTACTTACCTCGCTTCAGGGTGATGGCCAACTTATTGATTGAGCAGGATGGAAAAGGCCTCTGCATGTTTGCGTGTGTGTGTATGTGTGTGTGTGTGTCTTTCTTTTCATCTTATCTCTTCTCATCTCAGCTCATCTCATTTGCTCTAGTTACTTCTCATCATCTCTCTTCCCTGCTTCACTCTTCTCTTCTCCTTTTCCTTACCCTTCCCTACCCTCATGCCTTCTATCTCTTTCTGTTACTGTCTATGTTTTTCTCTTGTCTCTTTTTCTTTGTGTCTATCTCTATATGTCTGTCTGTGTCGACCTTTGTCTTTCTCTATGTGTTTCTATGGCTCTGTACCTGTATCTCTACCTCTGTTTTTGTCTGTTCTCTCTCTTTTTCTCTTTCTGTCTTTTGCACACACTCTGTCTTGCTCTCTGTCTATCTCTATCTCTTTCTATAGATAAATACCTAGATAGCCAGAAAGATAGATAGATATAGTCTATTTCTTTAATATTTCTTAAAGATCTTTCTATTTTCAGACTGGGGGAGAGGGGATACACTGGGATGGCTGTTTTGGGGAAGGGAAAGATGGGGAGAAATTATGTAACTCAAAATCTTGTGGAAATGAATGATGCAAACTAAAATAAAATTTAAACAAAGATCTTTCGGGGGCGGAGCCAAGATGGCGGCGTAGCAGCAGCAACACATCGCAGCTCTCACATAACCACCCCAAAATACCCATAAAATAGGACTCTAAACCAAACCTACAACTCCAAAACGCAGACAAGGTTACTTCCCACTAAAGTCAGCTCGGCTACGAGGAACCATATCAGCACTGTGAA
>CM053585.1:444161568-444204647 GCA_028646515.1 Pseudochirops corinnae
AAAAGTTTCATAAATTACAATTATTGTTTTTCCATATTGGCATGTAAATAGTTCAATTTTGATAAGTTCCTTAAAATTCTTTTCAAAGTTTACCTTCTCATGCTTCTTGTATTTGAGTGTCAAATTTTCTTTTCAGTTCTGGTTTTTCAGCAAGAATGTTCTAAAGTCCTCCACTTCACTGAATGACCATATTTTCCCCTGGAACATTATACTCAATTTTGCTGGGTAGGTGATTCTTGGTTTTAATCCTAGTTTCCTTGATCTCCAAAATATCATATTTCAGGCCCTTCAATCCCTTAATGAAGAAGCTGCTAGATCCTGGGTTATCCTAATTGTGTTTCCACAGTATTGAAATTGTTTCTTCTAGGCAGCTTGTAATATTTACTCCTTTATCTGGGGACTCTGGAACCAGGCTATAACATTTCTAGGAGTTTTCTTTTTGGGATCTTTTGCAAGAGGTGATTGGTGAATTCTGTCAAGTTCTATTTTGCCCTCTGGTTCTAAAATGTCAGGGTAATTTTTCTTGAAAATTTCTTGAAGGATGCTTTCTAAGTTCTTTTTTTGATCATGGCTTTCAGCTAGTCCACTAATTTTTAAATTTTCTCTCCTGGATCTGTTTTCCAGGTCAGTGGTTTTTTCAAGAAGATATTTCACATTGCCTTCTATTTTTTCATTTGTTTGGATCTGTTTGATAGTATCTTGATTTCTGATAAAGTCATTTGCTTCCATTTGCTCCACTCTAATTCTGAAGGAATTATTCTCTTCAAAAAGGTTTTGAGATTCTTTTTCCATTTGGGAAATTCAATTTTTTAAGACATTCTTCTTCTCGTTGGCTTTTTGGGCCTATTTTGTCATTTGAGTTAATCTATTTTTTAAGGTGTTATTTTCTTCAGTCAGGTTGTTGATTCTCTTTTCATGATTTTCTTGCATCATTCTCATTTCTCTGCTCAATTTTTCATCCACTTCTCTTATTTGGTTTTCAAAATCCTTCTTAAACTGTTCTAATCAGTCTACATTTTCTTGGAAGCTTTTGGTTTGGGAGTTCTGACTGTGTTATCTTCCTCCCATTCCATGCTTTGATCCTTTTTGTCCCCAAGAAAGGAATCTACTGTTGGATTATTGGGCTTTCTTTGCTTCCTTTGCCAGCTCATGTTGCCAGTCGATTACTTGACTTTTGGGCTACATAGAACTCTGCTTCCAGAGGGGAGAGATTTGTCCCAAATTGCTGGGGTTTTCCCAGCTGCTGGAGCTATTAGGAGGCTACCATCTTTGCAGCCCCCTCCAGCTTTGACACACTGATCATGCAACTCAGGACCAACACCCAAGACCATGACCCCAATCCAGGCAGATTAAGGCAAGAGCACTTAGCCTCTGAATGATCACTTGGCTTCCCTGCAATCTGCAGGCCAGGAGCTCTGAAGCAGCCATGTGGATGGAATAGAATGCACTTTTGCTGCTTTCTCACCTGGAAGCAGATGGCAACACCCATTCCTTTCCCCCAAATTCAGCCAAGTTCCACTAACTTTTCACTTTCTCCTTTTCTCTTATGGGTTGATAATTTTTGAAACTTCCACAGCTGCCGGGGATCCACTCTCCAGAGTGCTTCAGCCATGGCTTGTCCTGGCCTCCCTGGGGCTAACCAGTTCCAGGCTGGGGTGGGCTTGACTCCCAGCTTACTGTGATGAGCCCTTCCTGTCCACCTGCCATTTTGCCTTTATTGGGAGCTTCCTTTCTCTGGCATTTTGTGGGTGCTCAAGGTCAAAAATTTCTTTAGAGTTATATTTCATAGGTATTTGAGGTGGTTATGGGGGAACTTGCAGAGTTTTCCTGCTTCTATGCCACCATCTAGACTCCATTCCCCTTAATTTAAATCCCAACAATGAACTATTGAAGTGTTTTGACTCAGAATGTAAAATAAACCTTACAATCAGAAAGACTACCTCTGGATATAATGTTGTATTTGGAATAGAGGGTGGTGGTTTCAAATTCCATTTTTTCCATGCTATGTGACCTTGAACAAGTCACTTAAATTCCTTTGGCCCTAGTTTTCTTCTCTGTAAATTGATGTAGCTGGACCATATGACCTCTAAATCCTTTTCTGGTTCTAAATCTATTTTCTTCAATGCATAATTTTATGTCATCTCTCCACCCCCAAATCTTAAAAAAAAAGTGTGTATTGTACAATGTGAAAGTATTTGCAGATCCTATACATGATTGCACGCCACCATGGGGGGGGGGGGAAAGGGAGGGGAGAAAATCTGGAGCTCAAGTGATTGTGGAACTGAATCTTGTAAATTAAAAGTAAATGAGTAAATAAAAAAAAAAGTGTATCCTTTCTTATCCTCTTTTCTATGACACTAATCACAAAGGATAAATTAATTTTCTTCCTTTCATATATGTTTTTGATTCCATCCCCCCTTCTCAACTTTAGGACCTTAATCTAATTTCCCCTCTCTCAACATCCTTTTCTTCCAGGATACTGACTTCTTTGCCACTGTCTCCAGAATATGCTTAGCTTCCTCTATTGAGTGAAACAAGTGTGGCATGAGTATTTCGTTATCCTTGACATATTCTCAAGACAAAATACTCTGTCCATAAACTTTTAAAATAATTTATGTTGTATACTTCTTTAATTGAATTGGTGTGCCTTTACCCAAAGTTTCTTCCAAATATATACAATTTTTCTTCTGCTTTGTCTTATGGAGTGATACTGTTCATAACTTTCCATCATATTTCTACGAAAGATTTTAAAAATGAGTTCACATTTTAAACTGGTATTGCCCTTGGTTTCTATAAACCTCCATTAATCAAGTGAGTCAAGTGTGCTATTAAGGTTCTTTTGGTCTCTTTTTTATTGCTATTGAATTACATCAATTACATTTCTGTATGAAATTATGATTGTGTCTGTCATTTCTTTTATCCATATACCATTTCTCATCATCAACTACTTTTCAAGAAAAAGTCAAGATGTAGTTGTTTTCCTTACTGGCCATGACTTTTTCTCATTTAACAAAAAATCATTTGGCTTTGTACTCATTTTCTCCATAACTCTAAGAAGTTGGTTATCTGACTAAATAGACAGCTAATTCAGTAATAACTACCACATTGGTGATAAGTGACTTCTTATCTGCTAAAATAGATTCCTTTTCATTTTCTGTGATGTTATTTGGTACATTGCCTTCCAATTCTTTTATTATATTTATGATAAAGCTTTAGGTTAAGATGCTGATGCAAAAAGTCCTAGCTGAGCTCAGTTTCCCTGAGGAACAAAAAAGGAAATACTTAAAAAGGAGCCATATGAAGCAATGCAATATATAATCAAGTTGATATGTTGATCAAATAAGATAACACATATAAAATGCTCTGGAAATCATAAATATGTAAATGGTAGATATGATTATTATTATTGACCAGTAAATTCCTAGATCCAGTCTAGGCTGACACAAGAGGATGCCAAGAAGCCTGGGAGTTCTCTGAACAAGTCTGAGAGAAGAGTTTGTCCTAAAGCCAACCCAATCTCCAGTAATTTGGAAATGAGGCCAGTGAAATCTGTGTCTTGGTTTGTCAAAGAAAAAAAAAGTCTTCTGTAGGTTAGTGCACAAGGTAATTCATGCCCACTTTGTTGGTCTCCATAAATTCCCAAGTAATCTCATCTCTAATATTCTCTCAGAATTTTAGGAGGGAGCAACTCTCAGTAAGGAATTGTCAAGGGAAATGTAGAGGCAGAGTGTCTGAGAAACCCATTATGAAAGATAGACCCTCCAGAACATCTGACATATTAAATATCCAGTTGTCAGGGCTTCATTCAGGTATAAAGTCAAAATTAGTCATTCTATAAGAAGACAATAAAGAAAGGTGCCACAGATGGTATCTGCTTTGGCCCACCACAAGATAGAGATCCAAACTGCAGATTTTGCTAGAAGGTGAGTCCTATTCTCAGTCAATGGATACAGAACTAGAATATGGTAGCAATATGGCACTCAGCCTAAGTAGGGAACAGAACAATGTAGGGATTGTTTACCTCACCACAAATGCAAAAGAAGACAACAGGGGTAGAGCCAAGATGATGGAGAAAATGTCTGGACTCACCTGAGTTCTCTTCAAAAAACCTCTGAACAACTTTCAAGAATGGTTCAAAACAAATTCTAGAGCATCAGAAACCATAAAAGAACAAGGTAAAACAATTTTCCAGGTCAATAAAACTTAGAAGATCTACAGAAAAGGTCTGTTTCACTGGGATGGGAGTGGAGCAAAGTCCATTCCATATTGTGCCAGGGCAGAATAGGTCCCAGAAAAAAAAAAAGAGTAGGCCTTGGGTGCAACTGAATCAAAAGCTGTAGCAGCAGCTTCCCCAAGCTCTGAGCTCAAGAGTTGGTCAGAAGGAGATCACAGGTGTTTCTTTGATGGCACTAGAAGCAGGACTCTGTTACTTTGTGCATAATTGGAGCCTGATCATAGTTTGGGGTGGTAGTCCAGGGGAGATGAGGAAAAATAGCTCAACAGAATTGTGCCTAAAATGGAGTATGGACCCCTGTCATGCTTCCAGGGCAGAAAAGAGTCTTTGTGGTCATTCATAGACCAGAGCACAAATCAGGAGAGTAATAAATAAACCTGTCCTTAGATCACAGCACTTTGGAAAGAATTGAAAACTTACAGGTCCCTAGAAGTATCTCTGAAAACAGATGCACAAAAACCATGTTTTGGAGGATGTACCCTCCACCCTGGAAGCAGAGTTACATTTTACCAAAGAGTTAAAAAGTCGAGAAATGAACTAAAAAAAAAAAAGAGCAAACAACAGAAAAAAATCTGACCATAGAAGGTCATAGAAGGTTACTAAGATGACAAGGAAGACCAAAACACACACTGAGAAGACAACAAAGTCAAAACTCCTATGTAAAAAGCCTCAAAGAAAAAATATAAATTGGTTTCAGGCCATGGAAGAGCTCAAGAAAGATATTTAAAATGAAGTAAAAGAGGTAGAGGAAAAACTGGGAAAATAAATGATAGTGATGCAAGAAAATCATGAAAAAAAGAGGCAACAGCATCGTAAAAGAGGTATAAAAAGTACTAAAGAGAAGAACACATGAAAACAAACATGAGTCAAATGGTCAAAAAAAATGGCACAAAAATCTAATGAAGAAAGGAATGACTCCAAAAGTAGAAGTGCCCTCCCCACCAAAAAAAGAAAACATATGCACAACCCATTGACAAGAACTCCTGATAATGTAGAATTGGCTAAATGGAAAGGAATTCACAAAAGTACACTGAAGAAAATAATTCCTTAAAAATTATACTTGGACAAGTGGAAGCTAATGACTTTATGAGAAATCAAGAAACACAGAAAATTGGAAGAATGAAGAAATAGAAGAAAATGTGAAAAATATCTCTGAAAAAACAACTGACTTGGAAAATAGATCTGAGAGAGATAATTCTAAAATTATTGGTCTACCTGAAGGCAATGACAAAAAAAATTAGCCTAAACATCATCTTTCAAGTTCTTATTAAGGAAAATTGCCACAATTTTCTAGAACCAGAGGGCAAAACAAAAATTAAATGAATTCAAAGATCACCTCCTAAAAGAGTTACCCAAAAGAAAACTCCCAAGAATATTATAACCAAATTCCAGAGTTCCCAAGTCAGGGAAAAAAATATTACAAGCAGCCAAAATGAAACAATTCAAACATGATGGAACCACAGTCAGGATAATACAAGATTTAGAAATTTCCACCATAAAGGATCAGAGGGCTTGGCTTGGAATATGATATTTCAAAGGGCAAATGATCTAGGATGAAAACCAAGAACCTCCAACCACACCCAGCAAAACTGGATATAATCCTTTAGTGTAAAAAAGTGGAGATTCAATGAAATAGAAAGCTTTAAATCATTCCTTATGCATAAAACAGAACTGATTAGAAAAATCAGGCTTTCAAATACAATATACAAGAAAAATATAACAAAATAAACAGGGAAGAGAAATCATAAGGGATGGAATAAGGTTTAACCATTTACATTACTATATGGAAAATGATACCTGCAACTCATAAGAACTTTATCATTTTTAGGGTAGTTAGAAGAAGTATACATAGACAGAGGATACAGGTGTGAGTTGAATATGATGGGATTATTATAAAAATAAAATTAAAGAGTGAGAAATAAAATTGACTGGGAGAAGGGAAAAAGCAGAAGTAGAATGGGGTAAATTATATGACATAAAAGAGGAACAAAAGAGCTTTTGTAGTAGAAGGGAAGATGGAGGAGATGGAGGGGGGGGCATGGATGAACATTACTCTCATTGGAATTGGCTCAAACAGGGAAAAAATACATACTCATTTGGGCAGAGAATTCTGTTACCACACAGAAAAGTAGGAGGGAAAAAGATAAGTGAAGATGTTGGGTATCTGATATAAGTATGGGTAGACTAACAAAGATAAAAACCAGAAGCAAAACACTTTTGAGAATGGACAAGGTGAAAGGAGAAAGAGACAGGGAAAAGAGGATGGGAGAGATACATAAAGAGTAATCATAATATTAAGAAAAGATTATAGCAAATTTCTCTGATAAAAACCTCATTTCTCAAATATATGGAAAACTGAGTCAAATTTAGAGATAGAAGGGCAATTCCTGCTTTTTAATTTAATTTAATTGTTAAAAAATATGAATAGTTTTCAGATGAAGTAAGACTATCTATAGTCATATAAAAATGCTTGAAATCACTATTGGTTAAAGAAATGCAGATAAAAACAAGTCTGAGTTACCGCCCCACATCTGTCAGATTGGCTAATATGACAGAAAAGGAAAATGATAAATGTTGGAGGGGATGTGGGAAAATTGATCACTTATGCACTGTTAGTGAAATTATGTTCAACCATTCTGGAGAGTAATTTGGAAATATGCCCAAAGAGCTATAAAACCATTCACATCCTTTGACCAAGCAATACCAGTACTCATTTTGTATCTCCAAAAGAAAAAAAAAAAAAAAAGGAAAATGACTTAGATTTACAAAAAATGTTCATAGCTGCTCTTGTAGTGGTAGCAAAAAAATTCAAAACTGAGGGGATGTCCAACAATTGGGCAATGACTGAACAAGGTGTTGCATATCATTATGATGGAATACTATTGTGATATAAGAAATGATGAGCAGGATGTTTTCAGAAAACCCTGGAAAGTTTTACATGAACTGATATTGTATACAGCAACTGCAATATTGTATGATGATCAACTATGCATGATTTAGCAAATCTGAACAGTGTAATGATCCAAGACAATTCTGAAAGGCTGATGATGAAAAATGCTATTCAGCCCCAGACAAATGATAGAGTCTGAATTCAGATTGAAACATATTTAATTTCTTTATTTTTCTTGGGTTTTTTGTCTGTGTTTTCTTTCACAACATTACTAACATGGAAATATATTTTGCATGACTGCACTTGTATAACCTATATCAAATTGCTTATCTTCTCAGTGAAGGGGAGAAAGGAAGGAGAGAATTTAAAATAAAAAAACAAGTGTTTAAAAGAATGTTGGAAATTGTTTTTACATGTAATTGGGGGAATGTAATGGGAATGGGAATTTGATGATCTTTCCTGCCCTTTAATAAGCCTAAATTGAACTTGAGTACCTTTCCTGATTTGAAAATGAACTGTGCCCCCTAATAGACTGCATGTGGTCATGTGGAGCCTGTGGTGGGAGACTTGTTTATCAGGAAGGCACAACTTTTGTTACTTTGTAGTCAAGTGAGTCACCAAGGTTGTGTTCTCTGACCCTGGAGAAGGCTGTATATTCCTCAGAGGCAAGTTGTTTTTGTTTTTGTTTTTTTTTTTTTGGGGGGGGGCTCACTTTGGGAAGAGTTGTGTGATTTTGCCAGATGAGACACTGGGCAGCCATTCAGCCCCCTGGCTTTGAAAACCCAGATGTTGGTGCTTCTCTCTCTGGTAATTAACTAGGTATCGATGTAATAGTCAGACAGTTAGAAACCCTGTCTTTTGCTGTGATGGTTTTGTTTTGTTGTTGTTGTTGTTGTTGTTCTTTGCTTGTAACTTGTTTGTATTCTCTGAAGTTCAGGGTGCTGACCTTATCCACCAAACAAGGTAAATAGCTTATGTTTGATTAAAGTAAGATTGTTAACCCTTTTTGAATTGTTTTCCTTTAGAAAAGCAGATAAAAGAACCTGTGCTAGCAGCCATCCTGCGTGTGCTAGGGTGCTTGCTACTACAGGGAAATAAAAAAATTAAATTTTTAAAAATAGATTGCTTGGGGTATAAGAACCATTTTGTTTTTGTCCTTTGTTCTTGAAGAGTACTATTGAAGAGCTACAGGGAGAGGGGTGGATTTCTATGAAATCCTTTCAAGGTTCTTTGTTTGAAACAAATAACTGGACTCAGCTGTCTTTTGGCAGAGTTACAAAAGTTTATTATTATACTGATTTTGCAGCAGGCAGGCAAGGGGACCTGCAAGCTGACAGGGATCTAAGGCAGAGTGACAAAGTTCTATGTTATGCTTTGCAATGGGCAGGAGAAGGTTAAGGATAGCCTGCAAAATGCAGGGGCTAGAGATGCAGTTTTTAAAGCCATAAAACTGTCAAAGGTTAATTATGCTAACTAGGTGGGCAAGGGTGGAGTTAGGGAGGAGTTTGGGAGGCATTTAGGAGGGATAGTGCTTAAAGTGACATGCACTTTTTATATCAACTGTTCAGGCATATTGCCCATAATTCACTGGGAAATCTCCTTTAGGGGGGCCAGGGAGAAGTGTGGTTTTTGCCTTGACATGTCTCTAGGTAACTTTTGGTCAAGGATGAATGACATAGGTCCAATATGGCTGGTGGGAGGATAGGCTCCACTGTTTCAGGAGGTGGCAAGTTTGGAAGCTAGACTGACTAGGGATTCAGGAGGTACCATCTTGGGAGGGAGTTATCTCCTTGATAATGTTGTTCAAGGTTTTTAGATGCAGCTGGCCACTTAGAACAAAGGAGGTCTCTAAACTAAGAGTTTGTTGATTAAATGCTTGGGTGATGTATTCATGGGTAATTGTATCTAGGTAGACTGCAAGCTCAGTAAAAGACTTTTAGGCTGGGTGCAGGGGAGAGGCAGAGTTAATGCCTTTATGGCTGGGGGAAAGTGTGACTTTTGCAACTTAATTGCACAGGCTTGTTACAAACTGATGTTACATACATAGGTATCCAAACACAAGTGAGATTTTACAAACTGAGGTTACAGACAAAAGCATCCCAGACCTCATCACGATGACATCAGGAAGGAGATGTCATGACTTAAAAATGAATTGGATTTAAATGAAGAAGGGCTATGCAAAGTCATCAGTTTCATTCTCTCCTCTGGAGGCAGCTGGGTCCAGCAGGAAGATACAGATCAGGATGACTGGAGGTAGTCCCCAGACTATGATAGGGCGTAGAGCCAAAAACACTTGAAAGAAGCTGGATTTTACCTTTCACTGGCATATGGAATTATGTGTACTGGAAAGGTCTAGGGGAGAGAATTTGACTCTCTCAGAACTCCAGTTATTTCTCTACTTTGGGTAACTTCAATTCCAGTATAATTCCATCAACTTGATAAATCCATCAGAATGTTGAATGTCACAAGAAGGAAACATTATTTGGTTTTCTACCTACTGTAACTTATTTTCTTTTATGTAAGAAACTTACTCCATGAACTAGATTCTTAGAGAAGATGAAATCCCATAAAGAAAGGCAGCTGTTTTAACTTTAAATGACTCAAGTTCTAGTCTTTTATTAGTCTTATTATTGTTATAGAGTCAAATAAAGCCTGTCCAGTATTTGATATTTTGTCAGCCTGAGTGCTTGCATAGTTGCTGGGTACTCTTTCCCAACATCTTGTGGAGATGTTGAAACAAGCTAAATTGTGGATTCCCCAGTGATATACCACCTGGGGACAAAATGAATCAAATTTTGGTGTTGCCAGTATCCCAAGGTTTGAGCTTACAAATATGTTAGTGAGAAATATCTATACTAAACATTATCTGTATTTGTCCTGGATATGAATTGAGTCATGGGTTACATTTGTGTACTCAAAGGCTATTATGGTGCCTTGCACATGGTAGGTATTTAATGAATGTTTATCCTGATTGGATTTGAGTATTAGTTTCTGTTTAACTATGTGCTTAAGAATAAGAAATGATAGAGAGGATTCTGTGAAGATGGTAGATGAGGTCAGAAAACTTTAGGCTTTACAAATTCCCTAGAGAAAAAATGACAGAACATTGCCTCAAATTGAACACAGGACAGCAGAAATAAACAAAAGTCAGGATAAAGCAGTTGTTATCCTAAGACAATTTAAGAAGACTTCAAGAGATGCAGCTAGGTGGTGTATTGCATAGAACACTGACCCTGGAGTCAGAAAAACCTGAGTTTAAGTCCTGACTCAGACACATGATATACCTTACTAGCTCTGTGACTTTGGACAAGTCACTTAATCCCAATTGCCTTGCCTTTCCCCCTCCAAAAAAAAAAGACTCCAGAAAGACAGGAACTCCTAGGGTGGAAGCTTGAATTAGTAAAGTACAAACAACTCCAAAGGCCAAGGAATCAACCAATGACAAGCCCTGAGGTCAGCTGGGTTGGGAGGCAGGCTCAGGCTTAGGAATTTTAACCTCTCTAACAGTATGGGGTTGAGATGTTATAGTAGGAGCAGATTGAAGGACTTTTCATTTTTGAGAGATGTCAAGCACAGCTGTGCTGACCAGACACTGTCCTGGGCTGTAACTGTGGGTGAGAATGAGCTAATACATGCTGATGAATATGGTATCAGAAGGGTGGGGACCCTGTTGGTTGCACTTGCAGGAGAACAGAGTACCTGGTCCCAATCCCAAGGCAGAGAAGTCAATTGAAGTTTTTAGCCACCAGAGGGACAACAAAGAGCAAGAGTATTTGTGGGACAGCATGACTGGGGGCTAACAGGTACTTAGCACTTAGTTCCAAGTTCATGACTGTGTTAAGTATTAAGATCCAGAACCTTTGAATGCCACAGTGGGAGGAACTTCCTGTTGTAACAGGAGGGGGCAAACAGGGAGGAGCTATTACCTTATGTAAATAAAATCCCAAGCCAAAGAGATAGAACTGCCTGTAGTAAGCTTCTGTAGGCTGGGCTGCTACTGCTGGAGAGAGACAAGAGAATTGAGAACTGAACTGAGAACTGAGAAGAACTGAGAAGAGAAATGAGAACTAAGGACTGAACTGAGAATTGAGAAGAGAGGAGAACTAGGAGGAGTCATGGCCATGGTAAATCCTGGAGGAAGGTCTTGCTGATGATTTTAGAGGTCCTGGGACTATACCACTGATTTGTGTTTAGTTCTCAGACCTTGTTGGTGAGTCTGAGTTAATTAAACAGGTAGACAACAAAATTGATTAGGATTTCAGCAATGTGAATGAATGTTATTGTGGCTTTGTTAGGCTTTGTCTTCCCAGGAACAGAAACTGTGAAGGACTTGAGGTGGACCAGATACTGTTAACTTCAGTGTGGAAAGGGAACTGGGTGAAGAACTGCACAAGAAGCTGGACAAAGAACTGAGAGCTGTCTGTCTTTGAACTCAGGTGACAGTGGGATAGATTTGGATAGGACCTGGGACCATGGAAGAGGAACCATGGAAGCTGAGAGCTTGCCTCAAGTCAAGATGAAAAGACCTGTCCTTGGGTATTTAATGCAAGCTGAGAAGATCATGATTTAGTAGGTGTGGAGGACATTGACCTTAGTACTTTGTATCAATTAAAGAGGCTTGTCTCCTTAAGGATGATAGACTTACTAATTTAGGATAACTGGAAACTAATCTCCAATTAAGAAGAAAGAAGATATTTTGATTGAAGAAATTAAGACAATGTGACCTTGGGGTGGAAAAATTTTGACCTCAGTACTGTGTTAACTAAGGAGGCTCACCTCCTCAAGAATGATTGAGTTACTAAATGAATGTACTTTGTTTAAAACTATGTGACCACTTTGGTGAAAACTATGTGGCCACTCTACTGATAAGTTGTTTAGCCATAACATTGTAAATGCTATATTTTGATTTCTGTGAATGTTTTGTCTTAATTTGTTACTGAATAAATAGAGAGTTCACTATACTGTGTAATCAGAAGATTGAAAGCTGTTCACAGCAGCAATCCTCTGGAAAGCTGCTCATGCTTAGCTTTACAGAAGGGGAAAGGGAGAAACTCTTACAAAGATAGATAGATTAAGGTGGAGAGTGGGGGATGGATAAGGGAGGGATTTCCATAGGGATGGATAGACTAAGGAAGAAAAGCCCCCCCCCCCAAAAAAAAAGCAAGTGCAAGTAAATTAGACAAGTGAGGAATTATAAGGTAAACAGGGAGAGAAGAATAGTGACGAAAAAAAGGATGGAGGGAAATACACAACAAGTAATTATATCTTAGAATGTGAATGAGATGAATTTACCCATAAAATGGACATGGATAGCAGAATGGATTTAAAATCTGAATTCAACAATATGTTGCTTTCAGGAAACACAATAAAAATGGGCAATAAAATAAAGGACTGCGTAGAATTTATTATGTAAAAAAGCAGGGGTAGTAATCATCATCATAGACAAAGTTAAATGAGAAAAATAAAGAAATTCTATTATGTGAAACCAAAAAAAATCAATACTGTTTTAGAGCTTTTAAATTAACTGAACAGTATGAGAGGATACCTGCCAAAACAGAAAGAGGCACTACATGAATTCAAAGGTAAAGCACTATTTATACAAATACATTCAGATTTAAATAACTGGAGAAATATTCATTGTTCATGGTTAGGTAAAATCTATGTAAAAAAAAGTGACAATTTTACCTAACTAATCTATTAATTCAATATCATCCCTATTAAATAATTTTTTTTGAAAAGGTGTTGTTAGGAAAAAATAAATAAAATTTATTTGGAAGAACAAAAGATTAAGAATTTCAAAGAAACTAAAGAAAAAAAATGAGGGAGATTAAGCTGTACCAAACCTTAATCTGTATTTTAAGATGAGAATATTGTTGATGTTTAAAATGGATAATTTGATTATTTTAAATTAAAATTTATACATATATATGTATACATACAGACATACAGACATACAAACATACACATACATACACACAGATATAATTGATATAACCAAGATTAGAAGGAAAGAAGCAAATTGGAGGGAGTGGGGGAATTTTCATAGACAATCTCTCAGATAAAATTGTGATGAAATACAGCTGGGATATAAGAAATGATAAGCTACTTGATTTGGGGGAAAAAAAAAATCATGGAAAGACTTGGACCCATGAAAGGAGAAGCAATCCACCTCCAGTAAAAGAACTGACAAATAGAAAAATGCATAGTATGATCTTATATATTTATATGTATGTATGTGTTTTTATACATTTGTATTTGTGTATATATGGATATATGTGTGTGTATTCTTATACATACACACAGGAACAAACTTAATTGTAATTTTCTCTAGGGTTGGGAAGGGAGAAAAAAATTAGTTAAAAAGTACATAGCAGAGAACAAAAGAAAATAGGAGGGAGCACTGAAAAACTGGTATGCCTTGAAAACAATGTGTGGGATTTATTACATAGGTTTTCATTAAATACTCTTATTTTGTTCTACTGTGAACATGGAAATGATGGGGGTTGGGATTTGTGCTGGATCACTAAAAGGAAAACCCCTCAACTTTCCACTGAGATTTCAGGAACTCAGCCCCTGAACCCAGATCCCTGGCATTCTCCTCAGGCATCCAGCCCATTCCAGTCAATAATCTTTTTAATTGCCCTTTCATTGCAGCCCTCATTATCTGCAGCTGACCCACCCCAGGCTACTTGTGTCTCCTTGATACCATCCACATCTTGCCACAGTCTTTTTGCATAAAAGTACAAATTTTATCCTCATCAAATCTGCAGATTCTTAAAATCTGACTTACTTGTGTTAGCATGACTCACTAAGAGTCTGACCCTCTTCTATTAGTGTTACAATAAACTCATTACTTGCACTAAAAGAAGACTTGAGTGGTCAAATTCTTTCAAGGCAGACCATTGCCCGGTACTGTTGCATTTGGGGGTTCCTAGCACCGCTAGAGCACAACAGAAATGTTCTTTTTTTTTTTCTTTTGTGTTTAAGTTTAAAATGAATAAAAAATTTAAAAGAATAAGGAATGGTGTGTGATTTCCTTGGTAGAAGGAATCTTCATATCAGGAAACTCCCTCTATCAAGGTGGATTATTACTTTCTCTTCAATTTGTAATCCTAGATAGTTGGCTAAAGCAATGAGATGTTAAGTAACTTAAACCAGGGTTACACAACCAGTATTTGTCAGAAACAATATTTGAATTAATATCATCCAGGCCAGCTCTCTAACCACTATGCCAGGGTCTAAGGAAATTTTAAGATTTGAATTTCTGTTTCTATTTCACATAGTCCTTGAAAAACAATGCAATATTTTTATTATGTTTGTTTTCCTATCTTTGAAATGTTCTGACTATTCAATCCACTTAGATAGTATTCACCACATGCTGTCATTGATATTTCTAAAGTTACTTTCAAAGCATTGAGCTTTTTATTAACATTTACATAATTTATCCCAAGACTCTAATGGATCCATAAATTTATTAATATAGATTGTCGCTCCAATGTTACAAATCAAAAATCATTCATGCCTACCTGTTATGTCTAACTCTTATATAAGTACAAGTTCTGCTTATAGTTACAAATAGTCTGAAAGTTCTTATAAGAATTTATTAACAAATTTTAAACAGATATCTAAAAACCTCTGTCAAGTGAAAAACAAATCTGTCACTAAACCTTGCTTACACCAGAGAGAATTTTGCCTGAAGCAGCTCATGGAAATAATTCATCCTACAAAGAAGCAATCTTTTGGAGGTGAGGTAGTCTTCAGTGATGGTGCCACTCCTTAATTTGACATGCGCTTTTTGGGCTGCAGCATCTGAGGACCTTAAAGTATTCCTAACAACTTGTAGTTTATAGATAAGACCACACAAGTCACTTTCAATTAAATTTATTGAACACTAATTCTGAGCAGTATACTCTGGTAAAGTAGTGGATTAGGTATTGAGGGAGGATACAAAGATAAATAAAACATAGTAGTTGGCTTTAGAAATATTTTAAAATAAAAGAAATAACAGGTAGTCATACATTAATATGAGGCTACTGTTTAATACAGGAGATATGTACAAAGTTCATTTTAGGAAAATTAAGAAGAGGGAAAAATCCCTTCAAAATGGGGAGTCATGGAAAATTTCATAAAGAAGATAATGTATGAACTGGATATTGAAGGACAGATAAAATTTTAATGAACAGAAATATTAAGGCAGTGCATTCCAAGTATAGTAACTTAGAAAACTGGGAGAAACAGTAAGTAATAAGGTTTGCACAGGTATAGCACATAAGATAGCATGAAATGATGCTGGATAGAGATCAGTATGTGAGGTTCTAACTATGGAGAGTCTGCTATCTTTGTGTCTGATTTTCCTCCTACACCCCCAACTGAAGTCAACTACCTTTTAAGAAGTAAACCATACTTTCCTAAATAGCTATTGTTATAATCTATTGATTCCTACAAAAAAAGAAGAAAAAACACATTCCTACAGAAATATAGAAATAGGGATATCTGTGGGTGCTTGGCTTTATGATTTCTGACAAATCAGAGGCTTTGTGGTACACTGGAAAGAACATAGTCATAATCAGAAAAATAGGTTCATATCTTTCTTTTGTCCCTTAGTACTTGGGCAAATCATTTCATCTTCCTGGTTTGAGTTTCTTCCTGTGTGAAATGAGAAGATCTAAATAAATGGCCTCTAAGTTCTCTGCTAACCGTAAATCACAGATCATCCAGTTCTTTGGGTTGTACAATTTGATAGTTATCATCACTGCTATTTCAGTTTCTTCATGTCACAGAAGTAATTCCATATGGTAGTATTTAATTAGAAGACTATTATGAAGTCTACTTATAGAATATTGATGATGAGGAGGACAGCATTTAAATAGCACTTCAAATTTTACAGATTACTATACATATATTATCTGACATTCTTACAAAATATATTTGAATTAAATACTGTTATTTCTATTTTGCAAGTGGGGAATATAAAGTAGACAGAGGTTAGGTAACCTGATAGCATCAAAGAGATGGTGTTTGAAGGATTCAAACTCTGATCTTTCTGATTCTAAGTGCAGCATTTTATGTTCTATTCCGCTTAATTGTCTGATAGCAGAAGTGAAATGTAATTTTCTTACAACTATGGTTAACTCACATGTGTAAGATTTTTAATTTCTTTTTATTTTTTTGACAGCATCGTCTTTTACTGGTAGTGATGGGGGTCCTATTATAAAGTTCTATTGGCATGCAAATGCCATTATGGGAAGTAATCCTAGAGTATCATCTTGGTGAAATAGTCATCTAGCACTGATTGGCTGGAAGACTTCTATAGACAAACCATAACCATTTGTATATGATAAATGGAAATATAGCATCAGAATATTGCTGATTCTACAAAAGGAAGTGGAGATTAGAACCAATTTGTGTAAAGTTGTGAGAACCAACCTAAGTGAGACTCAATTTGTTGAGCAATGGATAGTCATAGATAATTGTTAAACCTGTATTAATGTGATCGGTCATACATTATGAAAATTAATCTGGCCAGTACAGTGTTAAATGGACAAGGTGAGTCAGTGTGCAAGTAAACTTGGAGGCAAGAAGGTCAACTAGAAAGATAATTGAAATATTCCAGCTAAGAGATAATAGAGACCTGAATTAGGGCAGTGGTGGTGGTAGTGGGAATGGAAAGGAAGGACCATATGTCAAATATTATGGTGAGGAAATTGGAGGTAAAGATGAGAGAAGGAGGGGGGAAGATACTGTTTTGAGCTTAGTTAAATGGAGAAATTGTAGTAGCACTAATATATATAAGAAAGTTGGGAGAAAAAGCAAACCTTGAGATAACCTACTCAGATGAATGCATTTTACTTGGGACTGGATAAGCTAATCCAGGGAATTTAAAGTTAAAAATGGATGGGGAAGAAGAAATATATTCAGATGAAACTATAAGTTCTGACAATTTGGAGGATATCAGGAATGACTCCAAAAGAAAAACAGCAGGGGAAGGGAGGTCCATTTATTCACAGGAGAAAATAAATAGAAAGAAGTCTAGGAGCAATGTTTATATTCTCAGGTTTTTATTTACCAATGTGTAGAGTAGGAATAGTAAGGAGAGTTTAAGATACGAGCTCTAGAAGTAGAATATAACATCATTGGCCTGAGAAATATTTGGTGGAATGGATATCACACTGAGATGTGGGACCAGAATGGTATAATTTGTTCTAAAGAAAAAAAAACAAAACAAAACTATGGAATAGCTGTTCAAGTAGTATGACATGTGAGGAACTAAAGCTATAATTATCCTAGGGGCAAATTAGACTTTGCCCTGAAGCAGTGATATGGTTGGATGTTCACACTTCCATGGAGATAGACTGACAGATCATCCTCCCAAACATGATTGTATCCATAATGAGACTGCACCCCTAGGTCCAACTGAATTCACTCCAGGTATAGTCTAAGTTATTGCCACGTAAGGAAAAGGCACATATATGCAGAAATCCACAAAAGTAAGGAAGGAAGTAGGGTAGATGGAGAAGATTTTGAAGAATCAACCTTATTAATATTGAAATTTTCAAAGTTATATAAAAATTTCACATAACTTTACAAGTTAGTGACTAAAAAACCACCAGAAAATGAAAAATATACCAACGTGTCTTTTTCCAAGAAGGCACCCCAGTGTTAAAGTTAAATGAAAGGTACTTACTCATTCCGCTTTCAACTTATATTGTTAGCCTAGGAGAACGGGCAAGTGACAGTATACAAGGTGAGTTGGTTTATTAGGTGACCAAATCTCCAAATAAGGAACAAATGGAAAAGAATGGAGAGAAAAAAAAATTAATGGTCTAATGCTACTAAAAGCCCATCTGTCATCAAAATTAGTCCTTCCCTGGAATTATCTAACAACCATTAATTTCCAGATTTTTGTTCCCTACAAATTTCTCTAAGATTCTGACTTTTAAAAAAATATGATGATACTTGTTTCCTCATTTATAAGATAAAATATTTATAGTTGTTAATGGTTCAATATCACTGTGGTAAAAAGTTTCCAGTGGAGTTTCCCTGGGATCTGTGCTTGACCCTTTTTAAAAAATAATTATTTTTATCAATGATAAGAATAAAGACATAGATGTTGGGTTCACATATGCTGATGACATAGAGCTGAGACAGAGAGCTAAAATATTTTGTTAAAGAATTGGGATTTAAAAGGATATTGACAAACTGGACCATTGACCTGAAAATGAATTCACGAGAGACAAATGGAGTCTTGCACTTGGGAAAAAAATAAAAACTGCACAAGTATAAGATAGTAGAGTCATGAATGGGTAGTATCTGTTCTTTAAAAAAAAATCTTGGGATTTTAGCTGACTACAAGCTCAATATTAATGAACAATGTGATGTAGTGACCAGAAATTACATGCAATCTTGGACTGTATTTCAGGAATAGGGAGGTGATCATCTCACTGTACTCTATCCTCATCAGACTACCTCAGAAGTACTGTATTTAGTTATTGGTATCATATTTTAAAAAGAACATTGATATCATCCCAAAAAGTATCAAACAGAATGGTGAAGGGTCTTGAACCTATGCCATACGAGCATCCATGGAAGGAACTAGGTTGTTTTAGTCTAGAAAAAAGAAGAATCACAATGTCCTGACAGCTGTCTTCAAGCATTTGGAGGACTGTCATATAGAGAAAAGGCTAGACTTCTTCTATTTTGTTCCTGAGAGCAGAATCAGGAATGATACTTGGAATGGACAGAGAAGCAAATTTAGTTTTGCTGTCAGGGAAATGGAGGCAAAGGGGCAATTTCTATCATGAAAGGTTAGGACAAAATTGAATGGATTGCCTCAAGATGTTGTAGCTTCTCCTTCCTTGGAATTCTTCAAAAGAGTCTGAATGAACACTTATGATATATGTTATATTTGGGATTTCTATGCATTAGACTAAATGGTTACTGACTTCCTTTCCATATTTCCAGTCAGTAATTCTGTTGTTTCTAAGGGCCATTCCAGCTCTAAATTCTATAAAATTCTGATTGGTTTACATGGTTTAAAGAAAGTTTCTAAAAAACAGTAGTTGTATGTCTATCTTTGAATGAATGGGGTGTGTGAATGTCATCTGAAACTAAATGCCATTTCTACCTCATCAGCCTAACAACATTCTTGGAAATTTCATTAGATTAAATTCAAACAGGATTTACTAAGTGCCTTTGATATATTAAGGACTGTATGCACTAGACACTGGGTATACAAAGATAAAAACCAAAACAGTCTTTGAAGTTAAAGAGCTTATATTTTATTGGAAACAGCACATACCCAGATAAGATAGTATAATACATATTCTAAGTTCATCAAAAGTAATTATGTAAGTTGAGTAGGGGAAAGTAGAGCAAGAAGGAGTTGGGGCTCAGGTGACAGTGGAAATAAAGGAATTTGGGTTCAACTCTGAATGAAGCCAGAAATTTGCAAAGTTTGAGAGGAAAAGAGAGAACATTCCAGGGAAAGGGGGTAGCCCCCTATAAATTACAGACAGGAAGGATTATGCTTTTATTCTCCACCTCCAATATAGTTCTAATTCATGAAATAAACTGTGTAATAACTTCATGTGAGCTCTATGACTCACAGATGTAACAGGACATAAAAATTGTCCCAGAAGCAAAAGAGACATCTAGTTAACAAATAAGGAGACATGCCCTTGAAGTAAAAGAATACAGATTATGTGCCACTATGTCTGAAATATGTGAGGAAATTCATTCAATAAGAGTTTTATTTTTGTTTGGTTTGTTTTTTTTTTTTTACTGAGAAAATTTCATAAGACTTGGGTCTTAATGTAATTTGCTGTTTGTTTCAAGGATCAAATAATAGATAATCAATGAATGTTTATTGAACTGAATAAAAATTGAAGGAACCAAGTTAAAAGAAACAACTTAGGAGAATATAGGGGCTATTAAAAGATAGAAAGAGATGTTCTTAGGAGTAAAGTATATAAAATAGTTTTTTAAAGAAAAAAGTAGTGAATTTTAAGGATATTTAGAGAAAAGCTAAAAAGAGATCATAAATTAGGATTTGATTATACTTGGAGTCAAGGATGGCAGACAGGCTGAGGAAATGCTATGGGAAATGGAAATAGCCCAGTGAACACAAAACAACTAGGAAAACAGAAGAAATCATGGTTAGAAGTCACACAGATAGAATCAGGAAAAATAGAGATGTCCTAAAAAGTTTGAAATCGGAATGCTGAAATCTTATGATGGTCTTCTCAAAAGTCACTCCTTTTTTCCTTACTCACTCCCGTTGATCCAAAACTTGTGTATAAACTACATCGATATATCAATAGATAGATTAATAGATAAAAAGATAGATAGATAGATTAGATAGATACTTTTACTTGTATTAATATATTGATATTATTCATATATGTGTCTATCATATATATCCATGATATGCATATATGAAACACAGCCAGAAAATCTGGAGGCAATGGAAATGTGCAACTTGCTTTCTCAGCTTAGCACAGAAGAATTTCAGCATCACTCTAAGCTACTGTTTACTATTCATCTTGCCATATGTACAGTGGTTCTTCATAGTATCAGACATACTTTAACAAGTGGCCCATCACAGCACAAAACAATACACAAAACTGATGAGTATTTACTCTACAGGATAATAGCCAAGATGACACCCTTGAAAGCTTAACACCATCAAAATATACAGGGGAATTGTACCATCAGTCTATACATTCATTTAAAGAGCTGCATGAAGTCGCAAATCCCTCAGATTCAAAAGGCAGAATATTTACTAGTAATTATGTTAATCTCACTTTTATAGATTTATTCCAAGTTTTGTAGTTTTCAATGAAATGTGTGTAGTGAGATTCCTCCTTGTGAACCCAGCATGAAGTGAAAGTGCCTGTAGTTTGATTTAAGTACAGCACAGAGGAAAGCATCTTAAAGCTGGCACAAGGAGAGATGAAATGTAAGTGTGCATGACTATCACTTGTCCTCACCTGAGTAGGATTTTATGTATTAGGTGTCTTGTATAATACATGGATAAAATATAAAGCATGCTAAAGTTCTTACGAAAATCATTTACTTTGTATATAAAATATGTGTTTCTCACACTAAATTGACTTTCTTAAAAAAAACTCAGTCAAAAAGCTTTCAAATTGAAATACATACACACAATACACACACACTTGCTGTGTGTATTTATACATATATACACATATATATATGTATACACATACATGCATATATCCATGTATATATGTATAAAGGTATATATAGAAACATTATGGAATATATTCCATATATGGAATATATCTATACCTCTACACCCACAGATATTTCCCCTTTTTTAACTTTGGAGAACTTGCTAAATTTATCACATTCTATTTTCTTTCTTTTGAGTGAAAGGCAACACATTAAGAAATCCATGAACTTTTGTTAGTCATCTGTCTTTATGCCTCAAAAAGTCAGCATTCCAAAATAGAGGGCTATTTGGTTTATAACAAACAGATAAAATCTCATGATAATGAAGTCCACAAGTCATCTAAGTATTTGTCCTACTCATTCTTTTATTTATTTATTCACTCATTCAAGAGAGAATATAAAGTAGTAGAATAATACTGAGTCAAAGCCATGAGATCAAGTTGAACTCCTGACAAATACTGCATCTTTGACTAGGAAAGTCATTTGATCTCATAGTGATTCAGGCGAATCTCTTAGATTGTGAATTGGAGAGAAGGTGCAGGTTTGCATTCATAGAGGAAATGTTTTGATGGGAACTCCCTATAAAGATGAATTTTTTTAAAAATCATTCATTCACCCATTCATTCCCTAAACATCTAATAGATCTATTTTTGTCAAGCAATTAACAAGCATTTATTAAGTACATATTATCTTCCAGGTACTGTTGTAATAAATCCTGAGAATAAGAATGCAAGTACAAAGAAAGACAGTATCTGCCCTCAAGGAATTTGCATTTTAATGACTTAAAACACACAAAAGGAAGCTGAAAGACAGAGGGGAGGGAGTCCAGGATTAGGCAAAGTTAACAGGCACAGTAGTAGAGGAAGTCTGGAGTGCAGCCTGGAGAGGAATTAGACATGGCTGTCCTGGGTGCCCTTCTTAAATGGAAGTTTCTGACACCAGAGGAAAAGACCCAAGGAATTGAGAAGAATGTACTTTCAATGTATGAATTCCAAGGCTAAAGCCAGGCTTCAGAATGAAAAGCTGGGGTTATGGTAGAGGAAATCCAGTGTGCAGCTTGGAGAGAAATAAGGATATGTGAAAAGTAAACGGCAGAAATCCAAAGTTAAATAAGATGCAGTCTCTGTCTTCCTAGAACACACAGGCTATTAATAGGATCAGATACTAAAAGATGTAGGCCCTGGCCTTCCTCCAGATTCTCTACAACTATACCATGTTACATGATGAATACATTAGGAGGTACAAAACAAATTGCCATGTGAAGTTATGGCAAAAGGTTTTGGCTACTGAGGAGATCAGAGAATTCTTCCTGGAAAATTGTAATTAGAGATGGATTTATTTAATTATTAGAAATTATATTTCATTTACATGGAAGTAAGTGATACAGTAGCATCTATGACCAATTAAAATGAAATCTTGTCTGAGTAATGCCAATAGTAATGGCCCAAAGTCTTTTTTCCCAACTTTGGTGAGTTTGAATATCAACTATTCTCTAATTCCCCAGGAATCTTCCCTTCCCCCACTAATATGAAACAGAACCAGTTCCCTAGGTTCAGGATCCTCACTCTTTTTGTGAAACTTGGTCATATACCCAGGGAAAAATCCTTTAAAAATCCTCCAGAATTACTGGTTTGAGAGAAGGTATCCCATTATAACTGGGATGTCAGTAAACTACCCGATTCAATCATTATGTTCAATTTGTAACAATGAAAATACATTCTGCATATTAGATATTTACATTATGATTCATAACAGTAGCAAAATTACAGTTATGAAGTAGCAACAAAAATAATTTTATGCTTGGTGGTCACCACAACATGAGGAAGTATATTAAAGGATCCTGACATTTGGATGGTTGAGAACCACTGATCTAGAGGTTCAGTGGATATGATTCCATAATGCTCCCTGACTGCCCTTCAATTTTGGATGTATCTCTCCTCAATAAAAGTGATTTGCATTACTATCTTGTTAGAGGCTCCATTTTTTCTTGTTCTAGACCTTAGAAATTCTGAATGCTAAGTCTATTCTAAAATGAGAAATGACAATTTTAAGACACCACTGATAGGCCATTTTTCTGGTGAAACAACTATATGAAAAAATGTTTTCTGAGTCAAGTTGAAGAAAGTAGGTACTGCCTTGTATATTTGTTGCATGTTGTATCAGTGTGTTATGCATGGTGAATGGTTTGGTGTTTGGGCTTCGTTTTTTGGTAGGGAGCTGAGTCATGTCAACAAGGATTTCTTAAGCAACAACTATATATCTAATAATATGTTAAGCATTAGACATGAAATACAAAGAAAGAAAAGGGTAGTCCCTGTTCTCAAGGAGTTTACAGTCTAATTGGGGAGATAACAACCAACTGTGTATCAACAAAGTTAGATAAACTAATAAGTGAGAGAGGTAGAGAGATATAGACAGAGAGATAGAAACAAAGATAGAGAGAGAAGAGAAAGGAGACTAAGAGGAGAAGCAGAGAGAGACACCAAAACAGAGAAATATGTATATGTATGTATTAACATATACATACAAATATACATATGTGTGTATGTATATATACATACATATATTTGCATTGGCACTAATATTAGGAGGTACCAGAAAAGGCTTCTTGTAGAATAGCCTACTTTACAGATGCTGGAAACCAAAGGAGGAAATAAGGAGGGAGAATTTTCCAAGCATGGGAGGTAGTCAGTGAAAATGCCTGGAGCTGGAGAAATTAAGTTTAATACCTTTCAATTAAGAAAGAAGGAGTTTAGATTAAGGATAATTTCCTTTTTATGGAATGATTTGTAAAAAAAAAAAATTGCCTAAAAGTGAACTGTGTTCTATTCTCAGGTATTTTCATCATATTTATGCAGCCTTTAACTTTAACTTTAACAAGTTAAGTTACATGGATAACTACCAGAGAAACTGTTGTACAAGATTGTTGGTTGTGAGCAAATCAACAAAAATAACTGCTTCCCTGGGCTGCCCTCTAGGACAAGAAAAAATTGTGTTGTGCAGAATTCATTTTTTAAAGGTATTTACCATGATGGAATTGCATCTCTACATATGAATTTGATTTTGTTCTCTCAAGTTGCTATGACTTATCCTCAGGGACAGATTTAGGAATGGAAAGCTCCATTAAAAAAAAAAAATCCTACTGACTAGCACTTGCACTCTATATAGAACTAAATATATTAAACACTCTTCAAAATGTACATTAATAATTCTAGTAGGAGGCTTTTGAAGAAGAAAAAGACAAAGCTTTTTTAAAACATCCCATGTGTAGTAGCATGAGTTGGCTATTTTTCCTCCTCAATTTGAATTGGGGTATTTCCCCAAAGTTCATGAGTAATGATAGAGCTCTGTGAGGGAGAACAAGATAAGAACTCACCTTGGTAGCAGACTGAATCAGTGGAAATTGAACTTCTTTCTCTCTATTACACTTTCCCTTTGTTATATTCCTTATGAGAGCCTCCTTAGGCCCCTATAAGTGATACCATGGTAAATTTAAAAAGGTCTCTGGATTGGGGAAGACTCAAGTCTTCTGCTCACTGCATGTATGATATTGTTCAAAAGACTTAAAGTTCTTTGGCTTAATCCAGAAGATTAGGTGTTTTTGATTGGGTACAGGTTCTGGAATCCATCTTGAACATTCCTTGAATTTTCCCACTTGATCTTGTATTCACTTGAGGCTATAATCTTTTCAACTGGCCTTTCATTATTGCAATGCCCACTTCAACAATATATCCTAGTTGCAGCCTAGTTACATCATCCTACAGGTTGTATAGCTTTCCGTCTACATAATTCTGGTCCTTTTCCTATATCAGTGTCTTTGTTTTTAGCTCTTCACTAAATCTCAGGCACTTATGCTTTTGTGTCAATAAAGCTCCCATTGGCTAAATTAGGAGGTCTAAGTGAATTCTTTCAAATTGGAACCACCTCTCCCAACTCTGACCTCAATGGTAACATATTCTGAGAGAGATATCTTAAAGATTGTTTAGAACAAATTTCTACTCACTTTAGAAAAAAGGAAACTAAGGCTTAGACAGCCAAGATAAGTTGCAGAAGTAGTACATATTAATATAAAAATGTCTGTCCTTCAAAATAAGTTAACTCAAACATTTGTTGTTCTTCATGACCCTATTTGGTATTTTCTTGGCAAAGATACTGGAGGGTTTTGCCATTTCCTTCTCTAGCTCATTTTTACATATGAAAATAGAGGCAAACAGGATTAAGTGACTTCCTTGGGCTCACACAGGTAGGAAATGACTGAGGCAGAATTTGAATTCATAAAGATGAATGTTTCTCCTTCCAAGCCCAGTACTTGATCTACTTCACTAGCTTGCTGTCCAACTCAATCATGCAAATTTCAAGGAGACAGTGTAATGTATCTGCAAGAGCACTAACTCTGAAATGAAAAGACCTGGAAGACATGGGTTCAAATCACCTCCAATTCTTACTGTTTTTAAGACCTTGGACAAATCATTTAACCTCCTTTGGCTTCAATTCCTCAACTTTAAAATAGAGAAATTGGATTAGATGGAGTTTCATGTCCCTTCTTACTCTCTATCTGTAATTTTAATCCCTTAACATAATTTCAAATAATTACACAGCTATGAATAAGTGGAAACATTTTTTTTGAATATCAATTATGTTATCTGTGATCTAGCTCGATCTGAAAGATCCCTCACAGCTGAAGTTGTTGTCTCCCATTAGTGATTTTCTCCTATGACCTTCATTTTGAGGAAGTGTCTGTTATCCACTCTTCACTCTTTTTCCATTCCATGTCCTGACTTTCTATTGTCCATGCCCTTACCCAAATCTCTTCTCTCTCCCTTCTACTTAATACCTTCCTCGATTAAAATGTAAACTTCCTTGAGGACAAGGATCCTCTTTTTTGCCTGTATTTGCATTCCCAGTATGTAGCAGAGTGCCTCACACATAGTATTCAATGAATTTTTTTTTTTTAATTTTTTGACCTTAGAAGATGGTAGTGAGAATAATATGGTGCTGTCATCACCATCTAGGCCCACCACCGAAGTTTCATCAGTGCGAGCTCTTTGAGAGCTTCCATACATAAGTCACAGATCTTTCTTTCCAACCTCCTAAGTTGTCTTGGGCTAGAAGAATGTCTCACTCTGTTCTTTTAATGTCTCTGACACTACAGAATTCAACAAGCCATTATTTTAAGGTTCTTTAGAAGAGAATGTTGGGAGAGTTCAGCTGAGTGGTTTCTCCACTCTGTCATCTTGACTCTGCAAGGGAAGACCTAGAAATATTTCATTTTGATTATGCTGACTCTAATCTTAATACTCCTGACTTTCTTTTCATAATGTCATTTGAAGTTAGGTAAGTAGGAACTCTGTGTTTCAGAATTTTAAAAGACCTTCACTTTTAGATTCAGTATTTTTTGTCAAATATAGGCCTAAAGAAGATATATTGTCTTAATTTTTTTCCAGCTCATCTAATGAAGTAACTTTGTTTTCCTACAAAATTCATTATGCATGTTGAATCAGTAGAAAGTTCTTGGTAGAACTATAATCGAAGTTATTTGTACAACTGTAATCAAGGTTTTGACTTGTGACAAAATATTTAATAGGGAAATTCATTCATTTATTTGTTTATTTTGTCATGGCTTCATAGAAATAATTTTCTTTACATCTTCATTAATAATCTGAATGTAGAAATGTATTATATTAATGGAGAAGACTTTTATCACGGGTTTATATGACAAATAATTTTGAGAACTAAAAAATTATAAGAAAAAATGATAGCACATATGAAATAAAAATGTCTTGTATATAAGAAGTATATAATAAATACACTTCATGCTAGTCCTTTCTCTTATGTGAAATTGTCTAATCTTTGTATTTACCTTTCTGTACACTCAAATATTTTTTTACATAAAAATGTAAACTCCTTGAGGGAAGGTAGTATTTCATTTTCATTTCTGTATCTCCAGCACCTTGAAGTGTAGGCACATGTAAAAATACTTCTTGAATTGAATTGGACATTTATTATATGATCTTATGATGGAAAAAGTAAAACTCAAATTCTGTGTTCAAGTCTATGAGGCTAATCTATTTAGAAGAACAAATATCTTCAGTTGGTACTAAAGGGAGAGGGAAGATGTTCATTGTTCAATGGATGGAAGAAACTAGACAAGCAACAATAATGCAAAAAGACTTATGGAAAATGGAGGATATTGAGATAGAAATATATGAGATTTAAGTATGGCTGGAAAGATATTAGTCTAACTGAGTGCACATTGGGGGAAAAAAGTATGTGAGGGAACAGAACTGTCTGTTAATAGCATTAACCTGTGTGCAGATCTTGGCAACAACTTTTGGAGGAAGAGTAGAAGATATGAATTGTACTCATTTTGCAGAGTAGAAGACAACTGGTAACATCCTTTCTCCCTAGAGCAGAATTAAGAATTACTTGAAATAAAAGCTAAGAAATACATGACTGTAATTTAAAAAGATAACAAGGAAGGAAATGACTGGGGCTGGCAGGGATGGGGGGGGGGAGGGGAAGCAATATGTATCTAAGGAGCTGAATCATCATAAATTTTCTAAGGTTGAAAATTCAAAATAGTTAACTTGCCCAACCCCAATTCAATGACATCTAAGTTAAATTTCTGACAACAAAGTTAAAATTGAGGAAACTCATTTGTTAGAATTTGAATATCAGAACTGGAATTACACAATGGCTATATGGATTTACCCAGTTGAAGGATGGTACTATCTATATTGGACTTTTCTAACTCCTAAGTCTTCTTTGTCTCACTCCTGGCAGCAGCCATGAATCAAAGCACATTTTTTTTTCACCCCTGACTACTGCCCTCCTCATTCCCACAATAAAGGGCAAGTCTTCAGTATATAGTTACCACTCTACTGTCATATCTTACAACAGGGTTTACCACCTTCCTCACAAATCATCACACTCCTAGTGAGGCTTTCTGCTACTTCCCTACTTCTCCCAAGCACAAAAATAAATAATTATGACTGTTTTAAATGAACTAGATTTTAACATTTGTTTTATATAAAAACACAGACTCATAGAGACCCAAAGCATCCGTTGTTCCTATGGGAGGGACTTTCTAGGAATTATACAAATTAACTTCCTGCTTCCTCTCATCCCAGGAAAAGTATCAAGTCAAGCTCAAAATTGGCACAGATGCAGATAGAATCTGGAAACAATACATGAGAAGACTAAGGTTAACTCTCTGGAAAATTCAAGCAAGATAAATTGCACTCTTCCACAGAATATATTAGAGATATCACTGTTGCCTGAAGATGCTTTTAAAAATGAATAAGCTTAAATAAAATAAGGGATATGTGTGTGTGTGCACACACACATGCATATGGAGCTATACGTGCAATCATATATACACATGCTTTATGTCTATATAAATGTATATCTATATGTGTTTATAAATGATATGTTTGTGTGTATGTGTATGTATATGTATGATATAACAGGATGCCAAGTAATGTTAGCACATCCTGTCATGGAAAATCTGTTTTTTATCTCAGGAGTGGGAGCAGTTGGTTTACTGGGAAATCCACAGTTTTATACCAAAACAATATATAGAATGTATGGAAGGGTGAGGAGAAATACAACATATTAATGACAACCAGATGCCAGACCAGATGCCAGACCCTTCATATTCCATGATGGTTCTCTGAGTGACATGTCTAAAGAATTGTGGTAAAAGATTACTGAAGAATGGGTAATCACATTCTAATTTTTAAAAATAATAGAATTAGGTTACAACTTAAAACTGTGGTTAATAGATTTGGTGTAGATGGACAGGATTGATTTGCAAGAATCTACCAATTTAAACACCTCCCTACAACTACAAATCATCTTGTCATTATCAGACATCATCAGGTTTTATGAAGGTTATATCTATTTAAAAGTAGCAAGTATTAAAAACTTCTAGGAAAGAAACTGAATGATAGAATTATGATATGAGACAATATGGGTGGTAGTGTAATTAGTTCCTGTTCCTATTTAGTAGACAATACTAGGATATAGGCTGCCAGCCAAAAGGTTCAGCACCACCTGTTATGTACCACCCAAAATCAAACTGCATGTCAGTTTATCTGGAAAATTTATTGTCTTTATTTTTAGGAGTAGCCAATCAGCCCTTGGTGTTTATGTTTCCTTTAATCTGGGTTGGTGTCTCCATCAACCAATCAAATCACATCCTCATTTTATTGGCCTTTCCAATGTATTAGGAGTTAGGTCATCATCACTGGTTATTTGTTTATTTCATTAACACATTTTTAACAAGAATGGAATTAGATAAATAGTAGCAAATGCTAATGTATTTCTTAAAATGTAGATAAAAATGTAGACAGCACATTCCATCTTCTTGTAATCACAAGAGAACTGTTCTCCAATCCCCCATTCTATCTCCCCCTCCACACACACACAAAAGAAGACATTGGTCATTCTTTGTGTCTCTAGATGCATCTCTTTTTTTTTTGGTTTGTTTTTGCCTCAGTGTATTTGTCTATGAAAAGTAGTCAAAGGAGTAGAGTCAAGATGGCAGTGTAGAAGCAGGAAAATTCCATGGCTCCCCCCATAACCATCTCAAATACCTATAAAACATGACTCTAAACAAATTTTAGAGCTCCAGAACCCACAAAGTGACAGAGAAACAAATACCCCACTGAAGGCAGCCAGGTAGGTGGGCAGGAAGGGTTCATTGCAGCATGATGGGTGCCAAGCCCAGCCTTACATGAACCATAGTTTTAGCCCCAGGGCAGCCTGACCAGCCCAGCTGGAGCATTCGGGAGAGTGGATCACCAGCAGCTGTGGAGGTTGACAGAATTATCAACCCATAAATGCCAAAGACAAAGTGAAAGGTCAGTGGAACTCAGCTGAATTTGGGGAAGACAGAGGAGCAGGTCCAGCCCTCTGTCTCCAGAGCCAGAGGCAGTGGAAAGGCAGCAACCTCCATGTGGCTGCTTGATAGCTCCCAGCCTGAAGATGGCAGGGGAGGCAAGCGACCATTCAAAGGCTAAGTGCTCTGACCTTAACCTGCCTGGATCTGGATCATGGTCTTGGGTAGTGGTCCTGAGGTGCATGACCAGTGAGCCAAAGCTGGTGGGGGCTGTAGAGATGGGGCCTCCTAGTATCTCTGGAAGCTGAGAAAAGCTCAGCAATTTGGGGCAAAGCTCTCCCATTTGGAAGCAGAGTTCTACTGTGGCAAATAGCTCAAAAGTCAAGTTAATTGACTGGCAACATAATCAGGCAAAGGAAGCAAAGCAAGCACAGCAATCCAACTTTAGATTCCTTTTTCAGGGACAAAAAGGAACAAAACAAGAAATGGGAGGAAGACAACACAGTCAGAACTCCTGCACCAAAAGTTTCTAAGAAAAAGATAAACTTGTTACAGGCCATAGAGGAGTTTAAGAAGGATTTTGAAAACCAAATAAGAGAAGTAGAGGAAAAATTGGGAAGAGAAATGAGAATGGTGCAAGGTAATCATGAAAAGAGAGTCAACAACCTAACTGAAGAAAACCTTAAAACCTTAGAAAATAGACTAACTGGGGCAGTTAGGTGGTGCAGTGAATAGAGCACAGGCCCTGGAGTTAAGAGTGCCTGAGTTCAAATCTGGCCTCAGACACTTAACACACACACACACACACACACACACACACACACACACACACACACACTAGCTGTGTAACCCTGGGCAAGACACTTAACCCCAATTACCCTATCTTCCCCCCTCCAAAAAAAAAGTAGACAACTCAAATGGTAAAAGAGGCCCAAAAAGACAATGAGGAGAAGAATGTCTTAAAAAGCTGAATTTGCTAGATGGTAAAAGAAACTCAAGAGCTCACAGAAGACAATAATTCCTTTAGAATTGTATTGGAGCAAATAGAAGTCAATGACTTTGTGAGAAATCAAGACACTATTAAACAGATCTAAGAAAAAGAAAAAAAAATACAAGGCAATGTGAAATATCTCATTGGAAAAACCACTGACCTGGAAAATAGATCCAGGAGAGATCATTTAAAAATTATTGTACTACCTGAAAGCCATGAACAAAAAAAAGCACCTAGAAAGCATCCTTCAAGAAATTCTCAAGGAAAATTGCCCTAATATTTTAGAACCAGAGGGCAAAATAGAACTTGAAAGAATTCACCAATCACCTCTTGAAAAAAATCCCAAAAAGAAAATTTATAAGAATGTTACAGCCAGGTTCCAGAATTTCCAGATCAAGGAGAAAAATATTACAAGCCACCAAGAAGGAACAATTTGAATACTGTGTAAACACAATCAGGATAACACAGGATCTAGCATCTTCTACATTATGGTATTGAAGGGCCTGGAATATGATATTCTGGAGATCAAAGGAGCTAGGATTAAAACTAAGCATCACCTACCCAGCAAAAGTGAATATAATGTTTCAGGGGAAAATATGGTCATTCAATGAGGTGAAGGACTTTCAAGTGTTTTTGATGAAAAAGCAGAGCTGAATAAAAAGTTTGACATTCATATACAAGAAGCATGAGAAGGTAAAAAGGGAAAAGAAATCATAAGGAACTTATCAAAGTTGAATTATTTACATGCCTACATGGATAAATGATAATTGTAATTTATAAAACTTTTTCTCAGTATGAGGACAGTTGAAGGGAATATAAATGTATATGCATGTGTACATACATATAGGTCTATATAGGAGGGTATATATGCATATGAATATATATGTGTCTGTGTATATACGTTTATAGGTATACATAGACAGAGGGCACAGTATCAATTGAATAGGAAGGTATGACATTTGAAAAGGTGCAATTGAGAGGTGAGAGAGGAATATAATGAGAGGAGACAGGGAGAGACAGAATGGGGTTAATCATCTCATATAGAAGAGGCAAGGGATAATTGTTACAATGGAGGGGAAGAACAGGAAGGCAAAAGGGAATGGGTCTCATTGAATTTGGTTTAGGGAGGGAAATGACATGCACTCTAAATTGGGTATCTTGCCCTAAAGGAGATTAGGGGTAAGGGGGAATGATGTAGGGGAGGGTAGGTTGGGGGGGAGGGTTGTTAGAAACACACACTTTTGTAAAGGAACAGGGACAAAGTAAAGAATAGAAAAAGTGGAGGGAAGGATAGGATGGAGGGAAATGTAGTCGGTATTTCATAATATGTCCATTGCGGAGATGTTTTGTGTAACTACACATATACAGCCTATATTAAATTGCTTGTCTTTCCAATGGGGTTAGATGATGAGGGAAGAAGGAAAAGAATCTAGAATTTAAAGTTTTAAAATCAAATGTTTAAATATATATATGTAACTTTTATTTTTTATATGCAACTGAGAAATAAGATATACAGGCATTGGGGTAGGGAGATCCATCTTGCCCTACTGGAAAGTCAGAGGGGTGATGGGGGAGGATACAGGAGAGACCAGATTGGGGGAGGGGATATACATTGGGATCACTGTTTTGGGGTGGTGGGTAGGAGAAAGATGGGGAGAAAATTTGTAACTCAAAATCTGGTGTAAATGAACAATATAAACTAAAAATAAACAAAAATTAATTTAAAAACAAAAACAAAAAAAGTGGGCATACTCCTCACTAATTGCCACTTTTATGCCCTCCACCTGCTTCCATTACTCAATTCCTTCTCCTTTTGAGGTTTACTTCATTCAGATAGATCAACCTATTCAATTAATAGTTGCAGTTATCTCAGGTCATTCTCTTCTTTTCTTAAGAAGTGGCCTTTTTTTTTTTTTGAGTTTTATATTCTTTCTTCCCTTACCTCTTACTTCCCTCCTTGAAAAGGAAAGCAATTTTTTATAGATTATTTGTGTACAGTCATGCAAAACCTTTCTATATTAGACAAGTTGCAAAAGAAAATGCAGATACACACAAAAGAATAATAAAGTTAATTTAAGTATGTTTTAGTCTACTTCCAGACTCCATGAGTTCTTTCTTTGCAGGTAGATATATATATATATATATATATATTTTTTTTTTTAAATCAAAATCCTTTCAAGATTTACTTGGATTATTATATTGCTGAGAATAGTTAAATTATTCACATTGATAATTGTACCATATTGCTGTTATTTTGTAGAATGATCTCCTAGTTCTAGTCACTTTACTTCGTATCAGTTCATGTAAATCTTCCCAATTTTTTTAAATGCACCCTATTCATTGTTTCTTTTAGCACAGTAATATTCCATCACAATCATATACCACAACTTATTCAGCCATTCATCACTTCATTGAAATCCCCTTAGTTTCCAATTCTTTGCCACAACAAATAGAGCTGCTGTAAATATTTTTATGCAGATGGGTTTTTCTTTTCCCCTTTAATCATTTTGGGGTACAGACCTATTGGTGGTATTATGTGATCAAAGGATACAATGAGTTTGATATCCTATTGACCCAGAGTTCCAAATTGTTCTCCAAAATGGTTGGATCAATTTGTAGCTCTACCAACAGTGTAACATAAGTGTACCAGTGTTTCTACAACCCCTCCAGCATTTTTTCATTTTTCTTTACTTTTATATTAGCCAATCAGATAGGTATGAGGAGGTATCTTAGAGTTGATTTAATTCACATTTCCCTAATCAATACTGATTTAGAACTATTTTAGAAGACTATAGATAGCTTTGATTTCTTCTTCCAGAAATTGCCTGTTCACATCCTTTGACTATTTATCAGTTGGGGAATGACTTATATTCATATAAATTTTACTACATTTTCTACATATTTTAGATATGAGGCCTTTATCAGAGAAAGATTATAATTTTTCCACAAATTTCATGTGATTAAACTTATCTATGTTAGATCCTATAATGCTTTTTATCTCTTGTTTGGTCATAAATTCTTCCCTTATCAATAAATCAGAAAGGTAAAATATTTCAGGCTTCCCTAATTTGCTTAAAATATAATCCTTTATGTTTAAATCATGTATCCATTTTGACCTTATCTTGGTATACAATGTGAGACATTATTCTATATCTAGATTTTGCCACACTATTTTCCAGTTTTCCCAGAATTTTTGGTCAAATAGTGATTTCTTGTCCCCAGATACTGCATCTTTGTATTTGTCAGACGTAAGATTACCATGGCCATTTACTACTGTGTATTGCGTAACTAATATATTCCACTGATACATCACTCTCTTTCTTGACCAATGCCAGATTCTTTGGATGATTACTTCTTTGTAATACAATTTGAGATGTGGAAATGCTAAGATACCTCCTTCACACTTTTTCTCCATTGATTCCCTTTTCTTTTTCCAGAAGAATTTTGTTATTTTTTTCTACTTCTATAAATAATCTTTTTGTAATTTCATTGTTATGGCAATGATTAAGTAAATTAACTTATGTAGAATTGCCATTTTTATTATATTGGCTCAGTTTACACACAAACACTTACTATTTCTCCAATTGTTTAGCTCTGAGTTTATTTGTATGAAAAATATTTTGTGTGATGTTTTCAGTGATGTCTTCAACAAAGACAAAAATAGCATAAAGGTCAGTTACCACAAATTATTTAATTTGTAAAGCCTACAAGCCAAGACTAAAGTGGAGGGAGAATTAGTATATCACTTTTTGTTCAGAAATGATTGTATGGTTAATAGCCTCTGAGCCTAAGATGCAACAAAGTAAGGATTGATCCTATGACACTTGTGCTAATTATGACCTATAAATTAACAACAAGGAAATATAGATTCTCTATCAGCCAGCACCATATTATCCATACATGGAACCATTGGTTTCAGAAAATGGAGAAATTTTGAATATTATGGACTTCAGTTACCTTGACAGCTTGCTTAAATGGAATTTCTCTTGCTATCTCTTGCTGCTAGACTTTGTTGGAAATATATAGTAATGCTGATGATTTGTGTGTGTTTATTTTGTATCCTACAACTTTGCATAAGTTGTTAATTATCTCAATTGGATTTTAGTTGATTTTCTAGGATTCTCTGAAAGTATACCATCATGTCATCTGCAAAGAGTGATAACTGTTTCCTCATTGCATATTCTAATTTCTTCAGTTTCTTTTTTTCCTCTTATTGCTATTGCTAGCATTTCTGCTAAAATATTGAATACTAATGGTGATAATGGACAACCTTACTTCACCTCTGATCTTATTGAGAATGCTTCTAGCTAATACCCATTATAAATAATGCTTACTGTCAACTTTGGACGGATACTGATCATTTTCAGAAAACTCCCTTCAAAGGTGGCTAGGTGGAACAGTGAATAAGGCACTGTCCCTGAAGTCAGGAGGACGTAAGTTCAAATCTGGCCTCTGACAACTTAACATTTACTAGCCATGGGACCTTGGGCAAGTCACTTAACCCCAATAGGCCTGACCTTCCCCCCCCCCCGACCAAAAAAAGGAAAAGAAAACCTCCATTGATTCTGATGATTTCTAGTATTTTAATAGTAATAAATATTATATGTTGTCATAATGTTTTTTTTTCTGATCTACTGAGATAACCATAGGATTTCTGTAAGTTTTGTTATAGATAAGTCCATTATACTGATAATTTTCCTAATATTGAATCAGCGCTACATTCCTGGAATAAATCCCTCTTGGTCTGTGTGATCTTTGTGATATATTGCTATAATCTCCTTGCTAGCATTTTAATTTTTTGTTTCAAATTTTGTTAGGGAAATTTATCAATAAATTATTTCTCCTGTTTTTGTTCTTTATAGTTTTGGTAATGACAACATATTTGTGTTGTAAAAGAAATGTGGTAAAATTCCTTTGCCTATTTTTCTAAATGATTTTATATAATAATAGAAATAATTGTCCTTTAAATGTTTAGTAGAATTTACTTGTGAATCCATCTGGTCTTGGGATTTTTTTTCATGGGGAGCTCATGTATGACTTGTTCAATTTATTTTCCTTAGATTGGGTTATTTGGTTATGCTTTTTTCTTATTCTGTTAATTTGGGAAATTTATATTTTCACTAACATTCATCCATTTCACTAAGATTTTCAGATTTATTGGCATATAATTGGTAAAACAGCTAATAATTACTGCTTTAATTTCATCTTCGTTGGTGGTGACTTCACCCTTTTCATTTTTGATATTTTCAATTTAGGTTTCTTCTTTCCTTCTTAAAAATCAAATTAAACAATGGTTTATCTATGTTTTTTTTTCATAAAACAAGATCCTTATTTTATTCATTAGTCCAATTTTCTTACTTTCAATTTTATTAACCATTCCTTTGATTTACAAGATTTCAATTTGTTATTCAATTAGCATGCTTTCATTTTTTCTTTTTCTAGTTGTTTTAGTTGCATAACCATTTCAATGATCTTCACTTTCTCTAATTTATTGATATAAGCATTTAGTTATCTAAATTTTCCCATAAGTACTGTTTTAACTACATCCCATAAATTTTTGTCTTACTGTTATCATTCTCTTTAATGAAATTATTGACTGTTTCTGTGATATTTTCTTGCTACATTCATTCTTTCAGATTAGATTATTTATTTTCTAATTAATTTAAATCTGTTTCCACAGCCCTTTAAACATACACACGTATGTATAAATGTATGTATGCATAATTTTATCTCATATTCTGAAAAGGATTCATTTAATATTTCTGATTTCCTGAAGTTGATTGTAAGTTTTCATGCCCTAATAAAGATCTGTTTTTGTAAAGGAGGCAAGTACTACTGAAAGAAAAAAAAAACAGTATACTCTATTCAGTTTTCTCCAGAGGTCTATCATATCTAAATTGTCTAAAATCATATCCATCTCCTTAATTTCTTTTTTTTTTTTTTTTGCTTTTTGGAGGGCAATTGAGGTTAAGTGACTTGCTGAAGGTCACATAGCTAGTAAGTGTTAAGTGTCTGAGGTCAGAGTTGAACTCAGTTCCTTCTGACTCCAGGGCCGGTGCTCTGTTCACTGAGCCACCTAGCTGCCCCCATCTCCTTAATTTCTTCATTATTTATATTATGGTTAGATTCATCTAGTACAAAGAGGGAAAAGTTGAGTATAGTTTTGTCTCCTATTGAACTCATTTAACTTTTCCTTTAAGAATTTGGATGTTGTGCCATTTGATACATATGTGTTCAGTGTTGATATTACTTCATTTTTGCGATATCTTTTAGCAAAATGTAGTTTCCCTGTTTAAGTCTATTTTAAATCTATTTTTGCTTTATTTTGCTTTTACTGAGATTATGATGGCTACTAATGCTTTTTTTTTGGACTCAGCTGAAGCACTAGTCGCTTCATTTTACACTGTCTCTCTGTTTCAAGTGTGTTTCTTGTAAACATTTTATTTTAGATACTTGTTTTTAATTCATTCTTCTCTTCACTTTTTTTTTATAATTTAGTTCATCCCATTTACAGTAACAAATATGATAGACTGTGAATTTCCCTCCTTCCTCTTTTCCCTAGTTTACTTTACCTTTTCTCTTTTTATCTTGTCCCTCCTCAAAAGTCTATTTTACTTCTGACAACTTCCTTGCTTATTCTACCCTCCCTTCTTTCAGCCTGTCTTCTCTTTTCTGATCTCCTTCCTCTTCTACTTTCCTGAAGAGTAAGATGGATGTATATACCTAACTGAATTCATATGTTATTCTGTTTTAAAGCCAATTCTGATGAAAGTAAAGTTCAATCATGGTTTACTACCCCCTTTTCTTCCCCTCCATTGTAAAAGCTCTTCCTTTCATTCCTCTTTTATGTGAGCTAACTTTCCCCATTCTTTTCTTTTCCTTCTCCTCTCAATACATCTTTCACACCTCTAAATTTAATAATTTTTTTTTGGATATCATCTTACAGTCCCTGCACATCCATGCCCTCTGTCTATGAATACTTCAAACTTCCTTAATAATGATAAACTTATTTGGAGTTACAAGTATCATCTTCCTACACAGGAATGTTAATATTTTAACTTTATCGAGTGTCTTATGATTGCACATTCATGTTTACCTTTTTATGGTTCTCTTGACTTGTATTTGAAAATCCAATTTTCTTTCAGTTCTGAACTTTTCAGTAGGAATTCTTGAAAGCTCTCCATTTCATTAAGCACCCATTTTTCCCCATGAAGGATTAAATTAATTTCTGTTTAATAGGTTTTTCTTGGTTGTAATCCTAGTTTCTTTGCCTTCCTGTTTATCACATTACAATCCCAACACTCTTTTATGTGGAAGTTGCTAAATCTTGTATGATCCTCACTGTGGCTCTATGATATTGGAATTTTTTTGTGGATGTTTAAAACATTTTTCTTTGACCTGGAAGATCTAGAGTGTAGCTACCCTATTTCTGGCAGTTTTTATTTTTGTATCACTTTCATGAAGTGATTGACAAATTCTTTCTATTTCCATTTTACCCTCTGTTGCTAGGACATGAGAGCAGTTTTCTTTGATAATTTCTCAAATATCATGTCTACGCCCTCATTTTGATAAAAGAATTTAATAATTCTTAAATTATTTCTCCCCAATCTATTTTCTAGGTCAGTTGTTTTTCTATGAATATATTTCACATTGTCTTTTATATTTTCATTCTTTTTATTTTGTTTTATTGTTTCTTGGCTCCTAGAGTATTAATTTTGATTTGCCCAATTCTAAGTTTTAAGGAATTATTTTCTCCAGATTGTGTAATAGTAATAAAATGTGAAGATCCCTTCGTATTGTCAAGCTAAGAGGTACTTAGGACCTAGTTTCAAATTAAGCCTATGTTAAAGAAAGAGAAGTTATGATCCCCATTTACTGATGTAACAGTAAGGGGCTGAATAGGGAACCCCTGTTTTTGATGTGTGTAATGGTAATAGAATTTGGAGATGCCCCTGTATTGGCTTGGTTTTTGGGTTCAGTGTTAAAACCCAGAGTTTGTGAATCCCACTTGTGGGTTGGACTTGTTGACGTAAATAGAGAGGGCTGAATTGGAAGGAGCTATGAATTGAGAGAGAGGCTCAAGCTTAGAGAAGGCCAGAAGGACTTTTGGGAGAGCAGTATTCAGTATCGTGGAGCCTGAGTTGCTGAGAGAAAGACTTCTGAGAGCCCATTGGAGCTGCCCAGGACTTTTGAGAACTGCCACCTAGAGCTGCCAAGAACTGAGGAGGCATGGATGTGATGCCAGTATTTTGTCTGTCTGTTTTGATGTTGTTTTGCCAGATTCACTTGCTGGTGAAGGGCAGTGCTGCTGTTGTAGAGGTCCTGGAATCTTGCTATTGGTTCAGAAGCCCTGAAGGTAGATTTTCCTGTTGTATGTTTACAGAAATCCTGGAAGAGGGCCTTGCTAATGTTTTCAGGGGCTCTGGGATTGTTCTACAGGCAGAGAGTGACTTGATGAGGACACTGGCTATGGCATTGTTGAGCCTTGTCTCCCCAGAAACTGAGATTGCTGAGGGCTTGCCTTGAGTGAAAGTGAAAGAAGGCCCTTTCCTTGGGTATTCAATGCTGAGATGATATCTTAACCATGTTGTAATTTAAGGGTGGATGGCCTTTTGGGCTGTCCTGCCCCTTTTGAGATTCAAGGGTGGGAAGCCTTTGAGTTTTTTGTGTTCTGTGATTGACCAAATGAATGTAATTTGTTTATGATTGGAGACTAATCTCCATTTGAGAGGAGAGACTTTGTTGATTGACTATGTGTACTGCCTAGGAGTGGGCTACTTTGACTAATGTACTGGCCAGGGGTGGGATACTTGGACCTTGATACTTTGCAATTGAATTCAGAACTTACTTCCTAAATGAATAACTTACACTTTATTTTGACTTTCTCTGTTCTGTGAATGTTTGCTGAATAAATGAGGTTTGCTATACTGGTAATCTGAACCTTGGAAGTTGCCTTTGCTTGGCATTACAACATGACAGGAAGGGCCTGAACAGGGAAAGGCCAATACCATATATAAGGAAGAACACAAGCTGGACAGTCAGAACTTCTTGGAATAAGCTTCTTGGAGAGAGAGACAGAGAGAGAGAGAGAGAGAGAGAGAGAGAGAATTTTTCTCAGTGAGCATCTGAAGGTTGGGCTGCTGCTGCTGGACTGGAACTTCCATGGAGTAAGTGATTTTGATTTTGCAAATGGGAGAAAGTGATTTTGAGAACAGGAGAAAATGATTTTGATTTTGAGAATGGAGCTGCTGAAGACTTCCAAGGGCCAGATGAAGCTACCAGAGGAAGCAAGACTGGTGACAGTACTTTGTCTGTGGCTCTGTTAAGTTTTCTCTTCCCAGGAACAGAAACTGTGAAGGACTTCAGGTGGACTGGATACTATGAGCTTCAATGTGGAGCAAGAACTGCAGGGAGAGCTAGACAAGGAAGCAGGAGCTGTCTGCCTTTGAGCCCAGGTGACAGTTTGGTGGATTCAAGTATGAGCTACCTGCCTGGAGTCAAGATGAAAAGACCTGTCAGTGGATACTGATTAGTGACTGACAAAATTTAATTTACTTGTAACTGAGAAGTGTATGGCCGGTGTATTTTCCACTACCCCTTAAGAGGGTACAGAATAGTGACTGAGTAGTGACTGATGATTGAATAGTGACTGGTGACTCAATAGTGACTGATTTGTAACTTACTGTGCCCCATGGGTGGAGGACTTCAACCTTTTGTACTTTTTGTCCCTTAGCCTCCTTAAGGGGGATTGAGTTACTAAATGATTGAATTACTAAATGATTGTACTTTTGTTCAAAACTATGTGACCATTTTGGGGAAAACTATGTGGCCATATTAGTGATAAGTTCTTGAGTTCTGACATGGTGAATGTTGTATTTTGATTTTCTGTGAATGTTTTGCTCTGATTTGTTATTGAATAAATAAAGAGTTCTCTTTACTATCTAATCAGAGCCTTGAAAGCTGTTCACAGCAGCAGTCCTCTAGAAAGCTGCTTGTGTGTGGTTTTACAGATCATTCTTATACTTTTCCCCCATTTGGTCAATTCTATATCTTAAAAAAAAATTTCTTTTCTTTGATGAATGTTTGCTCCTTTCTCCCCGTTTGACCAGTTCTGCTTTTTAAGGCATTCTTCTCTTTAGCAGATTTTCATATTTCTTTTATTATTTTGCCAATTCTGTTTTTTAAAGTATTGTTTTCTTCAGTACTTTTTGTGTCTCTTTTTACAAGCTGTTGACTCTCTTCATAATTTTCTTACATCACTCTCATTTATTTTCTTACCTTTTTAAATTTGATTTTGTGTATACTTATTGAGCTTTTTCAGGAATTCTTTTGAGGCCTGTGAACAATTCACATTTTTATTTTTTTGAGGCTTTGAATTCTTTTCTGACCTGTGTTCAGATCTTTACCCAGGAAAGGTCCTTGTTCTCCTGTAAGCACCAGCACTAACACTCATCCTCATCCTGGAACTATGAATATTCCCTCAGTTCTACTGTAGCCATAATTGCTAGTGCTCTTCTCTATCTTAGAATTAAGATCATGGTCGCTTTTCCCTTATTAGTAACCACAGGCATACTTCTTTGCTCTGGAAACTCTGCTCCCCTATGGGCAAATACTATCACTCCTTTTGGCCTTGCATCTGTGATGGAAGCTGCATAGGGGGAATACAAATGGGTCCTGAACCCAGAATTGCCAGTGGTCCCTTTCAGTCTCTCTCTGACCAGTTTCCAACCCCACTACAATACATGGGCTCAGACATGAGAAGCTGCTGCTGCCTCCAAGGTCCACTGCTGGATATAGAATGCATTGTTGCTTGTTCATCTTGGTGAGAGAGACCTTTTCTAAAGACCTCCTATAGTATCTTGGGCTGGAAAAATATTTCATTCTGACTTAAGTTGTTTCTGCTGCTCCGGAATTTGATTTATGACTTGAGGAGAATTTGGGAGAACTCAGGTGAATGATTCTCTACTCTCCTGTTTGGCTCTGCCTCTAACTCATGTAATCTTCAGCTTAAAACCACCTCAATCAAATACAGGGACAGTCATCCCCTAGATTTTGTTACTACTAAGCAGTAGTTCTATGATCTAGAACTCCTTTTGCACTCATCTTTTCCTCTCTGTTCACATGACCATGACCCAATATCAAATCCTCATCAGTTCTTACTTGGGCCATTGCAATATCCTCCCAGCTAGTTTCCCCTCTAAAGAGTGTTTTGTTTTTCCAATTTTTATCTTTATCCAAATTACTCTTTTATGTGAGACAATTTCCCCCATTCTTTTCCTTTCCCTCTTCTCTCAGTGCATGTTTCTTTCTCACCTCTTAATTTAATCTATTTTTTAAAAATATATTCTCTCATCATAGTCCATGAACACCTATGCCTGCTGTATATTTATACTCCTTCTAACTTCTCTAATAATGATCAATTTCTTCAGTTACAAGTATCATCTTCCTATATAAGAATGTCAATATTTTAACTGTATTCAACCCCTTATGATAAAGATAGTTTTATGTTCTATACCTTTTTTTTAGGGCAAGGATTGTTTTCTACATTCATTATTATAAGATTTTTGAGTTCCAAAATTTTTCTCCCTCTTTCCTTTTTCTCCCCATCCCCAAGAAGGTAAGCAATTTATTATAGATTATACACGTGCAATCATGTTAAATGTATCCAGTCTCTCCTCTAGCCAAACCATTCTCAAAATAGTTATGGTATTCACATTCCTAAACTAATATGAAATGTCACTATCATTCTCAAGAAGTTTTGATGTGTAAAATATTCTGATGCCATTCATTCAAATGTACTTTTTGCCAATGTGATACCTTTATGGAGACTAGTAATAACAATTGAAGCTCATATTTGGAGAGTCTATTTCTATTACTCCAAAGCTATTTGAATACATTATCTCATTTCTAAAAAATCAAATATATTCAT